>OV815287.1:21842957-22497649 GCA_929108145.2 Limnephilus rhombicus | reverse complement strand
TGCAATAAGCACTGAGAAATTAATATGTATGTACGACAACAATGAAGGCGATTTGTTACTTTATCAAAATGACAATACAAAGTACTACATGTAAAAGATTTCAAAAACTATAAAAATGGAATTTACACGACTTTTATCAATTCACCGAGAACCCATGTTATTTATTGACTTAGTTTACATAAAATTTAAAAAATTACGATTTCCAATTTAAATTCACTACATTTCCAAAATCAATTTAGAATTTTTTAACAATGTAAATATGTTAAGATATAAATAACTACGTGTTAAAATACATACTGCGTTAAAAAAAAACTAAACTGCACAATGAACAACAACTCACTTTTAACATTAATAAAAGCATTCCGCAATCGATACAAAAAAAATAGGTGAACAAAAAACTTTTCTCATACAAAATTAAAACATGGATTAAAGAAAAAAAAGGCTGTATTACAAAACTAAAACATACACAATTCATTATATTATACAACCGTACCTCATAATATTTGCGGATTTTTTTTACATTACTTAATTATTATATTTTATTTAATTTATTTTTTTATTTCAATTTATTATTTCATGTTATCTTTTTATTGAATTTTATAAAATTGTAAAATTTGGACCTACGCACGGGAAACGAACCCATCGAGGAGAATATCAAAGTATAATGCTTTTGTGTAAATAAAATACATAATATTATTGTATAAATAAAAAGACAAAACAATTTTGAAGCGAAACTTCTTCAGCGCCGTTAGTGATTTGAAATTCTGATGAAACCGAAATGCGTCACTCAGTTCTACACAAATACTCGGTTCTAATATAATGCGGTAAATTCGCACCTCGGCATATGCCTCCCATAGCGTAGTGGGCATGACGCCTGACAAGTTTCAGCGACCAGAGAGACAGACATCAAGCGAACGGAGGTTCGAATCCTACGAAATCCAAAAAAAAACATTTTCATTTTTTATGAAATCATTATCCAATCTTCAAACCACATTTAAATTCGGATGAAACGGAAATGCGTCACTTAAATTTATTATTTGGTGTGTCCTCGGTTTCAAATATAATGCGGTAAATTCTCGCGTCGGTGCGGGCCTTCGACAGTATAGCGGGTAAGGCGCTTGACAAGTCTCAGCGGACAGAGAGATAGACATCAAGCGAACGGAGGTCGGAATCCTACGAAATCCAAAAAAAAAAACATTTTTATTTTTGTTAAATCAATATCCAATCTTCAAACCATTTTAAAATAAACAAGCAAAAGAAAAGTAAGCGACGTCTACCAACTTTCTAGTTTCACTTCTAACGCTTGTGAATTACACACTCTGATTTTTTTTAAATATAACCAAAAAGGTCTGTCAAACTAGATAAAAAAATTATGATGAAGGTATGAAATTGTAAATATTGTGAGGCTGAAAAGAATATGAAAAAGTGGTCGGAGAGAAGAAGATTCAGTTCAAGTTGTCCCTTCAAATCTGGTTGCTAATCATAATCATTTGAAGATGCTAATCAATATAGATCCAGGGTTGCAGGAATGAGGGAAAGGATAACCAGCTCTGGAAACATCCTCGTCAAGGAAGCTCGCCTCAGTCCATCATCCAGCATTGATGCACACTGGAGAAAAATGGTAGCTCATGTGCTAATAGAATCCTAAAAGCTTAATTTTTTTTTTCTTCATTTCAATCATATCCACCTGCTTTTTTTCAAATATTGTGTGTATGTATTATATATACCCCGATGGAATGTATGGGATTACACTATAACAATAATAATAATATATCTTTATTGAACAAAAAAATTTAAGATTTATAACTACAAAAACAAAAAGTACATCATAAATAGAGTAAAAGTACAGTTACTGGAATAAACACTTATTATTATTACTAATATTATAATCAGCTGGTTGCTAATCGTAATCATTTTAAGCAATGCCAACGTTCCAATAAATTTCGAAAGTAATTAAAAACGAATCAAAAGATATGTTCGCATTTAAAATATGCAATTTCAATAATTTTTCGAAGTAAAATATTGTTATTTTATTTTAATTTTAACTTTATGAGTAAAACCTCAAATTGTAACATTTAATTAAATTAAGACAATATAAGCGAAACTCAATCGAAAATCTGGAAACAGAAAAATCAGAAAAAGATATTGACACCTCTCTTAGTCCCAGAGGTGTCAATATCTTTTTCTGATTTTTCTGTTTCCAGATTTTCGTTCGAGTTTCGCTTATATTGTCTTCATTTAATTAAATGTTAAAATATTGTTATTTGATT
Source organism: Limnephilus rhombicus (assembly GCA_929108145.2). Classification (NCBI taxonomy): domain Eukaryota; kingdom Metazoa; phylum Arthropoda; class Insecta; order Trichoptera; family Limnephilidae; genus Limnephilus; species Limnephilus rhombicus. The sequence goes on along the minus strand of OV815287.1, from coordinate 22,495,379 downwards.
TGAAGGTTTCTCAAAATATAGAATTATATTATTCCCGATCAATGCAACAACTGCCATTCTAATTGAATGGCATCAACTCCACATCATCGTGGCTATTCATTCCCACTCAATGAGATGATGGATGTGGCTCCGGAGGTAGAGAGAGATGGATTGCTGGCCCTTAATCATGTTTCACACTTAGAATATGTAGCGAGATGTTATTATTATATTATCACATCATCTTTTATATGGCTTTCCTGTCTTCTTGCGTTCTTTCCTTATTGTAACTTTATGGAAGTCATCAATCATTTGGTTTCCCTTTTGTGTCTTTCCAAATTTAGATTCAAAACATATTGCCTTTCGGGAATAATGAAATCCAAGGAAAATGTGAATTTATTATTTTGTAAATATCTATTGTACCGTACTGTAAAATAATGGAATTAATAAAACATTCTTTAAAAATATCAGGCAGTTTTGGGGGAAAATGAAGCCTTATGCTAATATATAAACATTTAAGGTAACGGTCGGCCTAGGCCCACGTCGGCATTTAAAGGTTAAAGGCTCCTGTTGGTTGAGATATGAGACCAAAATTACGTTAGGTCTGAGTTCATTTGTCGTTTTAATTATGACCTCACTTTTCAAGTATTGGTTGAGATTGTTTTAGTAAATTTTCGGTTGTACCGCGTGTAAACTGCATTCGATTTTTTTTTTAGTTTGGTCTTAAATTTGAGCTAGAAGCAATAATAACTTAAATGCTCATATTATGTCATGTTTTCGCTCCCATCGCCTTTGGTTATCTCCGTTGTATATGCTATACATATAATGTAAGAAGGATCTATCGAATAAAATTTGTAAATTCAACTGCCGAAACGAAAAAATAAAAAAAACTTTAAGGAACAAAGCTTTTTTTCTTAAGAAATCACAAACTCAACATTGTTTTGATTGTATTTCCGATATCGCGATGGAGATCTAAACGAGGCGACACTTGGAACAAATTTCCCCGGAACCTTGTTTCGAAGAGACATTCGCATCCGGTCGCTAGGAACTGAGAATGGGGTGGGACGTTTAACTAAATGTATTGCTTTATACTCAAGGTGAGTAAGAGACAATAATAAACTGCTGTCTCGGTTGACTAGGGGAGGTTTGGGCGCTGTTATAACAGGGTGCTCTGTTATAACACGTGGAAGGTGTCGATCAACCTACTGCTGCGATCAACATTTGAAAATACAAAGAATATCAGTTTACCTGAAGCAAGTAGTGGTGGCTAGTGATTTATTTAATGACTGATAAATGTAACAAGCTTCTTATATACATGATTCACATTGACTCAGAAGTAATCTAAAAGTACTGTATGGTTCTGAGGGGAGGCGTCTACTAATATCTAAGAGTATGGATACTAGAGAGACGGCATGTAAAGTGTGCCCACCTGCCCAAAGCATGCCTTTTAAAAAATTTTACCGAATGGTTTTTAGATGGCTGACATTGACTTTTACACCTCGGTCGCGCATAGAGCTCCCAGAAAAACGTTCATAAAACATAGAAAAATGATCCACTGCGCCGTAAAATTGTGTAAAAGTAGTTCTATTAAGACCTTTAAGAAGAAAGACGGTCTTACCTTTCATATGTAAGTGTTTAAACATAGCTTAAATATACATTTTATAATTTTCGGCGTGTTCATTTCAACCGCCATCGCCATTGACCCGATGTTATCACGTGAACTCCGACTACCAGCGGGCCGAATCAGTCAACTTAAATTATAATAATTAAAAATTACCAAAAAACTTTAATGTTTTTATTAATCATAACGCACAAATATAAAGTTGTGATTTACACATATCATAGGTATATGTTTTTTATCATTTATCTTATCCATTTTTAAACATTTTTACTTTGTCTTTTTTGCACTGTTATTTTTAGATTCTTTCCTACTAATTTACCACTCCTTTTACATATGTTTACAATGTTAATTCAAAGTCTATAATCACTGTATTGTTATGTAAAAGTAACATTGACATGCCCTCGTGGTCGAGGAGTAAAGCTCTTGACTAGCAATCCGGAGGTCGCGGGTTCAATCGCGCAGATAAATTTTATTCTCTGTGTTTTCAACATTTTATAATTAAAAATATTAAGATATATTTCCGGCACGTTCCAGGTGAAAGACATTCTCAGTATCGCTCTGGCATAGGTAGGACCACCATTCAGAATTGAAATGTTGCTTGAAATTGATTTAGCCATGTTTGTTGACTAGATCTGAATAGCCGGGTACTTCTCCAGCTTTCTCTCCACCATTTATTTCCCCTCACCATTTATTTCCCCTCACCATTTATTTCCCCTCACCATTTACCTTCAGCCTCACAACGTACATGCTACAGACGGAAGCAGTTGGGATTCTTGTTATATACATATATGGTATAACTCTATATATTATAAAACAAAGTCATTCACCGCGTTAACAATTATTACAAGCAATAATTGTCAGCCTGAAACACTCGTTTACATTGAAAAATCTTCCGAGAAAAGATACTTGCCGCCAACGGGACTTGAACCCGTGTCCTTCCGATTGCCGGTCGAATGCTCTGACCACTGAGCTATGGCGGCTTATCAAATACCCGCCAAATAATTCAATATATACTAGTGTTTCATTCAACAATTACTGCTTGTTATATTTTTTCCACCTGAAAACAACCAACTTTATTTTTGCAAGGAAGACATTGTTAGTGTTAAATCCCTCGCTAGGTGGCGTCGAGACAAATTATGTCTGCATTTATTGGGGAAATACTTAAACTTGTTAAATATTAATTATTATTTTTTTTTTAATTTATAAACTAACGTTTAGACAAGATTTTTATGCATAGCACAAAGGTTAACAATTATTACAAGCAATAATTGTCAGCCTGAAACTAAATCCGAGAAAAGATACTTGCCGCCAACGGGACTTGCTGTCTGTCTGTTCGCGATAAACTAAAAAACTACCCAAACGGATTTTCATGCGGTTTTCACCAATAGATAGATCAATTCATGAGGAAGGTTTAGGTATATAATTTGTCAAGGTTTTGTGTAAATTGATTGAAATATATGATATATCTGGTTAAGCGGCAGTGGGCAGCGGGCAATGGGCTGGCAAATGGGCGGTGTGGATTTAATTTAACAGATGGCGTTGGTTATAAAGGTTGGGTAATGGCGTGGCATTGTTTTACGTTAGCCACAGCGAGGTGTGGCCGGATCTGCTAGTATAATATAATATGTACATTATTTTAAAATAAATTAATTGTGAAATAACACAAATTAATCAAATAAAATTTATTGCCCACGCAAATACGTCAAGCAGTGTTTGTTCCTATCGCTTATTTTTTTTGTTATCATTGTAAAACTGTAAATACAGTTCTTTTATTAGATTAATATCGAGCACTCCTTTCTTAAAACTCAAGAACCAGCTTACATCAGAATAGAATGCACAAAATTTTTCACTGCAAGTCTGTTGATTATATAAAAAAAAAACAATACTTACTATTTATATGTTAAGGGGTCGTCCATTAATCATGTGATGCTCGAAAAGGGAGGGGGGATTCGGAAAAAATCACGAAATATCACGACGGGGGGGGGGGGGGTTATAATGAGATATCACGTGTATTTATTTTTCGTGATAATATTCTGAATATTTGAAAACTCTTTGCACTAAAAAAATACATGTGATTTCGGGGGGGGGGGGTGCTAAAAAAACATCACGTGATTAATGGACGACCCCTTAATTAGAATCTATCTCAAACTGATGAGTTAATCAATGATAGCACCAAGGAATGGCGCCTTGAGTTACAGCGAGTTCATAACACTAGTTTTTTACCCACTTGCACTTGTCAAGTAAAAAGTGAGGCCGATGTATTTCGACAAGCGCTTCACACATCAATCATAATAGGTATTATTGTATTTTATTTTAAAATAAAATAAAATAATACCTATTGATTTCGCAAAAAATGAGTTACCTACGTCCTAGTAGATAAAGGTAACTTAAAATAACTTGTATAGGGAACAATAAAAATTAAACAACACATAAGTCTCCAGTCTCCTTGTTACTCACTTTTCCTCATTTCATTACTTATTTTTCGATTCGGCTATTATATTTTATGTCCAAAATGTGATAAAAAATTAACAAAAGTTTAAAAAATATAAAAAAAAATAATGATTCCCATCCACAGTTCGGCCCTTATCTCCACAGCGCCGCCTTCAACCCGCACGCTAGCCACATTCCCCGTCCCTATCCCCTCCCGCTAGACGGCTTCAAGTTTGCAGAGCTACATAGGTTTTTCGCTTGTCCCCGTAATATTCCGAAAGTATTGCCGCTTCCCTTCAATCTTAGTTCCATGACTAATATCTACAGGAATTCCAAAAACTGAAAAAAATTGGACTAATATCTATGAGAACCAAAGTGCGTACGAATATCTACAGCTCAAACTGCTGACTAATATCTATGAGAACCAAAGTGTTGACGAATATCTACAGTGGGCTTGCAGAGGTTGTATTTGCAATTATTTATAGCATATTGGAATAACGTAATATTGCGTATGCAGTTTAAAAAACTTAATTTATGCATGTATGTATATAAAAATCCCTAATATCGGACTATTGGACACATTTAGCTGAATATTAAGGATTTGGGTTTTTGTTTTAACAGCTTTCTTTATTTCGAGTGCTTTTAAATTATTTAGTCTGTTACCATGACCATTTCTATGTCAGTTAGGTAGGGTTAGGTTAGGTTAGGTTGTGGTGCCGTGTATTTCGAAATAAATAAATATCTTTGTATTATGACCTCCATGTTTGTTCAATAAATTATTGTCCTCGTAAACAGCAAAACACGTAATATTATGCAAAACTTCATGTACGTACGTTTAAGCCTTTACGTAATTAGTAATTACGTAATTGAAGTAATTTATGCGTTTCCGTACAACCTCTTGCTCAGCTGCCCTCTGTAGATATTAGTGCAACCTACGCTCTGTAGATATTAGTCAACACTGGGACCGTCATAGATATTCGTCCGACTTTAGCTCAGCAGATATTAGTCAACACTCTGAAGTTCGTAGATATTAGTTCAACATATGAGCTGTAGATATTCGTCCGACATACAGGTTGTAGATATTAGTATCTGGAGTCTTCTGAGGGGCTACTTCCAATAAAGGGTCTTCTTTGGTACATTATAATAATGGATAATGAGGGAGAAAGCAAGTAGGTACAAAAAGCAACTGGTGCACAATCACAAGATTCACTGGAAATAATGGCCTCATTACTCCAAGAGTAACAAATAAGTATGGAAGCCGAAATCGTAAATACTTAATACCAGAGATTTTCAATAAATTCAATAATTTTTTTAAACCTCAGAATAATGAGAGACCCTGCCTCCAAAACATTAAACGTTGGCTAATAAGTGACTAATCAATTTATCTCTGAATGTCTCAACATACCTGCCCAAATAATTTGTTTATAGGTAGGTACATTGTTAATTGTGATACCTCAATCTGTTTACTGGTGAGCGATGAATCACCTTTATGCAGTAAAGATTGACTATTAAATTTATTAATTTATTTAAAATATCTATACCTTCCCGTAAATCCAGTTAACCTTCATTATACTTTTTGCACCCGTATTCTCGAATTGTAATATTATGTAAAAACTTCCTACTTCTTCTGGCGCCAATCTTAATTGTAAATATGTGTGTTAATAAGTCACCAGTTATAGGTTAGAATCTATATGTCTTAGTTATAAGTCACTAGCTATAAGTCTTAGATGTAAGTCACTAGTTATAATTGTAAATCTTAGTTGTAAGCCAGTAATATAAGTAGCTATAAGTCTTAGATGTAAGTCACTAATTGTAATTGTAATTTTTTTTTTTTTTTTTTTACATTAACTCCACACAGGAGGCCCTGAGGAAAATAATTTCCCTCAGGGCCTATGTCATCTGGGATGCTGTGTGGAGGGTCTTTTTGAGGAGGGGAAGGAATGAACATTGGTCTTGAAGAGACCCATGTTGTAGGAAGGAGGAAACACAGAGGCCGGCAAATCATTCCACAGCCGAGCTGTTGAACACAAGAACGATTCGAAGAAACGACCCGTTCTCATGTGACAAATGTCAACTGTGTACAAATGTTGGGCACGCGTTTGGCGTGTTTCCCGACTATGCACCGGTGCCAAAGGGATCAATGATGCTAGTTCCTCGGAGCATCTTCCATTGTAATACCGGTAGAACAAGGATAGCATTCCCACCCGACGCCTGTGCTTTAAAGATTGCAATCCGTCTGTTAAGATGGGAGAATATATCAAACGGACCGCCCGTTTCTGCACAGAGTCGAGGGTATTTTTCAGGTATTTTGGAGCTCCAGACCAGAGGTGGCTGCCAAATTCAACCGTGGGGCGCACTTGCGATTTGTACAGGGTTAGCAGTTGTGTACTATTAAAGTATCTGCGGGCCCTGTACAGTACGCCCAGTTTTTAGGAGGTTTACTTTACTCTGGCTTCGATGGAGCCCCCATACCTGAGCTGGTCACTTAGGGTCACACCAAGCATATCAATGGAGGGCCTGTTCGGAAGATTGCTTCCGTTGAAAGAGACTAGATTTTCATTGCGATCCCTTTTAGACGTAATCAGACAAGATTGGGTCTTTGAAACATTAAATTCAACGAGATTATTTTTACCCCAAGAGAAAACACTCTCGCGGTAACCGTCCATTCTTTGCTTCAAAGCCTTACGAGCTGTTGGAGTTTGTGAGCCCTTTGGGGGCTTGTCAAACAAAAAGCTATCATGAACTGTACTGTCATCCGCGTAACAATGAATTGGTGCACATGACAAAAGGTCGTTGATGTGCAACAAAAACAGAGTCGGAGACAGAACCGATCCCTGCGGGACGCCAGCATTTATCGAGTGAGAGGAAGAGGTGAAACCATCGACTACCGTCTGAATCGACCTCTCCCTCAAGAAGTCGGCAATCCACGTACACAAGGATGCGGGAAGTCCGTAAGAATGCAGTTTGTTGACAAGTCCTCGGTGCCAAACCCGGTCAAAGGCCTTGGATATGTCCAGTGCAACCGTTTGGGTCTCACCGAAACGTTCCAGGCATCGCCCCCAAACATGCGTCACATACGCGAGAAGATCACCGCACGAGCGGTTCCGCCGGAATCCGTATTGACGGTCGTTAATAATTTTGTTCTTCTCGAGGTATGTGAGCAGTTTGTCGTTGATCACACGTTCCATCACCTTAGACAGAACTAATGTGATCGCTATGGGGCGGTAGTTGGCCGGGTTGGAGCGGTCACCCTTCTTTGGATAACCGCTTTTTCCAACCAGAGGGCACAGAGCCAGTCTTCAGGGACAGTTTAAAAAGCTTCGTCAAAATTGGAGCTATTTCGGCAGCGCACCTTTGCAGTACCAGGGCAGGTATTCCGTCAGGCCCACTAGCTTTATTAACATCAAGCCCTCGTAAAACATGGAGTACTTCCCGATGCCGGATCCTCAGCTTTTTCATACGAAAACCGCAGTGAGTAACCGATGTCGGGACAGCACCTTGGTGGCAGACTGGATTTGCAGAGTAGTAGTACTTAGTTTTAAGCCAGTAATATTAATTATTTTATATATTATTTGTACAGTGCCCTTGAGGTGATTTTCCACGAAAACGGCGCTATATAAATTAGCCAATTATTATTATTATTATTATTACATTCAGATATATTCTTTTATATATGGTATTGTGTTGTACATGTATTAAAAATAAAATAAAAAATAAATATATATATATATATATATATATTATTTTGTAGAACCTACAGACAAGCCGTCATATGTGCCAGCTTTGTGGGACTACATAAAACTTGTATTTAAAAATGTCTTTTCTTGTATTAGATAAATAAATAATAAAAAAATATAAAAAAAACCCAAAAGTCGCGGGTTGTTATTTCACAAATCTACAATACAATATATCTTTTTATAGGGTGTTAAGTGACGTACCTGTCATGATTTACTGTAATTTCTGTTTATTTGGAGTGAAAAATGTACAAAACATTTAGATCTCAGCTTCGATCAAGTTTACCCATATATCATACGTCAATGGGTCTCAGGCGTCTTTTTTCTTTAATTTTTTTTCGGACCAAAAACACAAAAGTCGGGTGGGATGGTACTCGGCAGAATATGAAAGATTTTTATTTGTAAGCTAAATAAAACAACAACAAAGGATGTCACCGGTTACCGAAATATCATTTACTGCTTTTACTCCAAATAATGTCACGTACCGCAGGTTATCGTTAACGTAAGTCAGATAAGTTTTTATTAAATGAAGACAATATTAGCGAAACTCAATCGAAAATGTGGAGACAGAAAAATCAGAAAAAAGATATTGGCACCTCTGGGACTCGAACCCAGGAACCTTTGAGCTAAGCTAAGGTGTCGACATCAAATTCGGCCACTTTTAACTGTATTATACTTCGACTAATAACTACCAACATTATCTTCAGTGGATAGTGTCTGGATAAATTTATATCCATTTTATTTTTAATATGCAACATCTATTGACTTTTTCTGCAAGTCCAGGATGAATATTTATTTTTAATTTTTAACTTTATGAGTAAAATCTAAAGATGGCATTTAGTTCGGTTGCATCTTGCAATCATATATAAAGTTAGCAGCCAATAATAAAGGGTGGCGCAAAACTACCGATATGGTTTGAATCTTATTACACATTACTATAAGATTCAAAATAAAAGGATAGTTTTGCGCCACCCTACATGTGCGTTAAGAAAATGAAGATAATGTTGGTGGTTCTTAGTCGAAGTATAATACAGTTAAAAGTGCCCGAATTTGATATCGACACCTTAGCTCAGTTGCCAAGTAAGCAAAGGGTGCTGGGTTCAGGTCCCAGAGGTGCCAATATCTTTTTCTGATTTTTCTGTATCCACATTTTCGACTAATAATTAACAGAGTTTCGCTAATATTGCTTTCATTTGATTAAATATTATAATTTTAGATTTTACTCACATAAGCTTTTTTTGATTATCGAAAGGTGTGAAAAAATATATTTAACACTGTTTTATGAATTGCCGTGTAAGTAGCTCTCAAGTATCTTCTACACTGTCTTCACTCCCTCCCCATTTCCTTGGGCCTCTCTAGTTTTTTTTATTATTTTTATGTGAATACCTCATAAAAGTCCCAGCAGCTCTCGCCTGGAGCCAACGAAACTGTGGCATCCTAAATTGGGGTATGTTGTAAGGCTGAGAGGGAGGGGAAGGGAAGAAGATAGGGAAAAGGAAGGTGGGGAAGTACCTGGATATTCAGATCTGGTCACCAAACACGGCTAAAGCCATTTCAAGCAACGTTTCAGTTCTGAATGGTGGTCTTACACCAGAGCAATACTAAGAGTATCTTCAAGGAACGTGCCGAAAATATTGTATGCATTATTTTTAAATTAATTAATTGTGAAATAACACAAATGAATCAAATAAAATTTATTTGCGCACGCCGGATCCGATCCTGCGACCTTCGGATTGTGAGTCGAGTACCTTATCCCTCGCCACGGCGGTCGCATTGACTTAATCTAAATTGAAGATCCACAAAAAACGATTTCATCATACGGAAATCATTAAAGGTTTAAAAAATTCGAGGACGAAAATTAAAAAGCCACCAACTCTCAGATTTTTTTTTAAATTAGCGTAAAGAAAGTCACCGGTCGCCACTGTCTGTAAGTGAAGAAGAAACTTATAAAGGAAACATGATCCACTTTTGCTTACGAGAAAATAATTTTTTTCTCATGAGACGCTCTATAAATTTTGTTAAAAGTTAAATCTTGGTATTTTATTTCAGACAGTAAATGGGTATTAAATATCAAAGCGCTTTTAACAGAGCAAAACTTTTATTACGGAGAAGCCTTCATTCCATTTCCAATTTAACGGTTCATAGAAGAGCTTATTCCACATATAAAATATTTTAACTCTTTTTCGGGCAAAAAGTTCCTGAAGAAAATTGGTGACGGGTCATTGTTACTCTGAGGACGGGTCATTGTTACTCTGAGGACGGGTCATTGTTACTCTGAGGACGGGTCATTGTGCGGTAGCGAATGAAACAAAATAAGAAGTTCCAATAAATTGTAAAAAGTTTTATAAAAAATATATTAACATTTTCCTGTACATAATGTAAATTTAAAAAAATCTGTCTCTAAAACGAATTTTATAATTTTTTTTTGAAAGTATATTTATTACATATATATCGACAAGCAAGACCTGCTAAGCCAATTGAATTGGCTTGTCAACAGGTGCTTATAGTTAAGAGCGTTTAACCAGCCAGCCGCCGAAAATCCCCATTTCGTCGAAAGTTGTTCTTACGATCGTGCAGGGCGGTTACAATGAGAAAGATTATTTATTCTCCGTACCTGCTTTTTTAAATTATAACTCAATATCGATTTTATTTCATTCCAAATTTGCTTTAATTTATATCTTCATCCAAAAATGCTGAAAGGTGTCATGATAAAACTATTAAAATAATGTACTTTTTGTAATTGTTTTTTGATTATAAGTATTTATCATTTTTCAATAATGTCTAAGTTAAATAAAAAGAGGCCTACACACGACACTGCATTTAGTGACTGCGGCAGTGACTGCAGAGAGCGTGGAGTTGAGCGAACTAGCGCTGTCTCGTTTGTTAAAGGGCCGCTAGAACAAGACAGCGCTAGTTCGCTCAACTCCACGCTCTCTGCAGTCACTGCCGCAGTCACTAAATGCAGTGTCGTGTGTAGGCCGCTTTATTTAACTTAGACATTATTGAAAAATGATAAATACTTATAATCAAAAAATAATTACAAAAAATACATTATTACCTTTAACAAATGAGACAGCGCTAGTTCGCTCAACTCCACGCTCTCTGCAGTCACTGCCGCAATCACTACATGTAGTGTCGTGAGGAGAGCCCATAAGAATGTAAAAAAAAAATCTGAAATATGTTAGTTTATAAGTGCGAAAATAAATACACAAACGGACCAATTTTCGTCAAGAATCACATGTACGTGTATATTTTTTAATGATTTTATTTAAACTAAAATTAAAATTCCAAAACATGCGGCACCCAGATAATGTATTGACTTATTTTACTGCATGATAATATGATTTGAAATGGGTGTGGTAGGTTTAATACAAAATCTTTTTTGAAAATTTAACAAATCTGCCAACGACCTATGGTATAACCTTATTATACTAAAAATAAACATTTTTTCTCAAAATTTAAAACATGCGAATGGATAAAAGAACAATATTTCGAAATCCATTTTTAATTTTTTGTGGAAAAGAGCCAATACGTCTAAAATGACATATGTCTGGTTTTCTCTGGTAATACCCTCTTAAGTTACAGATTCATTTTAAAAGTTATAATTTACATATTATATCTACAGATTCTACATTTTCTCGTACATTTTTTCATGCATTTTTTTCATACATTTTTCATTCATATCAATATAAATATTTTTTTCCGATAGCCAATTTTTCACCATATATTTACCCTCATTCATAGAATTAATTGCTTTATAGTGTCAGATAATAAATTAAATATCTTCGGTATGTTCTATTCACGACCTCCGTAGTCCAGTGGGTAAGACTCTTGACTCACAATCCGGAGGTCGCGGGTTCGAACCCGGCATGCGCAAATAAATTTTATTTGATTAATTTGTGTTATTTCACAATTAATTCATTTAAAATAATATATAGTATATTTGCGGCATGTTCCAGAGTGGAAGATACTATCAGTATCGCCCTGGTGTAAGACCACCATTCAGAATTGAAACGTTGCTTGAAAATGGCTTTAGCCGTGTTTGGTGACCAGATCTGAATAGCCAGGAACTTCCCAACATTCCTCTTCCCCACCTCCTTCCCCTCCCCACTACCTTCAGCCTCACAACATACCCCAATTGGGGATGCCATAGTCTCACTGGCTCCAGACGGGAGCAGTTGAGATTCTTGTGCGGCATTCACTGTAAAAAAAAAAAAATTCAAACGTTGAATAATTATCGAAATTACCTAAAAGTAACCGTCACCCACGCGACTAGCTGGAACTGAGTCAGAGTGACGGTTGATGGTAAAATCAAGGTATGTAAACTAAAAATTTCCATATTTTTAAAAGTGAAAAAAATAATTAAGGTAGGTGTACAAAAAAAGACCGCAGCCTAAAATCGAACCCCGATCAACCGCTTAGAACACAAATAGGTTGGTTATTACACCACCAACTTTTATGAGAACGGAGAAATAAATTTTCGTTATAATTATTTTGGAAGGCCTCCGTGGTCAAGGAGTAAGGCTCTCGACTGGCAATCGAAGGTAGCCGCAACTGAGACTCGAACCCAGACCTCTCGTCTAACCGAGACGTGCGCGTTAACCAATTTCGCTATTGCGACCTTCTGTCAAACCGTCATATTTGTCAATCTCATATTTAAAATTTTAGAATTAACAATATTATCTTCGACTAATTCTTTTTCCATATAAATAAATTATTCCATATGAATAAATTCGGATATATTTATCCGAGACGCTATCCAGGTTACAAACCAATTCTTAGAATGATTGTTTCCAATAAAGGGGTAGTCGCCGGTAACATGGCAAAAGAATTAATTAAACATAACATAATTTGAAATATGAGATCGATAAATGTGACGGTTTGACAGACTGAAGGTGGCAATAGCGAAATTGTTTAACGCGCACGTCGATGAATGAAAGGTCTAATATTTAAGTACAGTTTTGTTTAACCTATCAACATATTTACAATCAGCCTAATGTACTGATTTTTTTGCTAAAACACTTGTAGACTCTAGTTCTATATTATCATTACAATAAAGTTTATAAAAAATAATATCTGTTGCAGGGCTGGGCAAAATACATGCTTTGTTGTAATAGAAATACAAATTAGAAAATACTTTTTCGCATGTATTTAAAATACGAAATACAAAATACTTTCAAGTTGTGTATTTTAAATACAAAATACAGTATTTTAAATTTTTTTTATTTCAAATACAAATTACAAAATACATTTGGTTTTGGTAGAACCTTTGTCGTAAGCAAAAGTTGAGCAGAGTGAAACAGAGACGTGCAAAAATTGACCAATCATATTGCTCAAAAGACACATCTCATCTCCGCATTTCCGCTCCACTTGTAAAGTTTTGTGGTATAGGACCCAGGTGTTAGATTTGTGCTATTTAGCAGTTTTGTGTTATTTCACTTCAAGTGCGCTCTACTGTAATTAACTTAAAAATAATCTAGTATTCAGTCAAATTATTCCTATAGTGCTTGAACTAATACTATGACACAAAAATATACAATACAAAGCAAAGACAAGCATAATGTAATATAATACAAATATTATAGAAACTATGCAATAACAGTGCTTTTATTGCACAGGACGATTTGCCAACTCTAAATGTTAACATTTATAATGTATTGCTTTGGATTCTAGCGTTTTTAGTCTATGTCAGTTTATTTTTCATTATCATTATTAAGGTCGAAATGTATTTTGAAGCCATAAATATTTGAAATACAAATTACAAAATATATTTTTAGGAAGAAATTGAAATACAAATACAAAATACGTATTTGAAATACAAATAATTCAAATACTGCCCAGCTCTGCCTAGCGATTCCGTATTTTTTGTCAGATCGTTATTGGATAACGGACGTAATCTCCTGTTAGATTTGTGCGATTTTTATGGCTGTTATTTTTCGTTTTCTATGTAAATAAATAAATAAATGAGTAAATAATCGTGCGTACTTGCAGGAATTCATGTTTAAATCGATCTAAACTAAAATAAGTGTAAAATTCACACAAATCCGACAGAAGATAACGTCCGTTATCCAATAATGATCTCACAAAAAATACGGAATCGCTAGGCAGATCTGTTGAAAGCATCCATTTTTCTGTTTTCTGTATAACGCACAGACCGTTTTTCATCTTTAAATTACTGAAATACCTCCCAACCACGACCCGGCTGTGCGGTGGCGTTATTCCCAGTAATACCGTAATTAATGCGACGAGCAAACTTTGAATCTCCTAATTTTTGTGGTTACTCCCTTCAGCTGCGTCGAGAAGTAACAATGTTCCTTCATTTACCTTCCCGAGTTATGCGAAATTTGAAGAGGAGGATATTGATTAAAAGTATATTTTCATACGAAGCAGACACTTCGTGATATTGACTGCCCTGGAGGATCTACGGTAATAACAAAAACTGGTCTGCAATAAATTGGTAAAAATATACTAATTTAGGTTGGGATTCCATCTTTTTTTAATGTGAATATCGCACAAGAATTTCAAGCGTTTCCAACCGGATGGAGCCAGTGAGACGTTGGCATCCCCAATTGGGGAATGTTGTGAGGCTGAAAGTTGTAGGGAGGGCAAAGTGATGGACCAGAGGAAGGTGAAGAAGTTCCTGGTTATTCCGATCTGATCATCAAACACGGCTAAAGCCAATTCAAAGCAACTGCGATCCTGAGAGTATCTTCCGCTCTGGAAACTGCCGCAAATATACCTCACATTATTTTAAATAATTAAATTGTGAAATAATACAATTCAATCAAATAAAATTTACTTGTGAACGTCGGTATTTGAACCCGCGACTGCTAGTCGAGAGCCTTACCCCTCGACCACGGAGGCCAACTATGTGTATCTCCAGTTCAATGAATTCTATATATATATATTTTTTTTTACAGTGAATACCGCACAAGAATCTCAACTGCTCCCGTCTGGAGCCAGTGAGATTATGGCATCCCCAATTGGGGTATGTTGTGAGGCTTAAGGTAGTGGGGAGGGGAAGGGGGTGGGGAAGAAGAAGGTTGGGAAGTACCTGGCTATTCAGATCTGGTCACTAAACACGGCTAAAGCCATTTTCAAGCAACGTTTCAATTCTGAATGGTGGTCTTACACCAGGGCGATACTGATAGTATCTTCCACTCTGGAACACGCCGCAAATATACTATATATTATTTTAAATGAATTAATTGTGAAATAACACAAATTAATCAAATAAAATTTATTTGCGCATGCCGGGTTCGAACCCGCGACCTCCGGATTGTGAGTCAAGAGTCTTACCCACTGGACTACGGAGGTCGTCAACCGTATTTACTTTATATTTAAGTATTTACTTTATATTTAAGTGATATTTTGAAAATTGGTACCTTTTGTTTGGAGTATTCAGACAAGTGATAAAGAACCTACCTATAAAATAATATTTTTAACAGAAAATTATTTTAATTACCATTCAGACAACTAACTGCGATTTTGCATAGGTGTGTGAACATATATATATTTTTTAAATCAAATCTAACCTGTCGACGAGACTAAAATACCAGGAACACAGAAATGTAATACATTTGTAATAGGTAATTTGGCGCTAATATGCATAAAAAATATACAACATAATAATAAAAGAAAAAAAAAACTCAACAAAATACCAGGAGCACAGAAATGGGATTGGGTATTTCCATTTGGTTACCAATATAAACATTTCTTTCTGAATGACAGCAGTTGTTAAAATAACATAATGAAGAAATCAATCTTTTTTTAAAGGTTATTTTTTTTAATTTTCCCAGGTTTTTTACCGTATTAAAAAAAATAAGTGATGTTAACAAAGTTATTGTTTTATATAAATTAATTAATAAACTATCTGTTTTTCTCTCCTTTGAATCTATAGCTACCAAATCATTCGGTAATGATATTCAAGGACACCCAATATTTATAATAAATTCTCCGTTCTATCATAACTAAAATTAACTTATATCAATGCCAATCTCAAGAATATATTTCTAGAAACCTGATATTGACTTCTTTGGCAGATTTTTCTGCCTTTTTTCAAAGGGAAGGACAAACTTAAGATTGATAATATTCTTGACTGGATGAACATGTAAAATACAAGCGATGTAAAAATTGGCCTTGTATCCGTTCAACTGTGACAAAATACTTCCTTCGTGTAAAGTTTTATTCATTAAAATCACGTCTGAATAGAGGAATTTGACTCGCAAATTCATTTAAAGAATTTCCGGACATCTGTAGTAGATAATAATATTATATGATTATATTTCTGTTAGTAAGACTGTCACAAAACGCGTAGGCAGCTTTGGTAGTGTAGGCGGCCATTCTATGGCTATATTCGTAGGGGTTCACATTACCAAAATTTTTAAAATAAAATCTTTTGATTTCGCGAGTTGTCAAGTCAGAAAAGAAGAGATGAATTGATGCGGAAGATTATTGGAGCAAGATGGGAAATACAGAAAGTTTAAGGAGATGAATGTTACATAATACATTTTACATTTGAGGTTGCATTTATTTTTTCTGTTCTACTGCAGTATAGAATTTAGAAAAAATGGATTGAAATACCTTATGAATTATTAGTCTGATTTGCACTGTAGTTGGCACTGGGCAGCACTACCTTGTTAAGTAAAAAATCCAATAATTACCATGGAAATCGTTCTCCTGAATAAAGGGTCGAATATTTACAGTTTTGATTAAACTCTCAGCATATTTTCAATCAGCCTAATATTATTGATTTTTATTGATTGAGCCTAGTATTGATTTTTTGGTCAAAATACTTGTAAACTCTTATTCTATGTTATAATTACAATAAAATTAGTAAAAACTAATAATATCTGTAAAGCATGTGTTTTTCTGTTTTCTGTGAATGTTTTTGAAGTGCTTTTAGTAAGTAAAAAGCAGTATGACGACCGGCGTTGTCTAGGGGTAGGGATCTTGACTCGCAATCCGAAGCTCGCGGGATCGAATCCCGACGTGGGCAAATAAAAATGTATTTGTTTAATTTGTGTTATTTCACAAAATATATAGTATATTTATGAGTTTATTTATTGTACTGTTATTCGTGGTGGAATTCTATTGTATTAAAATTGAAATTGAAACACTTTTTAACTTTTTTCCACTTATTTATTTCACCAGTACCGGTTTCGTTACAGAATTTATACAAAATTAGGTAGGTAGGTACACAATGTTAAGGTAGGTACATATGTTTGGGTTATTACGTTACAACTGCTCTTGGTAAATATATATATTATATATATATATATATTTTTTTTTTTTTTTAACTTTATGAGTAAAACCTCAAATTGTAATATTTAAATAAATGAAGACAATATAAACGAAACTCAATCGAAAATCTGGAAACAGAAAAACATATTGACACCTCTGGGACTCGAACCCAGGACCTCCTGCTTTCCGGGCAAACGCGCTAACCATATAAATATATGCGTTAAAGAAAATGAAGATAACGTAGGTGGTTCTTAGTCGAAGTATGATAAAGCTAAACATGACCGAATTTCATATCGACACCGTGGCGCAGTGGTTAACGCGTTTGCCCGGAAAGCAAGAGGTCCTGGGTTCGAGTCCCAGAGGTGTCAATATGTTTTTCTGATTTTTCTGTTACCAGATTTTTGATTGAGTTTCGTTTATATTGTTTTCATTTATTTAAATATATATATATATATATATATATATATATATATATATACATACATACATATTTACCTTAAAGAGCAGTTGTAACGTAATAACCCAAACATATATACCTACCTTAACATTGTGTACCTACCTACCCAATTTTGTATAAATTCTGCAACAAAAGAATGTCAATTGCCAGCCTGAAGATGTCCATAATAGGATGAAACCGGTACTGGTGAAATAAATAAGTGGAAAAAAGTTAAAAAGTGTTTCAATTTCAATTTTAATATGGTATATTTGTGGCACGTTCCAGAGTGGAACTTACTCACAATCATTCAGAATCGAAACGTTGTTTGCAATGGCTTTAGCCGTGTTTGGTGACCAGATCTGAATAACCAGATACTTTCCCACCTTCCTCTATCCCATCTCCTCCCCCTCTCCATTACCTTCAGCCTCACACCATATCCCAATTCGGGGTGCCGTAGTCTCACTGGCTCTAGACGGAGCAGCTGAGACTCTTGTGAGGTATTCACATAAAAAAGTATAATGTTTGACTGTGTTTATACTTTCCAATGTTGAATATTTATGAAGTGCTAGCGGTAAGTACTAAATCAGTTTTCTTTTAAATATCATACTGTGTTTTTATACGAATACAAATACGAAAGCATTGTGTTTAATTTGTAAAAATGTAGGTTTATATTAACAGAACAGCCCCCGTGGTCGATGGGTACGACCAATCCCGGCGTGTGCAAGTAATTTCCATTATATTGTTTTGAAGACTTGTATTTAATGTGTACATTTGTGACTTTATTTACATTTATCTTCTACCAGTTTCGACACATCCACGACATCCACGTCCTTCACTAGCAATCTTAATACTAACTTTAAAATTATACGAATACAGAAATGATTAGAATTTATTAATCGAGAGTAGAGGAAAATATTGTCAATAATGATGACTTACACTTTGCTATTATTTTTTTAAACAAAATTTATTTTTTCTGTTTATTTAAAGGTTTCTAAGGCGCACAAATTAAAATTAAGTTAAGTAAAATTTAGTTTTAAAACTTCTAGAAATTGTTACATAGTTAACCACTGGAGCGACAGCGCAGTTTAAAATTTTTTTCCCCGTTTACTCGACGTTTTCAGAAGATCATTTTATCAATTTTTCACCAACATTAAAAAAATTATGCCATCAAATTTTAACGTGAGACATAAAAACTTATTATAGTGCTATATAGCCATTGAATTAACCTGTATTTTTACCGTTTGTCTCATATTTGTAGGATTTGAAAAAAAAAATCGCAAAGTTTATAACCGCGCGTATCCTGCGTGGTTGTTACTTTGAAAGCGCCGTGATAGGTACTTATTCGAGTCAACATAGAATATTTTAGATTTCTGGGTATACTTGATAATTAAAGGTACATGTCTATGGAAAAAAATGACTTAATTTTCAGCGTAAATAGCTGATCAGAAATTCTGCCTGAATATGAAAATATTTAAAAAAATATTTTTACATCGTTATAAAATAGTCGATGAAGTTCGGATTTGCGACGTCCATGGGCATAATAGAAAAGGCATTTCAATAGCTTTGTTTTAAGTCCAAAATAACGAATGTGGGAGCTTTAAATATTTAAAAAAATAATAATATCCTAATCAAGGAGATAATCACCTTTTTTATACGAAAAGCAATCGGAGTCATTTAAAATGGCGCCAATATATGGTTAATGCTTATGAAATACAATAAACTTTATCAATTAATTTGTGCTAATACCAAAAACTCGATAGGTAATTAATAGCTTTCCACATTCAACTCATTTTAGCTAATTTTGGTAATCAGTGTGTTTTTCCTCACCACGGCAGAGCATTTAACGCCGTTAGAGTGATTGACCGAAGCGTGTTTGTCGTGTCATTTGGCGTGGTGCAGGTTAACCTCTAATAAGGTATAAAGTGGCCTTAACGGCTGCTGCGGGCGGGAACAGGCGGAACAGGCGGGACAGGCGGGAACAGGCGGGAATGGCGGTGAATTGCCGCGGTTATTATCCTCGCGGCTGTGAACACCACCGCCCGCCTCGTATGAAGTTACGGGGATCATAATCAGTACGGTAATGCACCATCACCATAGTTTACCAACAAGAGCGAATTGCTGCTCCCTAGTACAGAATCCTTAGTATTTAATTTAATAAATTTCATTTTGCCAACATGAAAAGGAGGTTCTATTCTATACATCGTTTTTCTATTTGTAATAACTAGTTGTTAATAGTACTTTTTAAAGCTATTTGTGTTCATGGATCTTTATGAACTAGGATATAAGTCCACAACAATTGACTGAGAAAACATATGCGGATGGAACAAATATTACGAACAAATATTACGTTTGATGGAGTCATAAGAAGTAAGCTGGAGTATGCCAGTGGTGTGTGGACTCCGCACCAAGCGAAATATATTAATATGCTAGAACAAGTTCAGAAAAAATTCCTTAGGTATGTCTATATGCGGATGAATGGAACGTACCCGAGATTCATGCACCATATGGAATTACTTGAGGCAACAAATAGATTTAGCTTGGAAACTAGACGTTATGCAAATCTTGCAATTCTTAGTTTTAACATAATCCATAATCGTATTGACAGCCCATTCCTCTTGGAATGTTATGGCTTATACGTGCCTGAAAATTTCAGCCGTAGTCGTCGACACGACTTGTTCAAAATACCATACGGCAGAACAGATGTTCTAGCACAGCATAGCATGACAAGAGGAATGGTGCTGTTGAACGAAATATCGGAAACACTAGATATATATAACTCTTCTTTAGATAGCCTTAAGATTTTTTTGTATATTAATTATCTTCCTAGGTGTTAAGACTGTTAAAATGAGAAAATTGTACAGTAATTGGATAAAAATCTGTTGTACAATTAAAAAAAAAAAAAAAAAAAAAAAAAAAAAAAAATTACATAAATGTCGTAGTTATATATTATCAAACATGTTATAGTCGCTTATATTAAAAAAAAACATATATATATATATATATATATATATATATTTATCTCCTCACGTACTTTGTTGATTTTGCGCGACGGTACACCAGTTTTTTGTTGATCCGTTTGAGTTTGTTGATCTATCCGGATTTGTGGATCCGTTACCGAAGCTGAGATACATATCCTGATCCATGTGGATCAGCTTTTGTCATCGAGATTTACCTGTAAGCCACGCCTATTTTTCGGTGTCATATACATTTTACACGTTTTTATTTGTTGATCCATATATGTATATATGGATTGTGCCGGTCTGTCGAACTTTTCTGCTCCTTTTAGTAGGTACTTGTAGGTACGTTCTTATTTGCCAAGTTTTGACCGCGAACTGTGCGCAATGCAAATGAAAAGTTCTATGTGCGTCTGTCGTATTGTTCAGGTCCATTTAGTAACGGTCTGTCGAACTTTTCAGCTCCTTTTAGTAGGTACTTGTAGGTACGTTCTTATTTAATTAGTTTTTTTTATTGTATTTTTGTTTTGGATTTAATTTGCATTTTGGTTTTTGATTTTGGTTTTAATTTTGATTATGAATTTGATTTTGAATTTGATTTTGAATTTGATTTTGAATTTGATTTTGATTTCAATTTCAATTTCGATTTGGATTTTATTTTGGTATGATTTTGATTTTGATTTTGATTTTGATTGTGATTTTGATTTTGATTTTGGTTTTGGTTTTGGTTTTGATTTTGATTTTGATTTTAATTTTGATTTTTATTTTGATTTTGATTTTGATTTTGATTTTGATTTTGATTTTGATTTTGATTTTGATTTTGATTTTTATTGTGATTTTGATTTTGATTTTGATTTTAATTTTAATTTTGATTTTGATTTTGAGTTTTATTTTGATTTTGATTTTGATTTTTATTTTGATTTTGATTTTGATTTTGATTTTGATTTTGAGTTGTATTTTGATTTTGATTTTGATTTTGAGTTTTATTTTGATTTTGATTTTGATTTTTATTTTGATTTTGATTTTGAGTTTTATTTTGATTTTGATTTTTATTTTGATTTTGAGTTTTATTTTAATTTGATTTTGATTTTTATTTTGATTTTGAGTTTTATTTTGATTTTGATTTTGATTTTTATTTTGATTTTGACCGCCAACAAAGATGCGCTTCGGTCGTAATTTTCAGCTTATTTTAGTAGGTACCTGTAAGTTCTTTGAAGAAATAATTATCTAAAGAGGATAGACTGCCTAACAATTTCGTCTTGGTACTTAACGCTTGAAAACTGTTTTTATGTGCGACATTCTGTGAGCGGACTAGGTATAGGGGTTTCTTTTATCGCTACACAGTTGGGCAACTTCGTGAGACGGATTAAGGTAGGGTACAAAGACTCGATTGAAATTAATATAGAATAGAAAAAGCTATTATAGAATAGACTAACCTATTACCTAAGGTGAGGTATGACAGAGGTGGTTATTCAATAAATGGTTTCCGGGGCAGCGGTACCCATACCCGCCTCCCAATCTGTAAGTCAAAATTAAATGGTTCGCTAAGTTTGGTGACTTAGCCGGGGTGCCCGGGTTCATGGGGTGAGGTTTGTGCGGGTCTTGACCACGGTCGCGTCTGTCCACCATCTGCATGGCATGCCGGATCGAGAGAGAATGTTTGAGGGAGCCGTTCTCTCCCGTTGTTCTTCAGCCGTACTCTCTCTGAACATCGCCTTGCACCGCAATGGGAGGTATGGATTCAAACGTCCGTCACACCTGGACACATTGACCCACAGATTCTTACCCACACCAACTTCCCTTTTCCTTCCCAGAACTTCCTCTCCTTCCTTTCCTAAAAATACCCTCCACACATCATCCCCAAAGATGACATAGGACCTGAGGGGATTATTTAAAAAATACCCTCCACACATCATCCCCAAAGATGACATAGGACCTGAAGGGAATTCTTTTCCTCAGGGCCTCCTGTCCAATTTTTTTCGTTAAGATTTTACGATAGCTATTTTATTGCCATGTCTTTCTCAGGCGTCCCCGACTTCTTCTACCGTTCACATTTGCGTCATATATTCTCCTTACACTCTTTTCCTGGCTCATTTGCTCTACATGTTCAAACCATCGGAGAGTTCCTTTCTTAATCTTACTTATACATCAGACTAGGTAGCATTCTTTGCGGATCTTTACGTTTCTCACACGTTCGTACATGGTTTTGCTACACATATATACCTACGCCTCAGGGATCTCATTTCAACAGCTTTATATTTAGCTTACTTTCATCCTTCCTCTGTCAGTTTCATGCCTCACTGCGATACATCAGGTTAGGTACCAGGACTCCATTGTGGACTGCTAGCTTTGCTTCTTTTTATTAGTGCCAACGGCACCGGGGGCATGCACCTACATGTACTACACTAATAAGGGTTTTACGCTATGGCTAAATTATTTTTTAATAACACATACTCATAATTTAGGTAATCCTAGAAAAACTATTCGATCTGCATTTTAAAAATAATGTATATCACATAACTATTTAGCAACTAATTTCTTAGGTATTACCAGAAAGGGCCAAATTCCGGTCGTTTATACTGCGCATCTCGTAGGCCCTTCTGCATTGCTAAAATATTCACTTGCCGGCCTGGAGATCGTTCTGTCCCGGTCTTATAAATTGTCAATATTCTATTTTTTGTACTATAGATTTTTGTACGTAGCGCCGTTTACACGCACACTTCGGAGCGACCGAGTCAGGCCGCCGCGCAGAAAAGTCTCACAGTGAACTGCGCTGTAAACCTATCGGTCTTTACTTTTCTGCGCGGCGGCCTGAAGTGGCGCGGGACTCGGTCGCTCCGAAGTGTGCATGTAAACGGCGCTTATGCTTAAAAGCCGCAAACTATGCGAACATTGCGAACGCCAACTTGGCAACTTCACGTCAGTCAAATTAAAAATGGCGTGTTGACGAGCGGTGTTCATTCTTTCAATAGTGTTAGTAGTTTTTAAAATTTTAACAATAAATAACCATTTGTTTATTTTCATAATAAAGCCATAATCTCTTAATTGATCGACATTTGACAAACTATCCATTTGTTAGAAAAATTGGGATAGTGCATTATGAGGTAGGTAAGTTTTGACGTTTTGACCTATTGTTTTCAAATAATTTATGTTATGGCAGCGTGTTATAGCGTGAGCTGCATAGGTTAAAGTTTATATATGTTAAGATATAATTTACGATTAAATAATGTTGCCTATATAATCGTAACTATGAAATACTCAAAGTGCTCTTTTTGTTTCTAAAAAACCAATGTAATAGTCTCTTTACTGTGTTTAAAAATTGCCGCCATGTAAAGAATACGAAATAGAATTTATAAAATGTAAACAAACCTACAATTTTACACGCAAGATGAAGTTAGGGTGTTGAATGAATACTTTGGTTATTTTTATTTGTTAATCGATTTTGCTTTGCATTAAAAATCCAACCAAATGTAATAATTTTACCACTTCAGTTGACAGTTTTATTTATTTAGGTTTATCATTGAATAACATCAAGTATTAATAATTTCAAATGTCTTTTGCTTACAGAATAATGGATTACAGAATTTTGAGGTCTAATGGTGGACATTATACGCCAAAATTCTGCATTTTACAAAGGCGAGATGTTACCCGTTGTCGCTGAAATGAAATTTAATGAAGGACCAGTCAAATCTTATTGTATACTTCCAATATATGATGGCTATAATTATGTAAGTGCATTATATGATATTATTTGTTCAGACGCTTTTCAAAGTAAAATACTTTTTTGTACGAGTGAATGTTTGGCTCAGGAAGGAATGGAAGTAAGACAGTAGATGAAGCCTTGCTTCTATCAAGTATAAATATTTCCAAATGTTTTTTGTTTACAGACTATATAGTGAGGATGCTGGACATTATACAAAACTGACTTTTTCAAAACCCTGCATTTTACCAAGGCAAGATGTCAATTCCCGCGTTGGCGCGCTGATGTGAAATTAATGTGGGATCAGTCAAATCAAATTGTATACTTACAATATATGATGGCTGTAATTATGTAAGTGTATTATATGATATTATTTGTTCAGATGATTTTAAATTAAAATACTTTATGTACCGAGTGAATGTTTATAAGGCTCTGGAAGTAATTACTTAATAAGACAGGAGATGGGAGCCTTGCTTCTATCAAGTACCTATTAATATTTACAAATATCTTTTTTTTACAGACTACATAGTGAGGATGCTGGACATTATACGATTATTCAAAACTGACTTTTTCAAAATCCTGCTTTTTACCAAGGCAAGATTTCAATACCCACGTTGGCGCAGTCAAATCTAATTGTGTACTTCAAATATATGATGGCTATAATTATGTAAGTGTATTATATGATACTAGCAGACCCGGCCACACGTTGCTGTGGCTAACGAAACACAACGCCATTACCCAATATTTATAAAATCCACACCACCCGCTTGCCAGCTGCTCGCTGCCCGCTGCCTGAATTGAATATTCGAATTTATCGTCTTTTCTCTACTATAATAAGCATGTATTATACATATAAACTAATTAACTCGCCACTAATTATACAATGCTTGCATTGTAACACTGGATATTTGAAAAGGGAAAATCGAATAGGTACCTACTAACTCTAGGACATCTACTATAGTACGGCCCGCCAGCCGTTTTAAAACGCACAAAAATATGTTTTCTTTGAATTTCTCGGCTTTTCTCTAATATAATTTACATGTATTATACATATAAACATTCCTCTTCAATCATTCTATCTATTGGTGAAAACCGCATGAATATCCGTTGCGTAGTTTAAAAGATTAACGCGCACATACATTTTGAGCGACGTCATTTTATACTATGTAATGATAATAATGATATGATATTATTTGTTCCCACGCATTTAAAATTAAAATACTTTATGTACCGAGTGAATGTTTTTAAGGCTCTGGAAGTAATTATTTAATAAGACAGGAGATGGGAGCCTTGCTTCTATCTAGTATTAATATTTCCAATTGTCTTTTATTTACAGACTACAGAGTGAGGATGCTGGACATTATACAAAACTGACTTCACCAAGGAAGGAACTCAGGCGGATTATAGAGTTCAACTCAGACCAAAAAGCTAACGTGCTTTTCAGCATAAATTAGAGAACAACTTTACCACCTGTAAATCCTGAGTAGTATTGTATGTAACATATATGTTACGGTATTGTTGTGAAGCGCCTTTGAGGTGATTTTTCGCAAAAATAGCGCCCTGTAGATTATCAAATTCGCAGAGCGCCATTATTATGTAGTATTGTAACTTGGGTCTACGATATGGTGATAAAAAAAGTTTTTGTAAAGTATGAAGTACAACGATATAACTTAAATGATAAAAATAATTAGATGATTTATAGAATACTTTCACCTCACAAGGGCAGTTCAGTGGTAAAATGCCTGGTGTCTGCGGTCTAATTAAGTATAAACACAATCACTGATTACAACAGTGAAAAAGTTTATTTCCTTTACAAAACCTTACTTTGCTACTAGAGATCTTCCCAATAAATACTGCGATAAATTGGAAAAAAATATGCTCGGCAGATCTGTCAGAAGCTGAGTTCATCCCAAGTATTTTTATCATTGGAAGACATACAATTATTTATTAATTAATTATTATTTTTACCAGTCCATATTCTGCTTTAGGTATCGTATTTTTGTATGGTATTACAATCTGTAATTATATTTTACCCTTAGTAATATGAGATTCGACATTCCTTGAAATTTATAATTTATACAATGTGATTTATGATGAGTAATTAAATATACTTACACTATTTAAAGCTTCATTCTTTATGAATTATTATCTAACAAACCTTCGTCTTCCTTATCTCCTTCCTGCTCCCCAACCCCTTCAGCATCCCAACATACTCCAAATGGGCCTCCGTGATCCCGTTGACTCATTGGAAGATATTATATAAGATTGTAAGTATTATTAAGTTGTTTCATTTTCATGTTTATTTTGTGTACTGCCATGTTAATTTTACCAATGCTTTCTGATAAAATTATAAGACTTCTTACTTGCATTTTTAATGATTGCACTGACATTCCATCATTCCAATCCTAGTGCAGTTTGGACTGGAATGATGAAATGTCAGTGGAATCATTAAAAATACTAGTAAAAAGTCATATACTTCTATCAGTACGCAAAGAGCAATTAACTTGACAGTAAGCATAAGGTATTAGTCCAAGAACCTAACAAAATATCAGTAAAACCTAATAAAGTATTAGTTAAAGAACGAACAAAAATTACCTGTCAGTATTTTACTAGCAGAATATCAGGAAGACCGTCGTATAAGAACGAATAAATGGTTCGTAATTGCTGAAAAAATATCAGGAGGACTGTCAATATTTTCGTAAAAGAACTAACAAAATATTATTAACTACTGGCAAATATCATGAATCACTCTTAGATATTCGTAATTGTAATGCAAAAATATTTGTATTGTCATGCAGACAGAGTTGAAATTGCGAGACATCATGAAAATATATTCGTAAAGTTTTTGACAGTCGCCGTCCGAATATCTATTAGGACTCCGTTTCCTGTTAATTCATTCGTAACAACTGCAGTCCCCTTTTAACAGTAATTCCGAATAAAAAGACAAGAATTCCCAATAAATTCTCAAAACATTTTTCTCCGTGTAGGGGCGTGAACAAGAAATGTCAATAATATTTTGTGGAGAATATAGAAGAATATATATTCTTCATAACCGTTGTAAAAATTTAGCTGAACAATTGGATATCTTTTTTTAGTAGGTGCCTTCCATATCTGCCAACCAATGAGAAGGCTTTGTCCGACCAACCAGAAGGCTTCCTTTTTCAGCCATCTTTGATTATCAACAGGCGGATCAACCGCGTATGGGGATTTGGGCAGATCGACAACGTATGGGGATTTGACCGGATCAACAAAAAAGATGCGTATGATTTCCATACAAAGTTCGAAAATTTTATGTGCAATATATCAAAAACTTTTACCGAAAAACTGGCAACATTGGTATTTGTAGTAACGTTGTTGCCAATTCATACAGATGTATTCCATCAAAGCCAAGTTATACGGTGTTAAAGGTGGATCAACATTGTCAAGCAACTTCTTACAGGATCAAGATACTACGGGAAGAGGTCAATATATATATATATATATATATTTATTCTTTTCAATGTAGCTATAACTTTGTTATTATCAATTAGATAAATGAAACTATGTTACTTTGTTTGAACCACTTGTATATTCGTTTAAAGCCGACCGGTTCAAAATTTCAAAAAATAAATATCTCTACAATTCTAATAATAATAATGATAGAGAATGGCGTAAAATAATTTTTCAGGAGATTTTTGCAGCATTGATCTGAAAAATTGTATATTAATAATTTTTCAGTTCAATGTTGCAAAAATCTCCCTTCTTATATTAAACCAGCTTTTTATACGGTAATTTTTTGAGGAACGCTAAAGATAAAGACCATAAATTGACTAATTCCGGAATATATACACTCAAATGTAATGACTGTCCCTCATTTCATATTGAAAGAACTAATTTTCGCGAGAGTTCGCTAACCATATCTTTGAAAATAACCATAGTTTAAAAAAAGGTACGGGGATAAATATTCTTCATATTAACCATAACGGAAAACGCTTAGATAACTTAAGAGCCTTGGAAATAAAAAAAAATCCCTTAAAAATTACGAATCTATTATCAAAAAACAAAAAATATTATCTTACAGCCCAATCATGGATATGTTCCCCTACCCACCCACTCTTCATTAATCCCTAGCAACGGCTCCACCCCTACCACAATCCTTAGTAATAATACATTGTTCCCATCTACTATTTTGTAACTGTCAAATCAGTATACGTTTGCCCTGAGGAAGGAATGGTCGTTCCGAAACCGGTCGGCTTTAAACAAATATACAAGTGGTTCAAACAAAGTATCTAACATTGTTTCATTTATATATTTTTTTTTTACATTGCCTCCACACAGGAGGCCCTGAGGAAGAAAATCCTCCAAGGTCTATGTCATCTTTGGGGACGAATAAGGAGAGGAAGTTCTGGGAAGGAAAAAAAGTATTGGGGGTGGGTAGGAATCTGGGGTCAATGTGTTCAGGAGTGACCGACGTATGAATCCAAACCCTCCAATCACTGCGGTGAAGTGCAAGGCTGAAGTCCAACCCTCCAATCTCTTGCCGTGAAGTGCAAGGCTGAAGTCCAACCGTCCCATCCAAACACTGCGGTGAAGTGCAAGGCTAAAGTCCAACCCTCCCATCCAAACACTGCGGTGAAGTGCATGGCTGAAGTCCAACCCTCCAATCACTGCGGTGAAGTGCAAGGCTGAAGTCCAACCCTCCAATCAACACATGAACACGGGCACCGTCAACAAATGTAGCAACCCACTTGGGGTGACCTATATCAGAGACGTTGGTTTAGATGCTTTTCAAATCCAAATCATTTGAAAACTGTAATATAATTTTAACAAATATCCTTTTCATGCCCTCTCTTTTCTCTAATATAATTCGAGTTAAAATTTCGCCATAAAACCGATTCGTAAATCATTTTCTGTCTGACGTCGATTAAATTTAGAGTATATTTTTTTGGGATAAAGAATAATAATTATTACCATACGATTATTTTTATTCGAAATATGCGTGCATGTGGTTTACGTTGTCAGGCCATTATTAAAATTGGTAAAACATTCCACCATTATATTGGATTTTCCGCACAAATCATGTAACTAAGTATTATTTTATATTCCCGAAATTGGTATCTCTCCCTTGCGGATTTATAGAAATTTTAAAATAAAGCCCAATATAAATTCACAAATAAAAAATTCACGAGGGTCGGCAATGGGCATTGTGGACAGTATATCATAATTTTATTTACGTTAATATATTCTGATAATGGTGCTTTTTTATTCATTGGCCACTCAGGATTATTATCGATGGGAGTAAATTAAACGTGATCAATATTGGATAGGGTCCGGCAGTAATACGATACACAATAAAGTACAAGGCCATCGCCCACCCCTAAAACACAACCCTCATGCAAAATACAACATCATTACGGTAACACGAGCAACCAGTTGTAAAGCTTCCAAAAACCATTCGGACAGGGCCAGCTTTGTTCTAATTTTACAGTTTAATTATGTTACCCTGAAATGAGCAAAATATTAAAAGCAAACATTAAACACTCTTAATACAATAATTATACAAGCTTTTAACGTGTCTTATAAAATAACCACAATGAACTTTAAAATTTCCTAACTTATTCGAATGATAATTGGAAATTGCTTCATTCCCTCTTATCTTTTTAAAATTCACGTGCTCGTCTCCTTATAATGTACTTTATGTGGTCTTTAAGCAGGAACTTTAAACTACATATTTTTTGTAATGAAAATCTAATAACTTTGTTTAAACCACTATAGCATATTTAACAGTATCATCATGTTTCAATAACAAATATACACAAATACTATGAAAAAATATTATATACTCGCTGTACTCGAAACAATAACAAATATTTACTACAAATTCCCATAACTCATACTACTTTTGGTCAACGAAGCTTCAGATACCTTGCAACAAGACTTTACAACATTCTTCCAATTAGTATAAAAAAATGTGATTCACAAAAAATTTAAAAAAAAAACATAAAAAATTGGATAAAAAATAATGATAGAGCATTTACCGGTGCACTCACCCAAATTCGAAATTAATATTGAACCAATGCTGTTATTATTGTACCAATGTTATTGTTATTATTAATGCAACCATTCTATTGTGTGATTTTATTCTAATATAAGTGTAGGTATGTTCACAGTATAATAAATTGACATAAAATTACTGCCTCAACACAGGCTAGCCTAGTGAGGCAGGTTATGAGAAACCTAAATTTATAATTATAAATCTCTATTCTTTAATTACCTACTGTATATATGTATTTTGTTTTCTGATATCAACTTTTAAACTGTACTTTTACTGTACTTATGATGTACTTTTTGTTTTTGTAGTTATAAATATTCATTTTTCTTTTGTTCAATAAAGATATATTATTATTATTATTATTAATGTTATCTTCATTCATTCGATGAATATTTATTTATTGTTTTGGAACATTTACAGAGTATTAACAGAAAAAAATCATTGGATTAGCATTGTAAAAAGCGTACATGTTAATAGTCCACTTAAAAATGTTCACAGAATGCACAGTTTAATAGTTGTTAACAGAAATTAGGAATATCAAAATATAAACGGAGGTATAAAAAGAGATAACAAAAATAGTGATGATACAATATAGAGATGACAAAGATAAAAAAAGATCGATATACGATGTAAAAAAACAGAAAAACAAAAAAAGTAAAGTACAAATAGAGTGAAGAACAGCCATTCACATTCAAGTTCAAGATAAGTATTAAGATAAGTATTTTCAATTCTCAATTACATGTTAGGTTAGTCTATTGTTAATTTGCTTTTTAAAGTAAGCGAGACTATTTGCATAGATGTCTATATGGTTACATTCAATGGAATTATACAGTCGACACATCCGAGACAGTGGATTGAAGTATGCAATATTGTTTTTAAATAATTCAAGATGAAATATATTCTGATTCCTTAAATTACGTCTATTGGGGACCTTAATAAGAATATTGCTCAGACAGTGAGTTGTTTCAAGCTTGTCATGAATGATTTTGTATAGACTCATTAAGTCAGCAACTTTTCTTCTTTTTTCCAGAGTTGTAAACTTAAAATATTGGAGTCGTTCCTCCATTGTTATTGTAACATAATATAACATTGTTATTGTAACATGTTGATACTGTTAAATATATAGTGGTTTAAGCAAAGTTAATTGATTTCATTATATTAATAATGATACCACAAAGTTATTTTGCTAAGTTTGAAGAAGTTATTACAGCGAGTACACATATGTTTTTCTTATCCTTCTCTAAGTAAATGTGTTCTATATTATCAGTGATCTAAAATTGCCTCCCCTTCATTCAACATCTGACCTTTTCTAAGTCTTAACACTTCTCCAATTTCCCATGTTATTGTAATGAGACTTGACCAATTAAATAAAAATTAATGTAAAATTTGTCTTCCCTCTCTCTGTATATTCGAAATAATTGCCTAGAGCACGTGGGGGAGGGGAAATCGGAAATATTGAAAAAAACGTTCCGCGATAAAACGCTTTGGGAAGGAATTAAAGTTTGGTTGAAGTATTATTCTCTCGGAATAAAGTCATATTTCCTCATTCTTTTCCATCCTAATAGTGTTTTATATGGTGGTAAGTTCGTTCCTTGGCAGTATTATCGTTTCCTTATTAAATAAACTGAGCTAAACAGAATAAACCGCGAGTTTACTATTGCCAGCAGTAGGGAGCAGGTGGCTGGGGGGAGGTGGGTTGCGGAAACGGATATAGCTCCTGGCTTCCGGTTATTAGCGTCCCGGGGGGATTCTCCGCTGGCGCCTTGTTCCTGTACCTGAACTAACGTAACAAACTCTTCTCTATTTTTCGAGATTGCGCGGAATCTTGTCGTGTTAAGCTACACGGCTTACAATAACATGATATCCGAAGCAGACAGCATTTTAATAATGCAATATTCGGGCCTTGCAGCTCTGCGCGGGCACTGGTGGCAACAGCGCCAAGCCACTAAGAGATACAAGTATGATGTTCTACTGGTAGTTTCTACCCATCCAACTTGACATTTTACTAGCGAATCCATCAAGCCTGTGTGCCCCAGAGCGAGAGTGCGGAGCGGGCCATTGTTTCGGTGACTTCAATGATGCTCGTGAGTAATGTAAGCGAGAGATTTGGATCCTCTCCAGATCTTCAGTTACTCGCGATACGGAGA
This sequence comes from Limnephilus rhombicus, assembly GCA_929108145.2. NCBI lineage: Eukaryota > Metazoa > Arthropoda > Insecta > Trichoptera > Limnephilidae > Limnephilus > Limnephilus rhombicus. The sequence goes on along the minus strand of OV815287.1, from coordinate 22,463,107 downwards.
GAGATTCCTTTAGGGGTGATGTCCGGACTCGGATGAATTTCCTCGAGATGTTTTTTCCCTCGCGACCCTCTTCGCATCTCCTCCGAGTGTTTACAGTCGGGTGGAGCTGTTCACAAATAATATATTTGGCCAAATTTATTGAACTACATTCAGCCTGTCATTGCTTTTGTCGCTTGGAAATACATTTTCTGATATTTATTAGGTTTACTTATTGAACGTATAATATTCTCGAACATACGAAAACCATATTAATGTTGAAAGGAAAAGGCACCTCTTACTGCGACTCGAGCGGAAAATTTGTCGATTTTTCACATTCATGAGCATTCCAGCTACCAACATACATATATAAACATGAATACATACACGCAAGACTTTGGCTTCACATTTAATCATTTTTATACTTACTACACGAATTTTAATGTGATTATGAAGTCGATGTTCACCTTTGTATTATTCTTTAAAAACGATATTGACTTTCTAAAACAAAAATGAAAAAGTACCTGAATATATTAAAATAGAAGGTAAATATAAAATATTTTTCGTATCACACATATTATCAATGTTTTGTTATTGTTATTCCAGGTAGCATTAATGTGGAGACGGCCCCATTAAGGTAGAACCAGGACCCCCAGAAGAAGATGAAGAGGAAATTCCTTATTAGATATATACCTGACAGATGTAAAAAAAAAATGCTTAGCGCACTCTGAAAGTACTGTACGAGAGCAGATCATATATCCAATTATGGTAATAGTTGTATGTACTTGATTACACATTCAGGTACAGATAATTACAATGCATCACGAAGAAATTTTTACTTATTCACACTCATCAAACGTACTAATTTCGGTTTTGAGTCTATCTGTGAGTAATTGTAACTCTGGTTCAATGAACTTAGATTGGATTTGAAAATGTGCATCATTTTTAAAATTTTAACTGATTGTATCAAGAATTCAGACAAGCGATATTGTACATACGTAATGGTTACGCCCATACACATACCTACACATACACATACCTACATAGCACGCATACATACTGTCACTGCTTGGAATTGGTATTAATATTGTTGTAAGTTCCTTTTCCTACCCATCCCTATTTGCCTACCCGCCAATCTTACTCAGTCTGTAAATAACTCCCGCCGCAACATATAGCATTGTGCTTTTGCTATCGGTTAATCCGCTATCAAAATAACTGCGCCGTGTACTATAAAATAAACCAACTCACGATTATTGCTTTAGACTATTGTGCCTATTGGATGGGAGATGAAGCAGATGATTGCATTGCCAGCATACAAGTTTTTATTTATTTTTTATTATTAAGTTAAAAGAAACATAGTATTTCGCTTTCTTAACTTAAATACAGAGCATATATATATATTACAGTAGTAAGAATAATATTTTTAATTTTGTTCCAACATTTTGAGTTTAAATAGTTTTTTTAAAGGTTTTTATGTTATTTTCCGTTTTTAGGCTATCTGGAAGGAGATTATATATATGAACTCCCTCGTGACCAATACTTCTCTTTCCACTTTCAGTCTTGACAGTATTTGTGTACAATTTATTGTGTTGTCTAGTATAATTTTCGTGTACTTGTGATGTTTTTATAAATGTTGTGTTTGTGTCTATAAGTCCATTTTGTATTTTGTAGATTAAAAGACATATGTTATATTCGTACAATGTTCTTATTTTCAAAAGGTTCATTTCCTGGTATAGTTTTTTTGTGGGAGTGTCTGGGTTATAGTTGAAGAGTTTTTTAATAACTTTGTTCTGTATTATTTGTAAGTCGTTTAAGTACGTAATGTATGTGTTTCCCCATATTTCTATTAAATAATTTAGGTGGGACTGGATTAAGCTAAAGTATAAGCCCCTCTTTACCTCTGTTGGTAGAAGATGAGCAATTCTACCAAATACACCAATTAATGGGATGATTTTTGTTTTTAGTTTTTCTACGTGTTGTTTAAATGTTAAATGTTTATCAATATATAAGCCCAGGTATTTTTCGCTATCTAGGATATGTAGGTCTCTTTCTTCTATTTGTAATGGTTTATGCGATGGTATTATTCTTTTAGGTGAGCTTAAGATCATGTAACCGGTTTTATTAATATTTATTGTTAATATATTTTGTATTAGCCAATCGTTTATTACATTAAGATCCGTTTGAGATTGTTCTAATAGACTTTCTAAGTTTTTGCCGAAGTTCTTATCCTTTTCCGGTTATTATTAGTTATTATTAGTTCTTATCCTTTTCCGGTCAGTCATTTCCTTTCTATGCAACATGTATTTTTATTATTGCAAGCAGTGGTAGTAACACAAAATCAAGGTCCTTCGCCAGTCATTTTTACACAAACACATAACAATCCACTCTCACAACATAAAATACCATTCACGTAATTATTAATCGTATGTGTTAACAATAAGAAACACAGTGGAATAAATTTGGCAAACATGACATATCTTCAAATATTTTTAATTTCAGAGTATTCAATCACAAACAAAATACCAATATTTGTGGTAGACATATTATGTATTTTCTTAATTACTTTCAGTAAGTATCTATTACTTTTGTTCTATCTACTTACTACTTACATCTTTCATATTCAATTTATTATATTGTGTAATAGTAAAGTTATACATTTACTATTATAATCCCGAACAAAGTACTTGTAATAACATGTACATGTTAAAACCTTTAAGGCGTTAATAAAATAAATAAAAAAAAACATACAAATTAATTCATAATAATCCAACATTCAATCTCTGTAATTTATTTCGGTATTTTTGTTATAAGGTTGGGCGGTCTGGTACGTACGAGATTTTTGGGTGCTTGATTTCTTCTTTGTTGGTAATCTAATTTACTTATAATATAATATTTTTCCGAAACATAATTAAATTTCCATTTAAAAATAAAAAAATAAAAATTAAGGCCTAAAAATTAGCAGGAAAAAGACTGAATATTTGTATTTACCATTTGAAGACACAAATGCTGTAACTCCTTCGATGAAACTGAATGGAGTAACATTAGCCAACTGTGATTCATTTAAGTACCTGGGCTCACTAATCCACAGAGACGGAGGATGTGCAGCGGATGTCATCCATAGAATAGGTGTGGGATGGATTAAATTTAGATCCGTAACAGGAATATTGTGTGACTCCAAAATGCCTATAAAACTGAAAGGAAAGATATACCAGACTATTGTAAGACCCGCAATAATGTATGGCTCCGAATGCTGGACTATGTACAACTCCTACAATAGGCAACTTGAAACAGTAGAAATGCGAATGCTTAGATGGTCGGCAGGAGTATCACTAAAAGATAAGATCAAAAGTTCACGCATTCGTGGTAGCCTGGGTGTCACAGTCATAAATAGTAAGCTGGAAGAACGACAGTTGAGATGGTATGGACACATAAGACGGAGACCATCAGACCACACAGTGAGGCAGGCAATGTCTATGGAGCTTCACCGATAGTCATCCAGAGGAAGACCGAAGAACTCCTGGATGACTCAATGTTCCAAAATTGTTCAGAGAAACGGCCTGGATGAAGGCGATACCCAGAACAGAAGATTTTACAACCTGAGAACGAGAAGAGCCGACCCCAACAGCCTACCTAGGCAATGAGTTGGGACAGCGCAAGGAAGAAGATAATTTAATTTTCATTTACAAAATTGGAACTGACGTATTAAGAAATCAGACAAGCGTTTTAGTAGCTATCTATCTTAAATAAAAATTTTAACAGAAAATTATTTTAATTCTATATTTGAAACGTATGTTTCATTTTTTTATTTCTAGGGTTAATTGTAACAAAATAAGTCAGATTTCGTGATTTTTTCATTCAACGCTCTTGCTAACCAACTAAATTTACTACGAATTATTATGTATTTGCTTAGGACGAGTTGTTTAAAAAAAAATCGTTGTATTTTTTAGGTTAATTTTCACGTTCAGTATAAGTTCTAATTAAGTTCTATTATTATGTCATTATAGGCCAGTTGCTTCATAAAACTGAAATAATCACAGAACTTTTATGGAACGTGAAAATTAACTTTCAAAAAAATGGATCAATTGTTTAAATTTTTTGAAGCAACCCATCTTAACATAATGGTTCCCCGACTATTCACTATCTGCGCTAGTATAATAATATATGCACTAATATCCGTTGAAATTTGCTTCCAGAGAAAAAGCATTAATTTACACTCGACGACACGCTAACATCTCTGCGCATTAGTTATTTGGGAGTAATTTCTCCCTTCCATCCTTGAACAATACCAACTCTCAGCGGTAGTTCGAAGTATTAGTCTAACGTTAATGACACTAGATCTTAATTTCACTGCACACAGTTCGCAAGATATCAAAAGCCAGATATCTGAACTCATGCCACCCCAGTTGACACGATCGGCGCCAAGTGGCGGTGTCACCCCGTTACCCGCCCTCTACCGCCCTTGTCACCCTGTCACCCGCCCCCCGCAGGTCCCATGTGGGGCTGCCGGCTGCGGGCTGCGGGACTGCGCCCCCTCCTCGCCCTGACAATACTCGGGGGGGGGCAAAACCGCTAGTCAAACTTTACGAATGGCTGCGGTGACTCGGTGTCTTCGTACCCCCCAGCAGCCAAAACTGTGGCGAATGAATGGAACGTGGGACAGGATCAAATTATATATCTTCCCCCCACAACACAATCATGTACCTCCGAGGACTTATCCTTAACTATGTATAATCCATTTGGTGATTTGCTAAACTAATTGTTTTGAACCATCGATGGTTTGCTTAGCGCGATGGATATATGAAACAAATGACAATACCCTACTATAAAAATAGCCATGAAAAGATAGATAGTTAAACGGAAATGAAGCAAATATTGAAGGATTCAAATAAATAGTCATTTAAACAAATTGTATATTTAGATACTTTATTTTTATTCCACAAAATGATTAATGGTCGTACATCATCTGAGTTTCGGAGAAAAAATGAAGACCTAAAGCACCTGCACTTATCTCAGCGAGGGAAAAAATTAAATATGACTCAACTTTAGGAAAACAATTTAGAATCATAAGTCGTCGATACACGAAATAGGGGAAATTAAATTAGAAATATAAACTTATTTACAAAAATATGTGATCAAATAATAATTTCTTTTTAAATTTACTTGTAGTATAAGAATTGTATCAGTACATATTATGTAACTATGGATGAATTTAAAATTCCTAAATTAATAATTTTCCATTAACATATTTATTTTGCAGGTTTCGCAATATGGAGAAACTTAAAAAATCGCGGATATTAGTATAATTATCGCAACCACTTCGAATAACTCTTCTTTTTAATAATTTTTTTGGGTAACATCGATGCAATAACGTTTCGAAAAAATTGAGGAAAGCCACCGGATTTTACAGTACGTCGTACCCACACTGGCGGACGGACGTCGTTTTCGTGGGATTATTGTAATCAGAAGCTCATAAATACATATCTTCATTTAATTATGTAGTTACATACGCCGCTCCAGGCGGGTTAAATTTGAACTGTCGAACTTACAAATATTTACTACTAGCGGGTTCCCGGCATGTGTTGCTATGCCACTTAATAAAGAAATAGTTTTTCCTTGCCTGTCCTTTCCCATTCGCCCCGTTCCCCTTTCACCTACCCCTCCTCTCCCGGGTCCCCTTCCCTTCACGCGTTCCCACTCCGCCTTCCCTCTCCCCACTCGCCTTCCTCTAGCATTCCATACATTCAGTCCCGGAACATTCAGTTTTCAAACAGCTCGCGTGCCACCTATTGCAATTTTTTATACAAATTTCATGATGCTAGTGCTCACCGCTTCTTTTATACAAACCTTGTTCTGACAATAACTTTTTTTTTTTACATGAGCTCCACACAGGAGGCCCTGAGGAACATAATTTCCCTCGGGGCCTATGTCATCTTTATATTCACCTATGATGCTGTGTGGAGGGATTTTTAAGGAAAGGAAGAAGAGGAGAGTTCTGGGAAAGAAAAGGGTTTAAGGGGTGGGTAGGAATCTTGGGTTCAGTATGTCCTGGTCATCCGCCTCCAAGACCTAGACAAACCTCACCCCATGAACCCGGGCACCCCTGCTAAATCACCTAACGTAGCGAACCACTTGAGGTGACCTATGGCGGAGGTGTTGGTTATCCAATAAAGGTTCCCGGGGCGGCGGTACCCATTCCCGCCTCCCAAATTAACTAACAAATAAAAAAGAATTATCCAATTTGGTGCAGTCGTTGGGAAGTAATGTGCATACATAAATTTCGGCGATTCGTTTTTATGTATATACATAGAAAAATAGATAGAAGATAGATATATAACGTGTAAAGTTTAAAAAAAAAAAAAACTCTTGCAGTAATAAATTTCTTTAATAAAATACATTATCAGTTAAGTATTTAGATAACTTGTTTTCTATGGGATCGATTGAAAAATCAGATGGGCTTGAAGTTAAGACGGAAATAGGCAGTCCGTAATCAATAACATGTTTTATAGAAGCTTTTAGTAGACTGCTTTCATTAGATTGACGTGACATCGGATCATCAACGTCAATATTTCCTCAAATAAACGATTGTGAAGTTTTCGATATTACATTTACAAGAAAAGAACTCGAGCTATATTATAAGAATAATGGAATATATATTTTATGGATTAATTTGGCTTTTTTGTGAAATATCAACTAAGTACAAATGTATGGTACCTACCGTGGGTTTTCCGTAAGTATATACTATCTGTTCAACTTCACCAAAATAATGTACATATATATAACGTAAAGCTTGTTTGCGCACGCTTGACTTGGGGAGTAGGCTGGTGAATGCATGACGAGAGTGTTACGAAAAGCGATGCGAACGGTAGTTGAGAGGGAGATATAAGTTAGTGAAGATAGAAAGAGAGAGAGTTACGTTTCGTATATTACTGTAGGGGCAAGAGAGAGAGGTGCGAGCACACATTTTCTTTTTCTCTTTTACTCATAGCCAGTTACGTTTCATATATCTAAGACACAGTTCAGGCCTATTGTCTGTTTCACACTATAGGAGCAAGAGAGAGCAGTTCGCGCGCACATTTTGTTTCTCTTTTCCTATCATGTAGATGGAGCTAAAGAAGTTTTACTTCAGTTTTTTTTTTAACAGTTACACATATTTCATTAAAGTAATCACATGTCATATATCATGAAGTAGTAGAAAAAATAAAAATAAATAAAAAACATAAATTAAAGTATTAATATGTATAAAAATAGGTTCCATGACAGTGGATATCCCGACAGTTGGTCGCTAGGCGTTCTTACGTACAATGTGTGGTCGGTTTGGGGAAAATACGGTTTACCTTCTTAAACAAAATATAACTAAGAGTCACCTAAGGTTGTGCAGAGAGGATGTACCGCCGAATAAGAAGAATATAAAACCTATGTTCATTCAAATGCATCGAGGAAAAACTTATTAGCGTACAAGCACATAAAAGCGATACTGTAAGTAAATTCATTAGATACTACATGTCAACTAATTATTAAGGGTAGTTTTGAGGTCGATTTTAGTTTTGAAATGATAAGTAATGCACATAAAATTATTATTTTATAATAGTTTTAATTTCGGTGGGCCATCTATCGGGGATCAACTGTCGGGGGATCAACTGTCGGGGGATCAACTGTCGGGGGATCATCTGTCGGGGATCAACTGTCGGGGGATCAACTGTCGGGGATCATCTGTCGGGGGATAAACTGTCCGGATCAACTGTCAGGGGATCAACTATCGGGGGATCAACTGTCCGGAGATCAACTGTTGGAGGGGGGGGGGGGGCAACTGTCGGGGGCTCAACTGTCAAGGGATCAACTATCAGGGATCTACTGCCGGGGATCAACTGTCGGGGGATCAACTGTCGGGGGATCAATTGTCAGGGGATCAACTGTCGGGGGTCTACTATCGGGGGATCAACTATAGGGGGATCAACTGTCGGGTCACCATAATAATAAGAGTGTCCGTGGCGAGTAGCTTTATTGTTTGTACAAATCTTCAGGTTTATTTTAAGATTGATGAAATTTTGCGTACCTCCTACAAAACAAGGTGATTGCTTTCATGCTCTTTCGCTTCCACTTTTCCACCCCTTAAAGCAGAATTTTGATACTTCTTAATGAAATTTTGCACACATGACTTTCAAAATTAGGGGAAAATTACTGTCTATATTTTATTTCGAAAAACTTTACTTATTGTCCGGGCAACACCGGGGACTCAAGATAGTAAATAAATAAGTAAGCTAGTATTCCACTAAGAATAATGTTTCGCTCATACGGCCTGAACACATTAATAACATACCTACTACACACTAATTAGTAGGTAGGTTCCAAAGATATTGAAATGTAAGTAGATGTGCTATCTGCTGTTTTTACTATGTGGGTCTGAGCTTCCGGGTGTCGCCGATATTGTTTACCAATTAACAAATAAACTAAAAGAACAAATAATTAACAAATAAACCAAACGAACGTTAAACTAAATGAACGAATTCTTTCCTTATTCAAAATATACTGTTAACCAATATTAATGCACATTTTTAAAATATCAACGATATGAACAAATTCTTTTTGTATGAAAACTACGCTAATTAGCGCGTAGTCCGGCGACAGTTGCGCGGACACCGTAGCATATCTCTTCTGTATTTGAATATCTTTGGTAGGTTCCAAATATTACATATTTCAATGGAGATTCAGTACACCATTAGATATAAAATGATTAACAATGGAGTAATTAATTTAGGTAGGTATATAGAATGTTGGTATGCAATATAATACTTTATTTTTTAGATGATTGTTAAGTTCGGGTGTTTCTTTATAAGCCGTAGATCAAGCACGAGTTACTACAGACTTATACAGGGTGTCCCAAAAGAAAGTTGATATTTTATTTGCTTTCTGTGTGGACGCAACTTTTCCGAGGGGCGCGGGGGGTATGTCAATCAGTAGTCTGGCTCTTGGGAATTTAGTTGCTATGAAGCATTTCTCGGGAGCGACCGCGCGTTGTGCGTGCGTGAGTTTTACAAAAATGGTGATTCGGTGACTGTAGCGGGTAGAAGATTCTGCAATATTTGAGGTTTTTGTCAATTCAATGATGTGCCAAGCATTCCTCTCATTCGAAAATGGGTCAAAAAGTTTGAAGAGATCGGTGCAACGCTGGCAAAACCAAAATTCGGGCGACCAAAGTCGTCGAGAACGGTAGAAAACGTAGAGAGTGTTTATCAGTCTTTTCGTGACGTTTCAAACTTTTTGATTCGGAAGCGCGCAAGTGCTTTAAATGTGCATAGATCATCGTTACACAACATTTTGCACAAATACCTAATGCTGCACCCCTACAAACTTACTGGCTATAACCAAAGAACATGGTTCCAGCAAGACGGAGCAACATTACATACGTCCAATACGTCTCTGCCATGAGTTCGTGAAATTTTCCCTGGAAAATTGATCTCCAGGAGAGGTGACATAAATTGGCCTCCTCGTGGTCCCGATCTAACCCCTGTGGACTTTTTCCTGTAAGGTTAACTCAAATCTAAAGTGTACGCAAAAAATCCGACTTCGCTTTCAGAAATAAATTGTGTATTTTAGTATTTAATAAACAATATTTCGATGGAACCGTTACTTTTTTTTAAATCGATCTACCAAATATCAACTTTCTTTTGGGACACCTTTATAATGTTTTTCATACTTTCACTGACCGACCCGATGCCACAATATTATCTCAAAACTTAGAACCGAGTTAAAAAAATAACTAATTGCTGCTAATTGATCATCGTAAAGCTTTTTCTTACATTAGCTCAACAAAGGAGGTCTTGGGGAAAAACGCTTTTATCCAGCCTGTGTCATATATTGGTATGCTATGTGGAAGGTCTTTCATTGAAAGGGAGAAGAAAATTTCCGTGAACGAAAAAGGCATGTGGGTCGGGTAGGAATTTGGGGGTCGATATCGATATGTCCAGTAGTGACGGACGAATGAAACCTTCCCTCCCATTGCGGTTCAAGGTGATGAGACGAGATACGTCGAAAGGTCTCCTTCAACTCTCCCGATCACGCACTAGGTGGGCAAACGCATCCTCCGGCAAAACAAAGACCAAACCTCACCCCATGAACCACTTGGGGAGATCTATGGCAGGGGTATTGGTTTTCCAATAAACGGGTACCGAGGCGGTGGCACCCATAACCGCTTACCAAATTTGTAAGCTTTGGACGTGAAGCCAGGTTCATTGAGTCTTGTGCGAAAAAAAAAATCGTCTATGAAATACATGCCACTGGTAAACAAAGTAGGGACCTAAAACCAAGAGTAAGGTACATTAATTAACAAGAATAAATTATTTCCCAACTAATTAAGTTACTTACCTCTTTTACGGCTATGGCCACTTGGCCCCACCGTGAAATGATCCTTCTCTCCTGCCTGAGACAATACCCAGTCATAATACTATAATTTAATTATTATCACGTTCGCATTATCAACGATTTATTAGGCATGACGTAGGCACTTTCGCTTTATCTTCCAAGGTAAGTAGGAACTTAAGGGGTGGTTGTTTATACTGTCAATATCAAACAATGAACTTTTTTGATCGTAAACCTACATCTAAATTTATTGCCTCTTTAGTACATGCGTCGTCGAATATCGTAATAATTTATTATCATTTTACTTCTGTTCGTAAGACGTTAACCAAGCTGTCAAGATTCATAATAATAATATGTTAACGTTGAGTTGCTCTTTATTGGTATGAACTGTTGGTGACAACTTTTTTTTATTAAAATTGTTTATTATACCCAATAATAACGAGATTTAACCTTTACCCACTGATGTGTTTTTTTACGTATTCTTTGACGTAGGGCCTGGGCGGCCCGTTACTTTAAATGTTTGTACATGTTTCGTTACATGAAAATTTTGGGGACGAAAATATTATTTATTAGACATTTAAATATATTTTAATAAAATAATATACATTTTCTATTGTAAAGTAACTTATATTTGGCAATTTGGATATTATGTTATAATTTTTAGCAAAAATCACTTGAGATCGGAAATCAGTCTAAATTATCTATTAAACTAAATAAAAACAATGAACTCACTTTTATTATAATATTTCAATAGTGTCTCGAATAAACTTATATATAAAACTTTAGTAAAGTTTTTTTTGTTATTTGTTTTGGGGAGTGTTATGCCGTGTTTAGCCTCCTTCTTTAGCCAACGTTTGCAGTGTCCATCATCAGGGCAGATCCGGCAGATTCGGTAGATGTGAACCCCAAAAACAAATAACAAAAATGCTTTTGGCCATGATAATCTTAAAACGTGTCTTTAGTAAAGTTGTTTATGTTTATTTTTATATAGTAAAAATCAACTTAAAAAAGTCACGTAAGTACTGACGATGGGTCAGAGAGGCCCGCAAAAAAAATTGAAATTAATTCACTTACAGAAATTTAACTTTAAAAATTTAAAATTTAAAACTTACGGCTCTGTTGTCACTAAATTCAAAATAACTGGAAGCGGCGTATGCGTCACGAGCGGGGGAGGGGAGAATTTTGAATTTATTATTATTTCTGGGCCTGAGCGGCCCCACGTCAGCAGTTAAAGGTTAATAACGAGAGAATGATAATATTATTATTATCATTGTTACTGTGGGACCTACAACAGTCACGGTTATTACACGGAATGTCTAAGTTTTCGAGCAAGTAAAAACTTGTTGGAGGTATACAACAGATTGCATTAAGAAATGTCTTCGGAATTCATAAACATTTGGTTGTTATCTAGTCTAGGCTGAACACTAAACACAATACGCTCCAAAGCAACTTATTTTATTACACCGCACCGGGCACTTACTGTACCGCCTCGAGTCTCCAGCTAAAGTAACAAACACTTTCTGTATAAATATCTGAAGGTATTCTTTGCTAGGGAAAATAAGATTGCCGCGGGAATGGCAATTGAAGCCGAAAGGGTCAAACACCGCTTTAGATGGAGACTTCTCAGATAATATAAATGTGTTAAATTCATCAATGGGAGGGCGATGTAAATCTCATTTGCTAAAACAAAAATAAACATTTGGATCGGGTCGCGACGTTGTTGGGAGGAGGGTTTATTTAACAATAAGAGCTTTTATCTACATTATTATTTCAGGGAATAAAGGCGAGCAGAGTTGCAAATAATAGACTTACGACACTGTTTACTGTGAAAATACGGCAACACCCCTTCCCCTGTCACTGCTTCTCCCTTTCACCCTTCCACCCTCATACCCATTACCGAATGGCGACCGTCCAGCCTCTATTTCTAAGTCCCCCGAAGTTTGCCTGTCCGAAGTTTCAAAATAATGCTGCTACAGTGTTAATGACATCGATGTTCAACTGCATTAGACGATCAACTGAAATAATACGCTTCTGCTGTGGGCCCAGTATCAATAAAAAACAACCCGTAAAAAACAAAGTTTTATTCTGTGTCATATCTATTTTTATAATGTAGTGAATAATTTCGACTTTCCACAAAGAAAAAACCCGTTCCTGTGTTGGGCTGGCTAGTAGCCAATTTCAGAGAAATACTTGTGCTAATTGCCAATTTGATAGATTGCATTGTCATTGACGACGAGTCTATCTGCCGAGTTTCAGCTAGATCGGTCGTCGGGAAGTGGGTTAATTTCTACTTCCAAGATTTGCTTTCATTGAATAAAAATAAATCAATATCCAATTTTACTATTCTTACTACAAAGTAATTTCTTCTGTGTATCCGATGATGGGATTCGGGATTCGGGATTTGGGATTCCAGTCTGCTCGGCCGCCTTTTGTATACGGCTCGTAGGTACACTCAGTTCGTCTGTTCGCTATGAAAATCCGAATGTTAATGTTGAAAATCCGAACGTTAGTGTTGAAAATCCGAATATTAAAGTTAAAAATCCGAACGTTAATGTTGAAAATTCGAACTTTAATGTTGAAAATCCGAATGTTAATGTTGAAATTCCGAATGTTAAAGTTAAAAATCCGAATGTTAATGTTGAAAATCCGAATGTTTAAGTTTAAAATCCGAATGTTAATGTTGAAAATCCGAGTGTTAATATTGAAAATCCGAATGTTAAAATTGAAAATCCTAATGTTAATGTTGAAAATCCGAGTGTTAATATTGAAAATCCGAATGTTAAAATTGAAAATTCGAATGTTAATGTTGAAAATCCGAAGGCTAATGTTGAAAATCCGATTGTAAATGGCCCTCGCATCAACAATACGATGACGCACTACGACGTCCACTACGATGCACTACGACGCACTACGCCGCACTACGACGCACTACGACGCACTACGATGCACTACGACGTACTCCTTCAACGGAAGAAATCTTCCGAATAGGCCCTCCATTGATATGCTTGGTGTAACCCTAAGTGACCAGCTCAGGTGTGGGGGCTCCATCGAAGCCAGAGTAAAGTTAGCCTCAGAAACACGCCAAACGCGTGCCCAACATTTGTCACGGTTGACATTTGTCACATGAGAACGGGTCGCTTCTTCGACTCGTTCTTGTGTTTAACAGCTCGACTGTGGAATGATTTGTGTTTCTGTGTTTCCTCCTTCCTACAGCATGGGTCTCTTCAAGACCAATGTTCATTCCTTCCTCTCCTTAAAAAGACCCTCCACACATCATCCCAGATGACATAGGCCCTGAGGGATATTATTTTCCTCAAGGCCTCCTGTGTGGAGTTAATGTAAAAAAAAACTCCGCCTATTAAATCCGTTAGATATGATCCGGCCGATGCGTAGGTACCTGTGGACGCTTCACATTAAGCTCTATCCATCAAAATCAGGTCAGCGCACTACTGCACCAAGTTTATTCACCTGGATGCCTTGCTATTTAATAACGAGTCTTTTGTTCTGATCCATGAATCAACGTAAATGCCACAAAAAATTAGGGAGACGGGTCCGCGTGTTATTATCAAGTTGGAGACAGAGAAGGCATCAGCAAACCTTCCATTGTGTTGACTGGAATGTCAGTGAGACACTTTTGTCGCTAATTCAATTTATGAGAAACCTTTTTGTAACCTTTGGAGAAAAGGAAAGGAGAGTGGCGGCGGGTGAATAGAGAAACAGTTAGAAAAAGGTGCGCCGATCTCATCACTAATGATCGTCAGGTCTTCGCTCAAAGGAAGCACTCAAAGCCAGCCCCAACAAAGGATTGCGACAAACGTTAGGACTAAATGTCTGTCAATTATAATACCTCTCCATTACAGCATTACAGGGGGCCATTTAAATTAAATAACCTGCGAAGGAGATAGCGCGGAGTTGGAGGTAAAATGGTCGGGTTAATAAAATAGGGCTATATTAATCGTCCTCCTAGCTCCATGCGCCTCTCACTTAACAACAGTTAACAGACTTTCCTCACCTCTCGAGTCTTTGGTGTTTAATTCCACGGATACTGGGAGAAACCATTTAGAATATATTCATTACAACATAACACAAATCAATACACTCCACAAGACGATGCACCAAATCATAAGCCAATAACAATTATAAAAATAAATTAAACAATTCAACTTTGTTTGAACCACTTATATAATGAGTAAATCCGACCGGTTTCAGAACAAACGTTCCTTCTTCCGAAAAATGGATGTGAACAATGTTTTATTATGGTAGGGGTCTAGCCGTTGCTAGTTTTTAATGTAGAGTTGGTGGGTAGGGGAACAAATCCATGATTGGGCTATAAGACAATATTTTTGGTTTGTTGATAATGGATTAATTATTTTTAAGGGATTTTTTTTTAATTTCCAAGGCTTCTAAGTTATCTAAACGTTTTCCTTTATGATTAATATGAAGAATATTTACCCCTGTATTTTTTTCAAAACTATGGTTATTTTCAATGATACGTTAGCGAACTCAGAAAAAATATTATTATTAAGACACCTTAAATGTTCTTTGATTCTGATTTCAAAATTACGACTTGTTTTTCCAATATACAATGAGGGACATTCATTGCATTTAAGTTTTGTATTCCGGAATTAGTCAATTTATGGTCTTTATCTTTAGTATTTCTCAAAATATTACCCAATTATATTTTAATATATTAAATAATTATTAATTAAAATTACCTTCTTTAATAAAACAAATTGCTGTAAATAACGGATATGAACCAAGTTTAATTGATAACATTTAAATAAAAAAAACTTTGCAAAATTTCAAAAAATAAATATCCATACAATTCTAATAATGGCATAAAATTTTGTATATTAATATTTTTTTCAGTTCAAGTTGCAAAAATCTCCCTTCTAATATTAAACCAGCTTTTTATACAAGAAATAATATCGGTAATTTTTTGAGAAATACTAAAGATAAATAAATTGACCATACCATAAATTGACTGATTCCAGAATATATAAACTCAAATGCAATTATTGTCCCTCATTTTATATTGGAAAAACAACTCGTAATTTTGAAATCAGTACCAAAGAACATTTAAGGTGTCTTAATAATAATATTTTTTCTGAGTTCGCTTACCATATCAGAGAAAATAACCATAGTTTTGAAAATACAAAATTATATTTTGGCATCTTTTTTTTATGAAAAAAATTTAAAACGTTTATTATATGAAAACAAATCATTTTGTATATACCTCTTATTTAATCAAAATTACCAACATATTTCAAAACCAATGGTTTATTCGACAGGATAATTTTTATTTTTTAATTCTATCTTTTAATTTAACCTGACGAAGAAAGAATTGGTTTTGAAAAATGTGATAATTTCGATTATCACATTTTTCAAAACCTGAAATTAGTATGACACGATGTATAGATGAGTATTAGTATATGTGAGTGAGGCAAAAAGTGTGTCCCAAGACAGAGTTTTTTGATGGTCCGTCCTATCTGCCTACCCCTGCGGAAATGGCGTGATGTAGTTAGTTAGTAATTGGTGTATAAAAAGTGATTTGTTTTCGTATAAAAAATATTATGTTTTACGATAATTTTCTAAAAAACTTTGAAGAAGTTTTTTTTATTCCCGATACTTTTTTTTCCAGTTTAAAAATATTTATCAAAAAACATTCGATTGTTTCAAAGAAATACGTTCTACTAAATTATGTTCTACTAGTAGTATTAAATTAACGTCTTAAATATTTCTAAGCGATCAAATTATCCAAACGAAAATGCATGATTCTATATTACTTCCTAGTGCTTCTCCAACACGCATGAGTAATTACCAAGTTCAATTATTAAGAAGTGTCGTTTCAACTTAATTACTGCAAGATAAATATTACCGGAAAAATGACGAGGAAAATCATTTTTCACTGTGAAAATGTAATATCTAATAATTACTGTGTATTAGATAAATAAATTTTTAAAATTCACCCACTAAAAAATTCTAGTAATTAGGTTTAAAGTACTAATAATCATTCCTATCTAACACGCTTAGATACTTGAAATGCCATTTTGTTTAAACTAAATTACAATAAAACAACAACTAATTACGTTCCTGACGTCACGCGTCGGATGATATGGAAAAATATGCATTTTAATTCATGTTTTGTAATATTATTTATTTAATACTAGCTGATACCAGCATGCGTTGTTATGCCACTTAATAAAGAAATTGTTTCTCCCTGCGTATCCTTTCCCACTCCGTCACCTCCACCTTCCCTCTCCCCACTCCACTCCCCCCCCCCCTTACCCGGTCTCGCGAACCCCCCTCCCGAGTTCCCCTCCCCCCTCCCCTCTCCCACGTCCCCCTCCCTCCTCCCAGGTCCCCTTCCCCTCCCCCATCTGTCCCTCCCTCCCGCTTTCCATAGCAATAGCCGCTTCCTCGCGTGCCTCCAATAGCAATTTTTTTATTAAAATTTCATAATGCTAGAGCTCACCGGAAGTTTTATAAAAACCTTGTCCTGATAATAACGAACACACAACAAAAAAAGAATTATCCAATTTTGTGCAGTCGTTCGAAATTTATGCGCTAAGCAACACATATACATAATAACTATATGTAAGTACATACTTAAAAATATTATTTGATGGTGTGGGCCTCACAAGGTACTTAATACGTGCTCAGGCCCCCATTTTATAATTTAATAAAATTTAAAAATATATTAAATAATAAATTTTAATATAATAAAACTAAGATGATGTGTGTAGGTATTGAGATGATCAGAAATTGTTGTTAGCTTTTATTTTCTGGTATTTGTGGTGTCTTTGTCTTTATAATATGACGGTTTAAATTAATTTCCATCTGTTATATCATGCGATAATGGAAAATTCAAACTATTTTTTTTTGATAAGAGGAATAGAATTTTTTAAAAGACTTACGTTATGTAATCTGTGTAATAATGGACGGTTCTTTGTTTGTCCCTTATGCGGTACCTAAACCATTCATCCGACTGCAATGCCTACTTTGGGGATTTGATGTGCACACGCCCGCGATGGTTACTATATACATATAATGGTGAGCTCCAGCGTTATAAAATTATTTCCTACACCATTCATCCGATTTGCGCGCCCCTTTTCGGACAGTTTCATAACTTGCAGAAATGGGGTACGCAAACTTTATTTGTACGAACAAATCTTAATTTTAGATTTGATATCAAAATACCCAATCATGAAATATTATTTTTGTAATGAAAAGGTAAAAAAAATATCTACCTAGTACGGATGAGAGCTACTTTATTTATTTTTGCTTTAAATTATTATAAGAAATATGCCATTAAAGATTTAAGTGTTTCTGATTTTCGAAACAGCTTAACAATGAAAAACATTTAAAAAATAATTTTACTATATTTATTTTTTAAATATGTGGAAAAACAAAATAAAATATAAAAAATTGCTAAAAATCGATTTTTTAACTAGTAATTTTAATATGTAACGACAAATTTTGGTTCCTACTTCAATAGGTAATTTGTATTTTAAGATTTCACCCATTCAAATGATTTCTTTTATTAATTTTTATTTTTTATTTTATATTTTATATTTCATCGTATTTTAAAAATAAATTTTGAATATCTTTGGTTTATCTCTACATGTTATAAATTAAAGTCCTCCGCGTCATCTGTCTGTCTATCTGTCTGTCTGTTCGCGATAAACTCGAAAACTACTGAACAGATTTTCATGCGGTTTTCACCAATAGATAGAGTGTTTCGTGAGGAAGGTTTAAGAATATAAAGTCAAGGATTTGTGTAAATTGGTTGAAGCATAACGATAATTGTTAGAAGTGTCGGAAAAAGTCAAGCCGCCTGGTAGATTACATCGAAAAAGCTGCCTAATCCTTTTGGGATATAACAAAACAATACATGGTGGGATATTCCTCTTTTATAGATCTACAAAAAAGTCCGCGAAGGCATACATCTATCTTTTACGGATAGCTTACTATACCCATTCTGTCTTCTAAAAAATGGTCACGTCCATTGCGGTAATTGAAAAGTT
Source organism: Limnephilus rhombicus (assembly GCA_929108145.2). Taxonomy (NCBI): domain Eukaryota; kingdom Metazoa; phylum Arthropoda; class Insecta; order Trichoptera; family Limnephilidae; genus Limnephilus; species Limnephilus rhombicus. The sequence goes on along the minus strand of OV815287.1, from coordinate 22,444,748 downwards.
ATTTAGACGGATACAGTATTAATCCTTATTAACTTAAATACGTTAGTTACTCCTAGCATTTCATGCACATTATTATAATCTTTCACGGCATCTGTCTGTCCCTTCGCAATAAACTCAAAGATGGCGGTGATATACCTTTAGATAGTTGATATACCTTTTAATTATAAAAATAAATTTTCAGTTTGATTGGGTACTTTGATCTCAAATCCAAAATTAAGATTTGTATGAAACGAGCCGAAACAAGCCGAAACAAGCCGCGCAAACGTTCCTCTTAATACTCGCTAGTATTTAATACTTTCAAAAATTTAACTTTATGTTCAATTTTTGGCTCCTAAGAGCATTTCTTACTTTTTACTTATTAAACCGTTTCATATTTATAATGTTTGTACTTTCTTTATCTGCTTATATTATTTGTACTTACTTATACCTTTTAAGATCTTACAGTTTATACATTTTACTTTTTGCTATATTATGTCCTGCCTTTTAACTTTCATTTTTACTTTTTACATTATACTTTATATTTTACAGTTTATACCTACTTAAACTTTACACTTTAAACTTTACTTGAACTTTACACCTTAAACTTTACACTTTTAATCCTACTTTTTACTTTTTTATTTGTGGGCAGTATATATTCGTACCTACATTAAATTTCTTTAACATTGTTCTTGAAATAGAGGGATACGTTGAACTGACTAATGATTAAAAAAAATAATAATCGTTGCTTTTTTTCATCGAGGCCGGTTGTGTTCCCAATTATTATTCCGTAGAATAATTGGGAACATTCGGATTGCTACTCCGGGACTAACTTGTAGCCCCCGAAGCGATTCTGCTCCGCCGCGGAAACATAAAAACACGCCGTTTTTGCTTTTTTTTTAACCTGGAAATAAAAGCACTCGAACCTCACAAAATGATTATCGCAAAACATTTTTTTTTCAGAAAATAATTTTAATTATTAAGGAAAATGTTACAAAACTTTCAAGGAACGAGTACGGTCGGCTTTTTAACATTCTAAATCTAAAATAACAGAATTTTTCCTTTATCTGGGTATCCAACCATTGGAATCAATGAGCCACCAGCATCCATTTTCCATTTGCTTAGAAAAACTCAATTGAATAGATTTTTTTACTGCGCACTTATTCCGTGCTCTTTTGTTTGTAACGTCAACCTGTACAAAATAGCGTGTTACCAATTGTTTTATAAAATTCCACAGTGTGTCATCGCTTGGAATAATTTTATATTACTTTTTCAAACCAACAATTTTTTTATTGCGAATACCACACTAGAGTCCTCATGTTCCTAATCGTTTAGAGTCAGTGAGACTAAAGCACTCACAATAATGAATTCCAGTCCTTTTTTTATTTTTGTTTATCGCTAATGACCTTCTAACATAAATACCAGTACATTTTCAGTCAAAATACAGCCAGAAGTAGTAAAAAAAAACATTCCCGTGGATCTTGCGTTTGCCTAAACTATAGCTGACAATCGTGAACACTTTAAAGGTGTCCGCAGAATGCGCCGAGAAACAGTTAACTTAAATTTTAAAAGTTGAAATTATTTTCAAAGTTTTAATTTTACGTTTTTTGATAAATCGCACCAAATCTATGGTTATCTGTGTGATGTCATCAGTCACAAAAAATCTAACTTTTATTTCAACCGACACTTTATTTTGTATGATGGCGTCGAGAATTGAGAAGTTTTTTTTATTCTTAAGTTTAACCTCCCCAAATATTGAAGAACTGGTAAAATGTCAAAATGTCAAAATGTCATCCCTAGTGTTATTGTAATCTACCAAAAATACATCCGTGACCGCATCCGATTAATAATAATTTATCAGTGTTCTAAAATCGACATTAATATGAAAAATGCGTCGTATTATTCTAAACAACATACTGGTATTTATAATAAACTGATTAGGACGAATGAAATAATATGTGCATTAAAATTACTAGATGCTGATCAATTTGAAAATGCAATCGATATTATCGTAAAGAATATGTCAAATATGACATGATCATAACCTCAAACAGTTTGAAATTTACCGTACATAATTAAAAATGTCTTTTAGAAGTTTTGCACTTACATAGTCAGTACTATACTTACGACTAAATAATAAAATAATCATCTCCATATCAGCCATGGGAAGATTATCCGAATGTTCTAGAAAGAAACCGATTTCTGTCGTTTTACGCCCGGATTTAGTTATTAAGGGCCCTCCGATTCCGTCAACAATGTGAACAGCACTAAAGATATCCTTTAAATACAAACAAAACCCGAGTTTCAACTTCAACTAAATTTCCATCCAAAACCACAATGAACTGTTGACTTTTGGACTGAGTTCCATGACCGGTGAAGTCAACATCAGCAGATTCAGTCGTGCCAACCAAACTGTTTGTTTTAATGTGGTGGTGTTTTAGGCTGGCCGCAAACGTCAGATTTTTCCATCCGATTGTCTGATCAGACAAAAATCGATGCGAAAACCCGATTGGTTATAATACCGGGGCCACGCCCATTGTAGACAATCGGATGGAAAAATCTGATGTGTGCGCTGTCACTTACACGTTTTTAAATTATGATCTATTATTATTATTTTTTTTTAAATTATTTCCAACAAAAACATCATCACTATTGGCTCCACAACCCCTGGTGGGTCTTGGCCTCCTCAAGAGTCTTCCTATACTCATCTCGGTTTTGTGCCAGCTCTCTCCAGTTTGGAAACTCAAAGATAGATATGTCTTTGAGGACGTTGTCGCTCCATCTTAGTCTTGGTCTTCCCAGGCTCCTTCGCCCTATTGGTCTTGAGTTCAGCAGGGACTTTGGTGCTTGATGCTCGGTCATTCTCTCCACATGACCCAGCCACCGAAGTCTTCCCAGTTTTATAAATTTTGCGACGTTTAGCTCCTTAAACAAAGTATAGAGCTCATTGTTATAACGTCTGCGGCAAAATCCATTTTCTAGAACCGATCCGAAGATGCGCCTCAATTTTTTTCTTTCAAAAACGTCCAGTGCTCGCTCATTCCTCTTAGTTAGTACCCTAGTCTCAGCTGCGTACGTAAGTACTGGTCTGATATGTGTTTTGTACACTAATATATTTGTGTTTCTGGACAGCAGTCTGGACTTTAGTTGGTTTTGTAGGCGGAAATAACAGCGATTTGCGTTCACTGTGCGCTTCTGGATCTCCTCTGTGGTATTATTGTCGTTTGTTATCAGGGAGCCTAGGTATGTGAATCTTGGTACCGTTTTGAAATTTTGGTTTCCACATGAGAGAGTTAGGATTTGTTGGGTGCATCCTACAGCCCTGTATTTGGTCTTTTGCTGGTTTACTACGAGACCCATATTTTTGGCAGAGCTTTCAAGATTTATAAAGGCGTTACGTAAAGCATCTGGAGTTTTCGCGATTTTGTCGATATCATCAGCGTAAGCCAATAATTGCACAGAGTTGTCAAATATCGTTGCTCTTACCTCGATGCCTGAGTCACGAATAACTTTTTCTAAGGCTATGTTGAATAAGAGGCAGGCCAATCCATCTCCTTCAAAGGGCTCGGACAGATCACTGCCAACCCTGACTCTACACGTTACTGGGGACATTGTTAATTTCACCAGATTGATCAACTTACGCGGTATTCCGAACTCACTCATTGCATTGTACAATGCATTCCTGTTTATGCAATCGTACGCGGCCTTGAAGTCTACAAAGAGATGATGTGTTTCGACATTGTGTTCTTGCGTCTTTTCCAAAATCTGTCTTAAGGCGAAAATTTGGTCAATACATGATTTGCCCGGCCTGAAGCCACATTGGTAGTTGCCAATGATTTCTTCAGACATTGGAAGCAATATTTTGTACAAGATGTTGGACATAATTTTATAGCCGGTGTTTAATAGCGTTATTCCCCTGTAATTGCAGCACTCGAGTTGGTCGCCCTTCTTATGTAGTGTACACACAATTCCTACTCTCCACTCTTCGGGCATCTCTTTTTCTGTCCATACTTTTTGGATAAGGGTATACAGGTATTGTGTAAACTCACCACCTGCTGCTTTAAATAATTCAACCACCAGCTCGTCCAACAAAAACATAGTTTACATAAATACATAATTTAAACAATTTATCGGTAGTCCCGCGAAGCTGCCACATGGCTGCTTGTCTGCAGGTTCTACCTCAATATACACTCGTTAATATTAGAAGTAAAAAAAATAAAATGGTAATTTTCAAAAACGTAAAGGAAATTGAAGACCTCTAATAAAATATTTTAATATTACAAATATTTAAGGAAAATGTAATAAAAAAATAAAATAACAACCTAATTTCTTTGTTTTCTAAACAACAGATACCCAATAATTATATTTACAATGGGATACAATATTTTAATTATCTTCCCGAAGAGTTTAATAAAATAGCAGATTTGGTATCATTTAATGAAAGGTACAAATATTTAAAAAAAATAACTGCCATCATAACATAACATCACCAATCTTTCTTTTTTTTCTTTGTTTATTTTTTTTTTTTTTTACAGATACATAAATTTTTCGTTTGATAAACCACATTTTTACAGTTTTCATGCTTAAATTCTCATTTTCCTCTGAAAAGCTTATTAAAAATCACTGGTACACAGTACTCCAGCATTCGGCTTCCATACTTATTGGATATTTTAGATATTTTCAGGCCTTTTTTCTGTGAAACGTGTGCTGTGACTATGTACCAGTGGTCTTTTATAAGTATTATCTCCCCAGTTATCCTTAGTGGTAAGGAACCAAAATATACCTTTTATTGAGAGCAGGCCCTCAGCACAGTATAATAGTTGCACATTGTGTATTTGTCTACATATATTTAGTGTTACAATTGGTTTTATGATAGAGGTTTGCAAATTTTGTACGTACTTAATATAAGTCATGCTTGTATTTCCCCAGCTTCGAATTCCATATTTGAGAATAGATTCCACCAATGAAAAATACGCTAGTTTGAGTGTGCTATGAAGCAAGACAAATTTTAATTTATAGAAATTGTTCGTTAGAGCTGTTAGCTGGTTACATATTTTAGTAACTTGATTATCCCATTTAAATGTGTTATCTACTTTTAATCCCAGGTAATTTATTGTTATTTTCCTATGGATGCATTCAAGGTTATAAGCGGTTATATTCGGAATATTCCATATTTTCAAACTTGGTGATCTGATATACATGCATTTTGTTTTTTTTTTTACATTTATAACTAATCCTACATCATGTGCCCATTTTAGCAGTTCATCGAAGTCGGTTTTTAATTCTTGAATCGCTATTTGTGGATTTTCATTTGATACTATAAGTGCGGTGTCGTCTGCGAAAATGAATCTACGAGCTTTTCGAAATAGTTTCAACATAGCTATAACATAAATTGTATATAATTTTGGACCCAAAATTGACCCCTGTGGTACACCAGACCTTATAAATTTAGATTTACTCATCACATTCAATATTTTTACATTAATTTTTCGATTTGATAAGTACGTAGTTACTAAAGAGAGTAAGCAGTTTACCTCGGATTCCAATGATTTGTAGAGCTGTTATTATTTGTTTATGTGATAGTGTATCAAAGGCTTCAGAGAAATCAATGAAGAGTACATGTACATGTTTTTGAGAGTTGAGTTCGGTGTTTATGAAGTTACAACATTTTTTTAGTAGTGCGTTACAGCTTTTTTTTCTGGAATCCGTACTGACATTCGTCAATGATACCAAATTTATTTAAATATGCATCTAAGTATATTGCAATATATTTTTCGAGATTTTTTTCCAAAACAGGTAATAGGGAAATAGGTCTATAGTTATTTATAATTGAATGATCACCGCCTTTAAAAATAGGTCTAACAATACTAGTTTTCAAACCTTCAGGTATTTGGCAAGTATCAATTATAGTGTTTATGAAATGAGTAATTACCGGGCTCAGTATATTAACGTGTTTTTTTTTTTTTTTTTATATCATACATACGTATTTGATCCAACCCAAATTTGAGTTTTTCAATAGACCGATAATTGATTAATTCTACATATAAAAATACACATGATGTTAAAGGACATACTTGACTTATTTTAACAAGTGATTCCTAACAATATTTGAAGTAAAGAATGTAAATAAAATTTTAGTCTCAGGTGACATTTTTGATGTTTTGTTTCCAACCAAAAACATAAAAAAATCACTAAGTATTGGACAGTTAAGACTGGGTAAGAAAAAAATGAAAAACTAAAAGAAATACATAAAAAAGTCGCCGGAGCCCAAAATTTCTTTCGTATTTTTTTTACTCAAAATAATTTCAGAAATTACTGACGACCAGATCTGTAAAATAATAATACCAGAAGTCTACCAGTTCTAGTCACCAGACACGGCTAAAGCCATTTCAAGTACCGTTTTAATTCTGCGTTGTGGTTTTTCATCACGGCGATGCTGAGAGAGATTATGTTCTACTCTGGAACTTGCCACAAATAAACTGTACAATATTTTTAAGGGCCATTAACCAGCCAGCGGCAGAGAATTCACATTTTGTCTAAAGATGTTCTAACGATCGTACAGGGCGGTTCCAAGTTCCAATGAGGAAGATTAATTATTCTCCGTACCAGCTTTTTTAAATAATAACTCAATCTAGATTGTATTTGTACAAAAACACGTACTTATCATTTCAGAACACATTTGTCTATTCTTTTATCAATACCCTTCCCATTTTTCTACATTCAACTCCTGCGGAGATCTTTCTTTTTATTATACGAAATTACGTAAGCTATAATTTATTCAAAATACGTACAAATTCAATTTATAAAAAATTACGTACTATGCGTAATATTACAAAAACACGTACTTATAACTTCAGAACATAATAGTCTATTATTTTATCAATACCCTTCCCATTGTTCTACATTCAAGTCCTGCGGTGATCTTTCTTTTTAATATAACCATCTGGATTTTATTTATTTTATTTACTTTACCAGTTTTATTTTATATTAAGTGCTCTAAGGGAAAATATCTTAGTAGGATGAAAAAATGAAGCAAGGAAAGGGAAATAAATACAATTTGTTATCAACCACTCTGTCATGTCACTATTTACACACTAACTAACTTAAGACATATTTATATACAAATTGTTTTTATACATTTGCTGCATCATTTTCGAGTCACATTCTTTTTGAGTTTCTTTACCCGCTCGTAAAGTTGAGGGATACGTCACTCACGTTAATTATAATTATAATTATAATTATTTTTTGTAATCACGTTTAAACATCCACGTTAATTATAATATGGATTTTGTCATCACGCTTGAAGAATGTCTCGATTCTCAATTTTTGCAAGCGATTTAAATGACCAAACATTTATTTATTGTTAAACAATTCGATACTAAATTTGTACTTTAAGACATTGTTTTTTCTCTTCGCTTATTCTTTTTTTTATGAGTTCAAAATTGTAGTTATTATCTAAAGCTTCTACGAGGAATTCAATCGTAACACTTGTTTCATTCAATTAATAATATGATTATATAATTAATCAATGTAATATAAAATTATTATATGAACTCAATGGTGTACTTAGTTCACCAAAAATGAGTCATTTCGGCATACCTCAAGGTTCAGTCCTGGGACCGTTACTATTTATTATCTATATTAATGACATATTCATACAAAAACTAAACGGAAAAATAATATCTTATGCTGACGATACTGTCATAATAATTGAAGGTACGGATTGGAATTCTGTTAATAATCTAGCTAACATTGATATTAACATATTAAAAAATTGGTTCGATAAAAATCTCCTCTCTCTAAACACTGAAAAAACAAAATTTATCCCATTCTCTATCAATAAATTCAAATTAGAACCAAATTTAAACATCATAATACACCAACGTAAATGTAATAAAACTAACTGCAATCAAGATTGTGCTATACTTAGTCCAACTCCCAAAATCAAATATCTTGGTGTATATATAGATCAACATTTTAAATGGAAGACACATATTTGTGAACTCGTCAAAAGGATTAGGAAATGTATTTATATATTTATTAGACTTAGAAATATTCTTAGCTTAGAAAACCTAAAAAGAGTGTACTATGCAACTGTTCAATCTATATTGCAATATGGTATTATTGGCTGGGGAGGAACATATGACAATATTTTAAATCCCCTCAAAATTGTTCAAAGGTTGATAATTAAGGTAATCTTAAAAAAACCGTCTAAATTTCCTACTGAAATTCTTTTTTCAATATTCAATGTGCCTACAATAGACAAAATCTATAAAAAATATTCAATTCTTCAAATTTACAAAGAAATACAGTTAAATACTCGTAACTTCCAATTCAATACATCAGCAAGATACCAGAAAACTATTAAAATTCCTAAATTTAATACTAAGCACATCCAAAATTCCTATCTTTATCTGGGCATAATCTATTATAACAACCTCCCATTAACATTAAAAACCATCGAAAATATGCAGGAATTTAAGCCCAAATTAACAAATTACCTGAAACTGCTATAAAAGTCCCAAATATGTTTACTTTGTATCTTAAAGTCTGCTATTTTATAAATCATTTATTCCTTCTTTTTTCTTTCATTTCTTTGTTTCTAAATCTCTGAGTCTACTATTGTATAAATCTTGCGTTCTTTCTTACGTATCCTTTACTTACTTATTACAATAATTTTTGTTACTAACTTACATGATTCTTCCATTTATAATGATTTTTTAATTTATATTATGATTTTTTTAAACTCTTGAGGATTTTTATTTTTAAATTATACAAGATTTTTTAACCTTCTTATTATTTACAATAGCCGTTATTACTAACTTACACGATCATTAATTTACTAATTGAGCTAGAACTCCCTCACCAAACACAAGAGCATTGTCTCTTTATGGTGAGGAAAGGCAATTTATTTTTATTTTTTGTTAACCTTATGTAACTATGTAACTGTTGTAACTTCATATGTATTTTTAATAAACATTGCCAATAAAAAATAAAAAAAATAAAAAAATAAAATAAAATAAAATAAAAAAAAAATTTAAAAAAAGAAGTAAGTTTGTCAATTTGACTGGCCTAAAACAGGATCCATTCCTAGTTGTCTAGTCAAAGTTTCCACATATGTTTCATTGTATAATTTTATGTGAAATAAATATTACTATTATTATTTCATTTCAAATTTGCTTTAATTTATACCTACATTCAAAAATGCTGAAAGGCGTGAAGATAAAACTATTAAAATTATGTAATCTTGTAATTATTTTTTGATCACAAGTATTTATAATTTTTCAATAATGTCTAAGAAAAATAAGAATGTAAAAAAAATAAATTATGATATTTAATTAAATGAAGACAATATAAGCGAAACTCAATCGAAAATCTGGAAACAGATAAATCAGAAAAAGATATTGACACCTCCGGGACTCGAACTCAGGACCTCTTGCTTTCCGGCCTAAAGTTTTAAGTTTAGACTAACGGATTTCAATACTTCGTTTATGTGAAAGCGCTACATAAAACCAATGCATTAAAAAATATTAAAATTTGAGGTTTTACTCATAAAGTTAAAATAAAAAAAAAAAATAACTTAAATATATTAGTTTGTAAGACCGTAAATAAATAAACAAACTGAAGTATTTTCAGCACAAAACACGAGAGCGAATCATTCTGCCAACGACCCACGGTAAAACCTTATTGTACTAAAAATAAACATATTTTACCAAAATTTGAAACATAGCTTTTCTGGCTATGCATACATAGCTTTACTGGATAAAAGAACAGTCTTTCGAAATCAATTTTTACTTTTTTGTGGAAAAGAATCAATACGTCTAAAATTTGATTTAAAAATGGCATATTTCCGGTTTTGTCTGGTTATTCCCTCTTAATGAGTTAAATTGATAAATAATTCAAATTAATTAAATAACATCCTCGTAAAAATCCACTTTCACTCAACTACGTCCTTGAAGATATCAGGACTGCTTTGTTATTACAACTTATTATAAGAAACTTTTATTTCAGACAGGTACAGTACATCACCAATGTAATGCAATTTTAAAGTTAAATAAATTATTATAAGTGGTTTCATTTTATCGGGTTTTAGATCAATGCTTGGTGTAACAAGATGTAGGTACTTTTTTGACAGTCAAGTGATATTTGTTGTGATTGGCTTCTTTATCGTTGTTGAAACGACCATAAAGATTTTCGGTTTTTCATAAAGATGGCCGTTATCGAAAATGTTAAAACACAAACATTTCCTTCGGGTTTGCAAAAAAATCTAATGCCTTTTTTTCTGAATCGAAAAAACTCGACATGGAAAAGGCTTACAATGTTTAATATTATAACCTACCAAATAAAAGCGTGGGTATAAAATTCCTAACCCTAACAAACATACACAATAAAAACATCGCTTGTTACAAAAACGCAACTAGTATATTTATGAATCTTTTTCAGAGTTTTACTCTTTTAAATCGCGTTCTTTTAAATTGGTAGGTATTAAGCTATTTTGCTGTAATATTTTTTCTTTAGTTAATTGCTAGATGAAAGAAATGGAGTACTAATAAATAACATACAGGGTATCCGGGGATAAAGTGCATTAACTTCGGGAGGATAATGGTAGGAGTAAAAAAGATTAACGACTTTTTCCGAAATTCTAACATTTTTAAATACCCATACAAAACAATGGTGGATCACATGTACAATACTAGGCTTACACAAAATGAAGGGATGATAGTACCTAGATTTTCTAATAAACATGGCCAGCGAACGCTTGAACACATTGTACCACTTATTTTTAATATGCTGCCATATGATTTGAAAAAATGTTGCTCGACACCTAAATTTGCACTATTGTTTAGAACATGGCTATTGGAATCAGATTTTATGTATTGACTTGACTCCTCGTGCATTTTTAATTTTTAATTATTAATATTTAATTTAAAATTTTTTTTTTTCTTTATACTTATTTATGTTTTTATTATGTTTCTTATTAAATTGCAATATTTTTTCTTCTATTGTAAAACATTGTATATTGTATCATGTTGTTGTCCACACTATTTTCCTGCCGACAAGCTACTTGCAGTAGCTTTGCAGGTGCAATGTAAACAAGAAAAAAAACTATTTTCTAATAAAAAAAAAAAAAAAAAAAAAAATTCTCATACAAAAAGACGTACCTACTAAAAATCCTTAGTATGAGGTACGATCTTACTTGCTGAGCGCCCGCCGGGCACGATTGTGGCAACATTGCATGGTTGTGACTGGCCCGTATCATAACAGCGGAAAATAATAAATCTTTTTAATAAATTATTTTTATCTTTTTACCACAAAAGAACCCCTAAAAGTTGGAATTTCGAAAAAGTTATTTATCTTTTTTACTCATAATATCATGTAGATATCACTGCCCGAAGTTAATACACTTTACCCTCGGACACCCTGTAACATGGAACTAAGATTGAAGGGAAGCGGCAATACTTTCGGAATATTACGGGGATAAGCGAAAAACCTATGTAGCTCTGCAAATTTGTAGCCGTCTAGTGGGAGGGGATAGAAACGGGGAATGTGGCTAGCTTGCGGGGGGAAGGCGGCGCTCTGGAGATAAGGGCCGAACTGTGAATGGGAATCATTATTATTTTTATTTTTTTTAAACTTTCGTTAATTTTTTATTACATTTTGGACATAAAATATAATAGCTTAATTGAAAAATAAGTAATGAAATGAGGAAAGGGTAGTAACAAGGAGACTGGAGACTTATGTGTTGTTTAATTTTTATTGTTCCCTATACAAGTTATTTTAAGTTACCGTCATCTACTAGGACGTACTTAACTCATTTTTTGCGAAATCAAGATTTGTGAAGCGCTTGTCGAAATACATCGGCCTCACTTTTCACTTGACAAGTGCAAGTGGGTAAAAAAACTAGTGTTATGAACTCACTGTAACTCAAGGCACCATTCCTTGGTGCAATCATTGCTTAACTCATCAGTTTGAAATAGATTTTAATTTATCATATAAATAGTAAGTATGGTTTTTTATACGTATTTTATAAAATCAACAGACTTGCAGTGAAAATTTTTGTGCGTTCTATTCTGATGTAAGCTGGTGCTTGAGTTTTAAGAAAGGAGTGCTCGATATTAATCTTATAAAAGAACTGTATTTACAGTTTTACAATGATAACAAAAAAATAAGTGATAGGAACAAACACTGCTTGACTTATTTGCGTGGGCAAATAAATTTTATTTGATTAATTTGTGTTATTTCATAATTAATTTATTTAAAAATAATGTACATATTATTTTATACTAGCAGATTCGGCCACACGTTGCTGTGGCTAACGTAAAAAAATGCCACGCCATTACCCAACCTTTATAACCAACGCTATCTGTTAAATTAAATCCACACCGCCCATTTGCCAGCCCATTGCCCGCTGCCCGCTGCCGCTTAACCAGATATGTTATATATTTCAATAAATTTACACAAAACCTTGACAAATTATATACCTAAACCTTTCTCATGAATCACTCTATCTATTGGTGAAAACCGCATGAAAATCCGTTTGGGTAGTTTTTGAGTTTATCGCGAATAGACAGACAGAGAGACGCGGCAAATAACTTTGTTTTATAATATGTAGAGATATACCATATAATATATCACAAGAATCCCAACTGCTTCCGTCTGTAGCATGTACGTTGTGAGGCTGAAGGTAAATGGTGAGGAGAAATAAATGGTGGAGAGAAAGCTGGAGAAGTACTCGGCTATTCAGATCTAGTCGACAAACACGGCTAAATCAATTTCAAGCAACATTTCAATTCTGAATGGTGGTCTTACCTACGCCAGAGCGATACTGAGAATGTCTTCCACCTGGAACGTGCCGGAAATATATATTTTAATGTTTTTAATTATAAAATGTTGAAAACACAGATCAATCGAATAAAATTTATTTCGGGATTTGAACCCGCGACCTCCGGATTGTTAGTCAAGAGCTTTACCCCTCGACCACGAGGGCATGTCAATGTGACTTTTACATAACAATACAGTGATTATAAACTTTGAATTAACGTTGTAAAAGGAGTGGTAAATTAGTAGGAAGAAAATCTAAAAATAACAGTGCAAAAAAGACAAAGTAATAATTAAAAAAATGAATAAGCTAAATGATAAAAAAACATATACCTATGACATGTGTGAATCACAACTTTATATTTGTGCGTTATGATTAATAAAAACATAAAAGTTTTTTGGTAATTTTTAATTATTATAATTTAAGTTGACTGATTCGGCCCATTGGCAGTCGGAGTTCACGTGATAACATCGGGCTCATGGCGATGGCGGTTGAAATGAACACGCCGAAAATTATAAAATGTATATTTAAGCTATGTTTAAACACTTACATGTGAAAGGTAAGACTGTCTTTCTTCTTAAAGGTCTTCATAGAACTACTTTTACACAATTTTACGGCACAGTGGACCATTTTTCTATGTTTTATGAACGTTTTTCTGTGAGCTCTATGCGCGACCGAGGTGTAAAAGCCAATGTCAGCCATCTAAAAACCGTTCGGTAAAATTTTTGAAAAGGCATGCTTTGGGCAGGGGGGCACACTTTACATGCCGTCTCTCTAGTATCCATACTCTTAGCCCTGTAAGCAAAACCCGTTTTAAATAAAAAATTGTACTGCGTGTACAATCAAGTGTTTTAATTATTTAACTTTCTGAATTATTGGACCTGTGATGAATAAGTGTTGATGAAAATCTCCCAGCACTTGGTTTAAAGGCATTCAACAATAACTCTGATTCCCCGATAATAAATGACTATTATATATGAATAACTCCACTCCAATCTCCCGGGTGACAGCCGCCGTAGTTCTGTCCAGTCTCCAGTAGTATCGGCTGGAACAAGTGTCGCCGTAAACCTATCACCAATGATTCATATTAGGCCTCTTGTTAATTACCGCGGGCCATTATACCGGAAGCGTTACATCCATTCATCCGTCCATTACGGAATTAACATTGTCCAGATCGTTTGTCTACGGCACGATCAGGGAGGCACTAGATGGGCCTCTTCACCACGAGTCCTGCGAAAAAGACATCTACGTTATTTCGTCGTCAAAAAATAAAATGGATAATCAATCAATTTCTTTATACTATCTGCTCGTGACCTCAATTTTTCACGAATGCCATCAATTCAAATCCAGCCTAATGTAGAATCTTTCTTGCTGCAAGACCTTTACTCACTTTGACCTTCTAAGTCCGGCTTAAACCTTTACCTAACCTAACCCAACCTCATCTCACTTAGTCTAACCTTTTACCTCTATCCAGCTCCTAGCCAGGACTTAACCCGCCTTCGCGATCCTGTAGCCGCCTAACGGGACACGCGAGCCGCTAAATGACCATAAAAAATATTCCACCCTCGTTTTCTACTGTGCGGGTGAGTCGGAGCTTTATTCTAAATTGAATATTCCGCTTTGCATGTTCGTAGCGCCTTAAAAGTTCGCACTAGATCTCGACCAGTGTTTTTTTAGAGAATCATTCTCTAATTTTCAGACAGAATGTTGTTTTTATACCAAAAGTCTAAAAATAAATGTTTATTTTATACTTACTTAGATCAAACAAAAAATTTCTAGGTAGAACATTAATTTCCCTACTGTTCTGATTTGTCAGAATAGTGGAGAAATTTTCTATTTTCATCGTGATTAATTTTTGTGTTAAAGCCGTATCGTGCGTCCTCCTTCTTTAATTAAAGTTTTAGACAGCATTACAGTATCCATAATCAGGGCAGATGAGCAGATAGTGGTGAAGTGTGCGTTGAAGTGTTTAGAAGTGATTCCGTATCGCAAGCTTTAATACTGTTAAAGCCGATATTTCAGTGTAATAATTAGTTAAATTTGTGTGCTTTCGGCATTTAGTTTTGAGGTAACCGTCAAGTACTGGAAGGTAATGACTATTAAGCTTAGCTCCATCGCATCGAACCAATTAATATTAAGGCACCGCTACCCGAATTTCTTACATTCGAAGTTTTGAGCTCTAAAAAAAATATATGTTATTTTTGAAGATAATTTCTAGAAGTGTTCCACGCTGAAACACAAATTATATAAAATTCCCTCGATAGAAAAACATCGCAAACTATGCTCCGAAAATTATTATAAACACGTTTGTTTCAGTTATTTTCAAGTTATAGTCGTGAAAAAAATCTTAAGATACCTTTCGTGAGATTTTTGCTCTATTTTAAATGAGTCGTGTTTTATTAAACATTTTCGCATCGTTTTTATCGCTTTAAATATTAGCGCGCTCCACTAACATTCGCAATTACACATCTCTCCATCTCCTCCTTTTTGAGCGCGGATGCGGCGCTTTAATGGTCTTTTTACGGTTTTCCATCGGAAACGATGGCTAATGTTGTATTTTTTGACTTAGCTGGAAGAAATAGGATGTACCTACGAGCTACACCTTTACTACATATATTTTTGAAGCGCAACTAAAAATTAATCAGTATACTTCTTTTGGGTGAAAATCTTCGGGTGAAAACCACAAATCATATCAGCTCTGTTTACAGTCGAACGATTCGTCAAGGTGCCTTTTTCTTTCGGAAAGGGCGGCACGCAGGGAAATATATACATTGTGTATACTGTACGTTCTGACAGTCGTGGTGGTACTGTACCTACTGTGTAACCTCTCTCTACGGCGCATGGCGGTGAGTGAGGTCCATGAATATTCATGATGCTGTGGATGACGGGATAACTGAGCGGGGCGCGCATTAGGGAAAAGGCCTACCAGGAGGCCAGAGCCACCAGGGAGCACTAGTATAGTGTTCCCTGACAGAATACACAGCGAAACCCCGACGATCTTGTTAATGTGTTTACAGAAGCTATTCATCGCACCGCACCTACAGGCTACAGGATATTATCCTTCTGATCCGATATGCTTATCCCTTGATTAGTACAAATCATCACTATTAATGATCCATTTGGGAGAGGATAACATTATCATATTGTGTGCACGAATGGCTGAGCACTTAATTTTGGAACAGAGGCCAAAATACCCAGCCAAAATTATTGTTTTTCCATATAAAAAGTATAGCAAATACCTGATATGAATGTGATCTATTTTATTTTTGGTGATTTAAATTATACAATTCAGACCACTAAAACAATCGTTTTTTTGATATCTTAGAGGCTTTGGCAATGAAACATAATTTAAAACGTTGTAGAAAAGGGCGGTTTTTTGGGTTGACATTGAAGTCGCCGTATCTCCACTTAAAAAGAACAAGATGGAGAAATATGTAATTACGAATGTTGGAGAGAAAGTAACTAAACTAACTAACTAACTATCACACACCTTGCCTCGTTCACATTCATACATCGTCTTTTATATGCTCTTCTATTATTCTGACTCTTGACATGGCCCGACTCAAGTATCTGATTCATTTGGTCGTGCCATGTCTTTCTCGGGCGTCCCGGACTTCTTCTGCCATTCACATTTGCGTCATATATTCTCCTTACACGTCTTTCCTCGTTCGTTCGCTCTACATGCCAAAACCATCGAACCATAGAATGTTGGAGAGAGCGCGCTAATATTTAAAACGATAAAATTGAATCGAAAATTGTGAAAATGTTTAATAAAACACGACTCCTTTAAAATAGAGCAAAAATCTAAAAGAGCATTTAAAGAAACACTGTAAATTTTTTCATACATATAACTTCTAAAATAAGTGAGGGTTAATAATTATTTTCGTAGCATACTTCGCGATTTTTTTCGATCGAGGGAATTTCATATGATTTGCATTTCGGCGCGGAAAACGTCTAGATATTATCTTAAAAAATAACATATATTTTTAAAGGGCGTGTTTAGAGCTTAAAAATTTCAAATCTAAGGGAGATATGTAAATGTAAGAAATCGGTAGAAATTCGGGTAGCGGCGGCTTAAAGCCCAACAAATTGCTTTAATGTTATTTTGATTTATTATTTCATCATTGATAGAGAATAGACAAGTCCTGTTTTGTCTCGACCACTATGCATTTCGTCTGTCTGTAAATTTATTTGTGATTTCTTTGTCTTGTCAATCCTGTCAAGATGGTAGTCATGTTTGATACTTTTACCCTTTTATACCGTCAAAGCGCATTAGCGTTGCGACTTTTGCGAGCTGTCATGTCAGAGTTTGTCGTAATTATTACGTGGTAATTAGTAATTACTACTATTCACAAAACTACTGGTATGAACATTACAAATTTCAAGCAAATTAATAATTACGTGTGCATGTATCGTCGTTTACATTATAATACCGCGTATCTCATTTTACACAGGTTTTCAGGAAGAACAAAAAACAGTTTGGTTTATTAAATAAAAATAGCACAACTTTGATAAAAAAGAGTCATTCAAAAACATTTGCTTGGGTATTTTAAATGACGTGTGACACACAAAAAGGCTGAGAAATATTTAGATACTCATACGTCTTGTTCTTATGCGAGCAATATAAAATATTCCATTCAACTTTCTTCAATTCATAAAACAAAAATATTTATATGAGCATTAAAAAATTATTATAATTTCATCATTTGTACTAAATAATGTTTTTGTATAAAAATATTCTGCTAATCTTAAATAAGTACAAATTATTTGGTTTCAAAACCAAGTATAGAAGGAGCGGTGATTGGTCACAAAATTCGTTTGTCGACTCAAACCATGGCGCACATGTGTGCAGTTTTAAAATAAATTCGAAAAAAATCGTACTTTTTGAGAATATTGTGAGCGACGATATAAGCATTTTTTACATTAACTCCACACAGGAGGCTCTCAGGAAAATAATTTTCCTCGTGGCCTTCGTCATCTTTGTGGATGCTGTTTGGAGGATATATTATTAGTATCCAAATAATTGCATTTAAAACCATGAAAAATCGAATTTTTCATATTTTTTTAAACAAAATACAAATTAATGTACAGCTAATGTCCGTACTAGATAATATTGTCTAAATATTTTGATTTAAAATAAAATAAGATTGGTTTGGTATTTTGGTCTCAAATCCGGATTAAGTTTTGTATGAAAAATGCCCCGCAGTCATTCCTTTTAACCTTTTAACTCACTATACTAAAAGGTTTATCTTTCTTGTCTTTGTAAAAACTGGGACTTCTCAATAAGACAATAAAGTTTTAACGAGGTTAAATCCTTGAACTTTGATTCCGTCGGGAAACGATTGTTTTCTCCCGCTCACTGAGGCCTAATTTAATTTCCTCTCGTTTTCCACAGTTAACAATCATTACTACAGAAGGTCGATTAATGTCAAAGTGTTAGGATGATGAAATTCATTGAATTGATGTAATATTAGAATACAAAATAAGCCTTTGCTTTGTCAGTCGCTTCCAGAAACTAATAACTTTATAATTGTAAGTGGTAAGAAAAAATACGAGTGTGCTTTTTTTAGACCACACAACTGAAGTAAAATGTCTTTAGCTCCATCTATATGATAGGAAGAGAGAAAGAAAATGTGCGTGCGCACTGCTGTCTCTGACATACAGACAATAGGCCTGCACTGTGACTTAGATATACGAAACGTAACTGGCAATAAGAGAAAGAGAGAAAGAAAATGTGTACTCGCACCTCTCTCTCTTGCCCCTACAGTAATTCGAAACGTAACTCTCTCTCCCTCTTTCTATCTTATATCTCCCTCTCAACTACCGTTCGCCTCGCTTTTCGTCACGCATTCACCAGCTTACTCCCCAAGTCAAGCGTGCGTAAAGAAGTTTTACTTTAAAAATAATATATTGATTGGAAGATACTTTCAGTATCGGCCCTAGTGAAAGATCACCATACAGAATTGAAACTTGGCATGAAATGGCATAAGCCGTTTTCATTTATTGTTATCAATTTAATTTGTAGAACTCCATTTTAATTTTTATTATTTTATATATATTCAATAATATTATTATAAAATTAATAAAAACGGTTGATTTACAAGTTCTACTGTGTATTTATTATTACGCGTGACAGCTGTTTCGCCTTCTGAAGGCATTATCAATTGCATTGTCATTAGGCGTGTTCGGTGACTGAATATGAATAGCTAGGTACTTTTCCACCTTCCTCTTAAACATCTTCTTTCCCTCTCTACCAAGACACCCCGATTGGGGATGCCATAGTCTAACTGACTTCAGACGGTTGGAAGCAGTTGGGACTTTTGTGAGGTATTTCACATAAAAGTTAAAAAAAAACTTTTTTAACACCTTAGGCTAATTTGTTCGCGTTTCGGAACATCTCATATAAGTCTCCTGGAAATCGTTGTGCCTCCCTTACTATCATAGTGATAAAAATAATCAAAACGGAATTGGAAAGAGAAAACCACGCCTTATACTCAAATTTAAAAGTTAACCGCAATAGAATTAAAATTAAAAATTTCCGACCGCTATTTGAAGCAAAAAGAAGAGACTTAATTTACTAAAAAATATTTTTACGTGAAATCATATAAAATATGTATGTGTATGTCATTGCATTCTAGTAATTTTAGTTGGAAAAAACGTAGGGTAAGCCAATAAAAAAATGTATGTTTGCATTCAAAATTTTTATATTTTTAAAATACTAATATGGTAATTTCTAATAATAAAATTTAAAAGCATATATTATCATCATCTTTCAAATACAGTTTTTAGTTTTAGAATACGTTCACACATATTCCATTTATCAGGATTTTATAATTATTTTTTTAATTTTTTAAATTTTTTATGCAATGCGGAAATACTGACTTACTGACAGATTATGGTTGAGGCCTGAGGGGTAAAGAAAATTGTTTTATCGATGTCATTTTCAAAATCGAAAATTCAGGCATAATTTGGCAACTTACATAACTGATCAAGAAAATGAGTTGCTGATGTAAGAATCCGGCTAAGAATGCAACTCTGACGTCGCGTCTTACGCAAAACCCTTTTAGTACACGGAGTTTGTATACAAATCTACTATTGTAATAGAACCGAATTAAAGCAATGTCAAAATACAGCTCTACTTGCTTTAACAGTTTGCGTGAGGAGCATCGCCTCGGCAGGCGTAAGTACTACTGGATTTGTAGTTTCATGAATCTCGATGATATGATTATTATTATAACTGGCAGTTGTCAATAATACATTTCATTGCCTGTCGCAGTTACTTTGTCCCGGTGACTAGCTGTCACTGGATCCCAGTGGATCCGTGGAACCTGTAATTTTTAGAACTGGTTTCTATCGGCTTTATAAAATTGTCACCAACACTCAAACTGAAAGCCGCTCGCAGGGCTTAGCATAAAATACTTGCGGAGCCGGTTTTTAACTGCTAGTAATAGTAGAAGTAGGCACTTAACATCTATGCTGAAACTTCTCATCTAACGCTGACAAGCTTGACGCCAATCCGCGAATTTTCATGTGCTATGTACCGTACATTATGCTAAAATGGAGGTCGTCGAGCTATAACGTAATAATTACTGTTTTAAAACAAATTAAGAATGAGGTCACTCGAAACTGGAAGGTGAATATGAACGTCAAAAATAATTACATTATGTATTCACAATTGAAAATGAAATTAGTTTCATGTGGGTTCTCGGCTCGACTAGTCGGGCTGCGGCCGCGGGTAGCAAATGGTTAAGTGGCTGATAACGTTAGCCGGAAACTTTTAAATATCATTAAGCCAAACATTATATCCAGCCAGCCACCATCAACCTAGTGAAACCTGATACTTTAGCCGGTATTCTAAGCGTACAACATCTCTATCTCTATCTCCACATATTATAAATTAAAGTCCCCCGCGTCGTCTGTCTGTATGTCTGCCTCAACTCAAAAATTACTGAACGGATTTTCATGCGGTTTTCACCAATAGATAGAGTGTTTCGTGAGGATGGTTTAGGTATGTAATTTGTAAAGGATTTGTGTAAATTGGTTGAAACATAACGATAATTGTTCGGAGTATCGGAAAAAGTCAAGCCGCCTGGTAGCTTTCATCGAAAACGCTGCCTAATCCTTTTGGGATATAACAAAACAATGCATGGTGGGATATTCCTCTTTTATAGATCTACAAAAAAGTCCGCGAAGGCATATAACTATTTTTTACGGATAGCTTACAATACCCATTCTATCTTTTAATAATGAAGCAATTGCTTTCTTAAACAAAGCTAAGGAGGAGATTAATAGCATCCACAATGCCATTACCGATCCTGCTTTGAAAATAACAAAAGACCAAATCGCAAAAATACTTAGTAAACTTTCTAATCTCTCTGGAACTATGCAAGACCTAGGAGTAACTGTTGGAGTTCTTGAAGGAAATGTTATGACATTCGAAAAAATCATCGAAAAGAAAGTATTACCACAGGAAACAACACCAATGTGTGACGTGCTCGCTAAGATAGAGGAACGCAAGACCCGCTCGAAGAACGTCATTTTACTCAACGTCCCCGAGTGTAATTCGAACTCAACCACGGTGAGCGTCTTGGAGGATGGAAAAATGGGATTAGCAGCTATTAGTGAAATCAATAGCGAGTTCAATTTAAAAGATGTGAAAATTTACAGGCTTGGAAGTAAAATTCCAAACAAAACCAGGCCAATTAAATTAGAATTTGATGAAGTCAAACAGGCGAAACTTATACTTTTTAACAAAACTACTCTGTCCAATGGAATTATAATCAAACCTGACAGGACTCTACAACAAAGACAACATGTAACTGACCTCTGGAAGGAATTAGAAGTGAGGAAAGAAAAGGGTAAAGTCGATTTACGAATCAAACATTTCAATGGAATTCCCAAAATCATCAAAACTCAAGCAAAAAACTGAAAAACAAAAAGAACAGATTTTCTAGACTTACAGGATATTATCAAAATGTACGGGGAATGCGTACGAAATTGCACCAACTTAAAACTAACTCCCTAATATTCTCACACGACATTCTGTTTTTAACTGAAACATGGTTAAATGCTGATATCAGCTCGTCAGAATTAGGCCTACATCACTAAACTACATATCGTTCTGATCGAAATTCTATTACGAGCAAAAAGTCTAACGGAGGAGGTGTGATGCTGTGCATATCCAAGAATATATCATCTAATAAATTACCGGTAAAACACAAAAGTGTTAAACAAATTTTTGTATTGCTCAATATACCCAATAGAAAAATTATTATCGGCTGTGTCTATATCCCACCTGCATAGGATTTGCAAACATATAAAAATCATAATGAGGACATAGATGTACTCAAATTCAAATATCCTAAAGCAAAATTCATTATTGCCGGTGATTATAACCTTCCTAACTGGACCAGCCAAGATGACAGTGAACCTGCTACAAACCAAGCCGAATTACAGTGTGCTAAATGCAGTGAAATTCGTGATATGTCTTTATTCTTGGGACTAACTCAATCAAACAAGATTTTCAACTTTAACAATCGAATGTTGGATTTAGTGTTTTCAAGTGATTCGAAAATAGTAGTTGAGCTATCCGACGAATTATTATTACCGTTAGATCAACACCATCCACCATTGGACATTATCATAACAAATATGCCTTTAACATCTTCAAAAAAAACAAGTGCCCCATCGTATAACTTTTCCAAAGCTGAATACCATCATATTACTGAGTACCTTATCCAAACAGATTGGTCATTTTTAGATGAGGATAATAATATAAATGATCAATTAGAATACTTTTACTCGATTTTAAATACCTCTAGAGAACAATTTGTTCCCAGGGTTAGCTTCACATCATATAATTATCCGAAATGGTTTACAAGGGAATTAACTAATTTAATTAATAAAAAAAATGTATCCACAGAAAATATAAACATACCAGAAATCCTAACGATTATATAACATTTACTTAACTACGAAAACAATGTAAAGAATTATCAATAAAATGCTATAATAACTATGTTAACCTAATAGAAAATGAGGTACGTCGTCACAATGTGAAAAAATTCTGGAATTTTACTAAATCTCAGCGAAACGACAACTGTGGATATTGTAATAGCATGTATTTTAAAGGAAAATGTGCCGACAGTATCGAGGGTATAGTTAACCTCTTTGCTGACTCATTTAAAAGTGTTTAAGACAAAGATATTCCCGTCAATGCAGTATCCAGTACTTCAGTGGAAGAGTCATTAAACCTAAGCCAATGTTTCATAAAATTAGAATCTATAGAAAGGGGCATAAACGAATTAGATAGGAATAAATCTGCTGGACCGGATGGTATTCCTCCCATATTTTTAATTACTTGCACTGATAGTTTGATATATCCCTTACACAAACTTTTTAACAAATCCTTAGCATCTGGCTGTTTTCCGGCTCTGTGGAAAATGAGTTATTGAACGCCTATTCATAAAAATGGTGACAAAAGCGATATATCAAACTATAGACCTATTTGTATTATGTCCGCTTTACCCAAACTTTTCGAGTCATTATAATAATTATTTAATTAATTAATAATTATTATAATTATTTTTTTAATTATAATTATTTCATTAGTCATTTTCATACCATTGTAAAACCTATCAACAATATTATTGTTCCTAACCAACATGGCTTTATCAGAGGTCGTTCTACCTTAAGTAATTTAGCTATCTATAATAATTACATATCCGAATCCCTTAGTCTGAAACAAGTGGATTCTATATAGACCGATTTCAGTAAAGCATTTGATAAGGTTCGACATCACATTAGACTGTTAGGCATCAAAGGAAGTTTATTGACATGGATTATCAGTTACCTCAGTAATAGAGTGCTTAGTGTCAGGATTAATTTTACAGAATCCTATGTATTCGAGGCCACAAGTGGTGTCCCGCAAGGGTCCCACCTCGGCCCAATATTCTTATTAATATTCGTTAATGACATTGTAAACATATTTAAAGATGTACAAGTCCTACTTTTTGCAGATGATCTAAAATTGTTTAAAAGAATACGAAATATATATGATTGCCTAATTTTACAAGCTAATTTAGATGAATTTTTTAAATGGTGCGATAAAAATATGTTATTTTTGAATATTGAGAAATGTCAAGTAATACGATTTTCCAGAACTCATTCTCATATTTTACATGAATATAATTTAAATAATGTTAAATTAACACCAGTATTACAAATTCGCGACTTGGGAGTTATATTCGATTCAAACTTAACATTCACAGCACATATAGATGATATAACTAATAAGGCTTTAAAGATTCTTGGCTTCCTTTGTAGAACCCTAACTGATTTTATGTCCATGGATTGCATGAAAAAACTCTACATTTCATTAGTTAGATGTCAAGTAGAATATAATTCACCTATTTGGTCCCCTTTCTATAAAGTATACTCTAACAAAATAGACAACACAAATTTCTTAGGTACTTAAATTTTAAACTCAAAATTCCAATAGAAAACATTAATTATTTCAGTTTAATGAATCGACTAAATTTAATTACGCTGTCTGACAGAAGAATCATTTCAGACCTAATTTTATTGTACAGAGTTATGAACAACCTAATTGACAGCCCTGCCATCGTTTCTAGTATTAAACTCCATGTACCGACAAGGAATACTAGACAAAATATAACATTCTTTTGCAACACATACACAACCAACTATCAATCACATTCACTTACCAATAGGATGCATGATTTAGGCAACAAGTTTGGTGGTATTGTAGATGTATTCGCTGATTCCCTTTACATTCTAAAATGCAATTTAAACCAACACTTTGTGGAATCCTACAAATTATTGTAACGTAAGTATAATATATTTAACGATTTGATGGGTTATTGTAATGTTTTATATTATATTTTGTTCTATGTTATTGTTAAATATTACATTGTTTAAAATATTTCACGGTTTTACGCAAGAATATACAAGTGGTTTTTTCTTTAAAAACTACTTGTATATTCTTAAAAGTTTTTTCACTTTTATAACTTTTGGTATAAATTCTATATATGGGTAATCCTCGATATCTTAAATATTATTTTATAATATATGTAAAAGCCCCTACGGGCGTATAACAACAATAAATAAATAAATTAATTAAAAAACAGTCACGTACATTGCGGCAATTGAAAAGTTATTTAGACGCATACAGTATCAATCCTTATTAACTTAAATACGTTTGTTACTAATTAGTATCTGTCTGTCTCTTTGCAATAAACTCAAAGACGGCTGTGGTTATAAAGGTTGGATAACCATCCAATAGATGACGTTGTGTTTTATTATCCACAGTAACGCGTGGCCGGGTCAGCTAGTATTACATATTTGATACGATTCCTCTGTCAATATTCACTCATCAAAACGATGAAAAGTCACCATTTTACTACTTTTTATCGCCTCAGAATTTGGATGATTTTCTGTTAAAAAATGTTTAAAAAATGCTAAAGGGGCATATTTTTTGCTACCTTATAACTATAAATTTTAACGTCGGGATAAAGGTTAAATTTTTGCCAAATTTCCCTCCAACGGTTATCTTAATGAGATCGAAGCTTTGAATACCATTTTAAGGGAAGCCCTGGAATCCTTTCGCTGGAATAATTCCGAATGAAGTTAATTAAAAGAAAATTCAGTCCTAACTGGGATTCCCTAAAGCGGCTAATTAGACACAAAACATCGCGTGTTCATTGAAAAACGCCGTTACTATTTATCTTACGCAACTTAAACAATTTCAACTTAAACAACACTCTTAATTGCAGATTTTAAAATGAAAACATTATCGTGTTATTAAGCAAATGTGCTTTGTTCTTTTAACGTTAAAGTGGCATTTACGTAGACGTGGGGAAAAATCGAGAGGTTGCTGCTAAAAGTTAATTCTCATTACAGTCTTTTATGCGACTTTGATGTTTTAAGCGGAAAAAACCTTTTGTTGATTCGTTGAAATAAAGGTCTTATCAATTGGGTAATCAAACTTACGACCGTGATGTCAGCAATAATACTCCTATAACCTACTAGTGGAACACCTACATACTTTTGCTCCTATAGTGGTGACCGGACATCTGAACAAT
Source organism: Limnephilus rhombicus (assembly GCA_929108145.2). Lineage (NCBI taxonomy): Eukaryota > Metazoa > Arthropoda > Insecta > Trichoptera > Limnephilidae > Limnephilus > Limnephilus rhombicus. The sequence continues at coordinate 22,418,849 of OV815287.1, read as the reverse complement.
ACACAACTTCCTTACTCCTTTAAAAAGTCAATTAAAGTTACGAAAAGTAAAACAAATACGTGGTAATATAGGTTATAAGCCATTTTTAATTACTTTTTGTCATTTTAATGACAATTCATAGGTGCATTGAATATCCACCGTTGTAAAACAGTATTAGCTGGTTCTCAGCCAACCCCCCTCCCGCATTCCATATATTCAGTCTCATTCAGTACATACAGTTTTGGAACAGCTCGCGTGGCACCTATTACAATATGTTTATTCATATTTTTATTTTTCGTATATTACAAAAATTAATTTCCGTATATTATAAGAACAATCAATCAAATTCGATACCTAACATAGATACTTATTTAAAATATACATACTTCTTGATTCGATTCAATGTATGAGGCGAGTACTTCAAATAAATTCATTAATTTAAAGAGTTTCGAAAATTGAATTTTCTTTTAACATTCATTGTTTTGCAAAATGTCATTATCAAATTTTGACATGTAAGAAGAATATACGACGTGAATGTGAATGTTAGAAGAAGTCGGGGACGCCCGAGGAAGACATGGCACGATCAAGTGAATCAGATACTTGAGTCGGGCCATGTCAAAAGTCAGAATAATAGAAGAGAATGTATGAGATGATGTATGAATGTGAGTGAGGCAAAGAGTGTGTGCCAAGACCGAGTTGTTTGGCGGTCCGTCCTCTACCCCTGCGGGGAAACGCCTACCCCACGGCGTGATAGTTAGTTAGTTAAATTTTGACATTTTCGACAGTTTTGCAAGAGTTTTTGTAATGATTAAAAAGTTTTTCAAATGTATCATCATGTACGTAGTTGTAATAATCCAGAAACCTCCGCGGAGATTTAAAGAAGGTATTTTGAAAGTTTCAAACATTTCCTATGCTTACTTTAGCAATACACAGACATCTTTTATACTCATATACTCATATACTCACATAATATATATATATATATATATATATAGGCAGAAGCAAGCATATTTTGATTTTAAATATGTATCTCATATCTTCTTAGAGCAAAAAATATTAAATTAATGTTAGTAAGAAGTTGAACTCCAACCTTCTCAACTTTGTGACTTTCTTAGTTTCGTAATATTCCAGCGGTGTGGAAGGGTAGAAGGAGAATGGGGTGGGTCGGGAGAGGAAGGGGCAAGAGAAGGGTCCAACAGTGGAGCTCTTTGGTTATTGATGGATACTTTTGTTTCGGACCATTTAGATATTTCAAGTGGCATTTACTTCCAAATATCGAAGATAAATTAGTGAACTTATCCAGAACCGTCCTTTGTAGTTTATCTATCTTTTCTGTTTTTGTTTGGCTGTGGAATATTTTCTTTATTTCCCGCCATATTTGAGTGGAGTATTTCGCACAAAGGAGGTTTTTCCCCCGGGCCAGGATGAAGTACAGAAGACAGAAGGAAAAAGATAGAGGATAGAGGAAGGATGCTGACGGGAGGGATATTTTATATTGGAAGTATCACTCGATAAGGATAGTGTTCGGAAAGGGATTCTTGGGACGTGGGACGTGCGCTTATCCAAATTTTTGCCAACTTTGAGCAAACATTCAACCCCACACAAACACAATGCACCTTTTCTTATAAAAAGAGGTATCTTGAATTATTAGATCGGCGGACGTGTTCTATAAAATCTCTTTCACCGGGAATGAGGGTTGGCCATTATTTATACCGGAGGTAAATTTGATTAGGAATAATAAATAGCGAGCTGGCGTCGGCTAACTCCTGATGGACCCATAAATCCAGTCATCCATTCATCACACGGTTTCCCGATCGGCGCTGCTTCTTGTATGTTTCCGAATGTTCCCGATGTTTAGCTATGTTTCCGTACCTCGCGAGTAACAACTCAGAGTAACTTCAGACGCTTGGGTTTGATTCAATTCACCCGAGGTCTGAGAATCTGACTTAATGCGCGTTACAATATTAGTTGCGGCCGCGGGAGTGCTCTACTACACGCCTGCTCGAGTGGAGAGATGGAGAATCGCTGTAGCGTGCCCTCGCCATGTCTGAGTAGGCAAATGATATGAATAATGTGCGGGGGTTCTATTAAATTAATTGTCTGGATGTCATTTGGGTTAGACGTTAAACGCTCTAAATGACCAGCTTTTTGGCTTATGAGAAAGAACGACGTATGTATATAAAACTGGTAACGAAAACGCCAAACGTGCGCTCGAGATATATTATTATTAATCGTTCTTACAAAAATGTTTACATTTTGCTTGTTTTCTAGAAGGAAAGTGTTTAATTGGTTGTCATGTTTATTTTTTTTTTACTTATTATACCGTGACTGCCTTGTCCCAGCGAGAGCTCGTACACATGTCTTCTACGTGCGTCCTCTTCCTTCTCAGGCATCTTGTTTGAAAAAAAAATTAGAACGATGATGTCATGAACGGTCTCTCGCTGGGACTAGAATATAAAGTCTTTTAGATAATATGAGTATAAAATGCTAAACAATGAAGAACAATGCTAAATAATATCGATTATGATACGGTACCTGTTTAAAACATTTCCATTTGGTAATATTACATGCAAATGGTATACAATAAAGACAATACTGAAAGTTCCGCTTAGAACTCCGACGGAAGAAATATTTAATAACTTTCAAGTCTTCAATGTACAGAAACTTTATTCAAAAAATATTTTATTCAAACTGAAAAAAAACATATATGTATACTCCACTGCCCAACATAAATACTCAACCAGGGCATTAAGCAATAACATCCTGGTTACTCCCAGTTTGAACACATCTTTTGGACAGAGAAATAATAAATTCCATGCTATGAAATTATACAATGCTCTACCAGATCAAATAAAAAATATAAAGGAAATGAATATATTTAAAACAAAAGTAAAAACATGGCTGAGAGATCAAAGTGATAATAAAATTACAAACATCATGAAGACGATATAAAGACAATCCATAAGCAAATACAAATATTTTAAAAAACTACAGGCACCTCAGAAAAGGAAATCCTAGTGAGGAGGTCTGTGAAAAAAAAAGAATCTATACTTATACTATACATTATACATACATGTACAAACCTTGCTATTGAAACTAATAATAAATAAATAAAATAAAGTAAATAAAATAAATAGCAATTTCCTGAAGAATTTGTTTTTTTGTTTAGCTGTCCTGATTTTTTTTTTCAATAAAAAAGTTTTCCATCACACGTCGCAACTGAGTAGTTTGGATGCAGCCAGCATGGGTCACGTGATACGCACTGCGTCTCGTTCCAGCAGCGCGGTAACATAGGAGAGATAACACATATCACGTGATCCCGTCGCCTCCCGTAGGAAGGATGATCAGTTGCCACATGTGATGGAAATATATATTTTTTGTTTTAAATTTTAAAAAAATATCACGGAACAGAAAAATGACAACATCGTTTTTTACATCAAATATGCTCAGGAATCGCTGATTAAAATACTTCGGGTATTTGCTGTCACACCCTGTTTTATAAAATATTTTTTAGATTTAGATATTTAGCAAAGAAAAATAAAAATCTTTTTTTTTTATAAATAATAAATGTACATATGAGGATTGTATCAGTACATAAGCACCTATGAACCAATTTAAAATTTTACAAATAAATAAATATTCCCGCTTACGCACATTACATAATACCCCATGATTTGACACCCTTTTAGGCTCAACCAAACACTGTAGATAATGAGGACGCCAGGATGTATTTTAATAGCCTCTCCCCAAAGTGAAAATATTAAAACATATACTATTTTCTGACGTGAACAAAATATCCCTTAACTAACAAGGCACGATTATGACGGCCCAGAAAGTTACTAGTTACGTCTAGTAATATTGAATTAACACAGGAAGTTTATCAAGGAAATTCGACGATGTAAATTAATAAACTATTTACTTGCTGCGTAATCTCGAATCCTTGAAAATTTCGAAACAATAATTAATCTACTGTCCTATGAGGTTCATTCACTCTCGACGGTGAAAATCAAATCGGTGGAATGATGTAATTATTTTGAGTTGAGAGTTTAATAATTTACGCTCTCAGAAATGTTAAAAAATATTATGCTAATCAGCTTTATCTGGATTGAAGAATAATATTGACATTGTTTCATTCATCGACAGTGTTGCGTTAATAAGTGCTTGGACTGTAAATGCGGTTCTAAAATATATTTTATTATGCTTAAAATCTGACTTACCAAACTGCTTCCTGTTTTCAACTTTTTTGGTATTCACCGGGTAAGTGTCAGTTGGAGAGATTTTTTTTATGTATTTGCGGGTTTTGAACTCAAGCGAGACTTTAATGTGTTTTAAACTGCGGCAACTACGATTTCTTGCGATTTTGTATGCGACTTGCGAATTAGGGCTTTGTAAGAACTTCTGTTCCATGCGGAGCGGCGGTAGGTACTATTTAACTAACTAACTAACCATCACGCCGTTTCCCCACAGGGGTAGGCAGAGAGGACGGACCGCCAAACAACTCGGTCTTGGCACACACTCTTTGCCTCACTCACATTCATACATAATCTCATACAGGTATTATTTAAACTGAACAATTGAGACGAATTAAGATAGAGGGCACACACTCGGTAGTTTCCAAAATACAATGATAAAACTAGCGTGAACAGACAGTTACATGGATATTTTAAGGTCCACATCAATTGATAGAAATAACGAATTCTGTGATCGGTTAATAATAAAGAAATTAAAAATTGTATACATTGTTTTCAATATATTATTTTATTATATAAAATAGGTCAAAATGAATCAAGACAAACCGGGTGCAGTAAGGAAGCACGATTCCGAGAGCGCTCCACCCATATTATGCCAGTACACGGGTCGGTGCTATGTGGGAGCGGTGTTGCTGGGTGTTGCCTACCTCTATTTCCCGCATTTTAATTGTATGCGGTCGGAAGCGGTGAAGAAGCGGGTGTAATTGAATCAACTATTTTATTTATGACTAAAATTGATTGTTTTTCTTTCTTTTAATGAGTTCTTTACGATCTAAAGTACTTAGGCTTAGACAATACGTTTCTCTGCAGTGCTCGGTGTGTGTGTTTTATTTATTATTTTTATATAGTTTTCAGCTACGGGAGGTGGAGGGCGCACGTGAAAATGACACGTGACAAGCGACACGGCCCTATTCTCTATCGAAACCTCAACGAATTCGTTATTAAAATATCTGCAGAGCCCTTTGCCTTTTATATACTAGTCCTAGAAAAAGATCATACGCGACGTTATTGTTCTAGTATTTTCTACATTTTTGTTTCACACAAGACGTGCGAGAAGGAAGAGGACAATCTTCTATGTCATAGGTGCGCATGATTTCCTCTATAGCAGGGGTGCTCAAACGGTCGATCGCGAGTGCTTTTTGAGTCGATCTCGAGAAAAATTCGCCGATGAAAATAGATCTTCTTCTTCCTTGCGCTGTCCCAACTCATTGCCTAGGTAGGCTGTTGGGGTCGGCTCTTCTCGTTCTCAGGTTGTAATATCTTCTGTTCTGGGTATCGCCTTCATCCAAGCCGTTTCTCTGAAGAATTTTGGAACATTGAGTCATCCGGAAGTTCTTCGGTCTTCCTCTGGATGACTGTCGGTGAAGCTCCATAGACATTGCCTGCCTCACTGTGTGGTCTGATGGTCTCCGTCTTATGTGACCATACCATCTCAACTGTCGTTCTTCCAGCTTACTATTTATGTCTTTGACACCCAGGCTACCACGAGTGCGTGAACTTTTGATCTTATCTTTTAGTGATACTCCTGCCGACCATCTAAGCATTCGCATTTCTGCTGTTTCAAGTTGCCTAGTGTAGGAGTTGTACATAGTCCAGCATTCGGAGCCATACATTATTGCGGGTCTTACAATAGTCTGGTATATCTTTCCTTTCAGTTTTATAGGCGTTTTGGAGTCACACAATATTCCTGTTACGGATCTAAATTTAATCCATCCCACGCCTATTCTATGGATGACATCCGCTGCACATCCTCCGTCTCTGTGGATTAGTGAGCCCAGATACTTGAATGAATCACAGTTGGCTAATGTTACTCCATCCAGTTGCATCGAAGGAGTTACAGCATTTTTGCCGATGAAAATTATATCTATTCACAGTTTTTATCAGACAAAGGTATTTCGAAGGAAAATATTATATTGTTCGAAGTGCAGTTATACAATTTTTGTTGCAGACTATGCATATGCTGCCAGAATAAAATAAAAACATTTCCGTGTTCTGAGTGTAGTTTTAATTTGCCGCACATAGATTTAATTTAAATCAGTTTTGTGTTCACAATGTAAAATTCGAGTTGTGGATTCATCTGCTGACACATTTCGAAGTAAAACGTTCTCTTATTCGAGGTGCTGTTATAAAATTTTAGTTGCAGACTATTTATGTACTGCCAGAATAAAGAAAAATCATTTTCACCTGGGTGTAGTTTTAATTCGCCGCACTCATATTTAATTTAATACTGTTTTTTGTCAATCAGACAACTCTACGCTAAATCGTATATTCTTCATGTCTTCAAATTCAAACTACATATCCCTTTACTTTCTCAGTCCTCAATAACAAGCCGGTCTTCAAAAAACCTAACACTCAACAACCCGCTAAAACACACGACCCACGGACAAAGATCCTTAAACTACTATTCCATCAAACTATATAACTGCATGCCACCTTCTTTGAAACAACTTGCCGATTATTCACCAACAAATAAACTAAAAAAACAAATCACAGACTGGATAAAAACTAAAGGAACACTATTTTTCCAAAATCTATTTACTCCAAAGCGAACATAAAAATTAACTTGGTATTTAAATTATACCACTAGATCTACAATATAGATTAATATTGCATAACTATTTTTAAAATATTGGCACTAATATCATATACTTTTCTTTGTTTCTTTTATTCTCTTTTCGTCTCAACTGCTCTCTAAGTTCACTTCATGTATATTATTTATTTTTCACCACTTTCCCAACGGCGTTATAAGGAAACATATGGTTTCCTCCTTCACCGCACACGTCAAGACTCTACTTTTTTTTTAACGAAGCTACATTTATTTGAACGACTCTAGACCCTCCAATGTCCATGCATACGGGGTTAGTAAGCAGTATGCAATTACTTACATTTACATTATACAAAAGATAAATATAAGTGGCAGCCCGTGGAATAATTCTTCTGAAATAGGTTACATCAAAAAGAGATAATAGTGTTAGTAAAAGAAAAAGAAAAATAAAAATAATGGCTATGACCAGTCAAAAAACCTTCTGTAAATAAAATAAGTAATGAGGGAAAAACAGTTATATGATTATGTTATAATGTAAGTCATTACTATAGTAGCGGAAATAAAATAAAATATATAAAAAAAGCCAGAGAAAGTATTCCATAGACCACCGGGCAGTCCCAATGAGAATGCGTATAGCTATCGGCCCAACCGCAGAAGATGCTCGAAGTCCGCGTCCTTTAGCCGGTTCCCCGATTTTGCCTTGAAGAAATGTACTTGAGAGAGAAGGGGAAGTTTTTGAAGACCTTGAGGAAAGATGAGCATCGGGTTACCGGAGGGGGGACGGAAGGACATTGAGTTACGCCTCAGGCCAACATAACATGCACAGTTCATAAGAATGGAAACCAAAACTAATCAAGAAAAATAGGAAATAATAAGAGCATTTATACATTAGACGCCAAAAGGCTCCCACAGCCGGTAGGCTTCTAATGGAGTCGAATATTTTATGTTTCAACACGTTATCCAATTCGGCACTGTTATTTCACACTGTATACACACTATTACTATTTAAAATTGGGCATAAATCTGCTCAAAGAAACGATTTAACAGGGGCGGAGCGCGGGTCGGTAGGATTCGCGCAACGGAGCGATGTTAAAATAAACTGTGACTCACGGTGACGAAACTGAAACTGAAGAATCATTGGAGGTTGCCCACCACTTTCCCACGGCGTTCTAAGGAAACGGATGGTTTCCTCCTTCACCGTACTCGTCAGGACTCTAATTTTTTTATTTATAAAGAAGCAACTTTTTATTTAAAATGACTCTAGACCCCCAATGTCCGGGCATACATTGTTAGCAGGCAGTATGCGAGTGCGAACATGTTGTTAGTTATTTATTCCACGGTATCACGTCTCATCTCCGCCACCTGATGTAGCTGAAATAAAAGTTTGTTAATATGCAGAATAAAAAATAAAAAATACATATTATGATGAGATTGTTTAACTTAACCAAAGCAGCTGAGCTACAGTCACCCGGCAGTCCCGCCGAGAATAAGCGGAGCCATCAGTCCAGCCGCAAGCGAGACTCGGTGTCCACGCCCCTAACTGAAGAATCAAAGAAAAACCATTTTTATGTTCTGAGTATAGTTTTAATTTTTTTATATAACCACCGCACAAAAGTCGCCACTGCTCACGTCTGAAGCCAGTACGACTATGGCACCCCCAATTGGGGTATGTTGTGAGGCTGAAGGTAGTATGGAGGGGAAGGAGATGATGAAGGGAAAGGTGGGGAGGTACCTGTCTATTCAGATCTGGTTACCAAACACGGCTAAAGCCATTTCAAGCAACGTTTCAATTCTGAATGGTGGTCTTACACCAGGGCGATATTAAGAGTACCTCCCACTCTGGAACGTGCCGCAAATATACTATATATTATTTTTAATTAATTAATTATGAAATTACAAATTTATTTGCCACGCTGGGATTCGATCCCGCAACATTCGGAATGCGAGTCAAGAGCCTTACCGCTAGACCACGCCGGCCGACTTCACCGCATACAGATTTAATTTAAACCAGTTTTGTGTTCAGAATGTAAAATTCTAGTTGTGGATTCATCTCAAGACACATTTCGAAAGAAAAACATTCTCTTATGCGAAGTTCAGTTATAAAATTCTAGTTGCAGACTATTTATTTATGTACTGCCCCCCCCCCCCCCCCCCCGGCGCTACAGCCTTTCAGAGTCGAGATCGATCGGTGTCTAATAATATTGAGGTAGATCACCAACAGTTCAAGTTTGAGCACCCCTGCTCTATAGTCTATACTCTATGGGATAACTTTAACCGAGATGAGGATTGTTCAGATTTGTTAGCTCCATTTGTTAGAGATGTTATCATAGGTAGTAAATAATAATTGATACTTTAACTATAAATCGATTAAATTTATAATTTGAAATGTAAAGTATAATTGATAAATAAGACGATATGGCATCTTAAACGTGGTGACATTTTAGAGAAAATTCAGTAGCATTTTTTTATGAGCATTGTATTTTTATCCCTGAAAGAAAAACGTATTAATGTTGACTGAAACGTTGACTCATGTATTTGGAAATATGCGTTTTTTATAAGATGTCTCAATGGCGGCAAAATTTCACTAAAATACCAATTTGGGAGGCGGGTATGGGTACCGCTGCACTGGGAACCATTTATTCGATAACCAACACCTCTGTGGTTCGCTAAGTTTGGTGACTTAGCAGGGGTTCCCGGGTTCATGGGGTGAGGTTTGTCCGGGTATTGGCGGCAGATGCGTTTGCTCACGAGCTGCATGGCAGGCCGGTTAGGGAGAGAGTGATTGAGAGTCCCTTTGACTTCTCCAGCTGTACTCTCTCGGAACATCGCCTTGCACAGCAGTAGGAGGGATGGATTCATACGTTCGTCACTCCTTGACACGCTGAACCCCAGATTCCTACCCAACCCTCATACCCCTTTCCTTCCCAGAACTTCCTCTCCTTCCTTTCCTAAAAATACCCACCACACAGCATCCCCAAAAATGACATAGGCCCTGAGGGGAAGTATTTTCCTCGGAGCCTCCTGTGAAGAGCTAATGTAAAAAAAAGTTACCCAACTCTTGATTCAAACATTTTACGCAATTTGAAACAGAGCTTTGTGACGATACGACAACTCTTAAATGTATGTATATAAACATAGAAGAAAATACGTCTTCCTAAACCGTTATTCAAAATATCTACTTATTGTTTCCTTACTTGGTAGATTGGTAGAAATTATTGTTTAAAATTAATTTTTTAACCTTCCCAGAACAAGCCTAGGTTAAGGTAAATAACTTTATAAAGTACCTAATAAAAATAACACAAAATAATATTATAAATATTGAAAGAACAATTTTGTTACATTAATGTTTCTTACAGATAATGGAAACCTACTTAGCTGCAGGAAGCTAATACTTTATAATGTAAAATAGCTGGTTCCTGGCATGCGTTGCAATGCAATATTCAAAGAAATACATTATTTTTTCTCCCTGATTCACCTTTCCCGTGCGTCCACGTTCCCCTCCCACGCCCCCTTCCTAGTTATCTTTATATATTATAGTCTATATGCTATTCTGATGCTATATTATTATCAGAATAGCATATAGAATAGCATCATCATCATCATCACTATTGGCTCTACAACCCCCGGTGGGTCTTGGCCACCTCAAGAATCTTCCTCCACTCATCTCGGTTTTGTGCCAGCTCTCTCCAGTTTAAAAGCTCAAAGATAGATGTGTCTTTGAGGACGTTGTCGCTCCATCTTCGTCTTGGTCTTCCCAGGCTCTTTCGTCCTATTGGTCTTGAGTTCAGCAGGGACTTTGGTGCTTGATGCTCGGTCATTCTCTCCACATGACCCAGCCACCGAAGTCTTCCCAGTTTTATAAATTTCGCGACGTTTAGCTCCTTAAACAAAGTGTAGAGCTCATTGTTATAACGTCTGCGCCAAAATCCATTTTCTAGAACCGGTCCGAAGATGCGTCTCAAAATTTTTCTTTCAAAAACGTCCAGTGCTCGCTCATTCCTCTTAGTTAGTACCCAAGTTTCAGCTGCGTACGTAAGTACTGGTCTGATAAGTGTTTTGTACACTAATATCTTCGTGTTTATAGAATAGCGTATAGCTATATTATTGTAAAGTTAAATAAAAATCCATTCAGTAGTTTTTGCGTGAAAGAGTGACAAACACGCATACATTCCTACAACACAAACCATACAAACTTTCGCGTTTTTAATATTAGTAAGAAACGATGGGTGACAATGTGTTGAAATTTCATTTGATGTAATTGTTTTAAAAAAAAAAGCTCTGCGATTGCTGAAAAATATGTCCAAATTTTTTATGTATCATTTGTGTCTTTAATTATGTCTTTTGTCTGGCCTCTCTTTAATTGTCATAGAGTAAACTTTCTATTTTTATAATTTTCTATTTCTTACTGTTTTTTGTTTTATTTTATCTAATTTTTATTTAAACTGTTTCAAATTTTGCTGATTGATTTCACATAAATTTTTACCTATTTGTCTTATTTGTATAATTAACTGAGTTTTTATAACTGGGTTGTTCTCACCTACAGTATTTAGCCTACAGGTATAGCCGACACATATTTTTTTACCTAAACAGTGTAGGTATATTATTTAAAGGTTAATGCTTTATGGTTAATTATGGTTAATTAATAATGGTTAATTTAAGGAAAAAGACGAATGTTGACAAAAAAATTTTTGCAATCCTCGGCTAACAAAAATTATTTAACATTTTTTAAAAATCGTATTATCTAATTTAAATCAGATAAAATTTAATAAATACGCCAAAATCTGTTTCAGTTTTTAAAACCCTATCGTATAAAGGGGATCAACTTTTGAGGAGATTTCTATGGGACATCACTATTTGTGTGACTTGCGCACCTCTATTATTTCCTGGTATATTTATGTGTTTTTATTGTTGTTTAATCTGATTAAGAAAACAATGAATTATTCTGAAAACTATATTTACATAACTCTACCCCCATAGAAAGAATTTAAATTTAGTAAATCACACCGTTATCTCGCCCAAAAATGGCAAAACTCCGTAGGTCCCTGTAGGTAGATCCGGAGATAAATATGTGGACCGCTATGATATTTCTGGTTATCTCCCCCCCCCCCCCCTCTCACGCCCCCGCCCTGCCTTCCAATCCGCCTTCCGCCCGCCCTCCACCCCGCCCATAGCTCACGGCCCTCTGTTTCAGGGCGGCAGGTAATGAGGATGTCGGACACTTCCTGTTTACTTATATTTTAAAACAATATATTCTGCTTTATACCCAACACTCCAAACAACACACACACGATAAGGTTACAGGATGGCCGGACTCGAATAATGGAAGTTTGTGTTTTATGTGACCCATCCTGATGGGTGATTTCATTTAAGCTATTTTAATTTTTAAATAACCACTAGGTTCCTACCGAATTATTTCATTTTTTTGCCTTACTGCGTTGCTGATTGAATGAACACTCCAAATATATATAGCATTTGATATATTTATATTAACCCATAATTTGCTTCCGCCTCTCAAAACATTGAAGCTGTGTTTATTAATTATGTCATAACTTTCACATTACAAATAAAGACTTTTTTCTTTTTCTTAGGAAATCCAGTTCTCAGGTTAACTAAGTTTTGGATTCTGGTAATTGAGCGAATTCTGTGGTTCAACTTTAAATTCGTATAGGATATTTTCAGTGTCTTTATGACGATGTTTTTAAAAATCCTTGTCTTTTCTTTTAATGGCAATTTATTAAGCCTGTTGATTTGAGTTGAGTCGGCAAACTTTATTTGGTTATTATGATTTAATTTGATAATTCTAGGTGTTAGTTTGTAAATAACTTTAGAGCTGAATATTCGGAGCTTCTTTGACCAAAGGTAGTATTATTACACTTAGAACTTCAACTAGTCTCACACCATTGCTATACTCTCAAAATATATGGGGCTAGGACTGTTTTACCACATCCCTAAAATACGGTAAAATTTACAAAGACCACATATATTATAGTACTACCTACAGTTCTCATGTTAGTCAAGCAATAGGTACATTTAGCATTCTTAGCAGGTCTATTTGCTTTCCTCTGTTTTTATGACAACTTGAAGTGTTTGCTTTGAAAGTCAGTGGACATCTTTAATTTATCTTTAAACGAATAATGTTACTGATGCAGTTCAGTTATCTATATATACAAATGAATCCCTATTTCCTTGGTCACGCCATAACTTCAGAACAACTTTACCTATTTCATTCATCTTTTTTTAAAGTTTTCTTATACTTTATAGAAGGTTCTTACGGAAAAAAATTAGGAAAATTGGACACTTTCAGAAAACTTAACAACAATTTTAACTTCGCACGTTTGACAGTGAATGAATGTGAATTTAGCAGCCACCATTTTTTTTTAAAGAATTGCCTACGGAGTTTTTAAATCTTACATATTTTAAATAGGTACCTATGTTAGGTACCAAATTTGATCGATTTTTCTTATAATATATAAAAATAATGAAAATTTGAATAAAAAAATTGTAATACGTGGCACGCCAGCTGTTTGAAAATTGAATGTACTTGGACTGAATAGCGGGAGGTGGAAGGGCTACGCAGGAGGGAAAGGAGATGCGGGAGGGAATCGGGACGCACGGGAAAGGACATGCAGGGAGAAACAATTTCCTTTTTTGAATATAGCATTGCAACGCATGCCGGGAGCCAGCTAGTACAAAAACTACTGTATAATTTGAACTATTAATATATAAAAGAAAACCCCTAAAAAGGGCGTAAATAAATAAAATATCTTCTTTGCAAATTCACTTTGTAGTCATTTTTATTTAAAAGAAAAATAAGTTTGTGACACACCACTATTTAATTAAAATTATCGACATGTTTCGAAACGAAAGGTTTTTCGTCAGGATAATAACATTAACTAATGTTATTATTGACAGTTAATGTTATTATCCTGTTTCGAAACATATTGATGATTTTAATTAAATAATGGTGTTTCACAAGGTCATTTGTTTTCATTTAATTTTGATAAAATATGTTTATTCTTAAAATAACTTAATTAGTAAAATCTCAAAGTATATTATATAATATGACTACCACAACACGGGCAATAGTCTAGTGTGGTAGTTAAAAAATGCCAACAATGTATCATGTAAACATTTATGAAATAAAAAAAAAATAAAAAAAATTAAAATAAAATAAAATAAAATAAAAAATAATAATCATTAAAAACAATATCAATAACTCTCATTCAAAAATTTGAAACAGAAAAACCGGCCGCATCTGGGAATCAGCTAGCTAAATAACTGCCTTCACAAAGGTAAGTATATAATGAAACTGGTTGACATGTTAGAAACAAAAACGGGCGGTCCGTTTGATAGATTCTACCATCTTAACAGACGGATTGCAATCTTTAGAACACAGGCATCGGGTGGGAATGCTTTCCCTGTTCTACCGGTATTACAATGGAAGATGCACCGAGGAACTAGCGTTATTGATCCCTTCAGCACCCGTGCATAGTCGGAAAACACGCCAACATTTGTACAAGGTTGACATATGTCACATGAGAACGGGTCGTTCCTGTGTTCAACAGCTCGGCTGTGGAATGATTTGCCGGCCACTGTGTTTCCTCCTTCCTACAACATGGCTCTCTTCAAGACCAACGTTCATTCCTTCCTCTCCTCAAAAAGACCCTCCAAAGAGCATCTCAGATGACATAGGCCCTGAGGGAAATTATTTTGGAGTTAGTGTAAAAAAAAAAAATGTTGATGAAAAAACAAATTTTCTCTTGTTTTGTTCTGTTAACAATCATTTGAAAAAAGGAACATTAAATTTAATCGCTTTAGAAAAGTGTTATTTTGAGAGTTAAAAATTTTCATCCCTATTATTGACAAGCGAAGTTGAAATCGTTCCCGCCTCACTTGAAAAATCCAAAGAGTATAACAATTTCCACTCCGAAGGTTTTCCTTTCTGCCCTTCCCTCCCATCCACAGGCTGCTGTGTGTTAGCTGGGTTATGGATGATTTATGATCCTCGATTTTTGTTTATTTAACTATGGAAATACTCAGGAACCTGAAAATTTTAATGGTTGTGGAAATGCGAGCCTGTAAAAGTAGCGACTTTCAAATAATTCTTCGAAAGGTACGGGAAACATATTTTATTTTGTACGTTTTGTCCGACATTTTATGGGAATATTTTTGAGCATTAAAATAACTTGTTAGAGTATGAGAATTCTTTCATGTTGTTCAATTCCTGTGCATCTTCTTGTTTTGGTAGTCTCTCCAATGGAAAGTTGGCAACATTCGCCTTGCAAGAACTCCGCAGAATGTCACGTATCTATTTATCGATCGGAAGCACGACAAGGCCGACGGTAACAGGCCTTGGCGTCTGACGATTTCGAAGTATCACGTGATCTAATCAGTGCTATCGATAAAATGGCGGCGATTGTTGTTGATACTCGTTTTACTGGTGATTTGTGTGTTTTTTTGCCGCAAGCGTATTAAATAAACAGTGATCAGACTATTTTGAATAGTGAAGTTTACTAACCGACAAGTAGGTACTTAATTCCCAGTTTGTCTGTAGCGCACTCTAGTCGACCTTTTGCTGTTTGCTTCTTTTGTTGTCAGCATTGTCATTACAGAAGCGTACATTTCACGTATTAATATTTAGTGACCGACCGAAGGTTCGGTTCCGGTTTCGGCAAAAAAATCTATATCAGTTTTTTTTACGGCAGAAAATCTGCCGAAACCGATACGTTTTAGTTCCAAGAGGTAGTTAACATGTTTAGTTATTTTTTATAAATTTTGTTTGTTTTATAGAAGTAATAAAAAAAATATTATTTTTTCACGTACTTTAATTTTTTTTTAAATTTATTTAATTTAACGCGTATTAACTGTCTGAATATATGTAAAAAATAATCCAAATAACAGTAGACAATCGATTTTTAACATGTCTAAAAAAGTTTCGGTTTCGGTTTCGGCCGAAACTGAGACAGACACCGAAGATTCGGTTACGGTGTCGGTTTCGGTGGAAAGTCCTGTATCGGTCGGACAGTACTGATATTACACACGGAGAGAATTAAGCTAACATCAATTATTGCACTTACTGGAATACACGCGTCAACATTTATGAGGTTTAATTTTAAGAGCATTTAAGTTTAGGTATAAACTTTTAAAACAAAAACAAAAAAAAAATAGTTTGGTTTGCACATTATCCATGTTGCCATGCCGTACAAAAGAATCGAGTAAACATGACAGCGAATGATTCTGATATACAATATATGTTTTCCTGCATTTCGCCAGAACGTATTTGATTTTCACTATTCTCCCTTTTTATGGAGATTCTAGCCGGATTCGCAGGTTTATTACGCCGCGAGTTCCGCGGTAACATAAACCAGCTTACACTCAGCTTTTTTAACCGCGACGATGATTTGAAAAATACCACTGGAGAGGTGTTGCGAATCTCTCTACGGCTTCACATACAAAACATATTTTATACAGCTTCATAAATGGAATCACAAGTCCTTATTTTATACATGGGATTCTGTGAATACTTACATTTTTTTCCTATTTTTGTAGGGAAAAATACAAAAATATGAACTGAACACGAGAACACCGCAGATCCCAGAGGTGCTTTACGGAAATTTTGCCTACGAGTATAATATATTTTTTAGGAAGTATGTTATATTGTACGCGATGTTTGTAAGTGGAATGTAATTTAGGTCGAAACATTTTTCTAGTGCTTTAAAATTGTGATAGTTCGAGCTACGCAGCATAGTGATTGCTCTAGTGCTGGAAGCTTATAGAGTTTATATAGGTCTCTAAGCGATATCTCTAACTCCAGAATATAAGATCGCTTCTCCTCTTCAGAACCTAGGTGAGCCTGCAGTTAGGTTTCTAGCAATGTTCCTATGGATTTTGATAGCATGAAAGAGAATACCCTTGAGATTATCCAAATATTATCATTATTATTAATAATACGTGGGTCTTCAGGCCATCCTACACAGAGAGTATATGTAAATAAAGACCATTTTCATTGTTGTTGTTTTTTTTTTACATGAGCTCCATACAGGAGACCCTCGGGAAAATAATTTCCCTTAGGACCTATGTCATCTTATGGCATTCTGTATGGAGCGCCTTTTTAAGGAAGGGAAGGATAGGAAGTTTTAGTAGTTAAAGTTGGGAAGGAAAAAGGTATGAGTGGTGGGTAAGAATCTGGGGGTCAGTATGTCTAGGAGTGACGGACGTATGAATCCATCCCTCCAACTGCGGTGCAAGGCGATGAGTGGAGAGAGTCCGGCTGGAAAAGTCAAAAGGCCTCCCTCAACCAGTCTCTCTTGATCCGGTCCGCCACGCAGCAGGTCGACAGACGCATCCGCTGCCAAGACTTGGACAAACCTCACCCCATAAACACGGGCACCTCCCGAATTATTAAGAATTGTTAAGAAGGTAAATTTCTTTTAGGAACCACTCATAGGAAACTTCCTGTGGGCCGGCTCTGTGCAGGCGCAATTGGAACAGTCCTCTCCGAGCGCTGACTTGCTATGGCGCCAAGGAGCCAAGGAGCCAAGAAGCCACGTGCTGATACAGCGCCCTTTAGCGCCGTTTGGACCAGGACCGGCCCTAAGGTCAACGTTCTCTCTGTTTTGCTCTCAAAATCTCTCTTGCTAGAAACCGAAATGCTTGTTCTTATTAGTTTTAAACTGAAGAAACGAACCTATACACTAGAGACATCTCTTAGAGAACTATATATCTAAACTACATGAGCTTCTAGTACTCGAGCCAAAGATATTCAAATACAAAAGAGATATGCTACAATGCCCGCGCAACTGTCGCCGGACTACGACCTAAATAGAGTAGTGTGCATACGAAAAGAATTTGTTTATTTCGTTGATTTTTTTAAGGTGTGTATTAGTATTGGTTAACAATTGAGTTTGAATACGGAAAGAATTCGTTCATGTAGTTAAACGTTCGTTTGGTTTATTTGTTAATTATTCGTTCATTTAATTTATGTGTTAATTGGTATTCAATATCGGCGACACCCGGAAGCGCAGTCCCACCTAGTAAAAACCGCAGATAGCACATCTATTATATTTCTATATCTTTGACTCGAGCTATCCACGCTATATGGAATTATCACAAAAACCAAGCATACAACTGTAAACACATCGTTAAAGAACCAACTGTTCAAAGAGTGGTTGTGGAGTGTTAAGCATTTCCTCTTGTGTTTCTGTCCACCGTTCTGTACCGGAAGATAATCCTAGAAGCAGCCTTAAAGTAGATAACGACGCGGTACTTGTTTGGTTCACTCTGCATGGCAATGAGCGTAAACCATCCGAAAAGCAACGATCTCCGTGGGATGTTCGCTCTCAAGATAAACCGGGAAATAACGTCCATATTTACAGCTGCACAGATCGTAAAACGTCTCTTGAATGCATAGTTGCTTTGCTGGTCCCGGCAGTAATCCCTCACCGCCCCTCCACACGCCTCTCCGCCCCCGCCCATCGCCCTCAGCCGCTTTACGGCCTGTCTATCTGGATTCCTTATGAATATTTGGCGCGGTGTCACTCCACTCCAGATGACATTCCCGGCCTGGTGGGTGGTGTAAGGGGTGGTAATGGGGTCAGGCACGAACGCTCCCGCGTAGAGAAAAAGAATAACAAGGATGTATCATTCAAACATACAAATTTCGGTTGTCTGTGCGTCCTATTGAAATCCAGTTTGAACTCAAATTTGGTTTGAATTTTAGTGTCACCAATTTCAAAATTGAAACTGGTTGTGAGAAGAATTCAGATAAACGATAAACAAGGTACTTTCCTTTATATAATTATTTTAACCAAGCATACTTATTTTGGTTGTCTGTACTTTCTGTATGAAATCTGGTTCAATGAACCCAAATTTGTTTTAAATTCTAGTCATAATATTGTCATAATTGGAATTGAATGTGTGAATAATTCAGAAAAGCGATGAAATAAACTTTTAATACAATATTTTAACAGAAAATTGTAATACGGTCAGATAATTTCCGCTATGCAATAAAAGCCAAAAGGTTAAGACTGACGAAAGAGATATTCTTGTCAGTTTTGACGTAGTTTCTCTTTTTACGAATGTGCCTCTAGAAGACTCCATGACAATGCTCAGGGAGATATATGAGGAAGACATTTGCAAACTTTTTGAACACTGTCTCAAAACAGGATATTTTGCATTTCAGGGTGAACTTTTTGAGCAAGTGGAGGGAGTTTGCGATGGGCAGTCCGTTGTCGCCAGTTCTAGCTAACTTCTTTATGGAGAAGTTTGAAGAAGTGGCACTCGACACAGCTTCGACTGTTCCAAAGGTATGGTGGCGTTATGTCGATGATGTCTTCGCCATTTGGCCTCATGGAACAGAGAAACTGAACGAATTCCTAGAACATCTTTATTCACTTCACAGTAAAATTAAGTTCACAATGGAGCTGGAAAATAACCACAAAATCCTGCCTTTTCTAGATGTGGAAGTGATGCGAAAAGAAGATGGTAGCCTAGGACACACAGTGTACAGGAAGCCAACTCATACAAATCGGTATCTACATGCCGATTCGCATCACCACCCAGCGCAGAAGAGAGGACTTATCCACACGTTGGTAACCCGAGCGACCAGAATATGTGAAGAAACAAAAATCGGATCGGAACTTACAAAGCTCACCGATGCACTGGAGCGTAATGGTTACCCGGCAAGGCAGACAATGCAAATAATAAGAGCCAAATATACGCCAAACGAAGTCAGAATTGAACAAGAGTCTAAAGGCTGTGCTTTCCTACCCTATGTTCACAATGTGATAGACAGAATTGCCAGACTGTTGAGGAAAGAAAGCATCAAAACTGTCTTCGGAACCACGACCAAAATACAAGACCTACTGAGGTCTGCAAAGACTAAGTTTCCTCTGGAAACAGATGGAGTATATAAACTCAGCTGTTCCGGATGTAATAAGGTCTATGTGTGCCAAACAGAGCGGACGATCTCTAAAAGGATATCGGAACACTTTCGAGCGTGTAAACTTGGCCACCCTGAAAAAATCGGCAATCGCCGAGCATTTAATTGAAACCGGCCATTACTTTGGATTTGTTCCTGAAGTCCTGGGAAGACCCAAAACTTATAGAGCACGCCTAATTACAGAGGCAATTGAAATTCATAAAAATCCTATTAACATTAATAGAGACGACGGAGCTAAGCTCAATAGTTCTTGGTATCCGGTAATTGACGGCTTCACCAAAGCTAAATGCAGAAAACCATCTTCAAGTATACTGTAATTCCAGCTCGCAGTGGAGTGGAGCTGGCAACACGGTATTGCTTCGAAGTACTTAAGCACACATTTTACCACTAACATTTACACATCTGCCCTGATGATGGACACTGTAACGCTGTCCGATACGTTGGCTAAAGGAGGAGGTAGCGTAACACAGCATAACACCCCAAAAACAAACAACAAAAATTCTCCATAATTTTTTAGTGTATATCTGTTTTATGGAGAACATGAATAAAATAAACAAATAAATATATGAGCTGTTCCCAAAAGCAAACAAATAAGCCTGAAGCATGTTTCGTTTTTTCAAAATTGGAATTATAATATCCAGCGATTTTTCACAGGTCTGCGCTTGTTAATAAGTACCTAAATAAAGTTTTGATGCACTCTCAGATAAAGCTATCTCTCCTGGTGGAGTGACACTCACCGGGGGCATGTTCCGGCCTCTCGGGATGAGTGTACTGTGCAGAGTATGTAGTGTGTAGTGTGTAATGTACATTACAGCCCCGTGACGTGAGTAAAGTCGGTGGTGCGCGTGACCGATCTGTTTCAGCGCTAATCCAACACATCCTGAAAGCATGGCGCCATGAATTACGAGATAAAACTTCCCGATAATATTTTTTTACATTTCCCACTGTGCGTTAATGTTGTATATAGATCCTAATGCTGTTCAACTACGAGTAAGTACGTAGCTCAATTTACTTACAAGTTTTGCTAAAGGGGGAATAACCAGACAAAACCGGAAAAATCATTTTTAAATTTTTTCCACAAAAAAATATAAATTGATTTCGAAAGATTGTTCTTTTATCAGGTATAGTTGTGTTTAAATTATGAGAAAAGGTTTATCTTCCCTGTGTCACATCTGCCTTGATGATGGACCCTGTTACGCTATCCGAAACGTCTAAAGGAGGAGATAGCGCAACACGGCATAACACACCAAAAATAAATAACAAAAATGAGAAATTGTGTTTATTTTTAGCATAATAAGGTTATACCGTAGGTCGTTGGCAGATTTGTTAAATTTTTAAACAAAATTTTGTATCATACAACACCCATTTCAAATCATGTAATCACGCAGTAAAATAAATCATTAAATTATCTGTGAAACACATGTTTCAGAATTTTAATTTGAGTTTAAATAAAATCATTAAAAAAACATCCGCGCACGTGTTTTGTGACAAAAATACTTCGGTTTGTCTATTTATTTACGGTCTTAAAAACTAATATATTTAAGATTTTTTTAAATTCTTATTTTGCTTAGGCATTATTAAAAAATTATAAATACTCATGATCAAAAAATAATTACAAAAACTACATAATTTTAACAGTTTTGTCATCACGCCTTTCAGCATTTTTTGATGTAGGTATGAATTAAAGCAAATTTAGAAAGAAATAAAATCGATTGAGTTATAATTTTAAAAAGCTGACACGGAGAATAATTAATCTTTCTCATTGGAACCGCCCTGTACGATCGTAAGAATATCTTTCAACGAAATTTGGATTCTCGAACTCTGGCTGGTTAAAGCCCTTAACCTTAAAACTTATATACGTAATTACTATATTTTATGTGAATGTGGAACAAAACGAGAGCACGACTCTTGAAGGTGGTTTGAAAGTGTTGTATTTCTTAGTTTTTAATATAAATACAACTTAAGGCACTAGCCCACTGTGAAAATTTTTTATTTGTCATTTTTTAATTTCATTTTCTGAAATATGCATTTGTTAAGAATGCTCTCACCATTTAAAAAAAAGTAATTCGTAAAATTGACGATGACGATTGATTTTATTGTTTGTATGTTGAATTATCCTCCAGCAAAACATATTTTTCGAAAATACTTTTTCAACCCGGTTGACAGCATATTAAAAAAAATTATACATCCGATTTGCATGCACCAAGTCTTAAACTGTTCGAAAATGCAGTGTCTATGGCACCACGTGAGTATTTATGTATAAACGGACCCCTTCTATTTTATTTTTTTATGAACCATGAAACTTTTCCATAAAAACCGGAAAAAAAATTCGCTGCTCCGCCATTTTTTTTTAGATATCGAAATTTCCCTAAATGGTGCCATAAATCTATGTGAATATTTTTATTTTATTTTTCGAATGAACCGTGTGGCTTAATCGCTGTCAACCACCGAGCAGAGATTTCGTCTGAGTATCCTGTTGAAAGCGGCATACACCCCAAACCATACTTTAGATTCGTGTACAAAAATTTATATACAGTCGTCTGTATGTATTTATTGGCTTTGAGTTTTAATATAAAAAATTCCATTCATCGTTTGCTGGAAAATAATTACGAAAAATACAAGGTGTGTTGGGAGTCTTGCAGAGCATTTTGCCCCTACTTTCCGTTACTTTCTTCAAGCCACAACCGAGGAAATGGCTGAGGGGCGCGGACGCCCAGTCTCGTTTTGGTTGACGGACCGCCACACACATACTTGCTGGCACTGCCAGACGACGAGAAAGGGAACCATTTTCTTTCATCTAACCATGTGTGTCTTTTCTCCTATCCCATTCAAGATACAATTCCCCTGCGACCTGCGACCCGCTGTTCTTCGTCTTGCTTTATATCGTCCTTCCATGCCCTTGTGTACGTTTCACTTACACCATTGTATCCAGTTTATTACGTAAACACTTTCATACTGCTTACTAATAACGTAGGCAGGGACATTGGAGAACAAGATTTATTCTAAACTAAGCGTAGCTTTGTTCTTTAAAAAAAAACAGTCCTTGCGAGAGCCTTGAAGGACTAGCCTAGATTCTGCCGCTCCCCCTGCCGGACTGGAGATGCCCGCCCAACTTGCCGATGCCTTTGGCAATCATTTTTTTTTTTTTTTTTTTTTTTTTTTTTTTATTAGAGATAATATATTACAAAATTATTACATAAAATTTATAATACATTACTCCCAATGAGTTTAATAAAACTCATTTTGGGAAGGACAACATTATACATCTAAAGGAAAATTATTTTTACATAAGAACACGGAAATCAATGAACAATACATAGATTTTTAAATGGACTATACACACTTGATACAGGTAATTGAAGAATATACAAGAGTTACAAAGGAAGACAGATAAATTCGTCACTGGTTAATAAAGTTGCTGAGAAAATATCCTTTTAGAGCCTTTGCCAATATTTTTTGTTTGATTCTGGTAATTTTAGGACATTAGGTAATGCGTTGTATTGCGTATGTGCGATGTATTGTAAGGAGTTAATTCCAAATTTAGTTGTGTGTAGATGACGATAGGTGTATTTGATTTTGTGATCGTGTTTTGTGCTGGTGTATATCGGAATTAAAGGCTGGTTTAGTGGTGGTGTGTGACGAGTGTTGAATTATTTGTAGGATGGCAGTGGTGATGCTATATTTTGGCAGAATGGTAAAGGGAAGAATTTGTGTCAGTGAGTATATGTCTTTGACATGCGTATCCCATGGTAGATGGTATATATTTCTTATGGCTCTATTTTGGATTACTTGTATTTCAGATATTTGTTTCTTAGTAATGGTGCCCCAGATCGTCGATCATCGTAACCTTTCGTACCTGTGCTCTGAACGAAGATATATGGTACTTTTCTGCTATCATAATCAAGTGCCATCCATTGAGACAGATATTTAGAAATAATAGTAATAACGTAATATTTATATAGCGTAGTTTAGTTTCACTTCCATTAAATTCAGATAGAGCAAAACTTCATATTACTAACTATGCTGTCGACATCTATTGAAGAAAGCTGAAACTATATTAATAATAATAACAATCAATACAGTACAGAAAGGGAGATATGTAAATGTGAATGTTAGAGGGAGCACGTTAATATTAGAAATTATTATAATTAACAGACATAAACGAAAGTATTCATTAAAGCATGACTTATTTAAAATAGAGCAAAAATCTGACGACAAATGTTTAAAGTAGCAATAAAAATAGTCATAAAGTCAATTGAATAATGATATTTTTCAAATAATCAATATTTGATTCATTAATTCATTTTCAGTATCTCTCCTTAGGGCCAAAGTCTTAGGTGACCCGAGAACTATATATCTATATCTTCGAAGAAACGGCCCCTGCCGGCCTACTTGTCTCGGGCTACTTCGGGGACCTCCGTTTATTGGGGGACGGTCCCTCTCGCCTTGCGGGCTATTTTCACATATTTTCTCGACCAATTATTTGTTGCAAAGACTGTAAGTTTTCAAATAAATAAATTTACGTTCCATAAAGTCAACACTTTCAATTCCAAGAATTCAGTGGCGCCAAAACTCGGGAGCCATCGTACGGAATAATATATGTTATTATAATATACGAGTACTTACATGTGCAAATTGTGCAAAAAATCTCTCCTGGATGTCATTCTACTCGTGTTTATTCGAATACTAAAATTATTCTTCTAGTAACTTTTTGCTACAGCGAAAAAAATATATATTTTAAAAATTATATTTCAGAGTTAAAATTTATTGAAAAAAGAAGTTAAATTTCAGATATCTATAATACATTTTATGTAGCACGAGACATTGAAAGTGAAAGTAGTCGGCTTTCTTCGGGTTATAAGATATTTGTTTTGGCTAAGATTATTGCACAGGTCATGATATTAAAAAAAACGTGTATAATTTTCATATAGCTGACAATATATATATTAATACACAGTTGGCATTTGTTTTTCGAAAACTCACTATGGAAACGTTGCCTTTTAGAGACAGGCGAAAATCGACCACTCTGCCTATCCAGTTTCACCGACCGCAGAGATCGATTTGGCCGGACAGGGGGCATGGACAGCGATCTCATACAAAAAATCGTAAAAAAAATCGCGTTTTGATGATGCGATAATCGACCCTTCTCCCCCGCGATCCGCAAGACCTTACGGCGCACTGTCGCTTAAAAAAAAGTCGCTTACGCCCTTTCAGATAAAAAATTCAGAGCACGTTTCAGTACTTTGACTTTGCGACAAAAATTAAGCGTTTTTTGGCCTACAAAATTTAAAGAAAAAAACTGGCGGCGAAAACTAGAACTCTAATAAAATCACTCAATTCGGCTCGGTTACACTTCTCGCCGACAGGTTCGCATTAAAAAACAAGAGATGTCTTTTTTCCAATAGTTTCAATGCAAATTAAAATGCTAGGAATATCGAGTCAGGTCAGGATTAACCCATCTCTTTTTGCATGTTTGCGAATGCTGAGATAGGTATATGTAGATTTCAAATGTCAGTTTTATGCTACCGAAACGGACCTCTCAGCGGTTTCGGTTGGGGAATACTGCATTACAGCCCAAAAAGCGATCCCAGCTTTGATATTTTTAAAAAATATAATAGAGTAGAGGAATACGCAACTTTTGATACCAAAATTATATACGCATCTCTTATAAAATATGTCAGTAGAAGCTGACAAATATCACACATTTCTCGAAAAATTCATGTCGAAAATGCGTTCCCAAATTATCCGAGAGTATTAAATTACTGGCCATATGAAAAAAACTCAATTTATAACGGGGCAGGTACCTACCGTTCCATCGATAGAAAAGTAACAAAATACGTAATGTTGACGCACTTTTTATTGAGAAAACGCGTAGGTAGGTACCTACAACAATGTAATTTTTCTCGGGGTTTACCAGGTAGGTACCTACCGGCTTAGGAACAGTATTCTTTCATTTAAATATTTAATGACATGAAATTAAATAAATCACTCAAGATGGTCACTTTTTAATCTATGTAGGTACCTACCTGCACATAACTTACTCGGAATCATCTGATGATTTTGCTTATGTATTTTTTTTTTGTAAATGTATAACGAAATTGCTTGAAGTTGAACGGGATAATTATATATTTATTATTATTTACTTATACTTATTATGTTAAAACTGAAATAATTACGGAACTTGAATAGAATTTGAACAGAACTTTCACAGAACCTTAAAATTAACTTGAAAAATTAAGGTTTTTTAATTTATCTTTTGTTATTTTTAGGACAAGGTTTGTATAAAACTACTGGTAAGCTCTGGCATAACGAAATTTGCATAAAAATATTTCAATAGGTGGCACGCGAGCTGTTTGAAAACTAAATGTACCGGAAATGAATTAAGGAAGGGGGGGAGGAAAACCAGGGAGGGGGGAGGGGGGTAACCTGGGAAGGGGGAGGGGAACTCGGGAGTGGGGTTTGCGGGATGGAGGAAGGGGGGGGGGAAGTAGAGTACGCTATGAAAGAATATTTTTTCTGTTTTTTTTTACTCGAATAAAACAAAATTTTTGTTTCTAAAAAATTCAGAAAAATTCATTTTTGTAGCGCCGTTTTGGAAAAAAATACTATAAGTCTATTAAGTACCTACCTGCGCACTATGAAAAAAAAATATTTTTTTTACTGTAATAAACCTTATTTATTGTTTCTAAGAAAATGTGACAAATGTACCTAT
The DNA here is from genome assembly GCA_929108145.2 of Limnephilus rhombicus. Taxonomy (NCBI): domain Eukaryota; kingdom Metazoa; phylum Arthropoda; class Insecta; order Trichoptera; family Limnephilidae; genus Limnephilus; species Limnephilus rhombicus. The sequence continues at coordinate 22,392,423 of OV815287.1, read as the reverse complement.
CGATTTGATGTCTGTATCAGACCACTAAATTATAAATTGGGAGGCGGGCATGGGTACCGCCGCGCCTCCCCGGGAACTTTTATTGGATAACCAACACCACTACCGCAGGTCACCCCAAGTGGTTCGCTACGTTTGGTGATATAGTAGGGGTGCCCGGGTTCATGGGGTGAGGTTTATCTAGGTCTTGGAAGCGGATGATCAGGACTCACTGAACCCCAGATTCCTACCCACCCCTAAACCCTTTTCCTTCCCAGAACTCTCCTCTCCTTCTTTGCCTTAAAAAAACCTCCACCCAGCATCTCCCACACCCAGGAGCTCCACCCAGGGCCTATGTCATCTTTTGGGATGCTGTGTGGAGGATTTTTTTTAGGAAAGGAAGGAGATGAGAGTTCTGGGAAGGAAAAGGGTATGAGGGGTGGGTAGGAATCTGGGGGTCAGTGTGGCCAGGAGTAACGGACGATGAAGCTATTCCTCACACTGCGGTGCAAGGTGAAGGGTTGGGAGAATCAGGCTGGAGTGGTCAAAATTCTCCCTCAATCAGTTTCCTCTGATCCAGCCAGCCACGCAGTGGTTGGGCAAACGTATCCGCCACCAAGACCTAGACAAATACATACAGTTTTTGAATACAAAAATGAGCTCAGGCATCACGAAATTACGCGAGAAAATGCCCGTTCTGAATCCTAGGGGCCTATGTCATCTTTGAGAATGCTGTGCGGAGGGTTTTTAAAGGGAAAGGAAGGAGAAGAAGAATTTTTTTTAACATGATCTCCACACAGGAGGCCCTGGAAAATATGGAAGATATGGATATAAAAGAAAGATGGGGAAGGGGATAAGGAGGGAAAGGATAAGAGGGAGATATAAGTTAGTGACGTGTTTTATATTGTTAATGGACTTTTTGTCCGTAAACAAATAAATTATATACATCGGGTACCCGGCATGCGTTGCAAAGCCACTTTAACCTCGGGGTCAATTAAACTGTAATGGTTCCATCCCAAATCCCGGAAAACTACATTATAATGCAAGCGCCTGTACTATATAACATTATATACAATGGGTACCCGGCATGCGTTGCAAGGCCACTGTAACCTCGGGGTCAACTTAACTATAACGGTTCCATCCCAATTCCCGGGAAATAACATTTTAATGCAAGCGCCTGCAATATATAACATTATATACAACGGGTACCCGGCATGCGTTGCAAGGTCACTCTTACCTCGGGGTCAACTTAACTGTATTGTTCCATCCCAATTCCCGGGAAATAACATTTTAAGCCAAGTGCCTGCAATATATATAATGATATACAACGGTTACTCGGCATGCGTTGCAAGGCCACTATAACCTCGGGGTCAACTTAACTATAATGGTTCCATTCCAATTCCTGGGAAATTACATTTTAAACCAAGCGCTGCACTACATAACATTATATACAACGGGTACCCGGCATGCGTTGCAAGGTCACTGTAACCTCAGGTTTCTTCATATATTTAATTTAATACACACTCCTCCTCGCTTCATCCACGTTCACACGTCAAATCGCATAGTGTTTTAACCCGTTAGTTGCTTTTGCAACGGGCCCAGCTAGTGTACATATCATTACGTAAGATTTGTAAATGGTTTTAAGATTTTTTTCATTGAAATTAATAACATGGGTTTTAAGAGTTTTGTGTTGAAAATTATCAGAAATATGTAGAGGTTTTAATTTTTTTAATAAATTAACTATTTTTTCTTATTTATTATAACTAATAGCCAACCTTACTATACTGCTTATTCGTGAGGAATAAGCAATATATATAATTATAAGGTTGGCAATAAATTCAATTTAAAAGACCATGTTTCAATTTGGGAGGCGGGTATGGGTACCGCCATTCATATCGCCAACAACTCTGCAGTAGGTCACTGCATGTGGTTTGCTACATTTGGTGACATTTCATGGGTTTCATTGGGTGAGTTTTATATGACTTTTACATATTTTATAAATATATATAGCATAACACAGATAAAAATAATGTAAAATAGTAAAAAATACTCATATAAGACATAAGTAGATAATGGGAACCCATTAAGGCACTGCCCGTGAGCGTGGGTAATATTAACTAAAATGCTAAATTACACCAATAAGTTGGCGGTACAAGTAAAAAATGTAAATTTCAAAGTGAAAGTTTAAAAATAAAAGTAATGTATTTTTGAAAATATTGTAGTAACAAAATGACACATACAAGTTAGTTGATTTTTTGTTACGGTTTCAAGAAGATAAATAACGTTAGTCTTGAAGTTACAGTAGAATTGTAAAAGTGAAGCATGAAGGTTTACATAGAGTTTATTAAAAAAGTGTTTCAACATCTGCATCATAATTTTTAGCCATAATTTTTTTTTTCCTTTTTTAATGTTTATATATTGTTATAATAATAATAATAATGTTTATTCCAGGATGTGGGGAGGATAGTGCAATCCCACACGTCCCATAAAGTTGTACATATTTACACAACAGATAAAGTAAAAAAAAAAGTAAACAAACAAATATAAAAGACATAAGCAATAATAGAAATAAAATAAATAATCAATTATAATGTAGGACGTGGTCTGGAGTGAGCTAGGGCCCAGCGCTCGCTCAGGAGTGGCGCTTGGTGCTGGAAGGCTGCGATCACCACTTTGTTATCGGAAGCCATTAGCCGCATCCTGGCTCCAGTGACCCGGTGTCTCATCAGACCGGCGAATCCGTGTAGTCCTAGCTCCGTAAACATTGAAGATGCGCTGCTGTACCTTCTGTATCCAAATATAATTCTGCAAGCATCATTATATTGGATCCGCAGTCGTTCTATTGAGCTGGTACGGTAGTGACACCATGTTTCACATGTATATAGGTTAGTGCAAAATGCATTGAACAATGTTTTTTTTACATTGTTACTGCATTTGAAGAATCTTCGGGCAATCATATTAGACAGTATACTGATACTTCTCCGCTGTCGTTCAATATCACCGTCATCCGAGAGGTCTTCAGTAATAATGTGTCCCAAGTATTTTGTTATGCCATGCGTCTGCCCACCAGCTGCGAGACGGACCAAATCGGGAGAGGCCGGATGAGGAAGACCCTTCGACCTCTCCAGCCGGACTCTTTTGACCCCATCGCCTTGCATCGAAGTACGAGGGATGGATTTATATGTCACTTTTGGTCACACTAACCCCGAGACTCCTATTCACCCCCACAGCTTTTTTCATTCCAGGAACTTCTTTTCGCTTCTTTCCTTTAAAATAACTTCCACACAACATCCCCAAATATGACACTTGCCCCGAGGGAAAATATTTTCCTCGTGGTCTTCCGTGGGGAGTGAATGTATAAAAATAAAATCAAATCACGTTACAAATACACAACCCTAGAACATAGGCACCCCACTAAAAGTACGAGTATACTCGCACTTGGCATTCAAGGTGTTAAACTAGCAGATGAAAACTCTATTATTAAAATAATAAATTATTACGGACAGATCGAAAACATACAGATCGCTCGTTTCACGGTTCACACTCGTATCGTAAAACTTCAGCGCGTTATTGTAGATAATCTAAGGAAACATAATTTTTAAAAATCGAAAGTTTAACGGCACATGTATCGTCTATTACAGAATTAAAGAACCTGATTATAGATCTATTTTTACGGTGAACGGACAACTCAGATTGAAGTCAACTCAACACCTTTTAAAAGTGAAGAAAATCTCTTATCTTTTATATAAAAATCTGGTTTCACAGTGTTTGTGGTCGCACTCCTCCGAAACGCCTTAACCGATTTTTATGAAATTTTTTGTGTATATTTGGTAGGTATGAGAATAGGTTTTAAAGTATATTTTTTACTGCTAGGTAATGAGGGTGTCCCTACCCAGAAAAAATATTGTATTTTATTTTTTATTTGGCATCAAAAAATACCTATAATCCCAAATTTTAACCCTCCTACCCCCACCTCCCCGTTTCTTCATCGCGATTTTAGTATTTTTGTATGAACAATTTTAAACGTCTTTCCTATTTCAAACAGAACGAAATTATTTATGTTGTTGAATGACAGATGGCGCTACGTCCACCTCATCGAACTTTCATCCACACATGCGCAAGACATTCTCGAGAAGCATCGCGTCATTTTGATATTTCATTCGGCATCATGTTCTCGCGTGGGCAAACCATCGAGCTTATTTCTGTTGGCTAAAGAAGGACTGACAAAAAATATCGTTCACTCAATTGCTCTTCGAAATTCACATTGATTTTATTTATTTCATTTTCCTACTTTAGTTGGTCATCTTCTACAGCGCTCTGTTCCTCTTTCTGTCATAGATCCCATCCAACATCCATCCCACACACTTACAATTAGGGAATGCAATCTCGACTCGAGATCGCAAATTCGAGATCTTGCGAGATTAGAAATTACAATCGCGCGAAATCTCGGAATTTTTGGGATCTCGTTAATGAAAAGAAAATATTATTGGAAAGAAAACAAAAACCTTTATTCTTTAATATTAGTTACTAAATAATTAACAGTTTTTTTTTAAAATTAAAATAATGCTTTGAGCAGTCAAATTATGAACTGCTTTCTTGAAGTATCTCCATACCTTCTGTATTTGAATATCTTTGTCCATACCGGTTAATGACTGCTAAACTCAACACACACTTGATCTGGATTATTTTTCGACATTTTAAGGTATTAACAACGTAAGAATCCAAAACTTATGTTTATTTAACTCACATAAACACAAAAAAATTGCATAATTTAAGGAAAAGTAATGACCATAACTGCACAACTAAAACAAACAAATGGCTGCCTGCACGCACGCAAAAATCTCTTTCTCACTCACTCGACACAGTTTTATATTATCTGTCCCGCTCGTCATCCGTCGCTAATATTCGGAAATAGTCGGGATAGTTTTCTTTCTTCGATCGACACTCCCGCCCGACCGTCAGTCAGTCAGCGCACCACTGTCAGTCAGCGCGCCCTGAGTGGACGTGTGTAGCGTCGCTGACTACTACCGCCCAATCCCGTCGATCTCGAACGGGATCTCGTCATATTATGCTTCGGGATTGATCCCGAAAAATGTCACGAGATCTCGCGGGATCGAGATCCCACGAGATCGAGATTGCAATCCCTACTTACAATACATTCCTTATTTTTTATTTAACAACCAAAATATTTTTTGTTTGTCGGGTAGGCTAGTAATATATAAAATTGGTCAAATAGGTTACATTGGGCGATTTTTCAATTTTTTTTGAGTTGAATTGATTGTGAGTAGGCATGGAACAATTTTTACACATCAAAGATTTTGGGACCAACCTACGATTGTTTTTTTATTGCACCCCCAGAAATAAAGGTCACTGGCCGTCACTAGTAGGAGTGTCTATTAATGAATTAACAATTGAAATAATATAATAGTCACAGAAAGGATCCTGCGTGATGTACGCGGTCTAGTATCTTCTGTCTTTTTCGATTTCATTAAAGACGTGTGAGAAAAAAGACGACGATATCGTACGTACAACCTCTATCTGGAACTACGTTATTTTTATGTCCGATTATCATTTTTTATTGATAAGGAGTAGGTACCATATTATAAATAATAATTTTTAGAAGAAAATTATACGTAGTCTAATTATTTATAATTATTATTATCAATATTTTTAATGTAGCTATTACTTTGTGGTTATCCATTATAGAAAAATGAAGCAATTCAACTTTGTATAAACCACTTATATAATGCGCAAATCCGACCGGTTTCGGAACAAACGTTCCTTAGTCAGGGAAAGCTTATACTAATTTGACAGTTAAGAACAATGTTTTGTTATGGTAGGGGTGGAGCCATTGCTAGTTAATAATGTAGATTGGGTGGATAGGTATTAATATAGAGTGGGTGGGTAGGGGAACAAATCCATGATTGGGATACATATTAATCCAATCTTCATTGTTAACTAGCAACGGCTCCACCCCTACCATAATAAAACATTGTTCTAAACTGTCAAATTAGTATAAGCTTTCCCTGACGAAGGAACGTTTGTTCCGAAACCGGTCGGATTTGCGCATTATATAAGTGGTTTATACAAAGTTGAATTGTTTCATTTTTCTATTATTATCAAGTTTAATTTGTCGAATTCCATTTAAAAAATATATATTCAATAATGTTTTTATTCAATTTATAGAAACATTTATTTTTAAACAAGTTATGCTGTATACAATTATTGATACAGAATTTATAAGGTTCTTCCACCGTGAAGGGTTTGTGTAAAGAGATTTACATAATTATTTAAGAATTTTTTTACTACCTTGATGTTGTTTTTTTGGTTAACTTAAAGTTTTTAGTAAACTTTTTAGTTGTGTTTTGAATTCTACGAAGTTATTATGAACGAAACTTATCTATATTTTACGGAAGTAAATTAAAGTTTTTTTTCTGTTGGAGCCAAAATCACTAAAATATTAGACCACGCTGACGAGCAGGTACCTACGTGCGAGTAATTACCCTCATAACCCCAGTATAAGCAGCCTATAGGGGCAGTCGGCTGAGGCATTTCGCTGTTCCCGTCCCACGGAAGGCTTTATACGGCAATAACTGAGTGATGGCCGGCCGCCATGTCGACGGGCAGTTTGCTAGCGCCCTACACCCTCCCCCACCCCCTCTTTCGGGATGAATAAGTTACTCCTGAATCTGTCATCATCACGCAAGCACAGGCTCCGAGGGTAATGGCCGGAATCAAGGACAAGGGCCCTGAAAAACCCATTTACCGCCCTTGCCGGCTAGACGTTTCAACCTTATTTTATACGCCCTTCCATGAACTGTTCAAACTTTTTATGACTAGTCAATTTTCATATTTTTTATAAAACTGTAGCTCAGATATATTATCATACATTAATTTGGTGAAAATAAATCACTTTGTAAACACCACCGTTTAAACAAATCAAACGACATATTTCAAAACACATGTTTTCTTTGTCGGGATGAAGGTATAATTAAAATGAATAAATATAGGAATAGACAAACAAATATAGGCAAATTCGTACTTATAGTCTAAAATATTATGATGCTGTGATTATTAAGTGGTTATTAAAAAAAACACATTTAAAATGAACGATTATTTAAAATAAATAAAATTATTATAAAACCGATAAATATTGTTCTTATTCTTAAGATATAGGTACTTATATATAAGAAAATGTATAATATATAGTATAAAAAATAAATAACGAAGAAAAGTAAACAAATTATCTTCTTCTTCAAAAATATATCACATTGATTGGTATAAACTTGAAAGTCAATAAATTGTTTTTCCAATTTGAATTAAATATTATATTACGTTTAATTTTTAATTTTTAACTTAATGAGTAAAACCTCAAATTGTAATATTTAAATAAATGAAGACAATATAAGCGAAACTCATTCGAATGTTATGTTTTTCTGATTTTTCTGTTTCCAGATTTTCGATTGAGTTTCGCTTATATTGTCTTCATTTATTTAAATTATATTATGTTTTTGCTTTATAATATAGTTCTGTCAGAACCGCCAATAGTCCACTTTTTACGAAAAGTGTGTTATGTGTTAGACGTTTTGCTGTTGACCGGATGGGCCGGATGATGGTCCGTCAGATTCATACCTAGATAAATAAAAATAATGATCTTACGGCGTTGAATGTGTACCTGCTGTGGACAACGGAAGTATTTATTATCTTGTTTCGTGGAAAACACAAAGCACGGAAATTTTTTTTTTTTATTTTATTTTATTTTAGTTTATTTAGGAAACAAACAGTTATACATATTTTAATAAGAAAGTAACATATTACATGATTGCATTAACCAGCGAAGTTTCCGCTACAATTTATAATATATAAACATGGATTAAAACATTAAAGAAAACATAAAGTGGTAGAAAAAAAAGAAAAATATATATATATATATATATATATATATAATATATATATATATACAACAGAAATGAAAGAAAAAAACACACACGCAAATTAAAGCATATGGGATATATAAATCATCCAAATATTATTGTTATAATAAAAAGAAGGAAAACCAACATAATGAGAATGAAAAAAATAACATGCAGCAGGGGTGGAGAGTTCGTAATTAACAATTTGTTTTAATTTTTTCTATTATGCCTGAGGACAAATGGAAAATATCAGCGTCGTAAAAGATATCATTGTATTTTGTGCACGTCCTTCGGAGAAATGAATGTTGTGTGTAATTTTTTTTTGAGTGTGGGATGTGGAATAGTTGGTTTGACCTTGTGTTTCTTATTGGACAGTGGAAATTAATGTGTTCTAGAAGATAGTTGTTGTCAACAACGTTGTTAATGATTTTGAATAAAAAATTTTATATGTATAACAATAGTATTTATTTGGATTATTTTTAAAATGAAAACGTTAATTATCTTCACTTCATTCAAATTTGTCTTCACAGAAATATAACTCATCGTAATATTTTTTTCTATTTCCGATACTTGTTTAAATCTCGGGTGGGCAATCGCGCTCAAATGAGCGACAATTTCTTTCGGGGTAATTTCTAACTTCAATAACTCGACTGAAAATAGACGTGGAGCGATCCCTTTAGCCTCGTGTTAAAGAAGTTTTTTAAAGAGAAAGTTTGTGCCAGCCTTCAATTACGCACGTGCAAATGAACCCACGATTTTCAGCTCTCTGGATTCGACACTCGACACATACCCATTTTAGTGAACTAAGTGTTATTTGATGAAGAAAATAGATGTAATGTTGCAAATCATCTTGAATTTCAAGTATTTCTATTAAAAAATCGCGTCTGTGAGATGAAAAATTTCCAGATTTTCTTATAATGTTGCGATATATGACAGCAAAGTACAATCAAAATTACAATAATCAGGCAAGAAAGGGTATATCAGAAAATTCTAGATAGAATGTAACCGAAAACCCCGAACCTAAAACATACGCTTACTTACTCTTACCCAAACCTTCAGAAATTCTTTAAACTTGAACTAATAAATGATTTGGACAAACCAACCACACAAGAGAAGTAACATCTGCAAGTGTCCAGGTATCCAAATAAAATCAAAGCCGTGTTAATCCTATGTCTTGTACCACTACCACTACCCTGTATTTGAAGTGTTAATTGGAAAACATTTAAAACATGCAAAACATTTCAAATTAAAACAAAAAATTACTACATTCTACACTAAATCTAAATATTAAGGAACTATCGGAAAAGAACTTACTAGTAGTTTCTGAAAAACCCTTAACCAAATCATGAAGTTGTACCATAGAAGTCTCTGAAAACTTATTCAAAACAGTCAGCCTCACCACAGGATCTCCTAGTGGGGAGGACTACGAAAATAATCTACGTCTGTTTTATATGTATATTTAACATTTAAAAATCGTTTTTAAAATTTAAAACAATATTTTTAAAATCATTTCAATGTATTACACAAAGCAATCTAGAAGTACGGCAGTGTTCTGCACGGCCAATCTACAAATTTTATTTACATTCCAGCTTTTACAAAAATAATGACGTTGCAAAATTTTCTTAGAATTTCTTTGCTCTGAGAGACACTGAATGCTCAAATGACAGAAGTTTGTGAGGAACGATTACTACCGAACGCATTCTTCTCCATAGTCACTGTTTCCGTAACACTTTTCTAGTTGTTTACCGGGCGTTTTGTGTTCGGAAAACTGTTTGGTGTTTTAACCGAAACTTTAAATCGGTTTACGACTGCTTTGGTCACTGCTTCCTTTCCGCCTTGTCAGTGCAGTAAAACCACCACAACATGCTAAACCTCGCTTTGGATTCTCCGGAACTACATATATTCGAGATGTAAAACAGTTTTCAGAACTGAATAAAATTTATCTTCGGACACGTCTCTTGGATAAGGAGTTCTTTTCAGAAAGGAATAATAAAAATGTATGTGTTTTGTATGAACACAATATATTTCTCCAGAAATCCGAAATTACTTGTGGAGAAGCTGTAGGAAAGTAAACACACAGCTCTGTAATATTATCACAATCGAGAGTGGGCACAATCCGTATTTGAACTTTATCGTCGCAATTTTTGGTATTTCATATAGTCCTGGGTCGGTCCTAACCCGCTCATTGAAACCCGCTCACGGACCACCTAAGAGCGAGTGGGGGCATTTTTTCGTCAGCACCCGGGTCTCGCGACCCACTTCTCGCAACCGCTCTACAACTGCAACCTGGGTTTCAGGGGCGGATGTGGCGGGGCGAGCGACGATAGATGGATGTATGAGAGAGTGAACGGTTTGTCAACACCCGGGTTTCGCCGCCCGCTCTCTCGACTCAGGTAGTAGAAAGTAGCTGGGTGAAACGTAATCGGGTTACATATTTTGTGTCGCGAAAAGAGCGGGTCTTCGCGACCCGCTCGTAACGCCAATGGGTCGTGAGCGACCCGAGTCGTGTAAAACGATCGATCGACCCAGGACTAATTTCATATTTATACTGAATGAATGGTTCGCCGAGTTCCATTTTATTACGAAGGTAAATATTTGGGAGCAAAGAAATAATTATCTCCTTTTCCAGAGAACTCTGACTTTTCTGGTATCATAAATAACGTAAAATAAACATTCGATTTCCTTTCACGGTAGCTTTGAAAAGTTTGTTTATTACGAAAACCGGAGTTTTCCATATTTTCTGGCATATCATGCCTTCATTATCTGGAAATATTCTAACGATTGTTCGGGCGATAGCTCGCGGGGTGACTGGCAAATTATGAACTAGGGGAAGATACGCAGATATTTTATGGCCCCAGTATTTAATAACGGCCGTAAGGGTTCACAGCCAACACCTTGTTGGGGTTACGAGTGCGAGTTTGTACTGCGGCGGGTCGGGATGTTTTGGGGTGAGCTTTTTTACATGATTAAGCGGCCTGAAAAATCCCTCCATATATTACTTTGTTTTATAAATTGACCGTTTGTTAAGTAAAACGATAACATTCTTCACTTTTTCAGCCATAAATTAAAACCAAACTGTAAAATGTAATTTTTTCGTTTTCCAGGGTGAAATAACGTAGTATAATAAAAAAGTTTTGCAATGCATTATCACCGTGAATACATTTTTTTGTTTTGCATAATATTGTATAGTGTCATTATTTTATTAGGACCGATCGCATGATATAATGTATCATAACTAGTTTATGATCAGTTCTCATATTGCTTTAGTTGTCTATGGGACATTCGGGTCACAAGGTTTCGTTTACGAGATGTGCCGAAAGTAACCGAAGGCAGGTGTGCTCTGTCATTATAACACAGAAGCCGGTCAGACAAAATCCAGCTACCAGTTAGTACGAACGTCCGTTCTCCTAATGTATTTACGGTTACTTTTATCTCAAAAATCTAAATTCTTTTAATTAGCTCTTTACAGTTCTGGAGAATACTCGACCCTATACTAATAAATAAGAATATTTCTGGAGAGGACTTTCAGAGATACTTTACATTTAACAAAATAATTTTTGTGCCTACTACTATAATAGAGAACTCCAGTCCATTTTTTTATATTTTCTTTAGTGAATAATGACCTTCTAACTTAAATAACTGCATTTTTATTTTTATTTTTAGAGTTAGTTTTAATAGTTAAAATAATTGTCAAAGTTTTAAATTTTCAAGACCCCCCAAAAACCAGTGTATGTATGATGAATTGTGTGATGTCATCACTCCTAAAAAATTACTATAGGATCGGGAAATCAACTGATTTTGAATTCCGTTGTTCGAAGTATTCTCCCAAGAGTATCATAACTATTTTTTTTGTGCAGCGGTTTTTGAATATTTTCAATAATAGCGATAAACTAATAAGAGTTACCTTTGTTTTTGAACCATTATTTAGGCCTAAATAATGTTTCAATAAACACAACAACTAAATCTCTATAAACAGTTTGTAAAGGAATAAATTAATACGATGGATTATGTCATATCGTACATTCTCATACAATGACTTTACGGTGACGTCACGACACGTCGAACAGTGACGTCACCACTAAAATTTCAATAATGCCAACTTGACGGCGTGTTTTTATGATCCGATTAAAAATGGACTTACTAATAATGTTTTAAAAATTCTGCTTTTAACATTATTAAATAAAACTTATTTATTCAGAATCAGTGTTTATTGGTCTATAGTCTATATGAACATGTTTTTTAAAGCAATAATATTTTTCACTGAATTTCCTTATTAAGATTTCATAGAGTTCGGACGTTGAATTTATTTAAAGCTTAATCACCATTTTGATAGACCTGTTAGTTATTATAAAGTTTATATGATTTTAAAACTTTTCGATAAAAAGCTGCGAAAGAGAGACATCTGTCAGGGTAAAATAATCGAATTAGTTTAAAACATATTTGATATGCAAGAATGATGTTAATGTGTATTAAATAATCAGATTTAATAATACTTGATTCGTGAAGGAAAACCAAAATTCGTATCTTCCGCCTGACAGGCTGGAATGTGATGGTGGGGGGTGGGGTTAGGGGGTGAAGGTAGAAAGGTAGTGGCGTGACCCGCGGTGGGGGGAGTTGAAGGGAGAGTTGGTGGGTGGCTTTTAATGAATCTCCCTTTAGCTAAAACCTCAACCTTCATTTACTTTTCAGCATTTCATGCTTTTTAATGGAGTGCTTGTCATTTCATCAAATGTTATAGCCAAGGATCAAACTGCAGAGGATCGCGCCACCTTACTTTATATTATTCATCGCGGGTGGAGAGAAGTTTATTTTTTATGGGGTTACCACAGAGTAGCAACTGCCTGGAGCCAGGACTAAGATATCCCCAATTGGAGATTGTTTTTAGCAACCCCTCCGCAACATATGCGTTAAAAATACGACAGCAGTCAAGTACAATAAGCGTGTTTACACGTCAGCGCGTGTGTCTCCATAGAAACCATTATAATTCCGTTATTGTTTTAGTTACATCCGTAAAATAAAAAGTTAAATGTCGATAGTGAATCATGCTGCACATCTCTATTCAAGTTGTCCATAGAAATACATAATAAGAACATTCTGTCAGACGCGCAGTCTGACACATAATTTATCCCGCCAAATTTCCTACGGGCGCCCGACATTGTTAATTTCTATTAAATATTTTTATATGAAATGATAAAAAAGTGAGGTGACAAAAGTGTTTATTACACATTTATACAATGGAATAAGTATTGTTGTTTACATAGTCTATGATTTTAGTACCGTTTTCACATAAAAACATCACGTGAGTCATTTTCACATTTTTTTAATGTTTACATTCTAAATTTTAATATTTACAAATGTTAATATTTATTTGTAATATAATAATTCAAAAGCTTATTTTGTAACCTGTCTAAAACAGTTTTTACTATTTGGCTACGTTCAGAAATGTTTCATTTATAGAGCTTTAATTGTGAAGCGGTAATAATACAAAGTTTTCGTAAAATGTCATTTCGTTTAAGACACCAGAAGCTAATTCTCGAAAATTCGGAGGGGTTTTAAAACAGTTGAATAAAAACGGGATTAACAAAAAAAAAGATTGGAAAGTTCTTTACTATTTAGATCTAGTCGTTCCAAGCAACATGCTCCAAGCAAAAAAATTGTTTCTTGTAGGTCTCCCCGAGTGGTTCGCTACGTTTGGTAATTTGGTAGTGGTGCCCACTTTGATGGGGTGAGCTTTACGTAAGGCGGTGGATGCATCGGTCCATCAAATGCGTGGTGGGCCTGATCGAGAGAGGCTGGCTGTGGGAGACCCATTGACGCCGCTCGTCGGCATGTTTGACCTCAAGTACATTGCGCTGGATGGCAGCATCGGCAGCATGGTCAACGGAGCCGAACTCGCCATGGTCACCATGGACATCATCTCGCTGCTTGACCCATTGCTTTGCGACTCAGTAGACTGGTTGGATTCCACTCCTGAACACCCTGACCCCAAATTTCTACCCAGCCCTCATATTTTTTTCTTTCCCACAAGTTACTCTCCTTACTTTACTCAAAAAGACCCTCAACGCAGTATTCCCAAAGATGACATAAGCCCTGAAGGCCCCCTGTAGGAAAGTTAACCTACAAAATGAACGACAGGTTCCTAATAAGAGTATCTTTAACCTTGGATTGTTGTGAATATGTAAAATTAATATTTGAATTATAAGACTGCAGTATAGGTGTTTTTTTATTAAAAACGTTTGTTTGTTATATTTTCCAGCCCTCCCGTGGAGGTTACCTGGTATTATTTTCATAAATAATATCCCAATAAGAGTGATGGACTTAATTTGTGATTCAAACACAATATCCATACGAAAAGTGAAAACATTTTTATTCTTCGTAAAACTCTGGATGAATTATTGATTGAAATTTAAGAAAAAATCGTTGCAAAATAATTAGTATGGTTCGATTGTGGCAATAACACGTATATAAGACCGTCAGCTCTGTAATTATTTGTGGCTCATTATTGGCGTACACATGTGACTTCAAAAAAGCCGAAATGATGAAGTCGTAGCAAATCAGTTTTCAAATTGCACTTCTTAAAACTGCGCGAAGAGATAGTTTTCTGAAGGAAAGTTTCGAAATTTCCGAATTTTCAATTTTCCAAATTTTCAAAAAATTCACCAAGTTTATAAACTGTGTCAACGAAACATTCTCCATATTTAAAATGATTTCAATAACAACACGTTATTCTTTCGAGCAGCGTTCCTTAATAAAGATGACAGAAATCATTTGTTTAGAGAACCCAACTTTATAATAAGAAAATGGTGCCAAAATTAAATCCCGCAGTCTTGTTAGAACATCCTGTATAAACGTAGATATATAGACGAGACATGACCTTCATCAAATAGGCAACTTTCAGGCGGACTTATTCTGTGAAATAGATTCAGTAAATATTCCCTTAGACACACACGGTAAATCAGTTTCAGTCCTGAACCTTTCCTGGTCATTTCGTTACCTTTCCTTCACTTAACCTTCCCCATTCTCTTCCCCATCTCCTCCCCTGCCCCACTCTCGCCTCGGTCTAAGGACCAAAGGCGGGTACGTGGGGTAGGGGGTCAGGACAGAGAGCAGGACTTCCCTCGAAGCCTTCCTTTGAAGATTGTAAACTTGTTAACTACAACCATCAATAAATCAATTTATTTTCTTAAAGCATAAGGCACTCAGTTATTTGTAAATTACTCCCGTAAAGTTGAGCAGTTAGTTATATTACTTTCATTTAAGTTGCTTCAAGTTTTTCTACTTACGCATTCATGAAAGCAAAATTACACGCAATGTTTTATAACTTCAGAGTAAATATACCTACACTTAAAAATGTGAAAGGATTTAGATGAACCTTTAAAAATGTAATAAGATTGTCTTGTTCAACGAAATTTCATGTTTTTTTTAAATGTATCATATTAGTATTAGAGCAAGATGAGGACAGAACTCGTAATTTTTTTGTAAAATATTGAAGAGTACCGAAGATTTAAGCCGTCAAATTTTGACATTATTTGTGGACGGTCGAAAGGTGTGCGTCATCTTGGTACATGTAGCACGTACGTGCGGAGGTACTGCAGCACTACTGTTTGAATTAAGAATTGTACTTCGTGTGACATTACGAGACACAATTTAATAAGTTTTATCCAAGTTTACTTTGGAATCATGAATATTCGTTATTTTTGAAGATATAGACAATTTTGTTGATTTGTTATCGTTAAATTCTTTGATAAATAGCACCTTTTTTAAAAAAAAACACTCATCATTGATATCACTTTGATATCAATGATCAACAATTATTTAAGTCACCGAAAATTATTTTTATTTTTTGCACTAGTTTTTTAAAAATAATTTTCGGTATTTAACCCAAACTAAGTCCCTATTTTAGGTTTATACTTCCATTTTAATTTGCTTTAAAGAAGAGAAGAAGAAAAATTTTCTTACCATATTTTGCATTACTTCCACCAAACAAAATAATTATTTTGATTGCATTTACTTAATTTACTAGCAGCCCTTCAGTTCGGCATAGTGTTGTCTAAAAGTATTGCTTATTGAGTATGCAGATACGCAGATATTCCGTCTCGTAGCTCGTAAGTAATCCTTCCGCGTAGAGGCTGGTCTCCCGGGGCAAGCCTGGAGCCTCGAGGCTGTAGCCTTCAGGCTTATAGTAAACTGATATCAGCGTGGAACGATGTTTAGTTCGCCTTGTGTATAGCGACCCCTCGGAAGAATAGAGCATGTTATCTGTCTAAGGGCTGGCGTCGGCGCTTTAAAGGGTCGCTCGGGTGGGCTGATGCCATTGCTTGCTACGAGAATGGCCCTCTATTTCCTGCTATTGCCCGCTGTTTGCTGCCACTGCCGATTATTGTTTAATAGCGAGGAAACTTCGCTCAGCGTGCGTTTGCTTGGTGTCTATTTATGTAGAATTCTTTTATTTGTTTTAGGAAAACATCATTTAACATCATCTTCTTCTTCTTGTCCTTGTCGTATAATTATTACTTTGAAAAGCACCTCCGGGTGTTTGAAGTACATAGAATATAAAACAAATTACACATTTTAATTTTATTTTGAGTCAAATTCACGTTAAATAGATTGACAAAACTATATAATATATGGAAGAAAAAATATTCCATTGGTCCGCGTGAACCTAAATAGGTATAAGCTTTCCAGCCAGTAACAACAAATGACATAAAAAATATTATAAATGAATAAATAAAAAGAAAATACTTTGTTTTACGTCACTTTACTGTTATTTTTTTCCGTCTACCGGTTTCGGTACAAACAACACCACCATAACACCACAATATAATATATACGCACAACACCACAATATTTCCACTACCGTTCCTTCTTTGGGCTAATACCTCACTACTGGAGTACTTAGGGTAATACTATCTATGAACTTTACATTATTACTAAATTATAGTCAAAACTTTAGGCGTTCATTTAAAGAGCCTCAATGATTTTTTTTTTCTGTACGAATTGAAGCCAAATATACAAAAATGAAGACAAATAAATTAAAACAGTTCATTAGTCAGACTGTAAATATTATTTAATAAATTAAATAATGGTTTTGTCGACATTTCGAAAATTTTAAATGCATTGAACGATTAAAACCTTAGTGTAATCGAGTTCTATATCCAGTAACATTATTTTTACAAAACTTATGTAAGAAATTTTATATAGTCAATTTCGGAATTAATTTACTGAAACATAATAAACACGTGACAAGATTTCTATATTATCTCTACATTTTATAAATTAAAAAGTCCTCTGCGTCGTCTGTTTGTCTGTCTGCCTGTCTGTCGCGTTAAACTCAAAAATTGCTGAACGGATTTTCATGTGGTTTTCACCAATAGATAGAGTGATTCGTGGGGAAGGTTTAGGTTTATAATTTGTTAAGGTTATGTGTAAATTGGTTGAAAAATAACGATAAGTGTTAGAATCGTCGGAAAAAGTCAAGCCGCCTTTAAGCTTTCATCGAAAACATTGCCTAATTCCATTGATATATAACAAAACAATGCATGGTGGGATATTCCTCCTTTATACATCTACAAAAAAGTCCGTAATGGCATATCTTTTACGGATAGCTTACTATATCTACATCTTCTCTTCTCTACATTTTATAAATTAAAGTCCTCCGCGTCGTCTGTCTGTCTGTCTGTTCGCGATATCTATCTTTTACGGATAGCTTACTATCTTCCCTTCTCTACATCTCTACGTATTATAAATTAAAGTCCTCCGCGTCGTCTGTCTGTCTGCCTGTTCGCGAAATCTATCTTTTACAAAGCGCTTACATTACCCATTCTGTCAAAAAAATGGTCACGTATAATGCGGTAATTGGAAAGTTATTTAGACTGTTTCAGTATTAAATCTTATCAACTTAAATGCGTTAGTTACCTCAAGCATTCCATGCACATTATTATAATCTTTCAATCTCTACGTATTATAAATTAAAGTCCCCCGCGGTGTCTGTCTGTCTATCTCTTCGCGATGAACTCAAAGATGGTGGTGGTTATAAAGGTTGGATAACCATCCAGTAGATGGCGTTGTATTTAATTAGCCAGAGTAACGCGTGGCCGGCTCAGCTAGTATACAATAAATCAATAATAACACTAACCTTATTTCTCGCTTCATGAAATAAATCACTTCAAGGGATAGAGGCTTAGCAAGGGAATACCTAACTCGCTTTCTCAACCCAATGGAATAACAAGGTTCCATCTATCGCGGTAACGTCATGCAATAATGGAAACTATAGTTAGTTACTTTAGAGTTCATTATCTGTGAAATTTCACCTCGAGGATACTTTACAAAACAATCATTCTCTTTTTTCTCCGTTTAATACCGGGAAAGCTTGCCTCTTTATTAGTTTGATACTGTTAATTACTTGAATGTTTATTATTCCGAGAATAATAACGCATTTTTAATAATAATTATTTCCGCTCACTTATATACATAGTTTTGGAAATAAGAAGACGTTAGATCGTTCCCTTAGAACAACCAGGGTCTATCTGCTATTTGTATGAAGCTGAGATATTGAGTTTCAAAGTTTGAATCCCGAATAAAATACTAACATTTGAAATATACGTTAAAGTGAATATAAAGGAAACATAATATCGTAATTCATTTTTCCTGGCATTTTATTTATTTACTTATTTATTAACGCCCTTTTTCGGGGCTTTTACATAAAAATAGTAAGAAATATACAGTATTTATTGTACATAACTGAACTGCCTTCGTAACAATATTTTATATTTGTTTAAAGATAAATTGAAGATGTCCACTGACTTGGTATAATTGTTTCCCTCCATTAGTATTCTGGGTAAAGAGGAATACATATGGTAGTTAGTTCCAGAATTACTGCACTGAAATAAATCCTGACTTCTAGTATTACGTAGTGGAATCCGGAAGCTTATCAATTCGAGCAATACCGGACTGTCAACTAAATCATTTAGAATTTTATACAGAAATACCAAGTCAGTGAAAGTTCTTCTGTCTGACAATTTGAGCATATTCATATCATTCAAAATAGTATTGTAGTTCAACATAATTGCTGGAATACCCATTTTAAATTTAAGAAAACGTAAGAATTTGTTTTGTATTCTTTCAACAGCTTGTACATGTATATTGTAATATGGGTTCCAGACGGGAGAAATGTATTCAAGTTGACTTCTAACATATGCAAAATATAACAGTTTTAAACACTTAATATTGTTAAAATTTCTAGTTAGCCTAGTTATAAATCCCAACATTTTTAAGGCCTTATTAGAGATTTCTGTCATGTGGTTAACAAATGAAAGATTAGATTGAAAAGTGATGCCCAAGTCTTTAATTTGTGTTAATGTCTCCAGAGTATTGTTATCAATGTTGTAATTGAAGATCCCTGGATTTTTTATTCGAGAAAATCTAACTTTATTACATTTTGAGATATTTAAGTAAAGTCTATTTTCAATACACCAAATTAACAATTTGTTTTAGATCATTAAGTACAAAAAAGACGTGGCATTTTGCAATACAATTAAACCAAAAAAACTGATAGAACTGTAGCACTTTCGCTATCAATTTCTACGGCGCCCGGTATTTCTGGTAGGTATTTCTGTCGGCTCTGTAAGAACACGACAGAAATACCTACCTGCCTACACCGCGCAAGGCGCCGCCGGTATATATCTACTTACAACTGATAATTACTTCTAGTCGGTTAATCATTCTACCACTTACTCGAAAGACCTCAAGTCTACACACACTTACGAGCACAGCAGCGAAGACCCACCGTCTCGCAGCTAACATGGTCCACCGCACCATCAGTTTAAGAGATTTAATTGCCCAATTGCGTCTTCTGCCGAGGGTGCAGCAACATCTCAGGCTTATCGAAGCCCGTCGCGCTTCGCTGCCACTGAGACTTCTTTCTCCTCACAAGGTTTACCGCTGTCCATCTCCGTGACTCACCGTGTCGAGCGACATCCTGGACGACTAGGTCTTCTCCACCACCACGGTGCAGAGCTTCATGCTGGTGACATTCAGACCCGAGATTTGCTCCACCACTGCATCATCGACCTTCATCACTCATCACCTACGTGCGTCATCAACATCGCTCCTGTCTGCACTCCGTTACGCCACTCCAAATACTTTTAAAATTAGCAAATACTTTTTTATTCTCAAAATAAAAATGTCTTTTGAAGTGAAAACTTCTTTAGCAGCGTTGTGATTTGAAACTCGATGAAACGAAAAATTGCGACACTAAAAAGAGACGAAAAGATCGGTCTACTCTTTGTGCGGTGCTTCGTAGATCTTCACTCTTGTCTATTTTAGTATTCTGAAGGTTTCACTTCTACCGCGTGTGAATTGAATTCTCCGATGTTTTTGTTGCATAATAACAAATTATGTAAATAAATTATTATTTAACATAGTTCTATTAATGTAAAAAAAACTTTTATATTATTTTGGCAATAAAAAGGTTTTATTTGCAAATTTTACCGGCAAATTAGTTCTATCTGCCACAGATAAAATATTTGTTGGTCAATTTGGTTCTATCTGCATTGTATGACCTTGCTTAGAAATTGTACATTTTATAGAAAATGTTAAAAAAGTCGGATAAATTTGGTCTAAAAAATGTTAATTTTGGACCAAATGTCAGATAGAACCTTGTTATCCCAACGGCACGAGATGTGTACCGCCCAAGGTCTCTTATTGTTCTCCTTTTCGGGAGTAATAAATTACAATATTTGCCAGAAGAAGTCGTCGAGGCTTCAAATAATGATGTTTATTTGATACAAGGAAAACTTTTCCGTATTTGTTACTTCTAATATTCATTTACTGAAGTTGCTACAGATATCAAAATAAATTCGTCGGAGCTAGCCTAACGTAAATAAATTCCAAAATAAAACCTTTTTTTATTTTATTTACAACGGCAGCGAATTAGCCACAAGTTTTTTATATTCATTTTCGTCGTAAAGTTAAAACGAAGAGAGGTACGAGATCGTTTATAAAAATGAATAAGTGAGCAATGGGGAGTTTAAATTCGAAGTTGGCCCGAGGCATCAAGGAGAAAGTGCCACAGCACTTTACATCGTACGGTTGGATTCTTGCTTTTATTTTATCCAAACATTCAAAAGGCATTTCCTTACATTTTATGAAGTTTTTGATCGATCTACAAGTACTGAAAGGTAACCTCCATACACCTTATCAGATTTGGGTGCCACTGAACAGACGTGAACATTATTATTACGCTAACGTTTGTTCGGTTGAAATTTAAGAATCCGACTACGACTACAACTCGGACGCCGCGCTTACGCAAAACCGTTTTCATACGTGGAGTTAGTAACAAATCTTTTTTTGTAATACAACCGAAGCAACGCTAAAAAATTGCGCCACTTACGTCAACTAGCGTGAGGAACGTCGCGCGTCGGCTGGCAGGCGTAAGTACTATTGGATTCGTACTTTCGTGAATCTCTCCGGATAAGGAGAGATAGATGGTATGATTATTATTGTAACTGGATTGAGGAACCGGTTATTGTCGTTCCTATCGAATTTATAAAATGGTCACTAACACTTAAACTAAGCGAAGTCGAACCAAAAGCCGCCGGGCTTAACTGCTAGTCAAAATTAGTGTGTGATGTGTGATTTGTTTTTGGGGCATTACGCCGTGTTTCGCTACTTCCATCTTTAGCCGTTACAGTGTCTATCATCGGCAGTTTTGTAATCGAAGATTGTTGTGAAGTGCTTATGTACGAAGATGCGATATCATTGCATTGCCAGCACTGATCCTCTTAGAACGAGTATTATTACAGTATAATTTAAAATGGTTTTGTGTTTTTAGTTTTGGTGTAGTCGTCAATTATAGGACACCAAGAACTCTTGAGCACAGCCCAGTACAGGAGCCTCTGTGAATTTCAATTCCCTCCGTGATCAGACGTGCTTGGAGTGGAACGATTGTGGAGAAGGGTAGTGGGAGAGGGGGGGAAAGCCGTAGGGTAGAAAGCGGGAAAAGTGGAAGAGGTACGCGGGAGGGAAAGGGAACGTGGGGAGGGAAACTCGTCTAGAGGAACGGTGACGCGTTGGAAAGTACACACAGGGAAGGGGTGGGGAACTAGGAAAGGGCAGAGGAAGGGATTGAAAAGGAGACATATAGCGGTAGGGTAGTAAATTTGGAAAACCCACGTTTTTCACACGGACAGCTGTGAGAAGTGTATGCACTTCATGTAGTTTAGCGAAAGGCAGGGAAGGGGAGAGGGGGTAGGGTAATCCACAAGGGAGGAGTGGATAACGAAGAAGGGGGTTTTTCATGGTATGGATCGTGGGAAGAGGGATGGCGGGAAAGGTGGAAGGCGATCGTGGGAAAGGGGTGGGAGAAAGCGGGAGAGGGGAGGTAGAGAGGGAGCGAGTAGAGGGAGGGAGGAGAAGGTAACGAAGAAGGGGGATTTTTCATGATATGGATCGAGGGAAGAAGGAAGGCGGGAAAGGTGGAAGGCGAACGTGGGAAAGGGGTAAGAGAAAGCGGGAGAGGGGAAGGGTGGTTCAGTAGTATGTTCTCTGCTTATGCATCGGAAAACCTTCTGATTATCCGTGTACGCACCAAACGGAAAAAAAATGTTGTGTAAGTATACAAAAACACTTTTATTATTTGAGTGGCACTGCAACGCATGCCGGGTACTCGCTAGTAAATAAATAGATAAAAATATTTTTTTAAGAGGTACAACATTCAAATAATATTCTAAACATCTTTAGGATTTGAATACAGAATCGTATTCCCGGTTTTCCGATCTAAGGATTTATTTGAATAATTTACTGCCGCTGCCGGGGAAATAAATATTCTCTGAGGTCGAGAGGAGAGGTGCGCCGTCACAATAAATAAACGTTGTATTCTGCCTTTGATTTATGAATATTATTTTTAAATTTAAAATTAGCTGATTTGCGAACGAATGTAAATTGATGAAGCAATAATTATTTTGTAAAAAATAAGCTAAAAAAATATTTTGAAGAAATACGCGTACATCAATCATTAAATTATTATCAGTGTAGGTTACTCAGTAAATTTATCTGGTATAAAAAATGTCTGTAGGTTAAATAAATCTTTCAGATCTTTTAGGATTATACGTCAACAAAAAATAAAAAAAATTATCAACTTGCACTTGAATCATTTACGGAGTTAGAATACTCGTCATATTTTTCCTATTTTAAAATCGAAAGGTTTGTAAAATGGATTTTGAAGGTACGTAATTTAATCTGCAATCGTTGTTAACTTAACATTTGTTAATAATAAAGATATGATTAATGTTTTATTAAATTCCATTTTTTGTTAAAAATATATATTGAATTGTTTACTTTAGTTATAGCAATGGTAATCACGCATGAACACACGGACATACACGCTTGTCTCTGAAATTCATGGACATTAAATTTAAAATTTTACAATAGTTACGAAATAAATCTCGGTCCTATCTAATTAAGATTTTTCTTAAGTTTCACTTATGTTAGTCAATCTCTTTGAGGAAGGTTCAATACTCAGTCAAAACTTTTTTTGTTTTTGTTTTAAGACATTTTGAAAGTTCACAGCAATTAAGAGCCAGTTCCTGGAAAGGTGGGTAGACATATTCGCCGCCAAGACCCGGATAAACCTCACCCCACGAACCCTGGTACCTCTGCTAAGTCACCAAATATAGCGAATCACAATCACATAAGTACCATATTATGATTTGATGACATATTTGATGACCCAAACGCAATGATGGCTATGTTTGATGGCGTCATAAGAAGTAAGCCGGAGTATGCTAGTGGTGTGTGGACTCCGCACAAAACGAAATATATTAATATGCTGGAACAAATCCAGAAAAAAATCCTTAGGTACGTCTATATGCGGATGCATGGCACTTATCCGAAGTTCATGCACCATATAGAATTATTTCTATTTTTGAGAGTGATATTTCATGGTGGAATTCCATTATAATATATTATAATAAAACGAATATAAAACTTTATTTCACTTAATTTTATTGGACCGTAACCGGTTTCAGCTCGTCAAAGCCATCTTCAGACTGATACAAATATTTCCTAGTCTATGGTTTATATACACAACATATTGGGGAGGGGGAGGGGGGTGGTCTACAAGGATTTTAATCAATTACAGTAATTATATTTGTTGCTAAGTCATTTTAGACTATCGAATTTCTAAATATTTTGGTTATTCCAGTAAGCTAATTACATTGGGTTTGCACCTCACTTCAATGATGATTAGGGAAAAACCTTACAAGTAATATGAGTTATTAATGACCTAATTTTATTGTCAAATCGTTATTATATTTATGAAGTTTGGTATTTTTTATTGCTTTTTGACAATAAAATTAGGTCATTAATAATTCATATTACTTGTAAGGTTTTTCCCTAATCATCATTGAAGTGAGCTGCAAACCCAATGTAATTAGCTTACTGGAATAACCAAAATATTTAGAAATTCGATAGTCTAAAATGACTTAACAACAAATATAATTACTGTAATTGATTAAAATCCTTGTAGACCACCCCCCTCCCCCTCCCCAATATGTTGTGTATATAAACCGTAGACTAGGAAATATTTGTACCAGTCTGAAGATGGCTTTGACGAGCTGAAACCGGTTATGGTCCAATAAAATTAAGTGGAATAAAGTTTTATATTCGTTTTATTATAATATATTATATAGAATTACTTGAGGTAACAAACAGAATAGATTAAAAAAAAGTTATGGCAAAGGCGTTGGTTATCCAATAAATGGTAGGCCCATACCGGCTCCCAAATTAAAATGAAAATGATGTGATGTTTAAATTGCTAAATTTTCGAGGATTGAGCCGTTTCTACTAATTATGTTTTATTTACCCATACCCATTCATATTGTATTTTATTTGGGATGTGAAGTCGACCGTAAAAGTCAACGTTTGGTCTAAAATAAATAGGTTAAATAAAATTACAAAGTTCAATCACAAAATTACTACAAGTTCTGAGAAGGTTTTGGGGTTTTTTGATACCTGATAATTAAAGGCTACCTTATTTGTTCACTACAGCTGAAAGCATTAAATAAGGTTTACCATTAATAAAACAAAATAATGTTTATGCGTGTTAGTCTGTAAAAGGGATAAATGGCGTTGGTTATAAAATCTGGATATAATAATAATATTTCCTACGAGTTGAACAGACGGTCCCCTTTAGCCTTTAGGAAGGAATGTGGTTTGTTAGTATGAGGGAAAGGTGCTTCGTTCGGAATCTGTTGCCTTAATAATCTGTGTTATTTACGTTATTGTTTTGAAGGCGATAAAACAACATTTTATTGGCTGACGTAAATAGTTTGTTGGCTTTTAGTATGAAAGCTTAATGGACAGATTCACGCGCGTAACCCATCTACCTTTCTAAGGTATTCCGGGGTTTGGCCTATTAGGAATGTGACGTATTGTACAATAGTTTGTATATTTAAGGCGTTTACCAATATTTTTTGATGACTACGTGGATTTTTTGTTTCGAAGAAAACTTCATCGAAAAGGTTTTCACTTTGTGATGGCATTATTTATTTTAATGAAAAGATAAATAACTTTGTTTACATCACTTTTATTTATATACAATCAACATGTTTCATGAACGATGTTCACATCATCAGGATCAAATGTATTCTAAACTTAAAAATTAAATATAGATCACATATGGGGGAAAAGGGGACAAAGAAGGGGAAGGGGTAAGAGTGGGAGAAGTTTATTAACATTAGGGATTTCAAAATCATTAGCAGGGAAAGACCGGTTAAGTGGGAAAAGGTTCAAAAGGGGGTTTACAAAAATTTGCTTCTTATTAATTATGTCTGCTTTATTATTTACAATTTTTCTAATTTCTTATATAGCGGTATATATTTCTTATAATAGCGGTGCGCTTTTACTTAAAATTGTATATGGCTGGAAAAGATATGTCGATGATATCATATGTATTTGGTTAGGTACAGAAAGGCAACATGTTCTTAAACTTTTAAAATAAATTTTATAAAAATATTAAATTCATACTATAAATGGGTAAAGAGAAGCGTTTAAATTTCTTAGATTTAAATTTAACATTAATAGGTAATAAAATAGATTTCATTATTTTCCGTAAAGACACTGGTTAGGCATTTCAATGTGTTTGTTTTGTTTATTCGAAAAAATAATTAAATTCTTCAATTTATATCACAAGAATGATAATTGAGGTACTCTTTGGATTTAGCAGAGACACTGTTCAGATATATCGCCACGTGTCAGTTTGGATAAAAAGGCAGTATAAAAATGTATTTATTTTTATAAATAGAACGTGTGTAATTAACTGTCATCATCCGTTTTAGGGAAAATTTTGCTGTTCATTGTGAAATCAAATGTTGTGTAAGATTGACAACTAAATACTTGCAAGTTTTAAGTCACAAAAGGATTGCACTTACGATTGATTGGATGAAATTACAGAGGCCATAAGCTGCAAACAACTGCATACAACGTTCCCCAAGGAGCCCATTTGGCCCCGCTTCTTTTTAACCTTTTTATTAATGATATCACTAAAGTTTTTTCTCACACACGTTTCTGGCTATTTGCTGATGATAATAAGATTCTTAGATTATTAAATCCCACCTTGACTGTTTACTATTTCAACAAAAATGCAAAGGTGCAAAATTAACTGCATGGAACTTAATGTTGATAAATGCAAAATTTTGTCCTTTTATAGAACCAAAAAATCTATTCTGTTTGATTATAAACTAAATAGTGTGTCTATCTGCTGTCACATCTATCAAGGACCTTGGGGTCACTCTAGACTGCAAACTTTCTTTCCGTGATCACATTAATAATATTGTAAATAAATCACTTAAACTACTCGGCTTCATTCATAGAATTACTTCTGACTTCAAACATATAAGTACACTTAAAACTCTTTACTGTTCGCTGGTTGGCCCTCACCTTGAATATGCTAGTGTTATTTGGTCTCCTTTCTACGCTGTCCACATTTGTCACATCGAATCCATACAACATCGTTTCCTAAGAGGAATTGCATGGAGGTTGGGTTTTGAAAGAGGCAAGTACTCATATTATGAAATTGAACACATTTTAAACATGTCTTCTTTAGAAAAACGTAGAAAGGACTCTGATATAATTTGCATATTTAAAATTATCAACAGTAATACTGATTGTTATAACTCTTCCAGTTTAACATCCCTTCTCGTAGGCTTCGAAATAATGAATTGTTGTTCCTCAATCAACATTCTACTAATTACGGATACCATTCTCCCTTATCCAGAATGTCGAGACTTGTCAACGCAAGTCAAAGCATTGATTTTTTTGGTGTAAAACTAAATGACTTTCGGCAGTCGATACGCAATATTTAAATGCATCTTCATGCTTTGACTTGTAGTGTCTCTATATGTACTTTTTATATTTTATATTGTCATTGCTATTAATTTTTATGTGCTCTCCCTTCACTGTCATCTCTGTTTTTTTTATTCGTGTTATTATTATGTTTTTAATGAACTGTTGTCCGTAAATTAATAAACAAATAAATAAATAATGCAGATACGTTCACCGATATTGTTATACATTATTCATCAAATCATCCTTTCTCTCAAAAACTCGCGGCCTTATGATTAATAGATTAATTACGATTCCTTTGTCTGTTCCTAATTATACTTTGGAATTAAATCTCATTAAATAATTAGCAGTTAATAATGGTTTTTCTACTAAATTAATAGATCAAATACTAAATAAAAAGAATAAATAGAAATTCTTAAAACTATATGTCTACCCTTTTTCTAAACAAATAAATAATCAGTGCGTAGAATTCTATTTGTTGATAAGCTAACGTAGCCAATTTTATACATATTTTTTTTTATCACTCTAAATTACTTACCTTAGGAGTACTACTTCGGATTAGGTTTTATTGCAAGTTGTCCGGTCCCCCCGCTACGCAGTATATGGGCAGACGAATCCGCCGCCAAGACCTCACGCCCATGAGCCCGGGCCCCCTGCTAGTCACTAAACGTAGAGAACCACTTGGGGAGACCTATAGCAGAGGTGTTGGTTATCCAATAAATGGTTCCCGGGGCAACCATGAAATAATGATAGAAGAACAAAAAAGCATTTATTTATTTATTGTTTCTTTACAATGCATATAAAAATGTTTACAATTCAATTTGTCACCTCACTTGGACAAGCCTGTGTTGAGGTTAACAATTACACAAATTTAAAATAACACAAAATTATACAGATACTGAAAGAACAATAATGATGTATTTTTGTTATTTGTTTTTGGGGTGTTATGCCGTGTTGCGCTACCTCCTCCTTTAGCCAACGTTTCGGACAGCGTTGCAGTGTCCATCATCAGGGCAAATGTGATGTCACACATCTGCCCTGATGATGGGCACTGCAACGCTGTCCGAAACGTTGGCTAAAGGAAGAGGTAGCGTAACACGGCATTACACCCCAAAAACAAATAACAAAAATACTTTTGACCGTGAAAATCCAAAATCATATCCGAATATTGATGTATTTCTTCCAGGTTGAGATTACTGGTACCTACTAAACTGATGTCACAAGGTAGTACATTAATGTAAACATGTAGACTTTTAGGGTGACCATAGTTTAGTGATCTGATTTAAAAAAGGATTAATTGTAAATAAAAAAATAAATGTATATAATATAATATGCTATAAATTTGGCACGAAGAAGATGAAAAAATGGTTTAAACAAAAATAATATTAATTTTGCTAATTATTTTAAACAGAAATTATTATTTAGCTAATAATTTAGAAAGGACAAAGTAGAGAAAATCATTTGGCTATCCTCTACTAACAATTCCTCCCAAGGCTTCGAAATAACAAAAAAATAGCCAATTAGTAATAGGTATTTATAAAACAACATATCTCTATCTTTATATTGAGCAAACGCTGAAGACCTTTTTATTCTAGAAAATATAATGCGCATGAAAGAACTTTAAAAAACTAGTCACAATTCTCATTATATAAATAACATTCGTAAACATTACAAAAATAACTAGTCGTATCGAGTGCATATCTAATCCAATCTATTCGTATTATTTACGTAGCCGACTTTGTTTGCATCTCCGACTAATGATGTTTGTTCGACTCAAAGAAAAATACGTGATAATTTTTACTGTAACAGAAAATTAAGTGACAAACTCGACTCGACTGCAAACAGTAATTCGTTTCATAATAAACGTTCAGAAATTAAAATAAAAATTTATTTCTTCAACTTTTTAATATATTTATGTAATTTTTGCTGCTGGTGCCTGTACTCGTACATTATATATCTGAACGGTGCTGATTAATTTCCGATAAATAATTTATTTTTGTTCACATTCGGAAATACTAATAATTGCGACTATTTATTTACTCAGTAAATATACTATACGGGTCACATCACCAATTTATAAATGTAAAATTAAGTGCTAATCAACCGTGATCAATTGTAATTTTTAATTTTATTTTATTGTCTAACAAATTCTACACAAATACAGCTTTACTAAAAAAACACTTCATGACCGTTACTCAGCATTTTGTTATACATTATACTGAGACCGTACATTTTTAATTCGATTCATTATTAATAACAAAAATCAAAAAGTTTATTTTTGACATGGGGTGACACTGAATCAAGCATGCTCTGATTTGCCGCGCTGGGCGTTTTGCCGTGTATTGTATATTTGTGCCTGGGAATCTCTACATAAATCGCGTGTATTTTTCGTAAAATAATCAATTTTATATTATATTCATATAATTTGATTCGTTTTCAACTTATTTGTGTAATTTTTCGTCAGTTTTACTCAGTTATTATACAATAATCGTATGTTGTAAATTGAATTTGTAAATGTTTTTTTATGTGTTGGTTTCGCCCTTAAGGTGATTTCTCACAAAAACGGCGCTCTACAAATTATACGTAGTATTATTTTTATTATTGGTAAACGTATCAAAGAAATGAATATATTACGGTGTGCAAGCAATATATTAAAAAATTAAAAGGTCATAATTTTATTATTAATTTTTGGGAATTAAAAGCAAACCTCAATATTATACGTGTACATATATATATTATTATTTTTTTTTCTAATGTATTAAAAAGAAAAAAGTGAGGTGACGGTTTTCTTTCAAATTTAATTAAATAAAAAAGCTTTGTTTTATTAATTTTGTGTTTTTTTTTTATTTCTCTACATTTTGTTTTAAAATGTTTGCGGAAAGATTTTTTTCAAATTTTTTTTCCAGTTTGCGCTTAAAATATGGCAATTTTTAAAAGCTCAAGTATATTTCAAACGCAAAAATCCAAAAGGTAATTTTATCTAGTTTTTATATAATGGTATCTGTTTTATGACATATTCAAAAATAAGAAATATACATATATGACATTTAAAATACTTTGGAAAAATTCCGAAATTCGCTCAGAAATTATAAATAAATCAAGCATACCTTCTATACAACAAATAAACTACCCCTTTCTGCTCGATATATTTATTTATTTATTGTTGTTATACGCCCGTTGGGACTTTTACATAGATTATAAAATAATATTTAAGTTATCGAGGATAACACAAACATAGAATTTATACCAAAAGTTATAAAAGTGAAATTTTTTTAAGAATATACAAGTAGTTATTGAAAAAAAAACCACTTGTATATTCTTGCGTAAAACCTTGAAATATTTTAAGCAATGTAATATTTGACAATAACATAGAACAAAATATAATATTAAACATTACAATAACACATCAAATCGTAAAATATATAATACCCACGTTACAATAATTTGTAGGATTCCACAAAGTGTTGGTTTAAATAGCATTTTAGAATATAAAGGGAATCAGCGAATATATCTACCATACCACCAAATTTGTTGCCTAAATCATGCATCCTATTGGTAAGTGAGTGCTATTGATAGTTGGTTGTGTATGTGTTGCAAAAGAATGTTGTATTTTGTCTAGTATTCCTTGTCATATACTCCATATACCTTGTCGGTATATGGAGTTTAATAGTAGCAACGATGGCAGGGCTGTCAATTAGGTTGTTCTTCTTCTGTCAGACAGCGTAATTAAATTAAGTCGATTCATCAAACTTAAATAACTAATGTTTTCTATTGGAATTTTGAGTTTGAAATTTTAAGTACCTAAGAAATTTTTTTTGAACACGTTCTATTTGATGTATGGTTCCATGACAGTTGGTCCGGCGACAGTTGGTCCTGCGACAGTTGTTCCGGCGACAGTTGGTCAGGCCGACAATTCGTCCGGTAGACATTTGGTCCGGCGACAATTGGTCCGGCGACAATTGGTCCGCCGAAAGTTTGGAAGATGTTTTCTTCAAGTAAGTATGCAAAGAGGATATACTGCCGTACAACCAAAGTAGATATCTGAAGGCATCTTGAGTGAAAATCTGCTGTAAAAATATTTTTACTAATAATTTCGACTCTCCGAAGTAGCATGCGGCAATCACAAAATACGACATACTTATACGTGCAGTCGGCTTAGCAAAAAAAAACGCTAAAGATTACTACTTGCATGTAATATAACTTTTATATCTGAATATAACACAAGAATCCCAACTGCTCCCAACCGTCTCGAGCCAGTGAGACTATGGCATCCCCAATTTTGGTATGGTTTGATGCTGAAGGTAGTGGGGAGGGAAAGAAGATGTGGAAAATGCACCTGGCTATTCAGATATAGTCATCAAACACGTCTGAAGCCATTTCAAGTAACGTTACAATTCTGAATGCCGACTGCACGTATAAGTATGTCGTATTTTGTGATTGCCGCATGCTTCTTCAGAGAGTCGAAATTATTAGTAAAAATATTTTCATAGCGGTTTTCACTCAAGATGCTTTCAGATATAAGTATATCGACTTTGGTTATACGGCCGTATATCCCCTTTGCATACTTACTTGAAAAAAACATCTTCTAAACTTTCGGCCGGACCAATTTTCGCCGGACCAAATTTCGGCCGGAGAACTGTCGGCCGGACCAACTGTCGCCGGACTAACTGTCGCCGGACCATGCTGTATATATCTTTCCGTGGACATTTTTTGTAATTTTTTAATTAGTAATGTGTTCACATACACAAGCATTTATGAATTGAATAAAAAATTTGCGACATTTTTTAGTAAGGCTGTAGAGTTTATATATTATCAGTGTAACATATTTATAAAATTCTCTCAAATAATTCCACATACATTTTTAACTAAATTATACATATTTAATTAACTAATTAAACCGAAATATAAAATAAATACGTAAGTACATTTTCATGCACAGAAAACGAATGTTCATGGAGTGATATAATTATTAACATACAAAATTGATACATTGTTTTGACGTCACAACAAGGAACTCCACTGAAAAATATTATGGCTACAAAAAGTATATTTGTGTAGGTGTAAACTGTAGATACGTGGAATTACTACGTTTTTTTAATACAATACAACATTACCACAACATATCGACTGTGTTTTGTTAAAACCCTTCAAGTCACATTTTTTGGGAATGTTACTTTTCGTTGGTTTCTTGGAGAAAGAGAGTTTTTGAAGTACATACAACAGGGCAAAACACGTTTTGCTGATTTAAGCATTTTTGATTTTTATTGCAAATCTTTCAAAAAAACACATAGAATTGTTGTAATTTTCATAAATTTTTTTAAAAACAAATATCCCCTTTCATGTCAATTACAGGGTTTTTAATTAGTTTTACGAATTCTGAAATATTCGATTTATCTTCTCCTGTAAAGTTTTCATTTTGTGGCTTGAAGGGTTTTACCTTTTACCAAACCGCAATCGATACCACTGTATAACAAAATGCCCAGTTGGTTGGCAGCAGTTTCTGACGTCACGGTAAATAAAATGACAAGATTCAATTAAGACGTTTTCCAATAGTGGTCTTCAATGGCGGTTAAATTTTAGAATAAAACACGTCGAGACAGATACATATGCCAAAAAATCCAGAACTAAGTATCTTTAAAAGATAGAATAAGGAAGAAAACTTTATTCGATGAATTAGCTATGACGTGACGTCACACCCGACACGCCCTAGATTTGATGCGTTTCGCGGACCTTGAAAATTTAAGACTTCCTCATTATTTTAATTATCTTATATATGCAGACATAATTTGTCTCGACGCCACCTAGCGAGGGATTTAACACTAACAATGTCTTCCTCGCAAAAATAAAAGTTGGTTGTTTTCAGGTGGAAAAAATATAACAAGCAGTAATTGTTGAATGAAACACTAGTATATATTGTATTATTTGGCGGGTATTTGATAAGCCGCCATAGCTCAGTGGTCAGAGCATTCGACCGGCAATCGGAAGGACACGGGTTCAAGTCCCGTTGGCGGCAAGTATCTTTTCTCGGAAGATTTTTCAATGTAAATGAGTGTTTCAGGCTGACAATTATTGCTTGTAATAATTATAAAAATGAATCGCTAAATGTGTTGCTAAGCGCATATCTCGAGAGCAGCTAAACCGATTTCGCTAATTCTTTTTTTAGAATATTCCTTGAAGTACGAGGATGGTTCTTACGGAGAGAAAAATTAAGAAAATTGCGCAAAAAATTGGATAATTTCAGAAAACCTAACGACTATCGCATGTTTGACAGTTCGCGTGTTTTAGAATGACATTTTTAATCAGGATTCTATTTTTGAAAATCTTTATGTTGATAAAGTTATTTAAAGTAGGTACTCCCCTAATAGTTTGAATCGAATCAAGAATTTTACATATTTTAAATAGGTACCTATGTTAGGTACCAAATTTAATATACATGAAAAATAGAAATTTGAATAAAAATTGTAAAAGGTGCCACGCGGGCTGTTTAAAAACTGAATGTACTGGGATTGAATATATGGAAAGCGGGAGGGAGGGATAGACGGGGGAGGGAGAGGGAAGGTGGAGGAGGCGGAGTGGGAACCCCCCTTACACCATGCGAGCGAAGCCGCGGGAAAAATCTAGTTATAAATAACTGTGTGGCGACACATCATTATCAACTTCGCCATCAAAAGAAGACACGAGAAACATCTAATATTCGCGCGGCGCCGGCACTTGCCTAGGTACCTACCGTACATGCCGGTGTACTTTGCTCACCTGCCGCGGCCGTCTCGTCGATTAATAATATCGCCACCGCCTAGAAAGGTCTGGAATTTATAAGCCGCCTGAATATTCAGCACCGGGTATGTTCGAGTACCTTCTAGTGTACACATTGCCGGCGAATGGAACATTACTCCACCGGTCGCGCTGGTATATATAAAGCGACTAAAGTCGGCGCTCGCTCAATCAGTCCCAGACACATTAGTCGGTCAACATCTCAACATGTAACAGATTGCACAAGTGCTCCTGCATGGCATCTACACACATCCAGGGCAGCTTCCGCGAAGACTCCTTCACGTCTCAGCTACAAGGCCCATCGTGTCTTCAGCTCCTAAGAACAGCTACATCCCGCGACTTATAAGGTTTGACGCCACCTTCAGTCCAGGGATCAGCACACCATTTCATGGCACCCCGAAGCGCACCGTGCTTTGCTGCCATGGAAACACGCTCCGCCTCGCCAGGACTACCTGCTGGTGGCTCAGCCCACCGAGCCACTCACCGTTCATCTCCGCAACTCAAAGCGTCGAGCAACGGTCTGGAATACAGGTCATCTCCACCGCCAAGGTGTCGAGCAACTCGCTGACCTTCACCACACCATCTCCATCACCTCCGTACGCCTGCAGCATCTCATCACGGCACCCTGCATACATCTTTTACCGCTTCACCGACCTCGCTACGTAGCACAATAAACGACTGACTCACTACACCGACTGACGCCTTTTATTTCTCGTCCCGTCTCTGCCGATACGGCCCGCTCCCTCAACTTAAAAAACACAACTCTGTCTAAGAATACGCCCCTTTCTTCATTCACAATTATACATCGTCTCATTCATAATCTTCAGTTATTCTGATTCATAACATAACCTCACTCAAGAATTTGACTCACATGTCATAACTTCCTCTGGCGCAGCTGGTTTTTTCTATCATCGTTTGGGCTTTCCTTTCTCCATTCATTACATCTATTTGTCAAAACGATTTAATTGTCATTTTCTTAATCTTCTTATTACGCTAACATCAGTCGTGCTTCCTTTCCGGATCTCCACATTTTTATTACAGCTATAAAAGTAATTAGTTTTACGGCACGTATTTATAATTCC
Source organism: Limnephilus rhombicus (assembly GCA_929108145.2). Lineage (NCBI taxonomy): Eukaryota > Metazoa > Arthropoda > Insecta > Trichoptera > Limnephilidae > Limnephilus > Limnephilus rhombicus. Next base: position 22,357,340 of record OV815287.1, on the reverse strand, counting down.
GGTATTTCAGTTCTGCAGCAGGCTTCATTCTTCCTCCACCAGTTCTAGCCTCATGATTGCTAGCCTCCATTCTTGGAACACATGTTTTATTAGCGACCACTGCGTTCAGTTATCCATTAAAAGACCTTTAGAGCATAACCTTCATAAAGATAATTTTTATAAAACTTGTAAAAATAATTCGTTTACGAATAAGAGGGGGTCGCGTGTGGTGGGTAGCGACAGTTCACAGCACCTGTTGTTTTCCAAGCAAAAGTGGAGAAAGTATAATTTAATACTTGAAATCTCCCTTTATCGGGTATTACAGGGGTTGAAAAGCGAGGGCTCATCAGTTGTTAAAGATCAGATTTAAACTAACACCTCCTTACCGCGGCTATTACGGTATTAATTGAATTAGCGCGATAAAAATAGCTATTATTATTTTTACCGCTGCGAAAGTAACGTGGATAATCTGGCATTAAACAAACAGCCCTAAAATTACTTATAAAGTTATCCGGTCTTTTTCGCGTGCCTCGCTTCTTTAGCTATTTGCGCCAAACTTTAGTCAAATATTCGACTAAATGATCAAAGCTATTATAATTAGGTTGTACCATAAATAGTTCCGGGTAGCGGGAACGTGAACGTGTGAATTATAATTATTTCTAAGCATTGTAACGTGTTTCTCAATTATAATTCTGATTAACATTGGGGCTGAGTGCTTGATTAACTAACTACTTCAAATTATTATTATCACAGTTAATTGTTCCGTCTAATCCATAAATAAACTGTCGCAATTGTCTGAAATCGCGCATTTGCTTAATATGATTACTGAGGTTACCGTGCTTTGGTGAGAGTTTGGTTATCTAGTTTCGTGTTGTCAGTCACATTTCTAAAATTTTAGGAGTTGGTTATCAAACTAAAATAGTTTTAATAAATACATATTGGCTATTCATAGCCATTCTGCGATTTTCGTCTTTGCTTAGACTCTAAGCAAAGACGAAAAAGAATTGCAATTACTCAACGCCTTAGAGTAATAGTAATATTTCAGTTTTTTAATGTTTGTATTGGTAGATAAGTTGAGTGTAGCTTAATGCTCAATCTCTATTTTAGATTAATCATTACTATGATTCGTTTTACATTATAAATACAAAAATATATGCTTTCGATAAATTAAAGCTTTTCCCACCGCTAGAATCAAAATAAAATTCTTAATTACTTTATAAAATATATAAGCCTTAACTACTAAAAAATGAATGATCATGTATAGGGTGCAGCAGCGTAAGTTCTTTTTTTTAAATGCGCGCCAATCAGCCGGTTGATGTCGTAGCTGAGCGCTAGTGATCTTGTTCGAGAGGCGAAACTTTAAAGTTTTGTCCTGACACAGTTTAGTCACCATCTTGCGTTGAAACAGTGAGGAGCGTACGTTTGCCGATGAGGCCTACTTTTTGAACGGATGTTCTGTGATCGCAGCCCTGCGCGCCTTTCGGAATAGCTTTAATTTAGCCTCTGTCCCGGACCGGAAATCAATTGTTATATGGGTCACTACGTTCAGACAAACTGCAAGTGCGAGAAGAAGAAGAACTGGAGTCCCTTGTCTCATTAGATCACCGAGCATTGATGACTGTTTTGAAGGAACACTTTCCAGAGCACCTAATCTCAATTAGGGGCCGACTTGGAGTGGCCGGCCCGCTCTTCCGATTTGTCCCCTTGTGATTTTTTTCAATGGGTTTTTTTGAAATCCCATGTTTGTGTGAACCGTCCAAGGACCCTACAAGATTTGAAGACCAATATCCAGGAAGAAATTGCCAGGATAATGCCTGATATACTGGCAAGAGTCATGACAAACGCCAGAAATTGGTTTCTCAGTGTATGGAGAATGGGGGTGGTCACCTACCTGATTTAAAAGAACGAAGAAAAAAAAATTATGTCTGTGCCCATATTATAAATATCAAATTAAAAATGTCTGATTCATACAATCGGTTTTATTAAGTTTTGAAAAAATGAAGTTATGCTGCTGCACCCTGCATAAGAAACAACTTTTAAAAAATATAATTTTAAAGCTAAATTTATCTATGACAGTTTACATTGATAATTTTTTTTTCTTTCTCATAAAATAATTCACAAAACATTTTAGCGCATGAAATCGTTCCCTTGAAACTCTATGTTCTTCAAGGCACACTAAGAATGTATACATTTGGCTTGTGACTTCTTCTTAAGAGCCTTTAACCAATCCACATTTCGTTGAAAGATGTTATTACGATCGTACAGGGCGGTTCCAATAATAAAGATTAATTATTCTCCGTGCCAGCTTTTTAAAATTATAACTCAATGGATTTTATTTCTTTATAAATTTGCTTCTAATTTATACCTACATCCAAAAATGTTGAAAGGCGTGATGATAAAACTATTAAAATAACGTAGTTTTTGTAATTATTTTTTGATCATGAGTATTTATAAATTTTTAATAATGTCTAAGCAAAATAAGAATTTAAAAAAGTCTTTAATATATTAGTTTGTAAGATCGTAAATAAATAGACAAAGTGAAGTATTTTCGTCACAAAACACTTGCGCGGATGTTTTTTTAATAATTTTATTTAAACTAAAATTAAAATTCTGAAACATGCGTTTCCCAGATAATTTATTGATTTATTTTACTGCATGATTATATGATTTGAAATGTTCGTTGTATAATACGAACTTTTGTTCTAAAATTTAAATTGAAACTTTTGTTTGAAAATTTGACCTGTGGTATAAACCTTATTATACTAAAAATAAACATTTTTTCTCAAATTTGTAACATGCCTTTACTAGATAAAAAAACAGTCTTTCGAAATCAATTTGAGTCAGTACGTCTAAAATTTGATTTAAAAATTGCGTATTTCCGGCTTTCTCTGTATTTTGACTAATTTAAACGTAAGAATTGTCATTTCAATGCACATCAATATAAAATTAAAAACAATTTCATGTAATCGCATTTCCTTGTTTGTGTAATTAGTATTTTCATTAATTACTCTTTTCTTAAATAAGTATGTATGTTTTAACATAGTTTTATTATAATTTATTCTCGTACACGTGTGGAGTGTTCGTTAATTTCTAAGTTAGATAATAATTATGCTAGTTTGTGTTTCATTTAAAAACAGGTTCCTTAAAATTGAGGATTATATTTCAGCCATGTTTTCAGAATAACAATGTTTTAAAACATGCTCAGTGTAATTTGAAGAATGAATGAATTTTATTTAAGTTTATGGCACAACATAATAGTTTGTTTTCTAAAATTAGAGAGCTCTGTTCTAGAAAATTATGGAAAGTTTTAGCTTTAAAAAGAAAGTTATTTTGTTGTTCTTCGAGCGTAAACTAACTATTGGATTAAATTAATGTAAAAACACACAGATGAATACATTATACATAATTATATGAGTTTTCAATTTATTGGAATAAGTTTTGATGGCTAGACACATCAAAATTATATTTTTAATCATTTAAGAAGAACATAACATTAACCCGGCAAGATGGGGGTGGAAAATTGTTACACAGAGGTGGGGGCCGGGTAATTGTTACCGGAATAGACAATGTCACACATTTCAGTATCTATTTAAGGAAATTAATATTATTCATCACGAGCATTATGTTATTGTTATCAATATAATAAAACCCCAATAAAATTTTATATATAAACTTTTAATCATAGGTACAAGGCTTTGATACTTAATGTCTAAAAAAATCAACAAATTTTGGCCCTTTCTAGCAAAATCGAAGTTAAATATAACAATTATCAGTCTTCAATTGTTCAAATGTTCCTTTTATGAATCTACTAACATAAATAATAACTGAAACAGTAGAAAACTCTAATTAACATCATCATTATTGCTTCAATCCTCATACAGAAAGAAAAGTTACACCGAATACGGGCATGGGTAATAATTGTCTTTTTCAAGTTTTGGCACGTGTAGCTCACAACGCGGCTAATGCCCGACTGATTTCGCGCCAGAAACTTGTCAAGGCAGTCAATAACTCCAGATACTGAGAAAAGCGGCAACGTCGCATAAATATTTTAAAAATTATAGGCAAACTTAAATTGCGCGGGTAATCTTGACCCAGCCCCCATCTCGCCGGGCAAACCAATACAAAACATGGATGAGAACAAGAAATGGCAAATGAAAATATAACTGTCAAAAATGAAGATCGAATCCAAGACCTCTCTCTCTTACTGGAACTACGCTCTAACTCCTGAGATATTGAGACTTGATACTTTATATTGATAATTATTTGATTGAGGTATTCACAACGATTTTAAATATGTAATAAAAATCGAATTCAACAAATGCTTTCGCCATCTTAATAAGCCCGCATCAAAAAAAAAAACATTTAAATTTAGACGCTTCGAGAAGTGGCATGTCGATTTGTGGCCGACTGAAGATAAAATGTGAAAGTATTACGTTAGCATCCTAATAACGCAAACTGAAGAAAGGTAGATAAATTTGGCAAATTGTGGCAACAAATCGCTCAAGACTTTTTGCAAACGTGCCACAATATGACATAAATTGCTCGAATGGATACGGCGAGATGACGGAAAATAATTAGGTCTCAATAGCACATTTATAGCCTTGTCCCGGTAAGACAGAGATTCAGAGTATAACGGGAGGAGCTCAGTATCAAAGTGGGACATAAACCATTTGGATTATTTTTCAGTAGAGTGAGTTTCTTGTTTCGAATATGCTGGTATGAAATATCTGATTTTTTTTCTACCTGCATAATCCTTGCTCATAAAGAATCACAAGCCATACATAACATTCTGTAATTTAATACTCTAACTATTTTATTTTTAAATTTAAAAGTGACTATGTCCGCTTTTGATATTAAAACAAGCAATTGTCCGTTTTAGAAACACATGAGCCTGCAAGTGTCCGTTTTTGAAACAAAGTCTTACAAAGATCCAAGATCCATAATATGAAAGAAAAGGCTATTCAAGTTCATTTTTATGAAGTTTATTTTTTATTAATAACGTACGTATATAAATTAGTAACGTACGTATATAAATTGTTACAAATAAAATTACTCACTTTGTGATAATAATAAGCCAACTTCGGTGTATCAGACGTATCAGCGTCTTCACAAGACTGTAAAAAAGTACCGGGTTTTTAGTGCACGCTCAAGATGATAAAATGGAGTAAATAATAAAAACTGACCTCCCAGCACCCAGTGCCTGATGCGTGAAGGACACTGGGTGTGCCTTTTTTTCTGCCTGATCCAGGCGCCTGGCGGTTTGGTAGGCACCAGGACTGAAAACAGGCAGAAGCCGGCGGGAGGCAGCTGGTCGATGAAAAAACTTTGAAGAAATAAATAAGACGAGTTTGATGAGTAGAGATGAACTGATTTATTTTGGAAATTTCGCTCCTTATATACCCAAATTTGGTACAAAATTTTGTCACGTGGTACAAATTTGGGGTGGGAGGTTTGACCTCGTCTGCAAGTATATAAGGGCTGGTTGCCCGTGGGCCACCTATTTTGCCGACCGTTTTCTTGCAACTGGTCGCCTAAAATTGAAAATTAAAAATAATTCTACAGAGTACATTTGTTATATACAGGTAAATATCTTAAGTCTCACATGTTTGTACAGTTAAGTTTTATCCGCAGATTTTTGTTTTGGTGAATTTGTATTGATTTTAAGGTAAGTTTATAATTTGGTGATAGGTATTTGCCGTTTGGCTAGTTGTGTAAAGTTAAAATGAGAATTTAGTATTTTTCCCAGGTCCCCGTAAGACTAGCTACTGAAACCTGTTTGTTTCAACGTCTTACGAGGTCCCTGGATTTTTAAAATTGGAAAAAACGGATTCTTGCAAAGAATTTTTCTAAGTGTTTTTACTGGGCAAAAAACGCCCTAGCATTGTGAGTTTAAGGGTCAGAGACTCAAACTCTCTTTCCCTGAATGCCCTGCAGGACTCTGGAATGAAATATGTTTGTTTCATTGTCCTGCGGGGTGTGTAAGTTAAATGAATCGAAAAAATATACATTTTAAGGTTGCCCTCCTGGGGGCGAAGCCGCCTTGCCCAGTGGGAAAGGCGTCTGCCTCCTGGGGCTGAAGGACTCGCCTTGCCCCTGGGGGCGAAGGCTTTAAAACAATAGAATAACAAGTATACAAATAATAAGAATTTAAAATGTCTCCCGGTGACAACCTGAGCACGTAAGCATTTATTTGTTGCACCGGAGCATTGTACATAATAAAAAAGGTAATAAGAATGATAAATTTTTACATGAAATATTTCGGCGAAAGATCGTCGCTGGCGGCACGGTACTAACGAGCTTAGTGGCCAGAAATTTTGGAAGAAATTTCAAAGAAATGACCACCAAATGCAGAGGATGCCACCAGCGATGACTTTGCTGAAAAAAACAAACGAGGGTACGTAACACGTCGGTTACACTCCCCCCGTGCAGCTGTGCTGCACTAGTCATCACGAAGTGTTGAAGGTCGGTTAGTAGGGGCTGCATCGGTAGACGGGGCCGGCAGGATCACAGCGAGCTTCACGGCAGGTCGGACGTAGATTCCGGTGCTTGTCTGGATGCGGGCGGTCCTCACTTCGCCGTCTGCAGCAGGGGTAGCGTCAAGGACTCGGCCGCAAGGCCAGCTGTTGCGGGGTATCGCGGGGTCCATAATGACCACCAGGTCGTCTTTCTTGATTAGATTGACGGAGTGGTGCCATTATAAGGTTATCTCTCTCTCTCAGGTTTATGTGGGAATGATTTGCCGGCCTCTGTGTTTCCTCCTTCCTACAACGTGGGTCTCTTCAAGACCCTCCACACAGCATCCCAGATGACATAGGCCCTGAGGGAAATCATTTTTCTCAGGGCCTCTTGTGTGGAGTTAATGTAAAAATAAAATAATTAAAATAACACAGAAATACAGAAAAAGATAATGATTACAATTGGGATTCTCATGAGAGGTTCTGGGTTTGAGTCCCGCTTGCGACCATTATCTTTTTCTGTTTTTCTGTGTCTTGTTTTCTTTCATTTTTCCGTTTAGATTATTATTATTTTCTTCGTCTTCAATGATATTGAACATAATATTCTTTCGTTTTTGAGCTTCGCAACAAAATAGTTCATCTCGTATCAAAGAACTTATATTCCGCAACGTCAAAAGCTTTGACTCATAATATTCCAGCCCGCTCCAACGTACCTACGTAATTTGTTGGCTGTATTTATTTTCCTTTGAAGTTTCCGTAAACAGACGATATAAACAAAACATTGGATTCAAGAACAGTTTACAAGATAAACCTCAGTTAGCTGAACAGAGAGACACCAGTAGAGATAGAAGTAGACACACACAGAATTACAAAATAACAACACGGCTAACTTTTGTACATAGAGCTCTGAAGTAACTTGCAATGTTCACAAGTGTGGAAATATTTTAGGTTGACTGACTTCTTTACCGATGCGGTTCGAATTTCAAAAATGATTTAGATCCTCGTTTTTCTCGCTTTCGTCTCTAATACTTCTTTCACTCTAAAATATAAAAAAGGTGGTTGTAAATATGTGAGATAAATAGCACATTATTTTATCTATTGCCGAACTGTCTTGGATATTCATGGTCTTGCCGACAATATTGTTGTGTCCTGTTAAGATTGCCGTAATTTTATAAGAAGAATAATTCACAACATAGAAAAACAATTTCGTGCAAAAACTCCACCGTACTTGTATATCGAGAAATTATTTATTATTATTATCATTTTTTTACGTTATCTGAAATCCATTTCCATGTTGGTGACGCAGTATGGAGAGTTTTTTTAAGGCTTTCCTTCCTTTGAAGGAGAAGAAGTTCTGGGAAGGAAAAAGTTATGTGGCATGGGTAGGTAACTGTGGTCAGTGTATCCAGAAGTGACGGATGAATCGTTCCTCCCAAGTACAAGGCGATGGGTCGAGAGAGTTCAGCTGGAGGGATCAAATGGACTCCATCAACCAATCTCTCCTCGTGTAGTGGGAGGACAAACCCATCCGCCGCTAAGACCTCACTCCATGAACTCGGAACCCCTGCTAAATCACCAAACGTAGCGAACCACTAATGGTGACCTACTGGAGTGGTGTTGGTTGAGCAATAAATGGTTTCCGGGCCCGCCCCCAAATCGAAAGAGTATCAAAATTACCCATAAAGAAACTGTTTGATGTTGGGTTCAGTTATAAAAGCATTTCAGTTTTGATGTTTAGAGAATTTATCAATGATGGCAGCGATGCGGCTCTCGTGATTTTAGTAACGACGCAACGTGTGTAGGAGAGTTGTGACAATTTTTAATTTAAAGGACTAACTCGCTCAAGAAACATTCCACAGTTATGACCTATGTGAATTAATGTAGCACCATTCCTTTTCTTTCCAAAACAATGTCACAACAATCAATTAAAGTATTACGGTTTCCGAGAAAACCATCAAAAAGAAAAACTACTCCCTCTGTCACAACTCCCCTATCACCGAGGAAAGTTGTGACAGGTGCCGAGGTAAGTTGTGACAGCTTTGTATTTAGACTATTTGAGTATTTCGACACTAGCAATGCCTTTATCAGTCTTTCGTGTATAGTAATGAGGCATTCTGAAACAAAAAAAGTAGTCATCCAGCATGCAATATTACACCACAAGTCCAAATATTTTTTTAATCGAAAATGATTTTTTTTAAGACAAGCTTTTATTGCGGACTGTACTTGGTAGATTTGACCTTAATATACGAATGCACAAAAACACATACAGACATAGCAAATTAATTTTTAAAAATTTTGAAATAACCCAGCAAAAAAATTAAGTTTAAAGGAGAGTTGTGACAGCCTGTCACAACTCTCTTTTTGAGCACTTAGGAGAGTTGTTGTTGAATTACGACTTGGTCCGAATAATGATTCATATTTTCTAAACACTATGCAAACACAAAAGATCAATGCAACGCTTTGAGACTTAAATAACCATACAACTTAAGAAAATATAACATGATATAAATTCAATCAAAATTTTTAAGAAAAACTTGCTTTTCGCATTTTTTTGCACGCAGACGTCGTAATTACGCAACCGCTTCTCGTGCGCCGCCGGCGGGTACCGACTGAAGTAGCGCGTCTCTAAAGCGACAAACGGGCGTTTTTACAATATCGCTCACTATTATAGGTTGGAAGAAATCATCTTTGTCACAACTCTGCTCTGTCACAACTCTCCTAGGTCTCCCCTATACAACATAAGTATCGGAAACTTGTGTACCCTTATTGAGGAATGGCATAATTTTTAGGGCGATACTCGCAAAGCAATTGTTTGAATATTTAAAACCTCATACTTTTATGATGTTTAAAATCCTCGCCGGAATGAAACGTCTTTATGTAACAAACGGTCTCACCAAGATTAGCTATCGTAAAAATCCTTGAGGGGTTTTTCACTTTAACGAACGTTTGAAAAACTAATTGAAATATCTGAAATAATGGAATGGTTTAAGTTTACCTGAAAATTAATTTAAATGGATGGCTAACCCACCCCCGACCCCTCTCTCCTACCACCACCGCGCTCTCTCCCAGACACCCCGTCACCCCCCAAACACCTGCCGAGTAGTTAGTAAGGCTTCCACATAATTTAAGGGGGTCGACAGATTCATGGAAAACACAATCACTTTGTTTTCTATTATGATTGGAAATATCCACGATATTATTAGTTCTCAAACTCGGACTATTCCTGAAGAGTCCTTTTCTGTCGCAGGTATTCCAATTAAGTTAATCCATTTTGAGAAACCGTCTCCGATTTCGCAATTTGTCAACCTTTTCTTTGGTTATTCAAATTCAGGGATGAATTTGAAATAACTTCTTCTAATAACTCTCCGATACCCTTTACTTATATTTTAAGCGTCGAAGTCGGGAACACTTAGCCACGACAAATTCCCTGAAGCTTTGCATACTTTGTTAAAATGATTTAAACTCTTTCTCAATTTGAACCCATTTTCATCTGAGGGGAGGGTTTTTTCTGAAAAAATAACAAAAAAATATTTTTCGCTTGCTTTTGTGGTCGGTAGATTATTGGTGATTTTTTGGCAGTACTGCCATTTTGCAATTTTGCAATTTTGCATTTTTTTTTTTTACATGAGCTCCACACAGGAGGCCCTGAGGAAAATAATTTCCCTCAGGGCCTATGTCATCTTTGAGGATGCTGTGTGGAGGGTTTTTTTTAAGGAAAGGAAGGAAAGGAGAGTTCTGGGAAGGAAAAGGGTTTAAGGGGTGGGTAGGATGGGGGTTCAGTATGTCCTGGTCATCCGCCTCCAAGACCTAGACAAACCTCACCACATGAACCCGGGCACCCCTGCTAAATCACCAAACGTAGCGAGCCACTTGGGGTGACCTATGGCAGAGGTGTTGGTTATCCAATAAAGGTTCCCGGGGCGGCGGTACCCATTCCCGCCTCCCAAATTACAAATTTGCAATATTCAATTACAACAAAAATAATCAATTTTATAATGAGGCGTCGTCTGGTTAGTCCTATTTTTAGGTGATACCATTTTTTTAATTAAAAAATATACGATAAATGAATGAATTCAACTTATGTGCGGTACTAAAAAGCGAAATATTAATATTTTTTACCGCGTTACTAATAAACATTTTTTAATTTCTTGACAACCATTTATGATATATTAATAGTTGTTTTTCAGTCATGTAAAATTTAAAACATGTTCATTAGTAATTTATTTATAGAATCCGTCTGTAAATAAAAAAACAGTTTTTATTATATATACAGACCCGTGAAAAATCACGGGATAGCCTGAATTCTTGGCGCAATCGATTAAAATTTTTGATAATGGCACTTAAACTGCATACACAGACAGACAGACGCACAACCGAAATTAGTATTTTTGGGAACTTAAAAATTAATATTAATTTATCAACAATATAAAAAAGGTATCAACACGCAAATTTGGGAGGCGGGAATGAGTACCGCCGCCCCGGGAACCTTTATTGGATAACCAACACCTCTGCGATAGGTCACCCCAAGTGGTTCGCTACGTTTGGTGATTTAGCAGGGGTGCCCGGGTTCATGGGTTGAGGTTTGTCTAGGTCTTGGAGGCGGATGACCAAGACACACTGAACCCCAGATTCCTATCCACCCCTTAAACCCTTTTCCTTCCCAGAACTCTTCTCTCTTTCCTTTCCTTAAAAAAAACCCTCCACACAGCATCCCCAAAGATGACATAGGCCCTGAGGGAAATTATTTTCCTCAAACGTATCTGAAGAAGGAACGGTCGTTCCGAAACCGGTCGGCTTTACTCAAATATATAAGTGGTTCAAATAAAGTTACATAAATTGTTTCATTTATCTAAATTGTGTTGTATTTGGTGTGGGGTGAACAGGTTCAGGGTGAATGGGTGAATTATTTTGAGATATTTCAATAATAGTAACAATAAATACAGTTGTCAGTAAGATCGAGTCTGATAAAAAATGAAGTGTGTTTATGACCAGAAGATTGGATTAGTCTTTGATCTCTCGGGAGGGGAGAGCCTTCATTAAAACTTCCCTTTCAACTTGTCAAGGGCTAGTTAGCGGAAGGGGGAGGGGTGATGAGGGGCGGGGAGGACAGTCCAGATAGACATCTTTGAAAAGTTTAATTTGTTAAGGAAAAACTTATTCCATTTAAAGAAAATAATAAAACCTGCCGGAACGACAAAGATACGATTTTTTCACCATCACGTGACTCGGGTACCAAACTGGGGGAGTTAATGGAAATGTTTGGTCGCGCAAAGCCTTAATTGCGCCTCGTCATGTCAATAGGGGACGTCGTTTGACATTCCTCATTTTACTGTTCTCTGATCCCAAATAATACCACCCTCCCCTACCACCATCACCACCCTCACCTCCAGCTAAAAGCAAAGTTCCGTATTGCACCTATAAGTTATGGCACATTATAGTCGCGTTTTATTGCCAAATTAAAGCCATACTAAATGCCAGAGATTTTCAAAATAACGCAAGTAAATGTTTTACAAGTTAAGAATTCGCAAGAGCCACCCATTCTGTACTATTTTAAAAAGCTATTTACTGTTGTTGTATTAAATTCTGCTTGTTCTGCAAATATTTTTGTGACAGCTATTTCAGCGTCCACGACCATTATCAAATTGTGGGTATGCCACATTGAAAAGACTTGTTTTTATGATTTTATTCACCGTTCTTCTGTTTTTGTTTGAAACATGTTACTTTGTTTGAACCACTTGTATATTTGTTTAAAGCCGACCGGTTTCGGAACGACCATTCCTTCCTCAGGGCAAACGTATACTAATTTGGCAATTACAAAATAGTGGGTGGGAACAATGTATTATTACTAACGATTGTGGTAGGGGTGAAGGCGTTGCTAGGGATTAATGAAGAGTGGGTGGGGGAACATATCCATGATTGGACTGTAAGATATTATTTCTTGTTTGTTGATAATTTTATACTTTTAAGGGATTTTTTTATTTGCGAGGCTTCAAAGTTATCTAAACATTTTCCTTTATGGTTAATATGAAGAATATTTATCCCCGTATCTTTTTTCAAAACTATGGTTATTTTCAATGATATGGTTAGCGATCTCAGAAAAATTACTATTATTAAGATCCCCTTAAATGTTCTTTGATTCTGATTTCAAAATTAAGAGTTGTTTTTCCAATATAAAATGAGGGACATTTGAGTTTATGTATTCCGGAATTAATCAATTTATGGTCTTTATCTTTATATTTCCTCAAAAAATTACAAAAATATAAGTGGTTCAAACAAAATAACATTGTTTCATTTATCTATAATGGATAACCACAAAGTTATAGCTATATTCAAAAGTATTATTATTATTCTCGAAAACCGTTTTTTTTACTTATACTCCCCCTGTCGTGAGAGCAGTTTATTAAAAAAAACTGTACATCTGATTTACACCGAGTCTTAATATGGCACCATGTAGAGATTTTTTTATAAAGGGCCCTCTTCTTTATTTTTGTTTTTTAATACGAAGAAAATTTTCCATAAAAATCGGAAATAAAATTCCTCTATGTGGTGCCATAGAGACTGAACTTTCAAACAGTTTCAGACTTGGTACATGCAAATAGGATGTATAGTTTTTTTTAATATGTTGTCATCCTGGTTGGCAAACATAGTTTCGAGATAAACGCTTTCAAAGTTTTCCTGAAGGATAATTCAACAACTGTTTCAAACTGTTTAACATAAAATACTGTTGAGTCATTCAATTTCTATATCCGGTATATCAACTTTCACTGATTTGTAGAAAACCGTAAAAAAACTGTCACATCTCTAGCGTAAATAAAAAAAATACTTTTCATTTTTTTACATAATGAATTCGAGTAATGTACATTCGAAAAGTGTTCATTTTTAGAAATATTTAAGTAATTTGGATAATAAAATGGATATAGCGGATTTTTTCGTGATTTATATGGAATATAGAGGCTTTTGAAACTCAACTGACTTGAGGGGCGTGTTTCTACACCCGCCATCTTGGAAAAATAACTGCTCGTGTTTGGTTGAATCCCGATATAGCGGGTTTTGATATTAACTTCTTGAATGATACAGCGGGTTATGTTTCATATTATACTCAGATTATTTTGTCGAAAAATTGGATATTGCGGGTATTGAAATTATGTGGCTCGTATCTCCGTCAATTTTGCGAATTTCTTTCAAACATTTGGTGACAGCATTCTTAACAAATGCATATTTCAGAAAATGAAATAAAAAATACCAAAAAAATACGTATACAGTGGTCTAGTGCCTTGATGTAGGTACACAGGTACACACCTATAATATAATAATAGTATTTTAACAGAATTATTTTAATTGTCTTTTTCAAAAGAGGAAATGAAAATAATTGTTGTAAATAAATGTATGTAATTGTTAAATAATAATTGTTGCGTGATAAAAACAAAGGTATATCTAGTGGGTAATATCTATGTCAACAATTTTTTTTTAATAGAGAGACCCGTGTTTTTCCGGTTCTAGCTCGACAGCTTTGGATTTCGTCTGTCTGTATATGGGTTTGTGTGTTCCGTATCCGGTCAATCCAGTTAAGATGATGGCTCTGTTGGGTAATACCTTTTTACCCCGCCAGAGTTCGCATGAGTGTTCCGGGCTGTCAAATAGGAACAAACAACGTTCCGCGAGGTCCACTGTTCACTAGTTCATAATATAGTGCAACGACAACTGTGAACCGAATAGAAACCACAGAACTTTGGGGAACCAGTTGATGTTTATTCCAATAGTGCGGTAAAGTTGACTATTGGCTTTGGTAGAATACTCCATAACGACAAGAGCTGAATGTAAACCAGGCGAGGGAAGGAACAATGCGTGCTTGTCAATTCATCGACTGTAAAGTGTTTAATGTTTTGCTAAACTGCCGGGATTATAAAAAACTTGCTTTCTACACGAGTGTGGTTTTCATTGGTGATTGGTACTCAGCATTTTCATCGCTCATTTTCAAAAAATTAGATATCGTCGCTCACATTATAACACTGCGCATCTCAAAAAGTACGAATATTTTTCAAAACTTCTCTTGCGCCATGTTTGAATCGACAAAACTGTTTTGATCAATCACCGCCCCTTTTATACAAAGTTTAGTAACAAAATAATTGGTACTTATCTATGATTAAGAACAAAATAATTATTAATTTATTTTAATGCTCTTTTAATTATATTTGTTTTATTTTTTAAAGAAAGTTGAAGATAGTGTTACATATTTCTCGTGTAATAACCAAGCTTATCTCATTATTTCTCATCCTTTTTTGTGTTACATCGAAAATGTCATTTTTATACTGATACATTTTCGTGAAAAATACTTCCTCAAAAATTGAACACTAAATACTAGTTAACCCTTTTTGTGCTATTTTTATTTACTAAATTAAACGGTTTTTTTTGTTTCTCCTCCGAACCTTTGTACTTAAAATGAAATAGATACTTTTTTTTTTTCACTTCTTCTTTCTTCATTTTTCTGTGCTCTTTCGTGTCAGATACTGATTATTATTTTTATGTTTTCTTATTCGTTCTGAAATTGTTACGTTAGGGTTAGCTATTTACCTAAGTTTCTTCGTTTTTTTTTTAATATTAGCATTTCTCTAAAAAGGGTGGAATAATTATTGTCTTAACTGCCTCTGCTATTATTCTACTATTTGGCCATTAATCTGTTATTATTCTTCTATTATTCTGGTATTAATCTGCTATTTTGCTATTATTCTGTTAGTATTCTGCTATTTTGCTATTATTCTGTTAGTATTCTGCTATTTTGCTATTATTCTGTTAGTATTCTGCTATTTTGCTATTATTCTGTTAGTATTCTGCTATTTTGCTATTATTCTGTTAGTATTCCGCTATTTTGCTATTATTCTGTTAGTATTCTGCTATTTTCCTATTATCTGTTAGTATTCTGCTATTTTGCTATTATTCTGTTAGTATTCTGCTATTTTGCTATTATTCTGTTAGTATTATGCTATTTTGCTATTATTCTGTTAGTATTCTGCTATTTTGCTATTATTCTGTTAGTATTCTGCTATTTTGCTATTATTCTGTTAGTATTCTGCTATTTTGCTATTATTCTGTTAGTATTCTGCTTTTTTGTTGCGTTAATTTGATTTAATTCTCGTGTAGATTCTCTTCGCATTGGAATACCAGCCAGTTTAGACATAGTTAGCTTATTAATATATATTCTTTATATTTACGTCTTCCAATAACAATTGGAACAGTTGTTTAAATATGTTACCTGCTGTGCTTAATTAAAAACTGTGCCCTAAACAAACAATTGGCGAATTTACTGAAGACTTGGATAATGGAAAGAATTAATTTGTTTTAGCTTACAATGACATATTATTCTAAAGACTATAAAATTGTTATTTATGTTTTCATAATTTTTCTTTTTTATATATTTCTAAAAATGTAACTATTAACTCACTTTAATGTAAAGAATCTTTAATGTAAAGAACTCGTTAGACAAACTGCTAAAAGGTAGTTTATCGGGACTTTTTTGTCTTATATTTATAAATTGTATAAAATAAATAAACAATAAAGAAAAGTGCATTGTTAATACTTTTGAAAGTATCGTTCTTTCATTTAAATTAAAAATTTAAACAGTCACAAACTTTTACCGGTACTTACAGCCAGTTTACTCTTCCACGGCCTCCGAACTTGCACAATATCTATTTAATATCTTGAAACAATGTTGCATGATTTGATTAATATTAATTTTAATTACACTTACGTTAATTTGCTCGTATCGTGTAAACAGCACTCTAGCGATTGATTTTAATTAAGGCGAAACCGTAATTAAGTTTTCTAATAAAATAAATATAAATTATCATATAAATTAACATTGGTTAGCTTTTAGGTTAAAGTAAAGCACACTTGGGGAGAGATATCAGTAAATTGTGTTATATGAATGTTTCGTGTAAGTTATTTGCCTTATGTTTGCCTTTTTGCAGAGAGAGACAAAATTTCGGATTCGTGTTGAGAAAACCAAGTTGAATATTTCCCAGACGTTTGACGGTAAATGTCACCTATTAAGTTCCGACTAAGAGAATACCTAAATCCCACCTCCAATTAAATAATAATGTAGCTTTGTTTACGAATACGAAATTTAATATAGATATCTTAGAAGATATAACCAAAGTTTATAACGTTGAAATAATGTTTCCCCAAAATTTCGTCTTGCAGAATCCACTGTTATTATTCCACTTTCTGTGTAGGGAATTCGGTTACTTACATAAATTTTAACTTAATCAAAGAAATTGAGAGACGCCTTAAAATAAAATTGAATTAACGCGATATAAACCGAGGGAAGGAAATTAACAATTCCAGTGAAAGTTGTGGAAACTGCTTTCATTAGGCCATTTCCCTCGGAGAGAGAAGAGACAAGCAGTCCCCCCCCCACTCGGAGGGAGCTACGTTAAATATTTAATTAACTGTATTGTTTGGTAAAGCGCAAAATGCATTTCGTTAACCTCGCTGCATAGAAAGACCGGAATTACCTAAAAAATACTAGACTTTCAGGCATTTCGTGTTCCATCATGTCTTGTGCTATACGCAGACGTTGATCGTATACTGTAGCAAGAGCAGTATAGTCTCTTCGTAGTTAATATCCTTGAATACGCATCTCAAGTGTGGAACCCAAGCAGTGCACAAAAATAGAATTGAAAGCGTTCAAAATAGATTTTTAGGATACCTCAATTTCCGCTCTGTTCGATCTCATATTAGTAATGAAGACTCTGCAAAGTTCTTCAAAATACAAACGTTAACTTGTCGAAGAAATATAGCAGATTTGGTAATGTTATTTAAAATTACAAATAACTTAATAGATTGTCCTGATCTTCTTCAACGCCTATCATTCCATGTTCCAAATCGCAACAGCAGGCAGTTGCTTACCTTTAATCTCCCTCTTTGCAAGACCAACTCCAAACAGAACTCATTTATCTACAGATCAACACACTAATTTAACTTAAATAATTACCACATTGACATTTTTAACTCAACTTTGCGTGACATAAAACGAAAACTCACCAAGCAACATGAGTCAAACGAGAAAGTTTAATCCCTATATATATTCCCGTCCTTTGCCTCTTAATCCTATTCCTATGTTCCTCCTCCCCCCCCCCCCTTTTTATATTTTGTAACTAAAAAGTAAAACTAAGAAAATACCCTTACAGTGTCACACTTTATTATTTATTATTAACTATCATCAGTGCAAAGTTGATAGTTGGCATAATTAACATCTTATTATTGTATTATTTTGTAATCTCTGATTTGCTGTCAACTTTCTCTAAAATAAAATAAAAATTATAGCACTGGAAACGTAACGCCATCGTAGTCTGCTCGCGCTCGCGTGTTTGTAGACTCCGACCTTATTTTCTGTTACGCGCGGGTGGATAAAGCAGACTGCTCAAAGTGAGAAGTGAATTGGAGCCTTCATACACCCCTCCTCCAGTATTGACGACGTACAAATAACTCAAGTCGCACTATTTCAAATTTATATTGTTCGTGCTTGGAAGGAGCTGGGTCAAATCGTTTCTGTTATAATGTAAACACCGCTCAAGGGTCTTATGTCTTTTTGCCCGGGTTTAGTGAGATTATGAACCCACAAATAATGTGAGGTGGAAAAAAATAGAAAGGGAAGTGAGACATACAAGAGAAAAGAACATTGAACTGCTTTCTTACAATTACAATTAAATTATCGTGTTCTAAAATTAAACGGATTATTACAAGCATTAGAAATAATTAAAATGAGTAAAAATATTAATTGTCTAAATATTAAACAATTAAAAAATTATTAACTAAACGTTCAATTTTAAAGATGTTCCCTTTCTCCCTAAGTAACCCCTAACCTGCAGAGTGATTTTATATCTTTTGTGGGATTGAAATAGATCGGACGCGTGCTCCTGTCAGATTTGTATGATTTTCTATGGCTGTCAATTGCTTTTTCTATGAGTATCAGGCCAGCTTCGCTTATTTTAAATAGTTTAAAACACAAAATACAGTAAATATACATAATTATTTATCCATTTAATGCAGTTGTATACCATGAATTTGACATTGCGAAATTTTGTTTCAATCCAAATATGCATGAATTATTTAGTTTGTCAAAATTGACCTAAAAACTTATTTTTTGCACGTAAATAGTTGTTTCTTGTCCTAATTTTTTAAATGAAGTGTAATTTCCATAATCTTTGCCTAAAAGTGCGGCGGTTTTAACGGTTAGCGATTTCGTCCCCAAGTATTCAATTGTTCTAAAGATGTAGATTTGCCTGACATTGAATTTTGACAATTGACAGCCATAGAAAATCACACAAATGTGACAGGAGTTCTCGTCCTACAACTATCTCGATCCAACAAAATATATAGAATCGCTCAGCTGAAGGACACGCAAATAGGATTTATTTTAAAATTAAAATATGTGATTTGATCTATTTTCTAATTTCATCCTGTAGGTAAAATGGAATGACGACAATTCAATTATTTTAGGAAAAACACTTTTTGCAAGTTATGCTTTGACTGCGCCTGTACATACGCAACATGAATATGAATAATGAGTTTTTTCTGTACACGAACACAATTCTTTCGAGAAAGCATACAAATACAATATCGGATTTAAATACCAATACAATATTGTATTTGTATACATTTCTTGGAAGAATTGAGTTTGTTTATGTACAACATTATTTATTCATATTGCATATGTACGGGCGCAAACAAATAATAAAATTAATCTTAATATTTTAAAGCATAAGTTGTAAAAAGTGTTTTTCCCTAAAATAGTGAAATAAGCGGCATCTATGAATGTGTAATTTATGCATTCTCTAAAGTTAAAAATATTTTAAACAAAAACACAACTGAACTGTTTGTAGGTGTTTGCAAATATGGAATTTAAATATGAAGAAATAGTGTTGTCCGTATAAAAAAACAGAATTAAAGCTTTCAAGAAATTAACACAAATACAATATTAAATTAAACATCCAATACAGGAAGATAATAAATTGATTTCTGTTCGACCATGACGTATTTTTACCATTTTTATTTATTTAAAACACACTTGAAAGATTTTCGTTTTATTATGTGCTATAAGAACGTTATTAATATCTACAGGAGATAAATTAAAAATGATTTTTTTTTAACAATTATCATTAAACTGATGTGAAAATAGAAACTATGAAATGAGTTTATTATGGATACGTTTTAAGATTTTCACGGCCAAAAGTATTTTCGTTATTTATTTTTGGGGTGTTTTGCTAAAGAAAGAGGTAGCTAAAGAGGGAGGTAGCGCAACACGGCGTAACACCCCAAAAATAAATAACGAAAAGAGTTTATCATGAATCAAGGAATTTTTTTGTTTTATAACGATCTGATACGTGGAAATTTTGCTAATACTTCGAAGAGTTTAGAGCATCTTCAAATAATTCAAATTTTCACGAAATAATAGGACGAAATGATTTGTTATTATAATTATACTCGACACGTGTGCTTTACATATTGATTGTCATATGAATCGGTTCCTAGGATAGATGAAATGGATCAATTGTAAATCAAATTGGTTGATCAATTTGTAATGAAGAAATTAACGTTACTCTACTAGCGGGTTCCTATCTCAGTTCTCAATTACTAATTCAATGCTCAGCCTGGGATAGTACAGGTTGAGAAGATTAGTTTGAGGCTGTTAGAGTAACAAAAAGCTTTGGTAAGGAGACTGCAATGGATACCGAATTAGACTTTAATTAATTCCGTAAGATGGAGCCGTGCAACGTGCTTTGGGGTTGGAGACATGAGAAATGTTATAGGGGGTGGGAGGGTGAAGGAAAGGGAGGGTTGAGAGGGGTAAGTATTACAGCCTCACAATGAATCTACGTGCTCTTTTATGTCCGAATGTAGATCTGGCTTCGCCTTGACCATACTGTTAACATGTATGAATCAAATATTTCTTACTATTAATAATTCATGTTTTTCGTGTACAATACAAACTGTACAAAACACTAATACAACTATTATGTGATTAATTTTAATCTTAAAATTGAACGGCATGCGTTATGCTTTCTTCTTATGTTTAAAAATAAACGTTGTTTTTTTAGTATGAACGTACACTGATATTATGTTTTGAAAAAATTGGGAGAGTTCCAGTAATATAATGGGATAAAGGAAGCGCTTGAAAGGGAAGATGTATCATACATAATATTTGATATTCAATGTTTGGACACTATGGCTTCATTAAAAATTGTGTCAAAACTCTGTTGTCGCCCTTCATTATTTTTCTTTTCACACGAGCTCCACACAGAAGGCCCTGAGGAAAATAATTTTCCTCAGGGCCTATTTCATCTTTGGGAATGCTGTGTGGAGGGTTTAAGGAAAGAAAGGAGGTGAGAATTCTGGGAAGGCAAAGGGTTATAATGGAAATATTGATTGTTTTTACATGAGTTCCACGCAGGAGGCCCTGAGGAAAATAATTTCCCTCATGGCCTATTTAATCTTTGGGGATGCTGTGTGAAGGGTTTTTTAAGGAAAGGAAGGAGAGGAGAGTTCTGGGATGGAAAAGGTTTTAAGGGTGGGTAGGAATCTGGGGTTTAGTGTGTCCTGGTCATCCGCCTCCAAGACCTAGACAAACCTCACCATGGCAGAGGTGTTGAATATCCAATAAAGATTTCCGGAGCGACGGTACCCATTCCCGCCTCCTTCATGATGAAGATTGCGGATAAAAATGCTTGTTATTCCGTCTTTTCTCAGCAGAAATAATAATAATTTTTTTAGAAATCAAAAAAAAAACAAAAATAAAAATAAAAAAGACGAGAGATCCTGGATTCGAGTTCCAGTTGCGACCGTTAGATATTTATTATTTTGCTACTTCTTGTTCTTTTTCATATTTCGTTTAGATTTGTTAGTACTATCTTCTTCTTCAATGAAATTGAGGGAGCGGGCCGGATCGGCAGAGACGGGGCGTGAAATAAAAGGCGTCAGTCGATGTAGTGTGAGTCGTCTTTATTGTGCTATGTAGCAATAGTCAATGAGCCAGGGGTGTAGACGGAAGAGTAGACAATGATGGTGCGCCGTAAGATGTGATGATGGTCAGGAAGCTGCAGTGGTGAAGATAACGTTTCTTCAGATCACTAGAGTGGTAGAGGATGACCAGTTCCAGGCGGTCGCTCGACGTCATGAGGACGGAGATGACGGCTGTGACTTCGGTACGCTGGAGTCACACGCAGGGCAGGAAGAAGACCTTGTGAGGCGATGAGGAGAATCTCTGCGGCAGCGAAACGTGACAGGCTTCGGATTGCCGGAGACCGAGTTGTTTCCCGAACAGAAAGCACGGCGGGCTTTATGTGCTGCGGGCGAGCGCATCTCAAGTCGTAGTGCGGCGGACCGGACTGCGAGACAGTAGTGGTAGATGAGAGCCTCGAAGGTGTTACAGAGAGTCCGAGAAAGTTCCGTAGTTCTCTGTGTTCCCAGATGCTCTGGATAAATGCGTGTGGTCCACATCGCAGCGTCTAAACGGTTCCTCGCTGGCGGGCAGGCGTTGACTGACAGATTGGGACTGACTGGAGCGGGCGAGCGAATCTGCTGCTTATATAGCCGAAGCGAGCGGTAGAGTAATTACCCTCACGGTAGGTAACGCGTGCCACTCGGCAGTTGACGAGAATGTTTGTATGATAAGATATTGTACGGTGCTATCTCGAGACCTTTCTAGGCGGTGGCGATATTATTAATCATCGAGACGGGCGCGGCAGGCGAGCAAAGTAAATCGTGCTGGCATAGGTAGGAAGGTATCTAGGCACGTAGCTTCCCGGCGCCGCGCGAATATTAGAAGATGTTTCTCAAGCGTTCTTTCTGATGGCGAAAGATAATGCGTCGCCACAGACTCCTTCCCCAGCGATGCGAAGTATCGCGTAAAAGATGAGGCCAGGGTTTGCAGGAAAGCCGGGTAGATGCTGGTTGGTGCGTCCATGCTGATGCGTCTCTACCGATGTCCCTCGCTTTTGCGGTGTAACCTATGCGTCGTGGTAACACTCTTGTCAGGAAGCTGCATGCTGCATGTTCACATTACGTTGGGGTCACCAGTTGAAGGAGCGGGCCGGATCGGTAGAGACGGGTAGAGGAATGAAAGACGTCAGTCGATGTAGTGTGAGTCGTCTTTATTGTGCTACGTAGCGATGGTCGGTGAGCGGTAACATGATGTATGCGGAGTGCCGCAGACGTGATTGCTGCAGGCGAACGGAGGTAATGGTGTGGTGAAGGTCGTTGCGATGCGGCGGAGTAGAGTTTGAGTCTGCAGGTCACTGGCGCATTGCTCGACACCGTGGCGGTGGAGATGACCTATCTTTCAGGCCGTTTCTCGACGCTTTGAGTCGCGGAGATGAACGGTGAGTGGCTCTGTGAGCTGAGCCACCAGCAGGTAGTCCTGACGAGGCGGAGCGTGTTTCCATGGCAGCGAAGCACAGTGGGCGTCGGAGTGGCATGATGGGGTGAGCTGATCCCTGGATTGAAGGTGAGGCAAGCCTTGTAAGTCGCGGGATGTAGCTGATCTCAGGATCTGAAGATACGATGGGCCTTATAGCTGAGACGTGATAAAATCCTCGCTGAAGCTGCCCTGGATGCGTAGAGATGCCATGCAGGAGCACTTGTGCTGAGATCGGTACATGCTGAGATGTTGGCCGACTGTTGAACTGATACTGACTGAGCGAGCGCCGAGTTGAGTCGCTTTATATACCAGCGCGACCGGTGGAGTAATTTTCCATTTGCCGGCAATGTGTACACTAGAAGGTACTCGAACATACCCGGTGCTGAATATTCAGGCGGCTTATAAACTCTAGACCTTTCTAGGCGGTGGCGATATTATTAATCGTCGAGACGGCCGCGGCAGGCGAGCAAAGTACATCGTGCCGGCATAGGTAGGAAGGTACCTAGGCACGTAGCTTCCCGGCGCGTCGCGAATATTAGAAGATGTTTCTCGAGCGTTCTTTCTGATGGCGAAAGATAATGCGTCGCCACAAAATGATAATAATTATTAAACCAAAATATTGAAAAGTTCTTCGTTTTCTTCCAGTCATATTGTCATTTCGAAAGTTGATTAAAAAACAGACAAATAAAATTAATATATTCAAATCAATTTAGGTATTGATTAATCTACTCGATGATAACAATTTACACTGGGTCATCCTGAATGAAATCTCCTTACGCTAGCCAGTAGGTAGTGTGGGCAATCCAGACTCTAGGCAATTCTCCAGTGGGGGGATTTCTGTTCTCATGTGTGGAATTATATTATACTGAACCGAGAAGATTCTTATGTATCTGTATTGTTCTCACGGGTAGGGAGGAAATGGGGGCCTTAAGGACGAAATAAAAGGTTTACTAAAATAAATCTTTTATCGTCGCAGTAAATCCACCAAGAGTTCTGTTGAGATCGTAGGTCATTGGGCGCGACACATTAAAGGACTTTTTATACTTCGGTCCCCGCGAGAGGCTTTAGGCTTATAGGTTTCCCATTGCAGTTAATGGTGTGATTATTCTTAATGTTCTTTATTATTCTGCTCAGCAAGCGGCCGACAAGTGTGTGTGTAGAGTGCGCAGGGAGTTATGCAAATAAAAAGTCCTCGGCTGAAAATCCAAGTTTGAGAGATCGTAAAGCCATTAGGTGTTAGCGGGCTTTATAGATTCCGCTAGATTCTTATTCTGGGGGCGTTTATTGTTCGAAACACCTCCGTAACAAGTTATTGTCTTTTAAAGTTTAGAGATTACTTCAGAAATCCGGCTTTTATGAATGTTTCACTAGAAATACCGTAGCTTGCCGATGTAATGAGAAGAAATTTTCTGTTGTATCAATTTGATTTT
Source organism: Limnephilus rhombicus (assembly GCA_929108145.2). Lineage (NCBI taxonomy): Eukaryota > Metazoa > Arthropoda > Insecta > Trichoptera > Limnephilidae > Limnephilus > Limnephilus rhombicus. The sequence continues at coordinate 22,333,062 of OV815287.1, read as the reverse complement.
TGTTTATTTTTCATGATTCAGGATTTAGCATCCATGGTGATAAAAACACAACTGCAAAGATTCCACCGTCATCAATGTGACTGACTTAATTTGCAACATACCCATTCCTCCTTAAGTTAACCCTAAAAGTATAGACAAATAAGTACCAAAACATTTCAATGAGTGGCGATTAATTACGAATTCGTTATTATTAAAAAAATATATATTTAAAATAAACAAAGTAGGTAATTATTGAATTTATGTGATATTAAAAACTTTTATAAATAAACACAAAATAATCAAAGAGTAACTGAGATGTCTAAATAATAAAAAACAGTTTCAATGTAGCTTGCAATAATTACCTATTTTATAATAATTGTATGGAATTGGTTTATAAGATATCTATCATCACTATTTCTTGTGAAGCTTTTGTCTGCACTTGTTTAGACTTATATAGGTACTTATTTGTCTATGCGTACTTGTTTGTATATTCTTATACTCGTTAATTTTTGGTTTACGTTTATCCTGACGAAGAAACTATTGGTTTTCAAGAATGTTGATATGTGTGCTGTATAAATTTATTTACTTTCTTGTACAAAGTTTTTGTTTTCATTAAAAGGAAAATGAGTCTTCTAAAAATGACAGTGACTATTAATAATTTAATAAAAAAGTACAAATGGTGCGCTTGATAATTGCCAATAAATTCGTTTTCCAAAAGAGAGCACTGGATACTACTACAAAAAACGAATATAGAAACCACATGTACAAACAATTGAATAAAATACACATGTTAAGTTAATTAAGTACTGTTATTTACATTATTTACTGTTTTCATAAGATTCTGTACATTCTTTTTTTATACGTGCGAACTTTGAACCAATTTTCAGAAGAGCAGCATAGAAATACTTCGCTTGCAATATAACAACGCATACCGCACGATGTTCGTCCTTCCCAGATACTGCAATACTTCCAACATGCGGAAGGATGATTTCCTAGTTTTGCAGCCCACGTACATAAGAACCCGGTTGTTATATTTATATGAGTATGTACATAAGATGCCTTTGCGTTGCTAAACCATTCATCCGATTGCGATGAAATTTTGGGGATTTAATGTGTGCAATCCCGCAATGATTTCTATATACACAGCGAGTTCTGGCATCGTGAAACTATGCGTTGCTAACTATTCATCCGATTGCGATGAAATTTTGGGGATTTAATGTGTGCAAGCCCGCAATGATTTCTATATACACAGCGAGTTCTGGCATCGTGAAACTATGCGTTGCTAACTATTCATCCGATTGCGATGAAATTTTGGGGATTAAATGTGTGCAAGCCCGCAATGATTTCTATATACACAGCGAGTTCTGGCATCGTGAAACTATGCGTTGCTAACTATTCATCCGATTGCGATGAAATTTTGGGGATTTAATGTGTGCAAGCCCGCAATGATTTCTATATACACAGCGAGTTCTGGCATCGTGAAACTATGCGTTGCTAACTATTCATCCGATTGCGATGAAATTTTGGGGATTTAATGTGTGCAAGCCCGCAATGATTTCTATATACACAGCGAGTTCTGGCATCGTGAAACTATGCGTTGCTAACTATTCATCCGATTGCGATGAAATTTTGGGGATTAAATGTGTGCAAGCCCGCAATGATTTCTATATACACAGCGAGTTCTGGCATCGTGAAACTATGCGTTGCTAACTATTCATCCGATTGCGATGAAATTTTGGGGATTTAATGTGTGCAAGCCCGCAATGATTTCTATATACACAGCGAGTTTTGGCATCGTGAAACTATGCGTTGCTAACTATTCATCCGATTGCGATGAAATTTTGGGGATTTAATGTGTGCAATCCCGCAATGATTTCTATATACACAGCGAGTTCTGGCATCGTGAAACTATGCGTTGCTAACTATTCATCCGATTGCGATGAAATTTTGGGGATTTAATGTGTGCAAGCCCGCAATGATTTCTATATACACAGCGAGTTCTGGCATCGTGAAACTATGCGTTGCTAACTATTCATCCGATTGCGATGAAATTTTGGGGATTAAATGTGTGCAAGCCCGCAATGATTTCTATATACACAGCGAGTTCTGGCATCGTGAAACTATGCGTTGCTAACTATTCATCCGATTGCGATGAAATTTTGGGGATTTAATGTGTGCAAGCCCGCAATGATTTCTATATACACAGCGAGTTCTGGCATCGTGAAACTATGCGTTGCTAACTATTCATCCGATTGCGATGAAATTTTGGGGATTTAATGTGTGCAAGCCCGCAATGATTTCTATATACACAGCGAGTTCTGGCATCGTGAAACTATGCGTTGCTAACTATTCATCCGATTGCGATGAAATTTTGGGGATTTAATGTGTGCAAGCCCGCAATGATTTCTATATACACAGCGAGTTTTGGCATCGTGAAACTATGCGTTGCTAACTATTCATCCGATTGCGATGAAATTTTGGGGATTTAATGTGTGCAAGCCCGCAATGATTTCTATATACACAGCGAGTTCTGGCATCGTCAAACTATGCTTTGCTAACTATTCATCCGATTGCGATGAAATTTTGGGGATTTAATGTGTGCAAGCCCGCAATGATTTCTATATACACAGCGAGTTCTGGCATCGTGAAGAACTAATCATCCGATTGCGATGAAACTTTGGGGATTTGATGTGTGCATGCCCGCAATGGTTTCTATATATACTGGCAAGCTATGGTATTATGAAAATAGATTTAAAAAAATGCAATAGATGGCAAGCGGGCTGTTTGAAAACTGAATTTACCGGGCCTGAATGTATGGAATACAGGAGTGGTGAGGGGAACTCGGGAGGGGGGTGGGCGGGACGGTGGAAGCGAAAGATGGGAGTGGAGAGAGGGAAGGCGGAGTGGGAACGCGTGAGGGGAAGAGGACATGGGAGAGGAAGGGGAATCGGAAGGGGAACGGGACGAATTGGAAAGGACACGCAGGTAGAAACAATTTCTTTATTAAGTGGCATAGCAACGCATACCGGGAACTTGCTAGTTATTAACATTTTATTTAATCAAAAATGCTATTATTTTACAATTAAATGTGAGCAGACGTTAAAATGTATGTCCCGGTTGCCATTGATATCGAGCTGTAAGTACCCGGTCTTCCTAGTGTTATCCGATCAACTTTACAATTTTCTTTCCAGTTTCATCAACATTGCCGACTCCCGGATGCATTAAGCCTTCCGATATGATTCAGCTTTCTTCTTGGTTTTTGTTGCAACTAGTTTCCGACGAGCTTTCAAAACAAAGGAAACGAAAATACTATGCAATATAATAGAGCAAGCAGATGAGTGTGGAATTGTGTTCGTAATGGATCGGAAGGATGATATAGATATAGAATATTGACAATCACAAATAAGAATTTATCAAAGGAAATGAGACTCACATCCGAGTCCTAATGCTAAACCTGATAAAATTGAATGTGTGTTGAGGCATGGAATGGACAGCGAAAACGATAAAATAGAATGAATTCCTTATGGTAATGAATAAAAAGAAGAGACGAACGCAAAAAAAATCAAATGCGTACAGCCGTAGGGGTCTTAAGTGTTAACGTATCCCGACGGCTTTGGTACAGAACATGCATGAAGAAAGGAATCCAAGAAGAATAAATCACTCAAGAAGGAGCAATAAAATTTCGGGACATCTTTAAAAAGGCATTAAGCCGCGATGTAAATCAAATGCTTAAGTCGCTTCATGTCAAAAATTGCTGGATTAATTATTAATATTATGTAGATATGCACACAACAAGTATCTATCAGTTAAAACTGAAGTATATATTATTTCTTATTATCGCCGACCCCTGCGGAAAAGTTTTTTTTTTAATTTTTTTTTTAAATTTTTAATTTTTTATTATTTATAAGTTAAAAGAAATATAATATTTCGCTTTCTCTTAAATACAGAGCATATAAAGTATAGTAGTAATATTTTTAATTCTGTTCCAACATCCAAATAGTTTTTTTTAAGGTTTTTATATTCTTTTCCGTTTTTATGTTATCTGCATAGACATCCAAATTTAATAAACCAGAAGTTACAGATGAGGGGTAAAACCAAACTATAGAGGTTGAAGAGGGGAATATGACTGTGATTCGTTAAAAAATCAATCTGACAATGTATAGGCATCTCGCATTATAAAATCACCATTTAGTTCATAAAAGCAAAACTGTTTTTTTAATGAATAGACCTTTTTACACGAGAGCGCGAATTGCCCGCCACGTTATTATTATATTTGCGTAGTCGAAATCGGCAAAAGAAAGTTCATCCTTTTTCACCCGGAAATATTTTGTTGCCGTGTTTAGTTGAGACACTTTTACAAATGTTTCATAATTTACTTACCCCTGTAACTCACTGGAGAAACGCCCACATTCGCTACGTTCACATATATTAGGGTATAATGTATAGCACAAGCTCTCACTTTTGTTCGTAAAATGTGCGATGTGACCAGCGCGCTGATCAGGACAAGAATGATGACGTCACATTTTTTTTAGATTCAAGCGACGCTCTCGTAAGCCCAGCTGGCTCCAAGTCGGAGCTATAGCCGGCTCCATGGGGAGGGGGAAATAATACGTTTTTATCACTTAGGGCAAGTCCAGATATATTCATATGTCCATGGTTATCTGGAAGGGGATTATATATGTGAACTCCCTCGTGGCGAATACTTTTCTTGCCACTTTTAGTCTTAGTATTTGTGTACAATTTATTGTGTTGTCTAGTATAATGTTCATGTACTTGTGATGTTTTTATAAATGTTGTGTTTGTGTGTATAAGTTCATTTTGTATTTTGTATTTGATTAAATAGTTACACTTAGCTACACTATAACTTGATTTTTCCCGTTGTTACACTTTTAATATTGTGGTACTACGAGGACGTTCGATTTGATAGCTTAACAATATCAGACCGATAGTCTCAAATTCTAACAAATTTATATCAATATCCCCGGCATGGTTGGGCTGTTGAAAGGGAACAAATTTAAAAAAATCTTTATACGATGGCAACACTGACGGCTACGTAAAAATTAAAAATCCTAATAAATAACAATTTCGAATTCAAATACTAACTTTAATATGCATTGGTACTCCACATGTACTTTTGACACTAAACGGGAGGTAATTAGTTAATGAGGTTAATCATATTTGAACAACATGTTTTTCTCCAAGCTGCAACAGAATCAATTGATCGCGTCTTAGGTGAACATTTAGTCGAAACTTTTTATTTCAATCTTAAGAGCTTCGTTAGTTCTTCTCCATTTATCAACAAGTCAGTTATTTTGCGTAATGAATGACATTATTCAAAAAGTTGTGTGTATTGACAGCTTATTTGGCACTCGGGAGGCAGCGCTAAAAACGGCGGCTTTTGTCAACCAATTGCCGGACGTGCTCGCAAATATCGCTAACAGACCATAAATGACGGATTTTGTTATTAATTGTCACATAGCGATAGTTTGGGAGGCGGGTATCGGTACCGCCGCCCGGGGAATCATTTATTGGATAACCAAAACCTCTGTCTTATGTCACCCCAAGGGGTTCGCTACGTTTGGTGACTTAGCAGGGGTGCCCGGGTTCACGAGGAGAGGTTTTTCTTGTTCTTGGCGGTAGACGCCTCTGCCCACCAGCTGCATGGCAGGCCGGAACGAGAGAGATTGGTTAAGGGAGTTCAGCTGTACTCTCTAGGAATTTCGCCTTGCACGGTAGTGGGAGGGATAGATACATACGTCCGTTGCTCCTGGACACACTGACCCCAGATTCCTACCCACCCCTCAAACCTTTTTCCTTCCCAGAACTTCCTTTCCTAAAAAGACCCTTCACACAGCATCCCCAAAGATGACATAGGCCCTGAGAAGAATTATTTTCCCCAGGGCCTCCTGTGTGGAGCTAATGTAAAAAAACATCGTAGGTATTTATGAAAGGTTGTGATGAATTGCATTGATCAACAGTGAAAATTAGGAAATATCGTAGCTTCCCACTTTAATTTAAAAAGAAAATATCAATTACTTATAAAACGGACACGTCTACGACATCTATCGGATTAGAGTAAAGTGAATTCATATTTACGGTAGGGATCTATAATTAGACAAAGTGAGACGAGTATTGATGAAAGGATCACAGATGGTATCAACAAATAGTCAGAAACAGGGACTCCCGGTATAATTTAGGCCGTGATATATTGACAGCCAATTGAATTACAGCAAAAACGATTAAAAACCGAGTTAGCCTATCAACGGGAAGAGGGCCGAACCCATTTTTAGAACAAAGGAACGACCTTTGTACTTAGCAATTAGTAATGTGATTAATGAGTTTGACGTTCCCACCAAACCGAGAGGTGAATAAACTCCATGGGAAGAAATAACCTGTTCAGGGACGAAAGAACGATGACCCCAAGAAATGTTATCATTAACCGGTACATTCCAGGGATCAGAAACCCTAGTTCTCGAACGCATTAAAACATATCAGGTGCGGAAAAAAAAGGATACACGTAAACACGATGCAAAAGTTTAAGTGAAAATTTGCAAAGCAAGTGACGAAAACGTATTGTAAGGTGTTAGGGAGATTTCATCTATAATACGATTGTTTGTGACGACCGGAGATGATCGATTCGAGGGAAAACGTGCTAAAGGAAATGGAAATGTTGAAAAAACAATGGAAAATTATTGTTATCAATTTTAGACGGAGCTAGGATATTACGATGAAAGATTTAGGGAGGAAACGTCAAAAAAAATGAGAGTTTTAAAGAATAGGCGAGGGTACATTTCAGATGTCTAGAGCGGTAACAAGTGTTAGAGAAGAAGATAGAGTGCAGTACGGAGGGGAGTGGAAAATGCTGAAAACATTGCGATAGAAAAACTCAGGAAAAGGAGTCATTTTACGTAATTAAAATGGAGTTTATAGAGTAGCATAGTACGCGATTGCAGATAAAGATGAGGCATTACAATGGTTGCCGATTTCAGATGTATTTTGTTGTGATAAACAAGGAATATTCGAACATGGAAATTGTTTAGATAAGAACGATTAGCCGTTAAAAAGGTAATAAAAATTATCATGGGTCTTATGAAATATTTATATTAAAGAATTCTCATAAAATTTAACGACACTGAAATAAAAAAGGATTTATTGCCAGGTGGGTACAAGAACTAATGTATACAACTGTCAAGACATATGGTTTATGGGATTTTTCGTAAGAACGGGACGAAATTTGGAAGGCGTTCTCTATGAAGCAATAAAAATGACAGAAATTTAAGGGCCGAAGTGGGGGTATCCCCTATAAAGATGTTAAAAAAATGATATATTTATTAATAACAAATAGAAAATGAAATTTTCCAAGAGGCAGCAAACATCAAAAAACGATATGGTTATATCAGGGAAGTACGGGGAAGCGAGGGGAAAGGAGATGCGACAGAGAAAAACAAAGGAAATCTTAGATTAACAGTGAATAAAATAAATACGGCTTGAAATATAAAAATCTATAGAGATATGAACAATAACGTAAGGATAAATAAGGAAATTCATGGAAAGAGTGTCGTGAATAAAAGAAAATTCGGAAAAAAAAATGGAAAATTCAAATATACGACGTAAATAGAGAAAATTCGGTTTTAAATGGAAAGGTTCATATAGAATACAGAAAAACTCGAGGAAAAATAATAAAATAAAAATGAACGATTTGCGAGAAAGACTTCGACATGAAGATATCTCTGATAGGCGAATTTGGGGACAGATTTGGAACATATGGTAGATGCCGTACGCACGGACATGTTACGGAATAGATGAAAATAGAACTTTAAAATTATTAAATTCAAGCTAATTTTGTATGAACAACAGGACAAAGGAAGTTGGACCATTAAACATGGATCTTACTAAATCCGGATCTTGTAAGTATGGGAGTACGAGACAGAATTGAAAGTATCAAACGCAAAACGTACAAAGAGACCGCATTCGACAATAGTGGAGAGGTTTCAAGAAATTACGAGTTGATAGTAATTAGATTGGTTTATTACAGGAGATTCAGAAACGATCTTTTGGACCTGAGAAGGGTATAAAAGTCTAGACAAATGCCAGTTGAGGACAGTCTACGTCGCGGTCGAAAAGGTTTTAACTTCGCGGAACGTGACGAAACGGTGGGTGATTTAAATTTGAAAAATTCTAAGTGATAATTATTTTGATACTTAGAAAAATTTCACATTCTAGTCAGTGGTCTACAGAAAAAAATACTTTGCAGTTAGAATCAGTGAAAATAAAAATTAAAGACAACGCATTAATTACTTGTGAAAAATAAAAGTGCTCGTGATAAATACAATTTGTTTTAGTGGAAAATTCGGATTTTATAATCACTTAATATCGTGTTTTTAAACTTAGAAATTTCGCGTTTAATATTAGTGCAATAAATAACTGAAGTGATGTGATAATTTAGTGTGAAAAAGTTATAATTAAATACGTGTGTTCAATCTAAGTGAAAGTGTTCTAACCAATAATAAATATTTAAATTAATTATCTTAAATAATAATAATAAAACAAAATAATATTTTATTAATACATAAAATTTCGGGGGGATAAAAATTTAATTTAACAACAATTTACCATCTCTAAATTAATCGTGAAGTAACTATCATTTAAAGTGTTATCTAACCACCGAGTTTTGAAATAAAATACAGTTTAGAACGATAGAGTTCATACATCATTTTAATTAATTAGATTAAATGAAAAAAAAAAAAAATTGAAGTCAAAGAGATTTAATTAAATTTAGGAAAATAAAAAATTAATTTAGGAAAATCGCAGCAAGGTTTACTGTGTATTCCCGGTCGGAAAAACCTTGGTAGGGGTAAGTCTTTTCCGTTATAAAATTTTACAGATTCCACGGAGAAGGCGGAACGCAGCAAACATTGGTATTTGGATTAATTATTTGACCAAGATATTACTCTCTTAATATGTGATATGTAACTATATTAAAATATTGTAAGTATAATAAGTATATTTTATATATTTATATATGTATGTATATCAACATATATATGTAATTTATTGTTCCCAAGAAAAATCTTAATCAAAAAAAAAAAAAAAAATAAACACTTATATAAAAAGAGGAAAAGGGTATCGATTCCTACCTCTGAATTCATCAATAACTATTGAAAGGAGTTATGTGTGATAAATTTACAAATCAATATTTTATATTTAATTTTATGTATGTATTAATATGATTTCAGAAAATCCAGAGCATTTGAAATAAGTTATGATATTAGAAAATATTCCAATCATAATATAATTATACATATTAATATTATAAATTATTATTGAGACAAAGTATATATAAATGAATAAATATGTATACGTAATCGGGTATCAGACTAGACAATTGCGCTAAGTACATCATTATCAAACAAAGAAAAAAATTTTTAGAGTCATCTCACACGTCTCCGGAATGTCTAAAGTAAACATACCTCATACGCTTGAATCTAGGTCACGGGGCCATCGAGAATGTTTACAAAGCTCAAATTGTTTACAAAATATGTCGGTCACTGGGGCACTAGTTCGATTACAAAAAAAGAAAAAAAAAAAATGACCTTGATTAATGGATATCGTACTTAGGTATTAACTTCTAGGAACGGGAAAAATTTATTATATTGCGCAATTATTAAAGAAAAAAAAAAGGAATTAAACACTATTTTAATTTGAACGTGAAGAGGTATCTACGGATCTAAGCAATTGAAAATTAACAGATTTATTATAGCAGTTCAAAAGGGTGTATTGAAGATTTACATGAAACATTTGAAAAATCACGGGGTAGTTCAAAAGGGTGTATTGAAGATTTACATGAAACATTTGATAAATCACGGGATAGTCCAATAGGGTGTATTGAAGACTTACATGAAACAGTCGGAAAATCACGGGATAGCTTAATAAGGGGTAATGAGGATTTACATGCTTCAATTGAGAATCACGGGATAGCAAGAATTTATCAAAAGTTGAACATTGGAGGGGAGGAAAAAAAAAAAAAAAAAAAAAAAAAAAATATACAGTTCAACCAACAGAAGGCAGTGTTCGCTTCTGTAACAAGGACCATTAATCAAACCATAGAGATGGCGGATCTCTCAAACAAAACCGTCAACAAAACCAAACAAAAGCTTGGAGTTATGGCGAATCTCCAGAACACATCGCCAGATAAGATCTTATTGTACTAGTATATATTTATATGTCACCCACTATTCTTATGTATCTATTCGGTATCAATCTGAAAATTTCGCAGAATTTGATGGGCGAGATCCGAGCTCGGGATGCGTTGCAAGTAGTTTCGTATTGCGAGTTATAAACCTTCCCAAAACGTATGTTTACATATATATCTTTTTATGTACTGTTCATTGAATGAAACGAACTCACTTACAATTAGTGCTTTAGGCCTGTCGGGTCACTCTCGTCTCATTTCTTGAACGTGGAGGGAGGATTCACGACCCGTAACTCCACACAAAACCGTGAGTATATGATTGCATATAGGACGAAACCGGTTCGCCCTAAGTAAATAGTAAACTTTGGAGGAGTAGGAATTTGGAGGTATCTGGGCTTGGGGGAAGACCTGAAGGCAGTGCATGATGGCGAAGGAAGGTCAATTGGGACGCGATAACTTAGGTATCAATCAATTGAACCGTGCCAAAAGACTGTGCGAATTTTGGGTTGACTTCTAATCACCCTGCTTACTTGCTGGAGGCAGGAGCCAAATTTTGCCAGAAAAAGGGTTATTCTGAGTTCGTCAAATATGCAATTAACTAATTACATTAACCTACTAAATCCATCTTTATATGTACCTTATAGCAGCTGAATCTAAACGGAGGGGCGCCCAGCAGATACGAGATACAATCATAATCAAATTTACTAACATTTAACCATTTGAGTTATATTTAATTATCTGTTCAATTAGCCATGTGTAGTTTCGATTAGTATTGCTTATTCATGAATTCATTAGGATGTAGGGAATCATAATAAACGTCAAAGGGAAGTTAGTTCATTTAGAGAAATACTTAAGGTTAAATTGCAAGAGAGAGACCAATACAGTTTTGAAATTCAACACTCTGTTTAGAATCAAGAGGGTTACCACAAAATTTAAAGTAATTAAAATCCTATATCATAAATCAAAAAAATTACACAACGTTTGATGGAGTTTAATTACAACCTAAATACGAAAATATTTACGTTCAAAGTCGTAAATAACGTATTTATTAGTTAAGTACATATATCGCTAAAGGTATGTAGTACAAGGGAGCTTTAAGTAGCTTTCTGTAGTTATCAGAGGAAATAAGGGTCCAATTTTATAAAGGCTTGTGTGACGTAGGGGAGGAATTTTCCATCTCTACCACACATATGCAAAGCCTTAAGAATTTAAATATCGATCAGAGCCAAGAGAAAAGGCGAGAATATTACAACTGTCTTGCCGATGAAAGGAGAGTTAAATAAGATGAAAAGACAGAACATCACAACTGGTGCCGTGACCAGGAGTAAATAAAATACAGACAAATATAAGAGAGTAGAAAAGACTAACATCACAACTGCACAGCCGTGACAGGAGATCAGAGTTTTACAAGTTGTTTTAGAAAAAAAAAAAAAAAAAAAACTTTTATTGGTCAATCTATTGCAAAAAAAAAAAAAAAAAAAAAAAAAAAAAAAAAAAAAAAAAAAAAAAAAAAAAAAAAAAAAAAATAATAATAATAATAAGTAGGACGTTATGTTAAATGAAGTGATAATAAAAATAAAATAAAAATCAGAACAGTGCGCCGTTAAATAAACACGAAAAAAATATATAAATTAATAAATAAATATACGGAAATAAATATATAAACAATACATTTAAATATAAAAAAAAAAAAAAAAAAAAAAAAAGTGTTAACGAATAAACTCTACATGTTTTAAAATAATTTATAAAAGTGTCGATAAAGTTTAAATCAAGTGACCATGAATTTGTTGATTGCTTATGAGATTATAAAATATCGTAACAAAGAATGTAGGTCAGATACAAGCGTAAACAGTTTATTCAAGGCAGGCCATAAATTGATAGAATAATGGTATTGACATTCCTGAATCCAGAATGTTAATGACCGTAATGTAAACAATCTGATACGAGATACCGCGGTGTTTGTAAGCATCGAAAGTGATAACAAAACATCGAAAAATTTTGAAGTAGGTGACATCGGGGGTAACGCGTATCTCTATAAGAGATTGTAGAATAAACAAACTCGAAAATAATATCAACACTCGGTTACGGAAAAAATAAACAGACTTTACAGATAAAAACGGGGGAACTTACCTACATAAAGTGACCCTTTGTTTATAGTTAATGTTGTGGGTTTGTATGTGAGGATTATCACATAAAAAGTCATAACATAAAAGATAAGGAACATAAAATAAAAATAACATAAAATATTTGATTGGGGATAGTGTCGAGTTGAGAGCTTTAATATCACAGGCGAATGTTTTATAGGTATATACCTATTTAAGGGAACATTTGATCATTCGGACCAAAAAAAGGAGGGGATTTGACGAAATAACATCAAGATAGGTATTGCGAACTCTAAATAGATTTTGCGAAAATATCGTAGGTATTGCGGAACTTGAAGGAATGGTTGGCATTCTAAACAATGAGTAATTATTGGTTGAACGAAAATCACGGGATATTCATTAACATTGGAGTAACAATATTCATTCCGTTTTTTTTTGCAATTACCTACATTTAATTGAAATGAAGAGTGATGGTAGAGTTGATCTAATTTGGGTTACAATCATCATGCAAACAAATATAAATAATTAAAAATATTGTGTTTTATAGGGGGACAGGTTCCAAAAAAAAAAAAAAAAAAAATAAAATAAATTATAAATATATATAGGTATATTTATAATAAATAGTTGGTATTGAGTTAAATTCATTAAAAATTTTAAACAAAAAATGGCGGAAAAAAGGAAAGTGGATGCGACGGAATTAGAAGCTAAAGAAATACCGTCGGGAGATGAATTACGGGAGATATTTAGACGTTCAAAGAGGTCTAAGTTACGAGTCGAGGATATGATAGAAGTCGTTCAGCCAGAGGGGGAGACCGACACAAAATCGGAGGAACAGGGCGAAAATAAGCGAGAGTGTGAAGAGAGACTCACACATGATATGTTACAGGAAAAACCCGAGGAAAAGGAACAAGAAAAGTTAACGAAGTAAAAGGAAAAATAAAAAAAAAAAAAAATAAAATAAAAAATATAGAAAAACGAGAAAATTGAAAAAAAAAAAAATAAGTAAATAAATAGAATAAGGAAGGCAACATAATTTACATGAGGTAATTTAGGAAATTAAAATAGAGATTATAAGGTTGTCGCTTAATAAGATAAAAATATAAACATTAACCAGGCGACACTCGGAAAATAAAGAAAATGGTTGGGAAACGTGGAACAAGTAGGCGAGCCCAGGCTTTAGTGACAGCAATCGGGGAAAGTGTCACAACCGAGACTTCAACAATAAACATAGGAGATATAACTACAATAATTCAGGCAGCTTTGGCACCGCTCGTCAATAAGATGCAAGAACTCGAGAAACAATTGGAAAGCCCAGCAACAGTGGCGGTGATAGGAGAGGATAGTGCGCCGAAAAGCGTTCTCCAAGTAGTGGAAATGTTACCACAGCAGGAACGACCATCATTCTCCGGTGGAAATCAAAATCCCATTAGTTTCCTAGAAGATTTAAAAGAATACACTAGAAAAGTGAAACGAACGGATCCTTTAGTCGTCGTACGGGAAAATTTGAAAGGGGAAGCTAAATCGTGGGCAAAATTGTACAATAAACGATGGGAGACTATGTTAGATTTCGAACGAGATTTTTTAGCTACCTATTGGGGAGACATAAAGAAAAATGAAGTTCGCCGTCGTCTTGCAGAAGGGGTATATGATGCCAAGAAAAATATATCCATGCTCACTCATTTCGCAAACTATTGGGAGCTAGCGAAGGCTTTAAAGATTATTGACACACCGGTGGGCATAGTTGACGAAATTATGAGACATTATCCGAAGGAAATTCAATCGCTATGGTTTTCGGGGCAATCAGGAGATGAGATTGTCGCCGCTGAGTTTCTACGAAAACTAGATACAATGGTATGTACACCAGAAGAACGGAACATGAAGAAGAGGAGTGGGGAGGAATCCAGCAAGAAGGACAAATACCGTGACCGTTACCACGCCATAAAAAGGAGGATACACGCAATTGAAAGTGTGGGCGAAAACGCTAGTTGCAGCAAGTGCACCGAAGTTAACAGTTCACCAAAAGAAAATTCTACAATAACTACAGCCGGGAAGGAGCTAGTGGTCGCAGCCAACTCGGGAGATAAAAGGAGATTATAGCGCTTTACATTTAGCTAGATATTACACAAGTAATAAGAAACAAAAATCAGGTTTACATTTAGTGGAAATCGACGGATAGAGTGCGAAGTTTACAAATATTTGTAAATGTTAATAAATAAATAAACGATTGAGAAATACAAATAAAATTGTGTTAGGGTACATTATAATTGGGGAGGGGGAAGAAAGAAAATTACTAAAATATTAGATTATCAGATTGCTTGCGAGGGGCGGATCGTCGTTAAGTCTTTGAGGGTGAGTGGACAAGTTCTTAATAAGCGACAATCATATTCAATTATTGAAATAGAGTAAGGCAAATAAATTCGTTAATTTTGATTTTCTAGTTGGAAAAAAAAAAAATAATAAATTTTTTACTTTTTTTTTTATGTGTTAGTGAGAAAAAAAAAAAAAATGTTAGATAAGTAAGAACACTCAAAAGGAGAGAATTAGAGATATTATATGGCACACAAAAGGGACATTTTGAAAAAAAAAATAAACAATGCCTAGGAATTTTTTTTTTTGGAATATTGAAATAAGAAAGTTTATCTATAGATATAGGGTAGACATTAAGTATAGAGATAAAAAGGTAACATTTGAATTAAGGTATAAATATTTTAGATTTCGAAAAAAAAAGGAAAAAAGGAACGCTGAACCAATTTGAGGATAATAAAGAACATTTATAAAAATTTTAATATTAGAGTGGACAACACTTAGGCTAGAACCACTTTGGATGAATTAAGAAATTACAATTAGAAATTAAGAATTATAAAATAAAGTTTAAATAAATAAAGAAAAAAAAAAATGCTGGAAAATTTATATGAAACATGTATACCACTGATTGTCGGATTGGGTGAGGTCGTGCGAAAACCCACATTTCACAAAAAATATTCATACTTACAAAACAAAAAAACAATTAATTGCACACCAAGAGACCACCCGCTTTTCAGTTGTTCGAAAGGCCGCGAGATTGTAAACAATCTTTACTTAAATCATTGTAAGGGAGGTCTTAGTCCAATTTGGTTGGGGACCACCAAAACACGCGAGTCGAGGGGCGTGTTCCAGCAAAAAGAAATTAATTTTGAATCTATCAAAATTAAAGAAAATTTCATAAAGTAAAATCTACGCGAAAAGAAAATAAAGAATACAATGAGATTCAAATTCAAGATTGTTAACAATCCGAACAGAATGAGGAGGGGGAGATAGGAAGTAATAGGATACGGAAAAGAGATAGGGGATAACAGAATGAGGAGGGGGAGATAGGAAGTAATAGGATACGGAAAAGAGATAGGGGATAACAGAATGAGGAGGGGGAGATAGGAAGTAATAGGATACGGAAAAGAGATAGGGGATAACAGAATGAGGAGGGGGAGATAGGAAGTAATAGGTTACGGAAAAGAGATAGGGGATAACAGAATGAGGAGGGGGAGATAGGAAGTAATAGGATACGGAAAAAAGATAGGGGATAACAAAATGAGGAGGGGAAGATAGCTAGTCTAAATTTGAACACAATTTCGGTGTCTAACGAAAAAAAAAAAAAAAAAAAAAAAAAAAAAAAAAGAGAAGAGGACATTAAAATAAAATACAACGTTAGCCACAGCAAATTGAGTTCAGAGGAGGGAACTGTGATGAATTGCATTGATCAACAGTGAAAATTAGGAAATATCGTAGCTTCCCACTTTAATTTAAAAAGAAAATATCAATTACTTATAAAACGGACACGTCTACGACATCTATCGGATTAGAGTAAAGTGAATTCATATTTACGGTAGGGATCTATAATTAGACAAAGTGAGACGAGTATTGATGAAAGGATCACAGATGGTATCAACAAATAGTCAGAAACAGGGACTCCCGGTATAATTTAGGCCGTGATATATTGACAGCCAATTGAATTACAGCAAAAACGATTAAAAACCGAGTTAGCCTATCAACGGGAAGAGGGCCGAACCCATTTTTAGAACAAAGGAACGACCTTTGTACTTAGCAATTAGTAATGTGATTAATGAGTTTGACGTTCCCACCAAACCGAGAGGTGAATAAACTCCATGGGAAGAAATAACCTGTTCAGGGACGAAAGAACGATGACCCCAAGAAATGTTATCATTAACCGGTACATTCCAGGGATCAGAAACCCTAGTTCTCGAACGCATTAAAACATATCAGGTGCGGAAAAAAAAGGATACACGTAAACACGATGCAAAAGTTTAAGTGAAAATTTGCAAAGCAAGTGACGAAAACGTATTGTAAGGTGTTAGGGAGATTTCATCTATAATACGATTGTTTGTGACGACCGGAGATGATCGATTCGAGGGAAAACGTGCTAAAGGAAATGGAAATGTTGAAAAAACAATGGAAAATTATTGTTATCAATTTTAGACGGAGCTAGGATATTACGATGAAAGATTTAGGGAGGAAACGTCAAAAAAAATGAGAGTTTTAAAGAATAGGCGAGGGTACATTTCAGATGTCTAGAGCGGTAACAAGTGTTAGAGAAGAAGATAGAGTGCAGTACGGAGGGGAGTGGAAAATGCTGAAAACATTGCGATAGAAAAACTCAGGAAAAGGAGTCATTTTACGTAATTAAAATGGAGTTTATAGAGTAGCATAGTACGCGATTGCAGATAAAGATGAGGCATTACAATGGTTGCCGATTTCAGATGTATTTTGTTGTGATAAACAAGGAATATTCGAACATGGAAATTGTTTAGATAAGAACGATTAGCCGTTAAAAAGGTAATAAAAATTATCATGGGTCTTATGAAATATTTATATTAAAGAATTCTCATAAAATTTAACGACACTGAAATAAAAAAGGATTTATTGCCAGGTGGGTACAAGAACTAATGTATACAACTGTCAAGACATATGGTTTATGGGATTTTTCGTAAGAACGGGACGAAATTTGGAAGGCGTTCTCTATGAAGCAATAAAAATGACAGAAATTTAAGGGCCGAAGTGGGGGTATCCCCTATAAAGATGTTAAAAAAATGATATATTTATTAATAACAAATAGAAAATGAAATTTTCCAAGAGGCAGCAAACATCAAAAAACGATATGGTTATATCAGGGAAGTACGGGGAAGCGAGGGGAAAGGAGATGCGACAGAGAAAAACAAAGGAAATCTTAGATTAACAGTGAATAAAATAAATACGGCTTGAAATATAAAAATCTATAGAGATATGAACAATAACGTAAGGATAAATAAGGAAATTCATGGAAAGAGTGTCGTGAATAAAAGAAAATTCGGAAAAAAAAATGGAAAATTCAAATATACGACGTAAATAGAGAAAATTCGGTTTTAAATGGAAAGGTTCATATAGAATACAGAAAAACTCGAGGAAAAATAATAAAATAAAAATGAACGATTTGCGAGAAAGACTTCGACATGAAGATATCTCTGATAGGCGAATTTGGGGACAGATTTGGAACATATGGTAGATGCCGTACGCACGGACATGTTACGGAATAGATGAAAATAGAACTTTAAAATTATTAAATTCAAGCTAATTTTGTATGAACAACAGGACAAAGGAAGTTGGGCCATTAAACATGGATCTTACTAAATCCGGATCTTGTAAGTATGGGAGTACGAGACAGAATTGAAAGTATCAAACGCAAAACGTACAAAGAGACCGCATTCGACAATAGTGGAGAGGTTTCAAGAAATTACGAGTTGATAGTAATTAGATTGGTTTATTACAGGAGATTCAGAAACGATCTTTTGGACCTGAGAAGGGTATAAAAGTCTAGACAAATGCCAGTTGAGGACAGTCTACGTCGCGGTCGAAAAGGTTTTAACTTCGCGGAACGTGACGAAACGGTGGGTGATTTAAATTTGAAAAATTCTAAGTGATAATTATTTTGATACTTAGAAAAATTTCACATTCTAGTCAGTGGTCTACAGAAAAAAATACTTTGCAGTTAGAATCAGTGAAAATAAAAATTAAAGACAACGCATTAATTACTTGTGAAAAATAAAAGTGCTCGTGATAAATACAATTTGTTTTAGTGGAAAATTCGGATTTTATAATCACTTAATATCGTGTTTTTAAACTTAGAAATTTCGCGTTTAATATTAGTGCAATAAATAACTGAAGTGATGTGATAATTTAGTGTGAAAAAGTTATAATTAAATACGTGTGTTCAATCTAAGTGAAAGTGTTCTAACCAATAATAAATATTTAAATTAATTATCTTAAATAATAATAATAAAACAAAATAATATTTTATTAATACATAAAATTTCGGGGGGATAAAAATTTAATTTAACAACAATTTACCATCTCTAAATTAATCGTGAAGTAACTATCATTTAAAGTGTTATCTAACCACCGAGTTTTGAAATAAAATACAGTTTAGAACGATAGAGTTCATACATCATTTTAATTAATTAGATTAAATGAAAAAAAAAAAAAATTGAAGTCAAAGAGATTTAATTAAATTTAGGAAAATAAAAAATTAATTTAGGAAAATCGCAGCAAGGTTTACTGTGTATTCCCGGTCGGAAAAACCTTGGTAGGGGTAAGTCTTTTCCGTTATAAAATTTTACAGATTCCACGGAGAAGGCGGAACGCAGCAAACATTGGTATTTGGATTAATTATTTGACCAAGATATTACTCTCTTAATATGTGATATGTAACTATATTAAAATATTGTAAGTATAATAAGTATATTTTATATATTTATATATGTATGTATATCAACATATATATGTAATTTATTGTTCCCAAGAAAAATCTTAATCAAAAAAAAAAAAAAAAATAAACACTTATATAAAAAGAGGAAAAGGGTATCGATTCCTACCTCTGAATTCATCAATAACTATTGAAAGGAGTTATGTGTGATAAATTTACAAATCAATATTTTATATTTAATTTTATGTATGTATTAATATGATTTCAGAAAATCCAGAGCATTTGAAATAAGTTATGATATTAGAAAATATTCCAATCATAATATAATTATACATATTAATATTATAAATTATTATTGAGACAAAGTATATATAAATGAATAAATATGTATACGTAATCGGGTATCAGACTAGACAATTGCGCTAAGTACATCATTATCAAACAAAGAAAAAAATTTTTAGAGTCATCTCACACGTCTCCGGAATGTCTAAAGTAAACATACCTCATACGCTTGAATCTAGGTCACGGGGCCATCGAGAATGTTTACAAAGCTCAAATTGTTTACAAAATATGTCGGTCACTGGGGCACTAGTTCGATTACAAAAAAAGAAAAAAAAAAAATGACCTTGATTAATGGATATCGTACTTAGGTATTAACTTCTAGGAACGGGAAAAATTTATTATATTGCGCAATTATTAAAGAAAAAAAAAAGGAATTAAACACTATTTTAATTTGAACGTGAAGAGGTATCTACGGATCTAAGCAATTGAAAATTAACAGATTTATTATAGCAGTTCAAAAGGGTGTATTGAAGATTTACATGAAACATTTGAAAAATCACGGGGTAGTTCAAAAGGGTGTATTGAAGATTTACATGAAACATTTGATAAATCACGGGATAGTCCAATAGGGTGTATTGAAGACTTACATGAAACAGTCGGAAAATCACGGGATAGCTTAATAAGGGGTAATGAGGATTTACATGCTTCAATTGAGAATCACGGGATAGCAAGAATTTATCAAAAGTTGAACATTGGAGGGGAGGAAAAAAAAAAAAAAAAAAAAAAAAAAAATATACAGTTCAACCAACAGAAGGCAGTGTTCGCTTCTGTAACAAGGACCATTAATCAAACCATAGAGATGGCGGATCTCTCAAACAAAACCGTCAACAAAACCAAACAAAAGCTTGGAGTTATGGCGAATCTCCAGAACACATCGCCAGATAAGATCTTATTGTACTAGTATATATTTATATGTCACCCACTATTCTTATGTATCTATTCGGTATCAATCTGAAAATTTCGCAGAATTTGATGGGCGAGATCCGAGCTCGGGATGCGTTGCAAGTAGTTTCGTATTGCGAGTTATAAACCTTCCCAAAACGTATGTTTACATATATATCTTTTTATGTACTGTTCATTGAATGAAACGAACTCACTTACAATTAGTGCTTTAGGCCTGTCGGGTCACTCTCGTCTCATTTCTTGAACGTGGAGGGAGGATTCACGACCCGTAACTCCACACAAAACCGTGAGTATATGATTGCATATAGGACGAAACCGGTTCGCCCTAAGTAAATAGTAAACTTTGGAGGAGTAGGAATTTGGAGGTATCTGGGCTTGGGGGAAGACCTGAAGGCAGTGCATGATGGCGAAGGAAGGTCAATTGGGACGCGATAACTTAGGTATCAATCAATTGAACCGTGCCAAAAGACTGTGCGAATTTTGGGTTGACTTCTAATCACCCTGCTTACTTGCTGGAGGCAGGAGCCAAATTTTGCCAGAAAAAGGGTTATTCTGAGTTCGTCAAATATGCAATTAACTAATTACATTAACCTACTAAATCCATCTTTATATGTACCTTATAGCAGCTGAATCTAAACGGAGGGGCGCCCAGCAGATACGAGATACAATCATAATCAAATTTACTAACATTTAACCATTTGAGTTATATTTAATTATCTGTTCAATTAGCCATGTGTAGTTTCGATTAGTATTGCTTATTCATGAATTCATTAGGATGTAGGGAATCATAATAAACGTCAAAGGGAAGTTAGTTCATTTAGAGAAATACTTAAGGTTAAATTGCAAGAGAGAGACCAATACAGTTTTGAAATTCAACACTCTGTTTAGAATCAAGAGGGTTACCACAAAATTTAAAGTAATTAAAATCCTATATCATAAATCAAAAAAATTACACAACGTTTGATGGAGTTTAATTACAACCTAAATACGAAAATATTTACGTTCAAAGTCGTAAATAACGTATTTATTAGTTAAGTACATATATCGCTAAAGGTATGTAGTACAAGGGAGCTTTAAGTAGCTTTCTGTAGTTATCAGAGGAAATAAGGGTCCAATTTTATAAAGGCTTGTGTGACGTAGGGGAGGAATTTTCCATCTCTACCACACATATGCAAAGCCTTAAGAATTTAAATATCGATCAGAGCCAAGAGAAAAGGCGAGAATATTACAACTGTCTTGCCGATGAAAGGAGAGTTAAATAAGATGAAAAGACAGAACATCACAAGGTTTTATCGATCGACCGTGTTAGACCTCCAGAACGGTAGAGGACCGGGTAGAAACGGATGACAAAAAAATCAGGTGCAAAGAAAGAAAATTCTGTAAAAAAATCACAACATATATTTTTACATGTCTGCCCACACGAAACAATTTAATATGTTGGTAACTCTCCCACGACTGTCTGCGCCACATTTCTGACAATTGAGCAGTGAGATTTGACTTCTTATTCAGATAAACCATATTACGTGTAAATACGGATTATAAATAAGCTAGAAATTTAATCATTTCTTTTCAAATCATATCGCATTCGTCTGTATTATGTTCTCACTATACATCGAGGTTGTTGTGTTATTAAATGTATTGACAAGCCACAGCTCTATTTACAAACAGGGTAAAATTATTTTTTTCATTGATAAAATGGTTAGATTTTATTATTAGATTCGTGGATATTCTTAAGTATTCACAATGTTGAAGACACATTTGCCTAAATATCTGTTTTAAATATGTGTAAAGAAAAAAAAATGGACTACTGCCAACTTCCAACCAATGATAAATGGAAATCAATTTATAATACCTGATTTTAACACAACCCGAATGCAAAACCTTTATTATATAATTTATTAACAGATTTGTATATGACCAGAACAATAAAATTTAACACTTTTCAAAAAAAGGTTACACATGTAAATATTTTATAAAAACATCTTTTATTTATGAATTTTTATTTTACTAATTTGTACATTTAAGTTTACAAACTTTCTAGTTAATTATAATATTTCATATTACAAACTAAATTTTATGTAGTTTTATGTAACTCCTACAATAAATACATCTTGAACTTTCCAATTCGTGTGGACTTTAATGTTTCTGGTGGCGTGTTATATAAATTCATTCCTTTGTACGGTAAACTGTTCTGCGTATTAGCCTTGTCTTTTTTTAAGCCTGATTTCCTTGCACGTCCTTGCGTTATGTCTGTGAATGTCCTTGTTGAATATAATTTTATTTGAAAAGTATTTTGGTAAAATGTTGTTTATTATTTTATTTATAAATATCATCGTATTCAAGGTCAGCATCTGTTTCACGGTTAGCCAATTCAGTTATTTTAACATTTTGTTTTCTTTTGAAAATCTAAGAAATCTAAAAGTATTATTCTCATTGCCCTGATTTGGAGAATTTGAAACTTATTTTGTTCTCGTTCTTTACAAAGGAAAAGGATAGTTGAGCAATAGTTAAAATGATAGTGATTGCAGTTTTACTATATAGTTTTTGCCGCATTTTCTTCCCAAAAAAGATATTTTGTTCCCAATTTTCTTTTGTGTGTATTCTGCATGCTTATTGAATGTTAGCTTGGAATCTAATGTAACTCGTAAGTATTTCATTTTAATAACATTTTCAATATTTTCTATATAAAGTATATCTTAATATATAAAACAAAGTCGGGTTAGTTACATCATTTATAATCAAGAACGGCTAGACCGATTTTAATTTTTTTATTTTTGATTTATTTATTTACATATGCATATATATTACAATACATTACAATGCGAAACTTTGTCTTTCCAACTGGGAAGAATACCCGTTTCAGGACAGCCAAATTGTATATTTAGTTCATAATATTCTTAACAAAGGAATGGTTTCGTTCAAGATATCACGGGAATTTGCTTCTGTCAAGACAACTTTTGAGAACGTTAAGAATTGTATATAATTAAGTGATGGTTTCTTTATGTCTTTAAAAGAATCGCAAAGATGTGATTTTTTTCAAGGTCAATTTGGAGGTCAAGTGAATGCATTTATTAATGTTCTATGAGTGTTTCCTTTAGTGAGATCACAAGTAGGAGATTCTTTCCAGGCCATTTTAGAGAACATTTACAATTGCATAATCAGAATTAACACATTTATAAACCAATATTTGACATATGCATTCCCAATGTATTTATGACTATTTAATTTGAATAAAGTACTATAATTTTTTGAATTTCTTAAATAGTAGAAATTACACAATTATAATCTAAATATATGACAAATGATTTTTTCAAGCTCGTTTTGGAGAACATTAATTTAATTAGTTGTTTATTTATTTCTTTTATGATCTTTGATTTGTTGGATTTGTCTCCACAAATCGAAGATCGTGAAAAGAAGAAAAGTGGTTTTTTGTTATATTTGTGCTTTAGTGTTATATTCTTCTTCCTTCGCGCTGTCCCAACTCATTGCCTAGGTAGGCTGTTGGGGTCGGGTCTTCTCGTTCTCAGGTTGTAATTTCTTCTGTTCTGAGTATCGCCTTCATCCAGGCCGTTTCTCTGAAGTATTTTGGAGCATTGAGTCATCCAGGAGTTCTTCGATCTTCCTCTGGATGACTGTCGATGAAGCTCCATAGACATTGCCCGCTTCACTGTGTGGTCTGATGGTCTCCGTCTTGCCCATACCATATCAACTGTCGTTCCTCCAGCTTACTGTTTATGTCTGTGATACCCAGGCTACCACGAATGCGTGAACTTTTAATTTCATCTTTTAGCGATACTCCTGCCGACCATCTAAGCATTCGCATTTCTGCTGTTTCGAGCTGCCTCGAGTAGGAGTTGTACATAGTCCAGCATTCGGAGCCATACATTATCGCGGGTCTTACAATAGTCTGGTATATCTTTCCTTTAAGTATTATAGGCATTTTGGAGTCACACAATATTCCTGCTACGGATCTGAATTTCATCCATCACACACCTATTCTATGGATGACATCTGCTGCACATCCTCCGTCTCTGTGGATTAGTGAGCCCATATACTTAAATTAATCACAGTTGGCTAATGTTACTCCATCCAGTTGCATCGAAGGAGTTACAGCATTATAGCAACCTGAAAATTTTTGTCAAATATTTTTGCTTTATTGAAAAATGTACCTTATTTAATATTTATAAAATATTTGTAAACTAGTCTGTCTCGACATAGGATTTCCTAGTGAGGCAGGCAAGGTCGAAAAAAAATATACCTTATTAATTTTTATATAGATGCACATAATAAAAAAATAAAAAAAATGTGTTCTCAAATTCAGTGTTTTCCTTGCTAATTTTTAGGTCATTATCCTCCAGAATCTTTCTCAACCTTTCCAGGATATTCTGTAAGTCACAATGATTATCTGCTTTTAGTACTACATCATCTGCAAAAAGCCATAGTCTTAAGATACTGTTGTTCATTTCTTGACTTGTAAGATAATTCATGACCATTATGAATAACAGTGGGCTGAGGACAGATCCTTGGTGTAACCCCACTTTAATTGGAAATTTTGGTGATGTCCCTGATGTGCATCTTACTTGGGTTTCAACGTTTGTATATCTTTCCTGGTACATTGTGGGATCTCAATGCCACCCATTTCAGGCTTCGGGGTACCTTGTCAAATGCTTTTTCCAAGTCTATAAATACCATGTGCAAGTCTTTTTTTGCATCTCGATGTTTTTTAACAAATATTCTGACTGTTTGAATAGCATTTATTGTTGATTTTCCCGACACAAAGCCGCATTGATCGTCATTTAAAAAATATATATATATATATATATATATTTTTACAATATTCCTTATTCGTTGGTTGATAATTATCTCATATATTTTCATGGTGTGAGACATAAGCCTAATCCCTCTATAATTGTCGCGCTTCCTAGAGTCTCCTTTATTTTTGTAAAATGGAAGAAGGTAACTCTTCCTAAAGTTTTCTGGCATTAGTTCTCCATTCAACACTTTATTGTACAGATTGCACAGCCATTTACGTCCACTTCACCACACTCTTTCCATAATTCAGCTGGAATATTATCTGGCCCCACTGCTTTCCCCACTTTCATTTGTGATATGGCTACTTTAACTTCTGTCTGAGTGAATTCTTCAACTGGCCCCAGCACTGGTTGCTCTGACACTTGAGTTCTTCTTGGATATTCTTCATTCAGTAATGTAGAATAATAATCTTTCCATCTTTGACATATTTTAGTTTCGTCTGTGATCAACTCACCGTCAGTGTCTTATATATATATGTATTTGGGTGTTCTAATGAGTTTGGCCCTTTCTTTCCTGTATGCTGCGATTTTGTAAATTCTTTGCACCCCATTTGGTGTTTCTAGGTCATCATACAGCTTTTTTAATGGCTCGTGTTGTGCAGAGGCAACTAGTTTCTTTGTTGTATTTTTGACTTGCTTATACACTATCCGGAGTTGCTCTTTCTCGCCATCGCACTTACAGTTTAACCAGTTTCTGAAAGCAGTTTTCTTCTCTTTTAGACATGTTTGCACCTCATTTGTCCACCACCACGATTCCTTCTTTATTTTCAGTTTACCCTTGAAGACTCCCAGATGTTGTCTGGCTTTCTGTAAACATACCTATTCAAATGCTTTCCACATTTCGTTTGGGTTTTGTGCATCTTCTTTTTGGAGATTTTCTAGCATCCAGTTTTGGAGTTTTGATGTTAACTGTTTTCCGTTTTCTTTTGAGATATTGACTTACTTAATTTTGGTTGTAGGTTTTATCTTATCTTTATACAATTTATGTCTCGTCACATGTAATTCCTGTAACAGTAGGCGATGTTGTGTTGCAAGGAGTTCACCAGGAATAACTTTACAGTCTTTGAGCGTTTTTCTCATTTCGTTTCTACATAGACAATAATCTATTTGTGTTGCAGCATTTCCACTTTTGGAGGTTATGAGATGTTCTGGTTTCTTTCGGTAGAATGTGTTGATGATAGTCAAACCGTATGCACCTGAGAAATTTAGTAGCTCATCTCCTAGTTCGTTTCGCACTCCATATCCAAAGCCGCCATGGCTAGTATCATGGCCACTATTTGACTTCCCCACATGCCCATTCATGTCTGCCCCCATCATGATAGTTGTTATATTAATATTGTTAAATTGACCTGCTGACAAACTGCTTTGGCAGTTTAGCGGGTGCTTAAAATGAAGAATAAAAACAAATAAAAAAGTGTATTATAAATGTCTATTTTGTATAATAATCATTTGAACAATGTAATATGCACGATGGTACAAGAAAGAGAGATAATTTCAGCTTGGGGAACATTCAGTCATGGCCAGTATTAACATTCATTATCCTAAATAGACAATTTTAAATGAGAACCGAAAAAATACAGTATTTTAACATCCAACTGCGTTTGTTCGTTTCAATTGTGAATGGTGGTTTTTCAACGGGACGAAAATCTACATTTATAATAATAGTCGGCACCACCTTGAGATTTCAGTCACCGGCGCTTGAAAGTTTTCAATGTCATTTGAAATGCACTAAGCGTGTTATAATTATAAGTCTGAATAAATCTTAAGGGGTTGAAATTAAAACGCTGATATCGGAGTTCTCCAGACCAGTCTGTTGATAAAAATCTTAATAAATTATCCACTTCTTTCTATTTTCAACATTTTCGCGCTTTCTGTAATAATTATTTAATACTTTTTCACTCGGAGGGAGATGATGTGGCAGCAAAAATGGTTATAAAGAAAGTAATGGATGAGATTCTTAGCATGTTTTTGCGATTGCGGGGGCGCAGGGACCTTCAGTCGCCGACGTGCCCTTAGGGCCCCGGAACCGCATCCGGAGATTGAGATGACAAGCGTACTACCTCAGTACCTATCTACGCCTGCGCCCTCTATAATGAAAATATACAGGACTCCTGAGTGTCAGAATATTGAATTCATATTGTTTCACTTACTATGGTTGCTGAGCACAGCCTTAAATCTTTTCAGTGTTCGGAATTGAAAAAAAAAACTGTAGATATTTAATAACTTTGTTTCGTAGGTTTAATGTTTTACGTGCATGCCGCACAAGATACCCAACTGCTCCCAACTGTCCTTATTCAGTGGTACTACGACATCCTCAATTGGGATAGAATATGGTTAAAACGCGCTACTTACCATTCGATTTAAGAGCCTAGCAGGACAATCGGTTTTATCGAAATTTGCTAAAATAGTTTAATTTTTTGTCGCTTGTGTCACCCTCATTGCTTTTTAAGTCAATTCTATCAAAATTTATTGTAAATGGTTACTAAAAATGAATTTGATAATAGTATCCGCTCGTAAAAATCCGAATTTAGACGATCATTCCCGATCACAAATTAAATATTGGCATATTGTATCTTGGCCGGTCGTTTTGGACGTTGGATTTCTATTTTTCCCCATAACGTGGGGAAATTTTTCTTAAGATTCCCTTTTTTGAAGAAAATTAATTAAAAAAATATTATTCGTACAACTATTTAAAAACTGACGGAAATTCACGATTCAACTAGTATGATTGTAACAGTGCTGCTAGCGTATTCGAAATTTTGCATGGTCTGGTTGGCTGCATTGTTCACCGAAGGGTACTACGCATGACACAGGCGTGATTCTAGAATCTTCGGCTCTAGAGTTGACGGAATTACCGCGGGTCGAGTGGTGGTGTTGTGGCACGGGCTGTCATTTGCTGGAACCCAATTCATCATTATCGGACTACGAGATGTGAGATTGAAATTTAGTATTTAACAGATCGAGATATTGTTTGAGATAGATTTAGAGATTACTGAGATAAAAATATGTTTTCGTTTATACGATTACAGGCGCCCATCAGTTTAATCTTTTAAATTATTACCTGCTAGATTCGTATTGACACGGTTAGAGAATTTATGATCAATTTACAGCTGGATAGATCTTACGTATCCAGCCACCCCTGATGATTAATTATATTTGTTTTATTAGAGTCTCATGGCTTATATTAATATGTTCCCAAGGGCAGGGTATTTGATTACAATAAATTATTCAATGTTCTGACTTTGCATTCTTTTATTACATACCTACCTTCAGTGACTTGATTGATATATTTGTGTTTAAATACTCTATACATTGATGGATGACCAGCCTTGGTGGGAATACATTATAGGTAAATATTCTATGTCACATGATTTTAGAAGCAAATTGTGAGTTGTTTATGGGGTTTAACACTACAATCTATATACATATTTTTTAATTTAATAAATATAAACCACAAGAAGTTCTATAAAAATCTGTATCTTCTTAATATGAAAAATATTAACGACGTATTGATTTCTTTTACATGTGAATCGATAGTCCCACATTTTACAAGTAAACTAATTTTCCATAAATACGGGAATTTTTTCGGCTAACTGTCACTCAGAAGAACACCTGCATGGTGACACTGATCACGTCTTCGCGATGAATGTCTGCGTCTGCCAGTTGAATCCCAGGACGTTACAACACACGGAAATATAAAACATAATTGAAAAATATATTTGTTTATTTAAAGGTTTTTACATTAAGTAGTCGTTAACATTGTTATTATTTCCTATGAAATAAAGGTATTCTGCTGTGAAAACTGATGTATAATAATGACTTATTATATCACACTGTCATCATCACTATCATCCTAAGGAAAGCTGTGTGGAGGGTTTTTTTAAGGAAAAGAAGGAGAGGAAGTTCTAATAAGAAGGAGTTCTGGGAAGGAAATAGGTATTAGGGGTTGGTAGGAACCTGGGGGTCAGTGTATCAAACCAGGCGTAACGAACGTATGAATCTATCCCTTCAACCGCGGTGCAAGGCGGCGAGATTCACAGTATGGAAGATCTACAGTCTCTCGGATCTAGATTGAACGAAGAATGAGTTTATAATGGATGTAAGTAAGTCTAAAGTCATGGTATTTGAAAGAGAGAATACGAAAACAATGTGCAACATAGTTGTGAATGATGAATACTTGGAGCAGGTGGATTAGTTTGTGTATTTGGGAAGTATTTTTACGAGAGATGGGAAGGCTGATAGAGATATTGAAAGAGGGGTGAATGCAGGTAACTCTATTAATGCAGTACTGGTACCTACCCTAATGTAAGGCAGCGAGTCGTGGAACTAGCATAGAAAGGATGAAAGTAGACTTAATGCTGTAGAATGAGATCCCTGAGGTGTATGGCGTATGTGTGGTAAAACCATGTACGATCATGTAGATCTGCATGTAAGTGTAATGAGTAAGATAAAGAAAGGAACTCTCCGATGGTTTGGGCATGTAGAGCAAATGAACGAGGAAAAGAGTGTAAGGAGAATATATAACGCAAATGTGAATGTTAGAAAAAGTCGTGGACGCCCAAGAAAGACATGGCACGACTAAATGAATCAGATACTTCAGTCGGACCATGTCTAGAGTCAGAATAATAGAAAAGTATGTATGAGACGACGTATGAATGTGAACGAAGTAAGGAGTGTGTGCCAAGACCGAGTTGTTTGGCGGCCCGTCCTCTCTGCCTACCCCTGCGGAGAAACGGCGTGAAGGTTAGTTAGTTAAATTATGAATAATAATAACTAACCATTTACTTGCACAGCCCTATTTCGTGTGTAACTTGACACTGCCTTTTGAAAAATAAAATAATATTAATAATTTAAATGACGGATGAAATACATGCCTTCTTCGAAAAATTAAGACAACACGGAAATTTATTTATTACAAAAGCACTGAAGGGCTTTTACAAAATGTTTAATCTTTACAGCCTGATTAAGGTTTTACTGCCTGATACAGAAGTATCGAAAAATATTATACAGTTAGGTACAGTTCTGAATCTCAACTATTTAATAATAATCATTGGATGATTTGTATAATGCCGTATTAGTGAAAAATCACCCCTAGGGCGCTGGTTCACTTGATCGTGCCATTCTCCCCCTGACTTCTTCTACCATATACATTTACCTCGTTCTTTCTCCTTACACTCTTTTCTTCATTCATCTGCTCCGTAATGCATTCATAATTAAATAAACTAAGTAAAAATGGTCAAAAGGAATAAAACTTCCGAATAATAAAAGCTAATTGAAAATAATTCAAGTTTCATTTATTATTGTTTACAAGTAATGGCAGTTTTGCCTACCAAAGCCATCGCCAAATCAAAAATTGTTGCCGGTACGCATGTAATTAAAATCATTAAAAATATCTAGCAGAACTTAATAAACAGTAATTGATTTCAATTATCTTTGAAAGTATTTTTCGAAAGACCACGTATAAAAATAAACATAAAAGCAGTTAAAAATTGATTCGTAAAACCGAGTGATTACTGTATTCATATTTGGGTCTACTGATATTATTTTTGTGAACACAAACAAGGCAATATGTAGGAAGGTACAAGTATATGACAGTCCGTGTCCTTGCTACAATCGTTTTAAAATATATCTTTTTGACACGCTTCATTCCTTTCCCCGTTCAAATTCAGCGGTTGAATTTCTTCTCTCCAGAGTATACGTATTCTATACAAAAACCAACACATGCATATATTCTTAATACTACTTTACAGAACAGAGCGTCACGAAACGACTTCTTGTGGCGACTGACTTTCGCGTAATGAAGAGCAGTTTTGGGTACAGATAAAAATGGAATATTACACAATAAATCACAAAATTATTTTTATTTATTTGTATAGTTTAAATTTTGTTTTAATACGCATTATTTTTATTTTTTTCAAATACTTGTTTTTTAATACATAAAATCGATTTCAAAGTACATCGATTTACGTAGTTTTTAAAAATAATTTTACCCAATTATTTGCGCATTTTATAAAAAAATATAAATATGGGGGTATAGGTTGATATGTGTCCTATAACAAAACATTTTTCAATATTTTTTTTCTTTTCAGAAAACAATCAATCATTGACGATTTTTTGAAAACTGATCTTTTATAAACAGTTATAAAGTAAGAAAAAATGTTTTTTTTATATTTAATTTTAGCTTGGGGCATCGAAAATGCATGTATCTAAAAAAATATAATGATAAACTTTTTTTGAGGTGCTGTTATCGACACAGATGACTTCGAAAATACGCAAAAATACGAAAAAAACATTAAATATTGAAAAATCCCTCGCGGGCTCTTAAAGCACTACTTGTAGGACTGCATATAGGTTCTCCGCGATTCGGATCGTTTGTGGGCAAAACCACCAGCCGAATTATTATTATTCCTTCTGTCGTGTATAATAATAATAATTCAGTTGGGGGTCCTGCTTAACTGCTTACAATCCTGCAAGCAGTGTTGTAAATTGGAAGGTGTGTAGCACTTTTATAAGTGGCTGGTTTTTCAGATCAGGCTATTCAGATAATAAACAACTGAAGACATTTCCAGCAACGTTTCAATTCTGAATGGTGGTCTTTCATCAGGGCGATAGTGTGGCACAAATATTTCAAATATCATTTTATATTAATTAAATGTGAAAATAAATATGAAATTATTTAAAAATATATATTTTAACTCAAGACCCTAATTGTAGCGGAAGATCTTAACTGCTCGAATAATTGATACAAAAAATCCTGACGATTTGCGAAAAGTAACTATGGATAATTCTTTCATCAAAAATAACCGTTTATCTGATTCTATGTATTACATCAGGGGTTCTCAAACTTTTCCAAGTCGCGGCACCCTTTTGAATTTTCTCACGGCACCCCGGTCATACAATGTCATATAATTACAAAAACCGTTTAGTGCGATGGGTGAGCCTGCAGCTCGCTGCACAATTTTTCAAACCGGGGAATAAGGTTTGATACAGCTACTCTCATTTCTTTTTCCACATTTATTTTCGAGCGATCTGATATCCAAAACTCTGTCAAATCCGAACAAGCGTATTTTGTTTTTAGGCTGCTGTCACTCGAGAGGTCAATTAGATTTTCTTATTCCTGCGTAGTAAGATCTTGGGGAACTTGATCTTGTATCCACACAAACTTCTTCACCTGGGTACCTAGCATGGTCGATTGATATAGGTTTTATCGAAAATGTCGGTAACTTGTAATCGCATCTGAGCACGACTGCAGGCCAGTTCACGTCAAATAAATTAGGAACCCTTAGTCGTTGTAAACTGTTATTTGTTCATTAGCGGCCTGCAGTCGTGCTCAGGAGCGTTTAAAAGTTACCGACATTTTCGATAAAACCTATATCGATCGACCATGCTAGATACCCTGGTCTTGTGCGAAGCACTTTTCAAACCAGTCAGTTAACTGTGATAGGTGCTCTGTGAAAAGGGTCAGCAAGTTGTTTGAAACCTTAACTCCGCTATGGGCCATGTACTATTGCAATATTGGAAAACAACCTTCGCGTCCATCATCATTCCGTACTGGTCTCGATGCGACACGCGGCCGCTGCAAGCTGTCAATCAATCTGTTCCCAGAGCGCGGACCGGCCACGCGGGTGATTTTCCTTTCCATAAAATGTTTGTATTCGTTCATGTCAATTTTGATTTTTCGTGGCACCCCTGATCTCTGTCCGCGGCACCCCAGGGTGCCGCGACACCCACTTTGGGAACCTCTGTATTACACGATTGTTACATTATATCAGTATACTACCGCAGACCTGTAAAAATGAGGTAAAATTTTCCAAAAACGTATTATAAAATATAGAAATGGAAAAACTGAAATAATATAAATGAAATAAAAAATAAAAAAGTTTAATGTTACGTAGACATCACAATTACACCCGAAATTACATTGTTCAATAATTACTCCAATAGATCATTGTAGCAAAAATAATCATTTTATTTTTTTCTATCTTGAAGATGATGTTTCTTTAGAACATGATCCATCTCAATGTTACATGTTTAGTAAAATTTGCATTTTTGAACAAAATAATAATTCGGAGGTTATGCCCGTAATGCAAATTTTTAAAACCATTTACAATTTCTACATGGTAAATACAATGCGATTATGTTCATGAAGTTATAAAATTAAAAAGTTTTCCGTTAAATAATTCAAGAAGGATGTTAAACTTTCCAGAGTAACGATAAATTATATTACACCAAAAATTCCTTTATTTGCAAGATAATTTTCACAAGCATCCATTTTTCTCATTGTTATGGACCCCTCTTCATCATCTAAAGGTTTATTTTATTGTAAGGTGCTCTTTTAACTATAATGAACGCTCTTGAAGTTACACCGGCCATTCTTCGGCTAAGAAGATTCAATGAAAAGAATTTTGATACTAACAAAGACCACCATCTCCCTTCTTATCTCACGCGACAATTTCCTACAAAATACACAACGGAAACAATAATTAAGTTTTACAAACTTAATTAGGTTAAGTTGGGAATTTTTTCGGCAGATGTAAATGTCGGGAAGTGGGCAGTGCTAACAGCATGGGGGAAGAGAGGGCGGTTCTCAAGCTTTGTCAACACATTTTTAAATAAATCTTGTCAAAGTCATTTGCATAAATTAAATACACGAAAGACTTTTCGGAACGAGAAAATTTTTCCATGTTCAATTTCATTTTTTATTGTGAACAAATCTATTACTGAGCTATTTTAGGGTATTCTAACAACCCTATTAATAAACGTTAATAAAGGGTATTCTAACAACCCTATTAATATACAAGTTTATTAAGATCGTACGGAGAATTTCATAAACAAGGGAGTGTATTTATAGTCAGAGGTTTCATTTCATTACAGTCGTGTGTGATGAGTTGTTTTAACAATTTTATATGATTTCTCTTCTGTTAGGAAAATAATAATAATTGTTTACGTAACATGAGAGCTCTCATTCGAGGGTTAATCAAATGAGAGAGGAGCTAAATTGGATTCCAATAAAAAAGAGACTGCTATTTAATGTGTAAATTTTGGTGCATAAAGTTACGAAAAACCAAATACCAAAATAATTAATTAAATGAAGACAATATAAGCAAAACTCAATCGAAAATCTGGAAACAGAAAAATCAGATGTTAATATCAAATGTTCCAATTTGAGGTTTTACTCATAAAGTTAAAATAAAAATAAAATACCAAAATAATTGTTTAATAGAGATGTACACAATTACGAAACAAGAAATATAAATGAAGTTAGATTGCCACATTTGAAACAATCGAAATCACAGAACTGCCTAGTGTATAGAGGACATGAAGAATGAAGAAAGAATAAATATATTTAAAAAAGAAATTTTATGCTTACTGTAAAAATATTTACATTTATCAACTGAAATGTTACATTGTGCTTATTAGTTTATTAAAATATCAAAATTAAAAATCATAGGACATTGCTTATTTTTTTAATAGACTAGCAAGAACTCAGCTTGCCTAGCAATGCCACTAAAAGAAAGTGTTTGTGTTTTAATTGAACTCAGCTTGCCTAGCAATGCCACTAAAAGAAAGTGTTTGTGTTTTAATTCTGTTTATTGAAGTTCTTTTGTTCCACGAATAAATCAGGAAGTTTTCCGATCCGTAAGAAGGCCACAGCTGTCAGTGTGAGAAGCATTGTAAATTACAAGTTGTAATGTCCGTCTGAGCCAGTTGTGGCAGAGCTAATCCAGATGCGGACTTACAGATGTGGAAGACTGAGAATTGTAGTGGGTAGTACACTAAATGAAGAGTTCGATGGTCCTCTTGTCACCGTCTTCTTCTTCCTGCATGCAATGCTAGCATGCCACGCCAAATTTTGCTCCCTCAATACTGCAATATGGATGCAGGCTCTAATGCACGTCTTCTTGATATACGTGATGGCGTCTTCTTGAATGCGACTTCATGCAACAATTTTTATTATATTGTCGCAACACTCTGCTCTTCCGTAATCTCGTCTTCACGTTCTACAATTTTGTAGCTTGTAATGCTACTACCGACTGCGCCAGTTGTAATGTCCGTCTGAGCCAGTTGTGGCAGAGCTAATCCAGATGCGGACTTACAGATGTGGAAGACTGAGAATTGTAGTGGGTAGTACACTAAATGAAGAGCGTAATAGTGTTCTGTACTATGTATTTATTAGGGAGCTGCCTTAAGCCAAAAGAGGACGAATCTAGCATGCATCGCCTTATATAGATTCACGCAAGCATGCTATCTCGCTTGCACTCATACAATTCACACAGACATTACACAAGTTTACCCCCCTGCCTTCCCATTGTTACTACGACTCCTTTGCAATTCCTCCCTCTGCCCCTTCCTCCGTTCCCCTTCCACAACCCTTTCCCCTCCCGCGTTCCCCCTCCACCTTCCCCCTCGAAAACACCCCTCCTTCGTTCTCCTTCCCCCTCCGTAATTTCCCATCCCCTCCCTCCTTCCTCCCTGCCGCTAAACTATATTAATTACATACATTATTAAACAACTCGCGCAACTTATTGTAAAGTTTATATACAAACATACAATAATTTATTTATTTATTTGTTTACGCCTCGATGGCTTTTACATGTAAGATAAATTGTACAGGAGCATTATAACAAGTATGTAGCACCAAAACAAGTTTATAGTACATAAAATAATAAACAGAGCATGACAGACATAAGAAGGCACAACACAAGTAGGAACGAGTATTCGATAAGTAAATTGTTAACAAAGGAGTTCAACCAGCATATTCGTATTTGGGCTCAGGCTATTTATAGTAGTTTCAATGAATGCTTTAGGTACCGCATAGCAAACAAAGAAACATTCATTTTGATATATTAAGATTTAAAAGAAGAAACGATGGTAGCAGAAGAATAATTTTTTTTTTGTAAACGTCACATTACTAAAAAAACAGGTTACAGGGTATTTTAGGTTTTATTCCAAATTTAGAAAAAAACAGTTTTTTTTATTAAATCCAATAACATCGATGATAAAAGATAGAAACTCACCATTTATTTTTATTTTGTTACACACACACTTTTCTTTTTTAAAGAATAAAATAAAACTTATCCAATTTTCCCCAAATTTTCTGGATTATGAAATTTTTCACATTTTTTTTTTAAATCTATAATTACACATTTTGACATTCTTTTTTCAAGAGAACATTGTAAATAAAACAGCGTAAAGAAGTACGTATTATCTAGAGATGCAAAGCAATGGAAACCCTTTTGTTTCTCTCTTAGATCCTGCCTGTCTTCCAGTAAATACCATTTCCCCTTTTTTTCCCTTTATTATTGTTCGTTTCTTCTCATTTAACGTTTATTTGTAAACGTTATTCTGAAGTCTCGAACTGTTATTCTTTGCAATGAAGACATTGTTTATAAACCTAAAGTTCTTTTTTTTATTTCAATTAATCTCGCGTTTAATAGGTCAATGAATATTCATGTTTTCCGTAATGATTTCGAGAGGGCTCGGGCGGGTTGTCGTCGTACCTTGGGATGACACGGTTTTTTTGTAGAAGAAAAAATACTCTGTGCAGATACAATATTATTTTCTAGGTACTTAAAGGGTTCAAAAATATGTGATTTTAATTTCGTTAATACAAGTACAAATATAACAAGTACACTTTTGCAAATGAAAAAAGTTTATGGAAGCTTTATGAACAAAGTTATTTTAGAAAATTGATTTATTTTGGAATTAATAAAACTATGTTTTTGGGTCCTTGTTACAGGGAAAATAACTTGAAATAATCACGCCCGCTTTGAAGGGAGGTACTATATTCGTCCGATCCCGAAATCTAAGCAGCTTTTCACATTATATATTTTTAACTTTAGGTTTTTTTTATGAAACTTTTAGATTCATAATCGATTTACAATTAATAAGAAATTACAAACAACCGCGAGTGCGGTCGTAAAAGATGCATTATACCTGAAAGGTCATGCAGTATTATTATTTGTATCTGAAAAAAACATTAGATTGAATTGCTTGAAGAATTAAAAGGGGAAGGATCTTCTGGAGTTTATTTCCTTAGCAGGAACAATTGCTCATTATTTTTTAATTGATAAACTAATGTTTAAGACAAGATTTTTAAGCAGATCACAAAGGGTAACAATTATTATAAGCAATAATTATTAGCCTGAAACACTCATCTACATTGAAAACATCTCCCAAGAAAAAAATACACGCCGCCGACGGGACTCGAACGGTCCTTCTGATATCCGGTCAACAGCTCATTAACCACTGAGGTACGTCGGCTTATCTCCTACCCGCCAAATAATTCAATATA
Organism: Limnephilus rhombicus; assembly: GCA_929108145.2. Classification (NCBI taxonomy): domain Eukaryota; kingdom Metazoa; phylum Arthropoda; class Insecta; order Trichoptera; family Limnephilidae; genus Limnephilus; species Limnephilus rhombicus. The sequence continues at coordinate 22,295,708 of OV815287.1, read as the reverse complement.
TACTAGAATTACAATCAAGCCATTTACAACGAGTGGACAGAGAGGATAGGCCGCCACTTACAAACTCTTCACTTTATCCAAGTATGTAGATACTCGTCCCACTCATCACTTCTTCTGTTGATGTAAAATGCTCTAACAATTACTGCTTACTACATTTTCCCATCTGCAAACAACCAACTTTATTTTTATATGGGAAAGGCATTGTGAGTGCTAAATCTCCCACGGATATTAGAAGGACGCGGGTTCGAGTCTCGTCGGCGGCATATATCTTTTCTCGGGAGATTTTTTTCAATGTAGATGAGTGTTTCAGGCTAATAATTATTGCTTGTAACAATAGGAACAATTGCCTCAACCGCGTTTTCTGTGCACTTTTTGTCCCCTAAGTTATTCAATCTATGCTCCATATTCAGTCGTATTCGCAAAATATATGATTCTCAATTAAGTAACCTCTTCCGGATCCATTTATGCGACATTTTCAACAGAAGAAATTCGTGGGAGCGACTGGCTATTATTGTCTTTCTGTCCTGTCACGAGGGTAGGATTTTTTCCTGCAGAAACAGCCTAACTATGTAGGTATCTATAGGACAATATTCATTGTCCTGTCCTCCTTTTCGCAAAAGTGTCAAAACTTCTTCATTTCACAAAAGTTGTCAAAGTTCTGTTCACACTCCTGTCCTCCAAACACTCTTCACTTCAGAACAATATGTTCGAAGCTGGGATAAGACAATATTGTCCTGTCCTCGTGTGAACTATGTATTACGTAGTTCACACGTACTTTTACCGTTTTACATCAATTGTTTGACTGCTGGGAGAAGATGGGCGATGTCCGGTTAAAACGGTAGACTGGTAATTAATATCTGAGTGTCCCCGGAAAGGGCAAAATGAATATTAAGAGTCACGATCGCGACGCGATGTACGGGGGACCTCAGGGATCCTTCCATCGGATCATACGTGATTTTTACCTTCAGGTTAGTGAAGGTTAATATTTTAAAATATATGTGGTCTTATTTGATCTAAGTAAAAAAAACCTGAATAATGTAAAAAAAATTGCAACTTGTTTCAAGAGTGGAAGAAAATCTCATAATTGCCTTGGTGCGAGACAAATATCAAAGTTTAAATATTGCTAGAAATGACTTCAAATAAAACTGGTATTTAGTAATGGCTAGGCAATTTACACCCTACCTCTTTCCCATCTTCTTCTTGAAAAATATTGTGACCTACAATTGAACTTGTGCCCCAAATTAGTATGCAGTGAGTATAAAACGATCCAAAACACAAAGGAATGCTCGATAACGCCTGTCTCTCAGTAAATTTAGATTGGGCTGGATTTTTTTAACGATGTGCGTCTGAGAGAGTGAAGTAAGACTTTTGAAAGCAAACTATGGGACTTGATGTTTAGGAAGTAAATTAGTAATATCATGAACGCAACAAACAGAACCTCACTACTCTTGGTATCTTCTGCTGAGAGAGAATCACGCAGAATGGAAACGTTACTCGAAAAAGCTTTAACTTTGTTGAGTGACCAGATCTGAAGAAGAATATTCAGATACTCCCTAATCTTCCTCTTCCTTTATTTAAAATGTGAATACTGCCCAAGAGACTCAACTGCTCCCAACCGCCTGGAGCTAGTAGTGAGACTATGGCATCCCCAATTGAAGTATTTTGTGAGGTCATTTCAAGCAATGTTTAAATTCTGATTATGGTATTACACCAGGGCAATACTTAGTATATCTTCCACTCCGGAAGCTGCCGCAAATACACCTTATATTATTTTTAATTATAAAATTGTAAAACAACACTATTTAATCAAATAACATTTACTTGCGCGCACCGGGAAATGAATCCACGACCTTAGAATTGCAAGTCGGGAGCCTGACTCCTCGACCACGGAAGCCGTCAGATTGCTTAAATTGACTTTGTTCAGTACTTTGACCGAAGAAGAACATTCAGATACTCCCCAACCTTCATATCACACTTTTCTTTCCTCTCCCACACTTCCCATACGAATTTTCTCAGATCAAGACCACCTTAATTCCATCTGCTTCTTGCTTAAGACTCCGGGACGTTGAAAAATCACAAGCGTTTTACTTACGTTAGTTAATTCTGTAAGTGTAGAACGATGCTCATTTCACATTTCACCCTCAATTCAATTCACTAAACTAAGTCGGGTAATACTTGGGAGTGGGCTGGAATCACTCCCAACAGATCTATGACTTCATTAAGGTATTCCACTAATCATCCGGTACGTCCGCTCTTCTCTTCTATTCTCTCTGTCAGTCCTCTCAGCACTTTCCCCTCTACAGAATCTTGAATCCGTGGATGACTAAATTTGGCTTTCAGAGCATTCCAGGAATTCTTAATTTTTCTTTTAATACTTTGAGGAGTTCTATAGTCACCAAATGTTTAGAATAATTCATATCTGCTCATCCGAGCTTAAAGCTTTGAGATGAACTATTAGCATAGTAATTAAGATCTTCATGTTTTTTTTATTATATACTGACTACATATATTAAGGGACGTGTTGTTCTATGTAGCAAATTATCAAAATAAATTAAATGAATAATGCTTTAAGTGTTTGAAAATGTTCGATTTTTTATGAAAATCACATTCAATTCATATAACTAAAACATAATTTGTTTATAAATTATAAATTTTATCTTTGAAAAAACTCTCGACTGGATCAGACTCCTCCCTTAAAACAGTAATATGGGGACCAGTGGATTTAACATACTCTCAAATGATTGAGAAAGTGCAAAAGAAGTTTCTGAGATATTTATATCTTAGAGACTTCGGATATTATCCCTGGTTATATCCATCAGCCTTTTTGTCCGGCATGCTGGGTATTAATAGCCTCGCCGATAGAAGGAAAACTGTTTTGCTGACAACAGCATATAAACTTTTAAACGGTAACATCTGTATTCCCGATATATTACAAAAATTTGAGTTTTATGTCCCCGACAACTTCATAAGAGCGCGCAGACACAGAACTTTTGTTGTTCCGAGATGCAGAACTAACTTACCATTAGTAATGCCGCTCGGAAAAATGATCCTTTTACTAAATTTCCTGCCCCCTGATATAGATATTTTTAAACTAAATATTCATCAATTTAAAAACGCTATTATTACTTAATAAAAAAAAATGTATGTTTATTATTGGTTATGTATAACTGTAAATGTGCATTTAAAATAAAATAAAATTATAAAACATCCATTCTGATACTTTTTGATAAAATTTTGCATATTGACGTTCAAAATAAGACAAAAATTACTGTCCAGACCTGATTTAAAAAAAAATCTCTTCGTAAAACTCGGGCAATGCCAGGTTCAGAGTTTTTAAAATAACCAGTTCCACGAACGAACCAATCTGTAGTACAAGCGGGTCATAATTCTAAGGCATCTTCAAACCTAATTCTATAAGACGATAATATATCTTGTTACATATTATACAGCATCACTCATTAGCTTATTCAGCTCCTAAATATCCACTCCACCCAAATCATTCAATTACTATACGTTATTAAACCATTCACCACAAAATAACATAATTTAACTAATGATCGTTGGGAGAAATATCCCAACAACGGGCAGCAGGCCACTATAATACAGCCCATAATTGCTCTACAGTTCTACACAATGAATGGGATTCAACTTTGATTACAACAGCCGTGCACTTCCCTACAAGCCCACGCCGGTTATTGAAGCTCGTTATGCTACATGTATTACATTACCAGCTGCTTCAGTGGGCAGCTAACAGCAAATAGCTCACAGAGAGCAGCTCACAGCGAGTTGCTCCGGAGAATCTGTTTTCTTGAATTCTTCTTGATTACGTACATTAGCCACAATGAGAGCACTCTCTTTGGCTCACTTTAAGTATTTCGCTTTGAAAAGAACCGCGGAATCGGCATTCCTGGCTATAATTCCATGCAACCTGAATTCACCTGCCTCTTTGGAAACAAACTGTAAGAGGGGCAAGCCCACCGATTAGGATCTTATGATACGGACCATTGTTGGTATAAAACCCCGTCGGCCGCAGAGAGGACGGGCTGGGAGGGCAGTAGGGCGGGAGTTTACGGGGACGGGAAGGATGGCTGTAAAGGCGAGGGCGGGAGCGGCGACGGAGTAATTGTGAAGTTTGTTATTCATTATAACATTGACACACACGTGTAACATAATGAAATTGTCGCCAGGGACGCTTTATCCAATAAGACGTGAAGGACTACGAACCTTTTGGGGCGTACACAACTTCAGTTCGCTAAATAAGATTCTATCTATTAGAGTATGTAACTTCGTACTGGAGTTATTTTGGGGGTGCTTCACGGAAAGTATTTTTACAGGACGGAATGAGTGAAATTGAGTAATTGACCAAAAATTGAGAAATTTTGATAGTAGAAATGAGTGAAATTGAGTATATATTGACAAATATTTTTTCTACCGTAATGAGTGAAATCAATTCATCATTTACCAATGCTATATTTGCCGGAATGAGTGAAATAGGGTAATTGATCAATGTTTTATCGGCCGGGATAAGTGAAATTGAGTAAATGATCAATGTTTTATCGACCGGAATGAGTGAAATTGGGTAATTGACTAATGTTTCATGGGCTGAAATGAGTGAAATTGGGTAATTTTTTATCTGCCGGAATGAGTGAAATTAAGTTATCATTGACCAATATTTTTCTGCGGTTAATGAGTGACATTAATTAATCATTTATTTACAAATGTTTTATTGGCCAAAATGAGTGAAATTGGATAAATGACTAATGTTTAATCGACCAAAATGAGTGAAATTAAGGTATGACTTTTTAATAAAGTTTATTGTGGTAAAAACAAAGTGTTTTTAATTATTGCATTCATTAATCATTTATTTAGCAATATTTTATTGGCCGAAATGAGTGAAATTGGATAAATGACTAATGTTTTATCGACCGAAATGAGTGAAACCATTGACCAATATTTTTTCAGCCGTTAATGAGTGAAGTTAATTAATCATTTATTTACCAATGTTTTATTGGCCGGAATGAGTGAAATTGGATAATTGACTAATGTTTTATCGGCCGAAATGAGTGAAATTAAGGTATCACTGACCAATGTTTTATCGGCCGGGAAGAGAGAAATTGAGTAATTGCTCAATGTTTTATCGGCCAGAATGAGTGAAATTGGGTAATTGACTAATGTTTTATCGGCCGGAATGAGTGAAATTGGGTAATGGACTAATGTTTTATCGGCCGGAATGAGCAAAATTAAGTAATTATTGATGAGTAAAATTGAGTAATTGTAAATTTTTTTAAACGGCCGGAATGAGTGAAATTGAGTAATCATCATTATCATTTCATTACATATTATAAAATGAAGTCGCTCAAAATGTATGTGCGCGTTAATCTTTTAAACTACGCTTCGGATTTTCATGCGGTTTTCACCAATAGATAGAGTGATTAAAGAGGAATGTTTATATGTATAAAACAAGTAAATTATATTAGAGAAAAGCCGAGAAATTCAAAGAAAACATATTTTTGTGCGATTTAAAACAGCTGGCGGGCCGTACCATAGTCGCTTTTGAAATTCGTTCTACGGAAGAAATTGGAAAATAGATGTCCTAGAGTAAGTAGGTATTTGATTTTCCCTTTTCAAATATTCAGTGTTGCATTGCAAGCATTGTATAATTAGTGGCGATCGCTAGAATTGCATTACATAGTATAAAATGAAGTAGCTCAAAATGTATGTGCGCATAGATCTTTTAAACTACGGAACAGATTTTCATGCGGTTTTCACCGATAGATAGAGTGATTCAAGAGGAAGGTTTATGTGTATAATACATGCATATTATAGTAAAGAAAAGCTGAGAAATTCAAATATTCAATTCGGCAGCTGGCAAGCGGGTCGTGTGGATTTTATAAAGGTTGGGTAATGGCGTTGTGTTTCGTTAGCCACAGCAACGTGTGGCCGGGTCTGCTAGTTGATCAATATTTTATGAAAGACAGAACGGAAAAGCTGTCGAACTGTCTAATTACTTAATAATGAGAATATTTTCAAAGTGAAACTATATTTTTATTTTTATTTTATTTTATTTTATTTGGAAAACCAACAGTTACATTATTTACTTAGGTGTATTTACATATGTATATGTTATTGAACCAATAATAGGTTTTCACTGGTGTGTATTAATTAGAGAGATTAAAAAGTTATAATAGTTATAATAGCTTATTGGGATGGGATGGTGGGCGGGAGGGGAAGGGGACGATCTAATCTGGGAGTGAATAAGTTATTTGTATAGGAGTATAATAGTTTGTATATATTTAGAAGTTATTTATTGTTTATTTTTTTTAGAATTTGGGGTGCTGTGTTGAATAAGTCGAATTCATTGTATGAATTGTTAAAAAAGTGTGAAACGCGGTTAATGAATGTGTTTTGTTTAGAGTTAGTATTGCATCGAGGTGTGTTAAGTGTGTGATTTAGTCTAGTTTGTCTGGTAGGCACTCTTAATTGAATTCTTTCAAGTAATTCCGGGCAATCTATCGCAGAGGTGGCTATCTTTTGCAAGAATATTACGTCTGCAGAATTTCTACGATTTTCTAGTGATGTTTTTTATTTAATATATTATCTTTATTGATTTAATTATTACCCTTTCAAAATCGTGGTTTTATTTGAGTTGCAATTTTTTTATTCCCAAGAAACATAATTGAAAGACGCTACAATAATTATATTGTGAATTATTCCTCTCTTTATACATATATAACAAATTTGTTAGTATACAGGGTGTTAAGGGACGTACTTGACTTACTTTAACCAGTGATTCCTGACATCATTTGGAGTAAAAAATGCAAATGAAATTTTGGTCTCTGGTGACTTTTTTTGACGACTTTTTTTTTTCAAAATTTTTTTCTTCAAAATCAAACAAAAAAAAATTTCTTCCACATGTCATTACTGGTCACTTAGCCAGGTGTCCGGCGAACCCCTTACCCAGCCTCCAACTGTTCAACAACTACCATTTTTTAATCTTTTTGTAAAAAAAAAAAAATAAAAAAAAACATCAAAAATGTCACCGGAGACCAAAATTTCATTTACATTTTTTACTCCAAATAATGTCAGGAATCACTGGTTAAAGTAAGTCAAGTACGTCCCTTAGCACCCTGTATAAGTATTAGGTATTACATAGCTTTACCAGCGGCTTCGCTAGCGTTGTATTGGGGATAAATTACAGTACAAAAAGATGTCCCACGGAATGAAAGTTTTTTCGGAATGAAAAGTAGCTTATGTCATTTTTCAATCTTTCAACTATTCCTATGCAAAAAATTACGTCAATAAGTCGCTCCATTGCAACGTGCAGGAAAAAAAAACAAACCAACACTAATAATAGTAATCGATATGTTTTTATTCACCCCCGAGGAAGGTTCAGGATGAACAGAAACCGGTTGGAAGAAATAATAAATTCGAATTGACAGAAAGTTATATTGTATTTATTGTACTAATAATAGTGATAATTAGTGCTGTTTCTTGATTTGGAAAAAGTGCGTACCCAAAATAAATTATCAAAATTTCATTTCAATTTCAACGTTGTTAAAACACTATAATCAAAAAGTTTTTAATGGGTTTTTCTTTTAATTTTAAAGTGTCTTTTGTAGTAAGACAAGATAGACATAAAAAGATGGAATTTTAATTTTGGTCACATCATGGGGAGCGATAAATCCAAATTTATAAAACTGATATTAAACGGAAAAAAAATTTATTAGAAGAAAGCCGAAGCTTGTCATTGATTCGAAACTCAAGGGTACGAGTTGTTTCAGCAAGCCTGACTTATAAAGATTGCTCTGATAGTAGGCATTAAAGCTTGAAATAGTTTGAAGAAATTAATGAAATAAAATAATTTACAAATATATTTTTCCAAAATAAATTTTTTTTAAGGGAAAAACAAAACTACCCAAATTTAAGTACGCGCCAAATTTGAATTTTTCTTTATGGACATTTTTTTGATAACCAACACCCCAGCCATAGATCACCCCAAGTAGTTCGCTATATTTGGTGACTTGGCATGGGAGCCAAGGTTCATGGGGTGACGTTTATCCGGGTCTTGGCGGTGCCTACATGGCGGGCCAGATTGGGAAACCTTTTGATCTCTTCATCAGGACTCTCTCGGAATATCGCCCTGCACTGCAGTGGAGGGATGGATTCATACGTCTGTCACTCCTGGACACATTGACCCCAGATTCCTGTCAACCCCTCATATATTTTTCTTTCCCAGACCGTCCTCCTTCCTTTCTAAATAGATCCTACGCACAGCAACCCCAAAGATAACATAAGCCTTAAGGGGAATCATTTTCACAAGGGCATCCTGTGCGGAGCTAAGGTAAATAATATATATTTTTTAAATAAATAAAATAACATAAAAATATATAATGGATACATGTTGGATCGTGAATCTATGCAATATTCGATAAAATTATCTATTTTATATTATGTAAATGTATTTATTATAATATTTATTTTTTAAATGTATTTATTACAATCATAAAGGTACTTAAATTTACACGATAATATATATTTCAAATTATAAACTAGACATATTTACCGTTACGAGAGTTAAAAACTCGCGTGTAAAGGGGAAAAAATAAAAAATAACTTTATATAAATAACTAAAAATTATAACTTAACATTGAGTGTGAAGAAAAAAACATATTTTTTTTACATATAAAACTGAAAAGAACATATATTTATATTTTTAAATTATTATTTTAAATAATTATTTAAAATGATATTAAAAAAATACTAGATACACTAAAAAGTAACGGAATAAGAAAAATAAGATGTCAATTGATTCTAATTAGCTAAATTATTTATGATAGAATAGTGTATTTTATTTTTAAATTTATTATAATCAAGTTCTAACCTCAGCTCTGTCGCTAGTTGATTGAACCATATTATTCCAGTGTAAGTGTAGTAATGAATATATAATATACCAGCTGGTCCCGGCATGCGTTGCTATGCCATTTAATAAAGAAATTGTTTCTCCCTGAGTGTCCTTTCCCATTCGTCCCGTTCCCCTTCCACCTCCCCTTCTTCTCCTGCGTCCTCTTCCCCTCTCGCGTTCCCACTCCGTCACCTCCACCTTCCCTCTCCCCACTCCACTCCCCAACCCCCTTCCCCCGTCCCGCGAACCCCCGTCCCGCGAACCCCCGTCCCGCGAACCCCCCTCCCAGGTCCCCCTCCCCCTCCCAGGTTCCCCTCCCCCTCCCTGGTTCCCCTCCCCCATCTCTCCTTCCCTCCCGCTTTCTATAGCAATAGCAGCTTCCTCGCGTGCCACCAATAGCAATTTTTTTATACAAATTTCATAATGCCAGAGCTCACCGGAAGTTTTATAGAAACCTTGTACTGACAATGACGAACACATAAAAAAAGAATTATCCAATTTGGTGCAGTTGTTCGAAAGTTATGCGCTTAGCAACACATTCAGCTATTATAGACTAGCTTTTTCCCGCGGCTTCGCTCGCATGGTGTAAGGGGGGTTCCCACTCCGCCTCCTCCACCTCCCCCCCTCTCACCGCCCTCACTCCCCCCTCCCCCTCCCCCCCCCTCCCTCCCACCTCCCCACCCCCCCCCCCCCCCCACCTCCCCCTCACCAACCCACCCCCCTCCCCCCACACCCCTCCCCTCCTCCATCTCTCCCTCCCTTCCGCTTTCCACATATTCAATCCCAGAACATTCAGTTTTTAAACAGCCCGCGTGCCACCTTTTACAATTTTTATTCAAATTTCCATTTTTTATGATCATTAAATTTGGTACCTAACATACATAGGTACCTTTTTAAAATATCTAAAATTCTTGATTCGATTCAAACTATTAGGGGAGTACCTACTTTAAATATATTTATCAACTTAAAGATTTTCAAAAATAGAATCCTGATTTAACAATCATTGTTTTGAAAAATGTCATTCTCAAACACGTGAACTGTCAAACGTGCGATATTCGTTAGGTTTTCTGAAATTATCCAATTTTTTGCGTAATTTTCTTAATTTTTCTCTCCGTAAGAACCATCCTAATACTTCAAGGAATATTCTAAAAAAAGAATTAGCGAAATCGGTTCAGCTGCTCTCGAGATTTGCGCTTAGCAACACATTTAGCGATTCATTTTTATAAAATATATATAAGATTATCTAAAATACAAGAAATTACTTGAAATTCAAAAAATTCTCTTAAAATTTCATTTGGTTTAGAAATTCGGTCAGGTTACGTATTTTTTTTAATTTTTTGATCAGAACACTTCACAAATACAGACACACACACACCCACGGAAAAGTATCTTTTGACAAATGGATGGTATCGCGAGGTATTTTTTTGACTAGAGCAATATATTAATTGACTAGAACATACATTATTTTCTGCAATTACCAAAAATTTATAGGCCATAAATCAGAGTTTTCAATTTTCAGTTTTGCTTCCCACAAATTAATTTTGCAATTAATATCCGATGCCGGGGTGATTAACGCCATAATTCACTAAACCAACACCCCATAACAATACACTATCACATCTCAGCTACGAAATCCCTTTGAATACATTCTGGAAACTATGAACAAAGGTCCGAAATGCTACCCACTACATAAGACCCCACGGTGCACAGTACGAGCTCGGGCTAGAACTATAATAGCCTGCTGCAGTTCGTGTTGGCTAAGGAACCACACAAGTAAACGTAAATACACAGAATACATAACACCTCCAACACCTTATCCTGAGCCAACATTGTCCGACAAACTAACTAACTTCCCAACACGCTTATACCTGTGTACCTTTGTTCAACTTACTCTGGGTTGAGTTATATTAGATCAAATAATACAGTACTACTCACATCAACTACGATAATAATTAACGTGGAAATGTTATTTGTTTTCTCAACGATGCTTTGATAAGAAGCAGAAAGGAAAACTTTTTTTTTTTTTTTATTTCATAAATTTTTTTATTAGTTACAGATATTTGTTTATTTGGCTACCACACTAGGCTAATGCCCGTGTTGTGGTAGTCGTACATTTAATATATTAAATACGATTTAATTAAAACAGATGTTAAACAAAAAAAATAAAAAAAATTAAGAAATACTTAAAAATTAAGAGAAAAAAAAGAACATATTTTAAAGAAAAGTAGAAATAAAAATGAAAATTCAAATTTTGAAATACAAAAATTAATAATAAAGATTAAATTTTAAGAACTCAAGTGTTCTATATAAATTAAAACATATAAGTATATAAATCAAAATTAAAACATTAATAAAATTTAGTGAAAAACTAAGAGAAAAAAATAACAACATTTTAAAGAAAAATAGAAATAAAAATGGAAATTAAAATTTTGAAATGCAAAAATTAATACATAAAATGTAGAGTTAAGAACTCATGAATTCTTTAAAGTACGTTCGTCCCCTTTCAAAAATCCAATGTTGTACACGAATTATAAAAAGAGAATTAGAATTACTTGACTTTATGTCAGTACTCAGAGCATTGTATATTTTAGGAGCCATGAATCAGAATTGTCGTTGAGCGAATGAGGTGTTAGTTTTTGGGACCACGCAACCCAGGTTTGATGAAAAGCGGGTGTGTGGTTGATGTTGTGGAGCGATTAGTAGATTATTTTTTCGTATATAACAAATGCTTGTTTTAGTAAATAGCTGTCGAATATCTAAGACCCTGATTTTTGAGGGATGGGTAGGTTGATATTTAAATATAATTCTCAAAATCAGTTTTTGAACTAAAATAATTGGTCTAATTTTTTTTTTTTTTTTTTTTTTTTTTTTTTTTTTTTTTTTTTTTTTTTTTTTTTTTTTTTTTTTTTTTTTTTTTTTTTTTTTTTTTTTTTTTGTGTATTACAGACTGTGTCCATTTACAATACACATGTAACATTAACTACATATATATGATACAAATAATACAAGTTATAGATTAATAGCATTAACATGCCTCTTGAATTCTTCAAGACTACTATTAAAAATATCGATAGTCTTGGAGGCGTTGTTTAACAGCGCCATACCTCGTGTCATGCTATGCCGAGCCAGTATGTCCGTTCTGCCACGTGGGATACAAAGCAGATCATGGTGACGTCCCTGGCTGTAGTTATTCGGTACGAACAACTTATAGCATTCCAGAAGGTATGGGCTATCTATTAAATTATTAATAATTTTGTACGCCGTTACTGCAAGAGCCCCACTCCTCCTCGAGTGGAGACTTTGGTAGCGCGTTTCGGCAAGCAAATCTTCGTGATGCATGAATCGCGGATACTCTCCGTGCATTCTCAAATACATGTATCTCAAAAACTTTTTTTGAATCTGTTCTAGTTTTTCAATATATTTTTGTTGGTATGGGGCCCATACAGCAGAGGCGTATTCGATTTTAGACCTTATAATGCAGCTGTACAAAGTCATCATTGCCTCGGGATTGGAAAATTGTTTGCAGAGTCTTATGACAAATCCGAGAAGCTTGTAGCATGATGTCGTCAACTGCAATATATGGTCCGAAAACGTAAGTTTGGGATCAAAGACTACCCCAAGGTCCTTGATGGATTTTACTTTTGACAATATATCATTTTTGATGCAATAATCGAATTTGATAGGGTTTCTCGAACGTGTATACGACATAGCGACACATTTTTTTGTATTAAAAAATAATTTATTTTCATCAGCCCATGATGAAATTGAATCTAAATCAGTTTGCAATTTGACACAATCTTGACCATCACAAATTTTCTTAAGTAATTTTAGATCGTCAGCAAAAAGCAGGCAAGTGGAATGTTTGATGCATTCTTGAATGTCATCAATTAAGATTATAAATAGTAGAGGACCTAGGTTTGACCCCTGTGGCACTCCAGAGAATGCAGAGAATTCTCTAGACCTGTATCCGTCGATGCAAACATATTGTTTCCTATTCCTTAAATACGTGACAAAAAAATTTAGGAGGGGTTTGTCGAAGCCAATTCTATGTATTTTTCGTAGCAGTACGTCATGATCAACTCGGTCGAACGCCTTGGCGAAATCAGTGTAGATCACATCAGTTTGATGTTGAGCATCTAATCCTCTTGCTACTCTCTGTGAGAGTTCTAGAAGATTAGAGACGGTGGACTTATTTGATAGAAATCCGTGTTGGTTTCCCTGAAGAAACGGTTTAATTTGTTTGTTTAGCTTTTCGCAAATTATTGTTTCAAATATTTTTGGGAGTATTGACAGAACTGCTACTGGTCTATAGTTCTGGACTTCCGTAATAATGGATTCAGCACAACCACCCCATCCTACTATAGCGTATGTTGCTATGGATTGGAAAAGGGCAAAGTAAACGCTTCTTAGAGTCTGTAAATCTAAGATAGACCTAAGGGAGCAGAAAATATGGCAGAGTTTACGAAGTTTTTTTACTGTGTCACCGATGTGAGCTTCCCAACGTAGTTGGTTGTCTATGATTATTCCCAAATATTTAACTATTTTGGATGATTTACTAGCAGTAATAATTGAGTCGTTCAATTTCTATATCCGCTATATCAACTTTCACTGATTCGAAGAAAACCGCAAAAAACTGTCACATCTCTAGCGTAAATAAAAAATTGCATTTAATTTTTTTATACAGGGTGTCCGAGGGTAAAGTGCATTAACTTCGGGAGGTGATTCTACATGATGGTAGGAGTAAAAAAGATTTACAACTTTTTCCGAAGTTCCAACGTTTTTTTTCCCTCACAAAAAGAAGTACCTACTAAAAATCCTTAGTGTGAGGTACGATCTTACTTGCTGAGAGCCTACCGCGCACGATTGTGGCAACATTACATGGTTGTGATTAGCCCGTTTCGTAACAGCGGAAAATAATAAATCTGGCCGCACACGCCGGTCTAATTTTATCTTTTTATCACAAAACCACCCCTAAAAGATGGAATTTCGAAAAAAATTATTTATCTTTTTTACTTATACTATCATGTAGAATCACCTCCCGAAGTTAATGCACTTTACCCCCGGACACCCTGTATAATGAATTGGAGTAATATACATTCGAAAAGTGATCATTTTTCAATATGTCTAGAAATATTTAAGTAATTTGGATAAATAAAATTGATATAGCAGATTTTGACACTCACTTCGTGATTTGTATGGAATATAGAGGCTTTTGAAACTCAACTGACCTGAGGGGCGTGTTTTTACACCCGCCATCTTGGCAAAATAACTGCTCGTGATTGGTTGAATTCCGATAAAGCGGGTTTTGATAGTAAGTTCTTGAATGATTTAGCGGGTTTTGATATTAACTTCTTGAATGATTTAGCGGGTTTTGTTTCTCACTGGCAGTTTTAACATGGTGTTTGGTCGTAATAAAGGAGGTTTTAAAACTCAATTTTAGATAAGTCTCGTTCCTCGCAAAAATGTGAACAAGATTTCACACTCAGATCATTTTGTCAAAAAATCGGATATAACGGGTATTGAAATTATAGGACATAATTAATTGTAAACACCTAATTACTCTCATCTACGAGTCAGCAGGATTCAAATCTCAGCGTGGGTGAGTAAATTTAATTTAGAAACCACCGTTATTGACAATGTTTCCTTGTTATGTTGACTTCTCCCACCATTCTCCCCCTTCTTCCAAAATCACCACACTCACTACCCCCACCAAATAAAATCTAATCGTTTCTGTACTTATATAATTTTTAAGTTAGTTTTAAGATTGCTAGTGATTGTAGCTGTTTAAAAAGCGAAGGTTACTGACCTCTAGCGTAACATTTAGAAGCTTGTTTATTATTGCAGATTCCCTGCTTGCAATATAGGGTTTCACTGATTAGTCGATAAAGCAGATTTCTGTGTATCCCCGTATTACATTGACAGGCTGACATGTGTAGTTTTTATTATTTGTTTGTGTGAGGTTTTTATGCTATAAATAATGTGCTTTTTAGGTAAAAGCCCTCTCTTATCTCTTGAAACAGCTAGAATGAACTAGTAAATGGTCTGGTGATCAATTTTAGTGCTTGTCGGGTCGGGAAAAAGTTATTATAACATGTGCTTTATAAAGTGAATAAATAAGTTGAATTTCGCCATTGAAAGAAGATTGTATTCATTGAAGTTCTTCTGCCACAAAAAAACAATCTCTAACAGTAGCAGATAATAAAAAATTAAGTAACAAATGTGCATGTGAAATAAAACTTTTCAAAACCAATTTTTTTTAATCAATTCATACAAAATAGTATATAGTTTATATTATATAATGAAATATAGTATCGCTTCAGTGACGAAAGCCCACCACACAGATGTGAAACTTTGCTTATACGTGTTTGATGATCAGATCTAAATAGTCAGTTACTCCCACACCTTCCTCTTCGCCGTTTCTTACTATCTTCACTATCTTCAGACCCAAAACACACCCCAACTGGAGATGTCATAGTCTCACCGGCTTCAGATGGATGGGTCTCTTTTTTATGTGAATATCGCACAAGAGTCCCAACAACCCCAACCAGAAGCCAATGAGACTATGGCATACACAATCCACAGGAAGGTGGGGAAGTATCTCGCCCTTCAAATCTGGTCACCACGCACTTCTAAAGTCATCTCAATCAACGTTTCAATTCTGAATGACGGGCGAACACCAAGGCGATACTGAGAGTATCTTCCACTCTGGAATGTGTTGCAAATATATCATGTGATTAAAATCAATCAAAAGAAGTTCACTTGCGCGCGCCGGGTTTTGAACCCGTGACCTTCGGATTGCTAGTCGAGAGCTTCACCTCCCGGCCGCGGTAGCCGCCATATAGAGATATGTGCGGTATTCACAATAAAAAAATCACTAGTTAGGTACTAAAAACGTGTAAAGCAATTTCAAGCCACGTTTCGTACATACTATACATAGATTTGGGACCTACCACTCCAGGGGTCCTAGCATGGTCGATCGATATAGGTTTTATCGAAAATGTCGGTAACTTGCCATCGCTTCCGAGCACGACTGCAGACCGTTAACGAACAAACAATAATTCACAATGACTAGGGGTTCCTAATATATTTGACGTAAACTGTTGTTTATTCGTTAGCGGCCTGCAGTCGTGCTCGGGAGCGATCGCAAGTTACCGACATTTTAGATAAAACCTATATCGATCGACCATGCTAGGGGGCTAGAACCGCTGAATATATTCATTTGTCCTTGGATTGCATGAAAACACTTTACACATCATTAGTTAGAAGTCAACTGGAATATAATTCACCTATTTGGTTCCCTTTCTATAAAGTACACTCTAACAAAATAGAACGTGTTCAACACAAATTTTTTAAGTATTTCAAATATTGTAGATATGTAATTTAAACCAACACTTTGTGGAATCCTACAAATTATTGTAACGTGGGTATAATAATTTAACGATTTGATGTGTAATGTTTTATATTATATTTTGTTCTATGTTATTGTCAAATATTACATTGTTTAAAATTTTTCCCGGTTTTACACAAGTGGTTTTTTCTTCAAAAAGTACTTGTATATTCTTAAAAATTTTCACTTTTATAACTTTTGATATAAATTCTATGTATGTGTAATCCTCGATAACTTAAATATTATTTTATAATCTATGTAAAAGCCCTTACGGGCGTATAACAACAGTAAATAAATAAGTATATCAAATTGTTTTCGCTTAACAAAGCTCGTAAGCTCAAAAAATCTTAGTAAGACATTTTAATGAAAGTTCTTGGTATTGAAGTTCCGAGTTTCATAAATTATTTCTACACTTTTCAATATCTCCTAAATCCCGTCAAAATTTCGCCTCAAAATCAAACTTCCGACCGCAAAACTTTACTAATTTGCAGAGGCTTTCGATATTTATATTGATCGAGCTCGAGAAAATTTTTAAAATCTCATCAAGTCAGACAAAGGGTATATTTTAAGCCAAACATTTTTATTTTTTGTTTAAAAAAAACAGGCAAATATCGTATTTTGCATTTATGATTTGAAATGTGCGTGCATATTGAATTTTACATTTGCAGACATATTTAATCCTTCTGGCCTCAGGCCTTTTGACGGAAGGTCAAAATATTTCCGTTTTACAATAAAATCCAAATAAATGGACTATTTTTGAATTCATCCGAAAAAATTATTTTTGAGAGGTGATGAAATACGCTTTCAAGTTTTATAATCTTAATATATAAAACAAAGTCGGGTTAGTTACACTATTTATAACTCGAGATTGGCTGAACCGATTTTCATAATCTTTGATTTGTTGGATTTGTCTCCGCCCCGGATAACAGAATAACTATTAAAACATTGCAAAAATTCAAGAAAAAGAAAGTTATGAAGAAAATGAATTTGTTCATACATTTTTTATGGAAAGAATTCGCATATTTTGAAAGAACTGCAGGAATATTGTGATAGGTATAATATTTAACTGTGCGTGAATTCCAAAAATTCGAAAACGTCAAACGTCAATGCGCTGGTTTTTTTGTTTGTTTTTAATCATATAATGCGGCCCCTCTTTCTTACACACTAAATGTCAATAGTCGAAAATGAGACAAACGGTGAACGTATGTCCCTGCACCCCTCCAAAGGAAAATACAATAATAATAAATCTCTGAAATGAAACGCATTTTTTTACGTAAACTCCACTCAGGACCTATGTCATCTTAGGGGATGATGTGTGGAGGGTCTTTTTAAGGAAGAGTAGGATAGGAAGTTCTGGGAAGGAAAAAGGCATGAGGGGTGGGTTGGAATCTGGAGGTCAGTAAATCCGGGAGTGAATCCATCACTCCAATTGCGGTGCAAGGCCATTGCCTTGACCGGAATTGACCTTTCTAGCAGGACTCTTTCAACCCATTGGTCGAGAGAATCCGGCTAGAAAGGTCAAAAGGCCTCCCTCAAACAGTCTCTGTCGATCCGGCCCACCACGCAGCAGACCACATGGGCAGACGCATCCGCCGCCAAGACCCGCACAAAAGTCACACCACGAACCCGGGCACCCCTGCCAAATCACCAAACGTAGCGAACCACTTGGGGTGACCTACGGCAAAGGTGTTGGTTATCCAATAAATGGTTCCCAGGGCGGCGGCGCCCGTACCCACTTCCTTTCAAAAATTCCTGTAAGTAAGTAGAAAAGTAAGAAAATCACAAAAAAATATAAATCCGTACACAACGCCATCTCTGATACTGACAAAACAAAACACGGACAGTTGGGCATCGATAATTGCTTCATTGTGTAATTTTTAACTTAATATAATTCAACAGTTATTGATTCTGAGGCGGTACGAAGTTCGTCGGGTCAGCTAGTTCGAAATAAATTTGTAGTTTTTTACTAAAAATTTTGAACGAAAAAAAATTAAGACACTCATATTTAATTAAGCAAATGGATTCATTTTTGGCAATTAACGGAATAAATTAGCCTGAGGGGTCAAAAAGTTGGATGACCTATATGGAGGTTGCACAAAGGAATTCTCTGAGATATTAACTGTGGTGTATCTCAGAAATTTCCTGATGATCGGTGATCGGGATTAACTGAAAAATGATCGATCGGGAGTTTCGTGTCTGGATTTAAGTCCGTTAATAAATAATAAATGGATAATAATCCAAGTAGGAGAAATGCTCACTGGAGGTGCCCACCTGTAGATCGTTTATCTTCGTATCCGTTCGGGCAATAGACCCGAAAGAGCTTTCATGTAGCACAACTACTGACCTGTGTTGAGACACCTTAAAACTACGTTTAACTACCAATACTAACAAAATCTGTTAAGACACATTGAAACTATATACATATTCACATTCACCACACTAACAAAATTCTTAAAAGTCGTATTATATTGGCAATATACAATATTGGCAACAAAATACACGATGTTATTAAATTCATATTATTTATTAAATAATGAAGACTTTCCTGCTGATTAATAACCTATTAAGGCATAGAATTCATTATCTTCATTATAGTTTGAATATTTCAAAGTAACTTTTCACTAAATAATCTTATTTATAATTATTATTCGAAGAACGCGTAAACGATCTTTGAACGCCTTAATTTTCTAATTAGCACTATCAAAAATTTAGTGTTTATTGTATAAGATAGTATTATGTACACATTATTACTTAATCACTTGTGTATTTATTTACGATAATATTATTGAACTATGTGCGTACATACATTTCGGTGGTTCATTTTTAGAGATAGATATTAACTACGACGCGACGCCTGAAATAAAAATTTCCCGCAAATAATAATAAATCAACATCGCTTTCAAGGCAACGATTTACGTTAGCAATTTCTCGCTTTTTTAGGGATGGAAAACGTAAATAATATAATAAACGTAATAAATATAATAGATTAATATTTATAATTTCATAACGCCAGAGCTTACCTTTATATACAGCCTATTTTACTCGCATTTAATGTAGCTTTCTATTGATGAAAGAATTTTTTAAATCTTTTTAGCGATTTATGCGTGAAAGCGTAACAAACAAACGCACGCACTTTCGCATTTATAATATTAGTATAGATAACTAATTAACTCTTGTGCTTTTTTACATAATATGTTCAATAATAATGTTATTTAATTTATGGAATCAGTTTATTTATAAGCAATTCTGCTGTATAATTATTATACACAGATTGATAATGTCTTTCGTAATATTAATTAATCAAAAGTTCTTATTTATAAATAAACTGAGTTTGGAAATTAATATCGAATATAAATATAGAAGCAAAAAAAAAATAGTTCAAAAAATTACACTTGATAACTATAAATAAAAAACAAACGAGTTTTACGCTATTGTTGGCACGTAACTAGCTCACATGGTATCGACAATTTTTTTTTATATTATTACAATTTTTTGCTTTTATTTAAGATTTATGTTATCATCACTTCCATATACCAAAAAATCCGCTTGTTTGCATGTTAGGTAAACTTTCAAATTTTAATGACGGCACTAGCTCACATAACGTATAGAATTTTAATTATTTTTTTATTTATTTTTTAAACTTTATGAGTAAAATCTCAAATTATAATATTTAATTAAATGAACACAATATTAGCGAAACTCAATCGAAATCTGGAGACAGAAAAATCAGAAAAGATATTGGCTCCGCTGGGACTCGAATCCAGGACCTTTTGCTTACATGGCAACAGCTCTACCGATTGAGCTACGGAACCCATATTAATTCTGTCACTTTTAACTGTATCGTACTTCGACTAAGAACTACCAACATTATCTTCATCTTCTAAACGCACATATTATTGGCTGCTATCTTTATATATGATTGCAAGATTCAACTCGAACTAAATGCAATCTAGATAGTGTCTGGATAAATTTTTATCCATTTTATTTTTAATACGCATATCTATTGACTTTTTCTGCAAGTCTAGGATGAATATTTATTTTTAATTTTTTAAACTTTATGAGTAAAATCTCAAATTATAATATTTAATTAAATGAACGCAATATTAGCGAAACTCAATCGAAATCTGGAGACAGAAAAATCAGAAGTAGAGCTGTTGCCATGTAAGCAAAAGGTCCTAGGTTCGAGTCCCAGCGGAGCCAATATATTTTCTGATTTTTCTGTCTCCAGATTTCGATTGAGTTTCGCTAATATTGTGTTCATTTAATTGAATTTTAATTACTTCACATACTGTAACGTATTTAAAATACGGAAATGTTATGATTTGAAATATAATTTCCACACGTTCCCTTCATCTCCTGTTTATTATCCTCAAATTACACTTTACCACATAATTTCCACAACACATCAGTCCAACCTCCAAACCAATCTCCTACCTTTCTGTAACCTCAGTGTTTCGCTACAATATTCACTCCCAAACTGTGTTTCCCCTTAGTGATCCATTGAAACAACTGTTTTGCTTTGTTTAGTATCAACGTAAAGCTTTGAAATGGAACACACTCCAACATTTTACAGTTTATTAGTATTCCCAGAATTTTCAGGGAACTTATAGAACATAATATCTCATCTAGGTTACAATATATTTTGTACTAACTTTTTCTTGAATAGGTACTAGTGTAGTTGGGAGACGTGGGGGGGATTCTTAATCCAAAACGTCTCAACAAATCTTACAAAAGTCTAGAGATTATAAAAACCTTTGTTCCCGCGTTGGGTGACATCAAGATGATTGGCTGCGAGACCTATTTCAAACAAAACTTAAATTTTGATTTTAGGCCAAAACTGTTGACGAATTTGATAGATTGTTTTTTTATTCAAAAGTATAACAAATATCTAGTACGGATAAGCGGTGCTTAATTTATTTGTTTTTCAAATTATAAAATGTACGCCATTAAAGAATCAAGTGTGTGATTAATAATTTGAGATGTAACTTTGACAATTTTGAGTTAATGGTATTTAAAAAAAATAATCTTGTGCAACCTACTAATCATATATAATGAAATATAAAATTCAAAAAAAAAAACATAAAACATGGTAAAAAAGCCTTTTTGGGTAAAATTTTTTAGTTCATGTACTTACTACAAATTTGTTTTCCAACGTAAATCAGTCGTATATATTTTAAATTTAAGCACGTCGAAATGCCTTTTTTTATTGATTTATATTTTTTTATTTCATATTTAATTATATTTACATTGTAGGTGGGGTAAATTTTTTTTAATAAATTTTTATTAACTCAAATAATTACCAAAATTGCCTCAAAAATCGATATTATATTCGATTTCTGATTCGTATAACTGTATTTTGCTCATCACAATATCTATATATTTATATAAAGGCAAGTGTCTATGGCAGGTGGAGGCCTGACGGTCACCGTGTGAGTGGCGCGGATTTGATTTTTATACAAATCTTCAGTTTTACTTTATATGTGTGCATATACACAGGTTCTCCTAAGATAAAGTATTCACGAATTACTATGACAAAAATGAAAATAAAAAATGTTTAAAGTATGTAGCATTCTAATTTGATTCTACGTAATATAATACACTAACAGCCTTACTAAAGAAAACCACAGCGCGACCGATAACCTGTGTTATTACAATAACATAAACAAACCCCGTATACACTAAAACACTATATATTACTAATAAGACTCTTGCGTGATCACGTTGTAAAAATACATTCAATGTATTTTAGATCTGACAACGTTGTAATTTCTTAGAATTTACTTATTAAATTGTTTGTTTTCATTCACACCCGGTAGGTGGCGATGGTTAGTGCGCATGCGCATTTGTCGTTCGCGCTGGAAAAAATTAAAGCCGCGAAAAAATCTGGCTCCGCGGATGTGTGTTTTAATTTTACTTATATGTGATTATAATTTATATTATAATGACCAATTCACTTTGATATTCATATAATTAATATATTTGGTGTTATTTGAGTGGTTTTTTACAATCAAATTAGCAAAGTAATCGTACTTTGAAAGTCGAACTGTCAGGAAATTGTTTTTTAGGTTACATAAAAAATTAAATTTACATTGTATGATGTTTATATTTTGAGAATTTATTCAAAGTTATGTTTTTTGATATAACTTAAATATCTAATACACGTGTTGGTAAAAGTATCAAAGAAATTAACGTCTTAAGATGTGCAAGCAATGCATTAGAACTTCAGTTTTTTTTATTATTATTTTTTTTGAATTAAAACCAAATTTAATTTTTTTTTTACAATTTTTTATTGTATGAAACAGAAAAAAGTTAAGTGACAGTTTTCGTCCAAATTTATTACATAAAAGGACTGTATTTTTAAATTTTGTTTTTTTTTAATAAATTTCTCTACACTTTCATCAAAAATGTTTTTTTAGAAATTTTTTTCTATTTTTTTCCTCGTTTGTATCTTAAAATATGGCAGTTTTTTAAAACTAAAGTGTATTTCAAATACATAAATCTAAAAGGTAATTTTATCTTGTTTTTATAAATGTTATTTGTTTATACGACACCTTCAAAAATAAGAAATATATAGAACATTCAAAATAATTGTGTGTGTTTCAGTTTGTGAATTGAATAAAATTTTCACTGTGTTTTTTAGTAAGGCTGGTAATGTTTATTACATTAATAAACTTATATTATAATTATATTAAGTTAACCAAGTAAACAGAAATATATAAATAAACGTAATAAAATTCTGATAAATGTAAAGTACTCTAATAACATCATTATTATTCGATTCGTTTTGAGATTTTCAAGGCCATGAATTATTTTGGGTTATTATGCCATGTTGCGCTACCTCCTTATTCAGTCAGCGTTTCGGACAGCATAACAGTGTCATCATCCATGCAAATGTGTAATCGAAGATTGTGGTAAAATGTGTGCTCATGTATGTATTTGCGACACCGTATTGCCAGCTGCAACCCTCTGAGAACTGATATCGTAGTATATTTTAAAAATTGTTTTCTGCGTTTAGTTTTGGTGTAGCCGTCAATTACCTGATACCAAAAAGTGTTGAGCTTAGCCCCGTCGTCTTTATTAATTAAATTAACAGGAATTTTTAATTTAATTGGAACTTTAAAATTAATTGTAATTTTTGCGAGTTTCTATAGCCTCCGTAATTAGGGGTCCTCTATGCGTTTTGGGTCGGCACTGGACTTTGGGAACAAATCCAAAGTAACGACCGGTTTCAATTAAATGCTCAGCAATTGCCGATTTGTCAGGGTGCTTTTTCTTGCTTTTGTTTTCACTATGTTTCGGTCAGAATTGGCAGTAAACTGAGAAAAGAAAGCAACGAGACTATCTTCAGAACCACGACTAAAATATAAGACCTACTGAGGCCTGCAAAATCCAAGTTTTTTTTGTTTTTTCTTATAATGCTCTCAAATTTGTTTTATATCAATATCACTTAAGACAGTTTTCAATACATCTCTGCGAGCTTCATAAATCTTTACAAATAATATCACAGCGCTCAAACTGGCAGCTCCAATGTAACATTTTATCAAAGAAAAAGTATGTCATTGAATTTTCACGAAAGAAAAGGTCCAAATCAATATATTCTCGCACCAAGACATGCTCCCGAGAAAGTTAAACACGGATATTATTTATATGTGTTTCATTCTCAGTATTTATTATGAAAAACTTTTGTCTATAATATACAGACAAAAAACGTCATGTCTTACATTAAGTTAAACCAATTAACGTTTGCTTCCAGAACTGGGATTAACAGAAACTCTTATGTAAACTGTAACAACCTAACTTATTGTTAGAGAAGTTGGATGTGCAGGAAACGTTAACTTCCCTTGCATTAGCTCGAATAAGAACTACATCGTACAAGGGACGATATAAAATAAATTAGTAGCAGAGATCTTATAACATGTTCATTTAATAGTCCTACGTATGTTACGTTAAGCTATTACATTACATTTTCAAAGTCCCCTGGGAAATAGGAAAGGAAAGGGTTGGTAATTGAATGAATAATGTACTTTTTAATAATATAAATGGTTTCCTTGTTATGTTGTAAGAATTATATAACAACTATTGTCACTGAGCAATAAATGTTTATAATAATAACGAAATGGAAATACCAAATCACATTTCTTTACTCCTGGTATTTTGTTCTTGTCGGCAGTTTCAGGATTTAGATGCTTATTATGGTTTTGTATCCTTTTTTGTGTTCAATTGTAACATTAGCTCTACTACGGAAATTAACACAAATTACACTAATTATTATTTTTAATTTATAAACTAACGTTTAGACAAGATTTTTATGCATAGCACAAAGGGTAACAATTATTATAAGCAATAATTATCAGCCTGAAACACTCATCAACATTGAAAAATCTTCCGAGAAAAGATACTTGCCGCCAACGGGACTTGAACCCATGTCCTTCTGATTGCCGGTCAGCTGCTCTTGACCACTGAGCTATGGGAGCTTATCAAATACCCGTCAAATAATTCAATATATACTAGTGTTTCATTCAACAATTACTGCTTATTATATTTTTTCCACCTGAAAACAACCGCTGACCGGCAATCAGAAGGACACGGGTTCAAGTCCCGTTGGCTGCAAGTATCTTCTCTCGGAAGATTTTTCAATGTTGATGAGTGTTTCAGGCTGATAATTATTGCTTATAATAATTATTACCCTTTGTGCTATGCATAAAAATCTTGTCTAAACGTTAGTTTATAAATTAAAAATAATAATTAATATTTGACAAGTTTAAGTATTTCCCCAATAAAATGTAGTTATAATTTGTCTCGACGCCACCTAGCGAGGGATTTAACACTTACAATGTCTCTCTCGCAAAAATAAAGTTGGTTGTTTTCAGGTGAAAAAAAAAATATAATAAGCAGTAATTGTTGAATGAAACACTAGTATATATTGAATTATTTGGCGGGTATTTGATAAGCCCCCATAGCTCAGTGGTCAAGAGCAGCTGACCGGCAATCAGAAGGACACGGGTTCAAGTCCCGTTGGCGGCAAGTATCTTTTCTCGGAAGATTTTTCAATGTTGATGAGTGTTTCAGGCTGATAATTATTGCCTATAATAATTGTTACAAATTACACAGTGAAATTTCTGTGTTCTTGGTATTTTGTTCTTGTCGACAGGTTCACGTTGACATTTATTTTATTAATAAAATACCTAACGCAGACGTATATAATTTCTATTATGAAAAATACCATAACAATAATTTTTTCTAAAAATATTATTTAGTATGGGTACCTATACGTATGCTCGTCTCAATTTTTCACACAATTAGTTCCAATTTAGAAAAATGACACTAAAATTCGATGTAAATCCAAGTTCTTGGGCTCATTGAACCAGAGAGTTACAGTCACACAATCGAAATTAGTAGGTATATTTGGTTTTACAAATATTTTCCACCTTTTTTAAAAAAATTTTTATATGAAAACCTAACAAGAGTCCGAGGCTGCTTCCATCTGGAGCCAGTGGGATTATGGCATCCCCGATAGGGGTATGTTGTGAGGCTGAAAGTAGTGGAAAACGAAAGGAGATGGGGAAGAGGAACAGTACCTGGCTATTCAGATCTGGTCACCAAACACGGCTAAATCCATTTCAAGCAACGTTTCGATTCTGAATGGTGGTCTTATACCAGTGCAATACTTCCACTCTGTAACCTGCCGCAAATTACTACATATTATTTTAAATAAATTAATTGTGAAATAACACAAATTAATCAAATAAAATTTATTTGCCACCTGCGACCTTCGGATTGCGAGTCAAGAGCCTTACCGCTCGGCCACGCTGGTCGTCAAATTCGTCACCTCTTTTTGTAAAAATAAAAAAAACGAACTTTACGATTCCAATGTGTTTTCATACAATATTGCATGAGATGTGTTGACTTTCGATTCTCAAATATATGCAAACATAAACTTTAAAACATTTCCGCACATGAAACTCTACTAATAAACAATCATCACCAGAACAACAGTTTTAAAACGCCACTGAAATGCCGACGAGTTTTATTATTCGGAAATTTAACAAAACTTTTGAAAAAGCTTGTACTTTGATTATTTATTAAGGTTATATTTGGATCATTTGTTCTTTTGTTTATCTGTAATTGTTCCGGTAAATATAGATTAAATTTCCTGGAACAATTAGAGATAAACAAAAAGGCTAGTAATTTTAGAAGGCTGATTCGAAACACTATACGGTCTAATGGTCTTCTTGAGTATTTTATGACATCGGTGTTCTTACTTTAGACAGACAACATTGTTATAGATGACATTACTAAATGTATATTCAGGTTACTTCTGTAATGGAAACATGGGTATTGTTCCGCCTTTAGAGTCACGTGGGGGAAACCGTACGCAGTTTTTTCATTGGGATTTTTGTATTAAAACGCTTTAGGTATTTTGCTCATTTTTTTTGTTTATTGATATGATTGATCATTAAGGCATCTCAAACAAACATAAAAACCTTATGTAGTTCATAAATCAAAAAGTTATATAAAAATGTTTACATGCATGTCGATTACGAACACTTACCCCACGTGCGGGGTAAGTATTCGCATACCATAGAGAAGTGTTTAAATCAGATTAGTGGTTATCTTTAATAGAATTATCACTTTGCAGCCGTGTAACTAACAATATTTTACCAAAAATTATCATAGACCACATCGCTCTGACTCAGTTGGTTACACAATAGCACACATCGGTAAGCAAACATGTCGATAGCAGATGACAAAATTTAAGAAAAAGCATGAAAAACAGTACCTACCAATTTTTATTTTCAAATTAGGATTAACTGTACTCATATCCTGCTTCAATGCGACCCAAAACGTTACTGAATTAAGGAACGTGCGGGCGCGAAACAGGCACGACCACCTCGGAAACATCATTGCGAACACTTACACTCTGCGTACGGTTACCCCACGTGACTCTATACTTTAGGGTTGACAGAAATAACAAATTTGGTACGTATTTAGCAAATGCCTTCGCTACGAATCATACATTCATTTTGTTTTAAAGAGTTTTATTTCACATATACGTTTTTTACTTAATTATCTGATTCCGGTTTAGACATAACCGTGTCAATCACTAGCAATCTTAAAACTAACTTTAAATTAAACAAGTATAGAATTTTTTAGATTTTTTTAGGTGAAGGTAGTGGGAGGGGTGATTTTGGGGGACGGGGGAAAACGGTGGGAGGAGCCAACATAACAAGGAAACAAATGTGTTGAAACCGGTAGCAGGTAAATAATATGAAGTAACAAATGTTCGTGGGAAATAAAACCCTTTAAAACACAATGTCTAGAAATTGTTGCATAGTTAATTCCCAAGAAATACTATTGTTCTTCTTTTTTTTCATAGATTTCTTGAAAGTCCAATTTTTTTTTTGATTACCATCCTAGGCTAATGCAAGTGTTAAGGTACTCAAATGATTCTGAATATAATGTATGGTTTATTTACAGGGATTGTGTATTGTCGGAATGGGAATTTAAATATTATACGAAATGTAAGAGCGGTACAATGTCAACCCAATAAAATTTAGATGGTTATTAAGGGAAAATTGTTTCAGTTGAAGACTTAAAAATAATTTTGTAAGAGCAACTTAAAATTGAAAATTTATTAACATTTTCGACATTTAAAGGACAACCGACACCCCTGTCATAGGTCACCCCAAGCGTTTCGCTACGTTTGGTGACTTAGCAGAGGTGCCCGGTAGGGTGTGTTAATTA
This sequence comes from Limnephilus rhombicus, assembly GCA_929108145.2. Lineage (NCBI taxonomy): Eukaryota > Metazoa > Arthropoda > Insecta > Trichoptera > Limnephilidae > Limnephilus > Limnephilus rhombicus. The sequence goes on along the minus strand of OV815287.1, from coordinate 22,267,674 downwards.
TTTCAATTTTTGAATACGGGGTCTCAAAACTTGCGTCTTACAAATAAAATGAGAACTGCATTTAATTTTTTTTTTAAATGGTTATTAACCCACTAAAATGCATTGAGAATCAGAAAACAAACCTAAAACATTTAAAAAAATATATTTTAAGAATTTTTTTTCAATAATTTAACCTTTAAACTTCATTTTTTTTACTTTTTAAACGTTTTTAACGTTTGTTTATTATTAAAATTGCGTACAGCTGGCAAAAATGAAAAAAAAATGTTTATGAATACGAGTAAGTCAACAAGAATTCTGATTTTATCCAGAAAAGTGTTATTTCCCCCTTTTATATTTTTAACTAGCAACACACCACATATGTTTAAAAAAAAATTGCTTTCTTTGTACTGCAGTTACGGAATGAAAATTAAGTTTGGTACAAAATATAAAATATGGACCTTTTGTTTTATTTTTTTTCTAAATCACGAAATCTATTTTTTTTTAAACTTCCGGCCATTTTAGCGGGCTAATAGTGAACAATAATTTCATTAATTTTTACGTTTTCGAATAGCTACGGATCATACGAAACTTTTGAGACCCAGGGCGTTTAAAAATAAGGCCATTTTTTTTTCTCTCTATGGAGAGCGACACAAGCTCGTGCCCGGGTTCATGGGGTGAGGTTTGTCTAGGTCTTGGCGGCGAATGCATTTGCCCAACTACTGAGTGGCGGGCCGAATCGGGAAAGACTGCTTAAGAGAGACCTAACCTAGGCTTCTACAGCCGGACTCTCTCGACCCCATCGCCTTGCACCACAATAGGAGGAATGGATTCATACTTCCATAACTAAATGACGGCCGGCGTAGTCCAGTGGTAAGGCTCTTGACTAGCACTCCGAAGGTCGCGGGATGTCAAATAAATTTTATTTGATTAATTTGTGTTTTTTCACAATTTATTCATTTAAAATAATATATAGTATATTTGCGGCACGTTCCAGAGTGGAAGATACTCTCGTAGTATCGCCCTGGTGTAAGACCACAATTCAGAATTGAAACGTTGCTTGAAATTGCGTTAGCCGTGTTTGGCGACCAGATCTGAATAGCCAGGTACTTCCCCACCTCCCTCTTCCCCATTTCCTTCCCTTCCCCATTACCTTAAGCCTCACAACATACCCCAATTTGGGGATGCCATAGTCCCACGGGCTCCGGACGGGAGCAGTTGAGACTCTTGTGCAGTATTCATGTAAAAAAAAAAAAAATCTTGGACACAATGACCCTCAGATTCCTTCCCATCTCTCACACCTTTTTCTATACAGAACTTCTACTCCTTTCTTTCACTAAAAAGACCCTCAACACAGCATCTCCAAAGATGGCATAGGCCTTAAGGATTTTTTTTCCTCAGGGCCTCCTGTGTGGAGATAATGTAAAAAATAATTTAAACAATTTCATTTTTTCGAGGGTAAATTGATTATTTATTTGATTTCATTTTAATTCTATGTTATCGGCCGAACCTTAAATTATCCAGGACATCCTCATAAAAAATCAACCATGATATTGGAATCGATAAGAAATCGTTCAGAAGTTTATTCTCCATCAACGGTAAAGTGCCGTCCTACCTACAATAAGGGCCGCAGATACCCATCATTCCCGAGATAACTGTTGAGAAGCCGAACTCTCTAATGTATATATATGTATTGTAATCGCAAATAAGTGGACCTTATTTAAATTTGTTTTGTGGACTTTGATGCTGACGCAAAATATATTGGATAATAATATGGAATTGGACAGGATCTGACTTACCAAACGTTATTGAGTTGTGATGATAAATCATTATTCTTGTCCGATCTCACAACCTGAGGGATATCACTGCACAAACACTTGAGAAAACATAACAATTCCTTGTCGATATAATTAAGAACCGAGAGAGCAAAGTCACAGCACAGCAATAATAGACTTCATTGACAATTATTGATGTTGAATGCAACAAGAGATCACTCTAGATCAGGGGTCAGCAAATGGCGGACCGCGGTCCAGATCCGTACCGCCGACCTATTTTGTGCGGACCTTGTGTTAACAATACAATTTTTTTTTCATTAAGGATCTTAAATCTGAATTTGAAAACAGATTCACACATTTTAAGAAAATTGAGAATGTCGTCGACATCCTCAGTAACATTTACTCTCTGCGTCCTGGTGATGAATGGAGCAATGAAGCTGCAAATATTTTCGGGAGTAATAAAGCGGCTCTCCAGATGGAAATGATCGAATTCCAAGAATATCCAGTTTTAAAACACCAAAAACTGAAAGTTTCTTGTCAAGAGTTTTGGGTAAATTTTTTTTGTGCTAATATACTCAGAATTAAAAGAATTAGCCTAGAAACTTCTCATTTTTTTGGGTCAACATATGTTTGTGAAGCAGCGTTTTCCAAGATGAGCTTCCTTAAAAATAAATTCCGGACACTTACCGATGAACATCTCCAAGATTTAATGACAATACCCTGCACAAACTTTAGTCCAAATTTCGGACGGATAGTCCAAGGCAAAAAATGTCATTTTTCTCATTAATATTGTAAAAAAACCCTTAGTACTTCTTTTTATTCACAAAATACGTTTATTATGTAATAAAATAATGATCTAGAACCCATTCGTTTTATTGGTTCATTGATATTGTATCTACAAATATTTATGTAAGTAGTTCAGTTTATTATTTCAATTACTAAGCTGGGGGGAGTGGGGGGAGGGTTGTTAAGCTTTTTCCCTTCGGGACCGCGACGGTCATGTTATTTTAAAAAATGGACCCGTAATGAAAGTAATTGGTGACCCCTGCTCTCTAGATCATTGCAAGCACATATACTGACACTTTTATTGTTAATTATTTCTATTTATGTTCATTATTGACATTTGTTCACTGTCCGGGTATTGTCACCAGCTCGGGAAAGTTATGTGGGTAGATAGGATCAATGACATTATATATAAATAGACTCGCCATAGTCTCACATGCTCGCAAAATAATGTGGCAAGTAAGCAACACTCTTTTTTTTTCAGCGGTTTTCAGTAATTTCTTAATTCAATAGTTATTCATTTATTAAAAAGTTATGCTACTTTCACACTGAAGCCAAACTTCCAACTCGAACTTCCAACGCATGAACTACCCTACGCAATCGTCCGAAAGTTTGAAGTTGGAAGTGGACCTCAGTGTGATCGTACCATAAGACAATTTAAAGAATATGTATTTTTTCTCAAATGACGTACAAAATTGTCGGACGGGGAACATGAAAATTAATTGTATTGCTTATATTAATCGATAATAATAAGTAATTTGTGTGTACATATAAATTAAATGTTATTTTTCCACTTTTACTAATGTTTGCCGTGTAATGGAAACATTTTCTCATCATACGGAGGGCATTTTTCGCTTTTTAAATGCAATTTTCCTACTGGTAAGACATGACCTTACTTGACGAGTGGCAGTTTAGTACTAAAGTACTAGATATTGAGATCGGTACAATTGTCTTGTTCTTGTCTTCCCACTTTGAGATTTCTACCCCGCGTCTAAAGTATGTTACGTCTTTGGATAGGATAGATAGAAATGTAAAGGTATAGGTAAAGGTATGCATATTTGCATCAACAGGTATCGAAAAAAATATTTTGAATTTTCTCGGCCATAAGCAGCTACATTGACAGTGTCTTTGGGCCCCCATACCTGAGATCAAGAATCTAAGCATCAAGCTAGAGTAAAGAACCCTTACAACTACAAGGTTTTGTCAACTCCTTCCTTTGAATTGTGTACGACCAAAAACAACATCTTTGTGGCAAATTTCCAGATCTTTTCAATGTGTAATATTAAACGAGCGTCACACACAATTCCCAATCCCTTGCATCGTTATTAGTCGCCATGTGCTACATACACTTCTCTTTTATTTTAAGAAGAGTGTGTAAGTCATGCAGCAGGGGATAGAAAGCGATGATAATTATTACAGATACCTTTTTTTATATTAGGCACTTACAGGAGGCCCTGAGGAAGATAATTCCCGTCAGGGCCTATATCATCTTTGGGGATGTTGTGTGGAAGTTCTGGGAAAGAAAAGGGTGTGGGTAGTGTGTGGTAATTTTATTTATTTATTTATTTGTAAGAGACAAATGGCTTCGGTATACAAAAAAACATAGAGATACATCTAAACAAAGTCAAATTAAGTCAAGCCAAAACGGTCTTCTATGTTGAGGTTACTTGGAAATGAAGTTTTATTAGGAATCTTGGGGTCAGTGTGTCCAGAAATGACGGATGTATGAATCCATACCTCCCACTGCGGTGCAAGGCGATATTCCGAGAGAATTCGGCTTTAGAAGTCAAAGGGGCTCCCTCAACCATTCTTTCTCGATGCGACCTGTCATGCAGCTTGTGGGCAGACGCATCCAAGACCTAGACCCGAACAAACCTCACCCCATGAACCCGGACACCCCTGCTAAGTCACCAAACGTAGCGAACAACTTGGGGTGACTTACAGCACTTGGTTATCCAATAAATGGTTCCCAGGGCGGCGGTACCCATATTCGCCATCCAAATTACTTCCTGTGTAGTAAGATTACGAAGCCTGCCCTTTTAAATTTTGAGACATTTAGAAATCAATGTAAGAAATGTTACTAAATGTATGAGAAATTTAAATAAACAAACAATAGGTACTTATAACGTTATAGAAAAAAATCTAAAATCATTAGATTTCATTTATGCTGTTATCATTCTCGGATTTCATTTGTGGTGACATTAATATTCTCAAAAGCAATTTTCCACTTCAGCTGCTTTCTTGGTGGAACCTGATCGAACTTGACGTAACAATAAATGTTTTCATGTTCCACCTACGGCCAAAGTTAATAATATAATATATTATATATCGATATAATACATATTATTATTATATTAGGTCCTTACATATGAAATTGGCGTTTTGTATGGGAGGAACATAAAGCCGATTTTTTTAAATATAATATATTTATTTAATCAAAGTATGTACCATTGCTATCTATGCAATTTTGCCATCTCATAGGTAGTTCATCGATCCCTTTACTTAAAAAAACCATTCGGACGGAAATCAATAAAATCTTTGAAGGCGGTTTGGACTGCTCCATCGGAGTTGAATTTTTTCCCTTGCAAGAAGTTATCCAAATTTCGAAAAAAATGGTAATCTTGGGGCAAGGTCTGGAGAGTACGGTGGATGTCTTTGACATTCCAATTGAAGCTCCTCTAATTTGGTAGCCGTCTTTGTGCAGTGTGTGGTCTAGCGGTCTACGCGCGTTTGTTGATTTGCTTCACTCAATTCGTGAGGTACCCACCTTTCAAGCTTTTTCACCTTCTCAATTTGCTTCAAGTGGATTAAAACTGTTTTATCACTAACACCGCGCCTGCAGCTAACTCGGACGTGGTTTGCGATGGATCCGCTTCAACAAAATCCTTCAATTCTTCATTATCAACTTCGGTTGATTAGCACCTAGCTTTTCCATCATGGTTTGCAGTTGCTGACAATAGACATCTGCCGTAATCGTCTGGCAAGATTTAAGAAAGCTGTAGTGAACAACACAAAAAAAAAAAAAAACTCAACTGTGTTTTGTTTCGCGGCACCGTGGCATTACACATCATTAATCCTTCGAGCCGTTTCTGCAGCACTGGTGCCACGGTGGAACTCGTACTCGTAAATAACGCGATATTTCAAGTTTTCCATTTTGTAAACTAAGTGACGCAAAGAAAAAAAAACAATTAAGGAAAAACAAATGAGTTATAATCAGTAATCCTTCGAGCCGTTTCTGCAGCACTGGTGCCACAGTGAAACTCGTGTTTGTAAATAACGCGATATTTCAAGTTTTACATTTTGTAAACTAATGGTGGGTTTCTTCATTTACCGAGATTGCTAAATGCAATGCTAATTGTAAAAGTAAACGGTCAAATGCATAGAAATTTTTAAATTTCGATCGTTAATTTTTACAATTAGCATTGCATTTAGCAGTCTCGGTAAATGAAGAAACCCACCCTAAGTGACGCAAAGAAAAAAAACAATTAAGGAAAAAACAAATGAATTATAATTTTTGAAACACAAATACATGAGTAAATAGCTGTATACATTTGAATTTGGAATTCCTAACCAAAGAGAAGATATTTGTGATCAAAGTTGCCAGTACGGCAAAACGCCAATTTCATATGTAAGGACCTAATATATGTATACGTACATCGGATTAACAATAAGTCTTGTCGAGAATTTGGCACTGAGACAGAGGGGTAATTGTTTTTGGGATTAAATATTATGTGATCATTTATGTGGGAAAAACAAGCCGGTGAAGTTCGGTGAACACGTAGAAATCATTATTCTTTCTGACATGCAAAAGTTTAAAGGGGAAATAACATTTGCTTTTATCATGGATATTCATTTTTGTCATATTTGTAAAAATTAGCATCGGTGTATTATAATTGGTTTGATTTTATCTCTTACTATTTGCAGTTTAATCAAAGTTGATTTTATTTAAAACTTAAAGGTATTTAAATTTCAGCTAAAATAAAGTAGACTAAATTTCATATTGTTTGCTCCTTTTTTTCAATTCGAACCTAAATGACGAAATAGCTTGCATATAATAAGTGAGGTACAGTCAAAGAGCGCACGTTTGTGCACACCAAAAGTGTTTTTTTATATGTTCGAAATTGTTTGGATTACCCGCCCGCAGTCCCCTGTTACTTCGCAGTAACTCTGCAATACAGTACACCTTTACACAAGCAAGAATCTCTTCAAAATGATTTGCTTCTATCTTACCTATCCAATAAAAATAATACATTAATATGCTATCACTGAAATACATTAATTTTAGTTATAATCATTTACGAATTTACGATTCATTCGTATCTTAAGGCTGATGGAGAGATACGAAATTACGAATGTTAGAGGAGAGCGCTAACATTTACAGCGACAAAATTGATGCGAAAATTGCGAAAATGTTTAATAAAACACGACTCGTTGTAACGTAATTATTTTCATGGTAGTTATTCAGTCGTTTCTTGCTCAGAATGAGTATTATTAATTACGGCGTGCCGTTGGAACGACTGAGAACAAATTCAAGTTGCCTGGACGTTGCTCGATTGTTTTAAAGAAAAAAACTATAAGGGCGACGTCATGACATATCAATGAATTTGTCGAAGTTTGATTTGTAAAGAGTTTTGATACTCGTAAATGATTGTGTAAATTTGCAATATAATGCAACTAGACCTACAAATTAGTGCTGTGAAGAAAGGGAGGAATGCAGATCCCGCCAATGTGGGGGATTTTAATAAAAATGCACTTTGTAGATGAGAAAAGTGTGGAAAAGTTGAATAAAAAAGAAATTAAGGTGCGCTCGGCAAAATTGAGGGAGATACAGCCGTTTAAAGTATGAATAAAATGTCACTTCCTGAACCGATACTACACCATTGCTAATGTTTGGTTTATGCCGAAAACGATGTTTTTACCGCGTTTTAAGTGGAGAACTTTAATCTGGAAGGTGAAAGAAAGCGCGGAAAGCAATTAAAAAAATTGAATAAGTAATTAATTTGCAATTGCGTTAAATAAAATTTCGCCAATCAACACTATTGACAGCCCACCCGCCATTTTTTCAATTGTCACTATAATGTTGGTATCCCTGACCTGATGCAAACAACAGCTAGACTGTAGCCGACTTCGTGAGATACATGAGGCGCCTAATTATGAAATTTGTCTAGCGGACTTTTTTTCAACGATTTTTTAAACTGTTTATCACCTTCCAAATTGAAGTAACCTAACCTAAGACTACGTTAAACATGGTTTGTGTAACATGGTTTGTGCCCCTTTATAACGCCTACTCGCGTCAACGCAAGAAAAACATCCCAGTTTTCAAATAGTTTAGCGGCTACGCTAGGTTTGTGTAACATGGTTTATGTTACATGGTTTGTGCCCCTTTATAACGCCTACTCGCGTCAACGCAAGAAAAACATCCCAGTTTTCAAGTAGTTTAGCGGCTACGCCAGGTTTGTGTAACATGGTTTGTGACCATTATTAATTCTGTTTTTCATAATTACGCGCCTTATTATATATCACACGAAGTTGGCTACAATTGTATCGACCTTCGTTAATAGCAAGTCTGAGATACCAACATAATAGTAAGAAAAGGGCGTAGTATAAGTTCACGAAGTGTCATTTTATTCATTCTTTAAACGGCTGTATCTCCGTCAATTTTGCCAAGCGCACCTTAATTTATTTTTTATTCAACTTGTCCACACTTTTCTCATCTAGAAGGTGCATTTTTATTAAAATCCCCCACATTGGCGGGATCTGCACTTCACCCTGAAGAAATATTGCTTGACGCCCGTAACTGGGGCTCTTCTCCAGCTATCTGGAGCCCTTGTCGCTGAGGTTGGAAGAGGTGCGCCATATTAACTATCGCAAGCTATGAATGATCATTTGGAGTGGATTCTACTAAAATAACTGAATTATCTCTCTCTCTCTCTCTCTACATTGTTTACAAAGGTATTCATGTAGATTATGTTTTTGCTTGTCAATAATAACAAGTACATTTTGTTTAATGTGAGTTCTTTTATTTACATCAGATAGTAGCTTTCTTTTTATCCCACGCAGGACCCTGAAATGATGATGAGAGCTCATGCATACGGAATTTCTTTGCTAACGGAGCAAAGATCCGTGTCATCGTTTAAAATAGAGCAAAAATCTCGCGTGCATTATCTTAAACAGCATTTAAAGAAACACTGAATTTTTTCGGTAATTTTTTGGGAATGGTGTCCATGGCTATTACGAATATTTTTTAGAAAAAAACTTTAGATTCGCCTTAATCACTATAAAAGGAAACTTTTTGCATCACGGGCGGCGGAAAATGATGCATTTTAATTTTCAATTGCGTAAAATTAAATTTCACTTCGCGAATCGATCTACGACAGCCCGCCCGCTGCCGCCCGCCATTCTGTCACTGTTATGTTGTTGGTATCCCTGACCTCACACAAACGATTGTAGCTGACTTCATGGGATACATGATGAGCGCGTAATTATGAAAAACAGAATTAATAATATAATGTAAACGAACCTCTAATCAGAATCACTTCGGTAATAATAAATATATACGAATAGAGGTTTGTTAACATTATAAATCTGTTTTTCATAATTACGCGCCTTATAATGTTTGTGAATGTTACCTTTACTTTAAAAAACAGCCTACGTTTTGAATGGTTTGTTTGGCTACGCAGGGTTTGTGTAGCGGGCTTGTGTATGTTATCTTTACTTTAAAAAACAGCCTACGTTTTTGAATGGTTTGTTTGGCTACGCAGGGTTTGTGTAGCGGGCTTGTGTATGTTATCTTTACTTTAAAAAACAGCCTACGTTTTTGAATGGTTTGTTTGGCTACGCAGGGTTTGTGTAGCGGGCTTGTGTATGTTATCTTTACTTTAAAAACAGCCTACGTTTTTGAATGGTTTGTTTGGCTACGCAGGGTTTGTGTAGCGGGCTTGTGTATGTTATCTTTACTTTAAAAAACAGCCTACGTTTTTGAATGGTTTGTTTGGCTACGCAGGGTTTGTGTAGCGGGCTTGTGTATGTTATCTTTACTTTAAAAAACAGCCTACGTTTTTGAATGGTTTGTTTGGCTACGCAGGATTTGTGTAGCGGGCTTGTGTATGTTATCTTTACTTTAAAAAACAGCCTACGTTTTTGAATGGTTTGTTTGGCTACGCAGGGTTTGTGTAGCGGGCTTGTGTATGTTATCTTTAAAACGTAGGCTGTTTTTTAAAGTAAAGGTAACATTCACAAGCATTATAAGGCGCGTAATTATGAAAAACAGATTTATAATGTTAAGAAACCTCTATTCGTATATATTTATTATTACCGAAGTGATTCTGATTAGAGGTTCGTTTACATTATATTATTAATTCTGTTTTTCATAATTACGCGCCCATCATGTATCCCATGAAGTCAGCTACAATCGTTTGTGTGAGGTCAGGGATACCAACAACATAACAGTGACAGAATGGCGGGCGGCAGCGGGCGGGCTGTCGTAGATCGATTCGCGAAGTGAAATTTAATTTTATGCAATTGAAAATAAAAATGTATCATTTTCCGCCGCCCGTGATGTTAGTGATTAAGGCGAATCTAAAGTTTTTTTCTAAAAATTATTCGTAATAACCATGGACACTAATCCCAAAAAATTACCATTTTTTCATACATATAACTTGTAAAATAACTGAAACAAACGTGTTTATAATAATTTTTGGAGCATACTTTGCGATTTTTTTCTATCGAGGGAATTTTATATAATTTGTGTTTCGGCGCGGGTAAAGTCTAGATATTTTATTTTTTTTTACTTTATTTAATCTCATTTCTTTGTACATATAATGTTTAATAGTAAATAGTTTACATATAATAACATAATATATAATAACAAATAGTATGAACAAGAAATGAAAACCCACTAAGGCACTGCCTGAGTGTGGGTAATATTAAAACAAAATACTATATTTCCAAGTACCCAAAGTATAAAATAGACTTAAAAAACATATAAAGTTTGTATTACAAAGGTAGAATAAGTGAAAAATTATCTTCAAGAATAACATCTATTTTTTTAAGAGTTTTAAAACTTACCGTGTTTAGGGGAAATATGTAATACATCGGTAGAAATCCGGGTTGCGGGCCCTTAAAAATGATGTCACGAAACTGGAAGAAATACAAAAATTAATTAAATATCTTATATCGTCTTTCAACTACATCCACAGAGTTCGCTAGATACGTCTATCGAAATCCAAGAAATTACTATGAAGAAAAATGAAGATTTAAAAAATCCTGTAGAATTTTTGTAGACACTAGACTGCAGTGAACTAGTAAAAAAACAATTCCATTGTGTACCATTACAGTAACTCGGCTAAACGAAAAATAAGTATTCAATTCAAAACAATCGGAGGACAGGAAAAAAATTAAATTAGTTTTTGGCCCAAAAGAAATAAAGCATTCAAATAACACAGAAAAATGTACAAAATTTCAAACTAGCACAAACGAATAAGCAACTTCTCTGGTTAGCTAAGTCCACGAAATCTATTGGATATAAATAAATTTGGACCTTGGACGGACATGTTTCACTTTGGTAAAGCAATGGTTCCCAGGTAATTTGCATAAAAAATACAAAACCACTGCAATAAATATGTAAATATACAGGAAAAGAAAACATTCAAGAACATATATAACATTTTTTTAATCTCTGTTTTTTTTTTTGTTTTTTTTTTTGTACGACAGACAGTCCAATTATGGTACAATTTTCTTACAACCAACAATACATGTACATAATTTTTTTTAAACATGGTATAGTGATATTAAACACATCTATATGTGCCGGTAGGGCATTAAGCAACGTCATACCTCTTGACGTGCTATGTTGAGCCATGACATCTGTCTGACCCTGCGGTATGCAGAATAGGGCATGGTTACGAGTTCGACAGTATTTATCAGGAGCGAATAAGCCACAGCATGACAGGAGATATGGACAATCGATAAGGTTTTTTAGTAACTTTTATTTAAATACCATGAGTCCGGCATTACGCCTGGTCTTGATAATTCGTCTCCTTTAGCAGTTCCACGTGATGCATGAATTTCGGATATATTCCGTATGATCGCGTGTTTAACATTCCTTAGGATTTTTTTTAAATTTGTTCAATCATATTTATGTATTTAAGTTGATAAGGTATCCAGACAGTACTAGACATTTCTCTACGCCCCCCTAGGGGGGGCGTAGAGAAATGTCAGGGAGGCGTAATAGGTACGTTTGCATTTCCGAAAAAAAAAACTATTTAACGCGTAGGTAAATTAACTGTTCCGAATTGCCATTCAATCGCTGCTGTACAAGTTTCAAATATCAAAGCTTAAACTTTGCAAAAATCTAGCTTGCTTCTGACCACTCCGCTCCACTTTATTAAACTATTACTGAAAAGTATGCTTTTTCTAAGTCCAGGAGATATTTTTTGTTCATTTTGTTAATCTAGGTATTTAGGTTTCCGGTTTGTTATATATGTAGTTGTTTAGATTGAATTTCTGTTTATATTTCAGAATTTATAACCATTTCTAGCTCTTGAATTTGTGAAAAGAAATTTTTAATTTTATTTTTATTTTTATTTCACAACATCAAACCAACTTTTCTAAAGAAGGTTTTTGAAATACCTTCAAAGGAACAAAACTATACCTATTTTTCATTATTATCGGCTATACTACAGTACATTCATAAAGAACATTAAAAAGGCTAACTTAAGAACTCACTGAATTTGTGATTTGTTTAAATTTTTTTTATGTATTTGCGTACCCCGTAAGAGGTAATTACTTTTCAGAATCACAAGTGAACCTACGTACTGGCTATGCTCATATGGAATTTTTAGTTAAATCACACTTTATGCATATTGTATTTTATTTGTTCACTTACGTTTATTTTTTTATGTACGCAATTTTATTGTATTATCATTTTTTTTGTATTTCTTGAGCATTAACTATGTACCTAACAATTTCTAGACATTTTGTGTTGAAGACTTTTATTTTTTTTGTATTTGTATAGAATTTTTAAGTTGGTTTTAAGTTTTCTCGTGATTGACACGGATGTGTCGAAACCGGTCGCAGAAAATTTAAAATTAAAGTAACAAATGTACATTAAAAATTAAAACTTTTCAAAAGAAAATTAAGTTTTGTTTTCTTTAACGGTGTATGTAAAATGTGTCTAATTGTGTATAATTAAAATAAAATAAATATTAAAAAAATTAGACCCAGTCTAAATATTTTTTTTTAATTGTTAGCCGTTTATGCAGGTGGAAAAAAGAATATATGATTTTCATTCGCAATTCTAAATGTTTTACTTTTTTATAATATTCCCTCACCCTAATTCTTTCGAACTATTTTCTGTCTTTTTTGTCAATTAACGTGTACAAAAGATAGATAGAGGGTACGGGAATAATAAATTTGTAGTAAGAGACAGGGGGTACGCTGGCTCAAAAAGGTTTACAACCTCTGCCCTAGTACATTATGTTACACGTCATTCCTCCGCCTTGAATAAAAACATTTTTCAGTGATATGTTCATTGAAAAGATAAGTTAGATTGTTTTTAGGAATTACTGTGGACTTACTGAAGGAAGGGGTGGTTATAAAATAACATTGAAAAGGGATGATTATAAAAAAAGAGCATTTAATAATTTATTTTAACGGAAGTCGACAACGCAGAAAATCTGTTGCGTGATGTCCGAAGTAAAACACTATTTTACGGTAAGTCGTGAAAATAGCAAAACTATGCTGTCTGGAATTTATAAGATAATTTTACTGTTAAGGTTATTTCCATAATAAATTATAACATAACTTTGCAATAACCTTTTAAAAGTCAAAATAAGCGTAAAATAGAAAATTCTAAGTCAAAACTCAAGTAATGTCGGATGGTAACTACTTGCACCGTTATATTATTGCGCTTTCATGTTTCAATAATAAATTGGTATACGCATTTTTTTCATGCAGGAGCTTAACAAGCTTAAAAATATTTCCTTAGGAGGTGTTTATCATATAAATAATACTTAATGTTACTAAAAACATTCATCCAGAGCAGGATTTCCCAACCAGGGGGGCACGCCCCCCTAGGGGGGGCGTAGAGAAATGTCAGGGGGGCGTAATAGGTACGTTTGCATTTCCGAAAAAAAAACTATTTAACGCGTAGGTAAATTAACTGTTCCGAATTGCCATTCAATCGCTGCTGTACAAGTTTCAAATATCAAAGCTTAAACTTTGCAAAAATTAGGTAGGTATGTGCTGAAAATGTATTTCCTTTTTCACGGCTATCCGAAGCAATTAATAATCAAAAACTGGATAAAGATTTAAAATCTGAAATAGAAACTCATTTACAAGCGTTGGCAAACGAATTTCACCGATACTATCGAGATGTTAATTCCGAGTCACGAATATGGTACATGACCAGGCCCCCTAGCATGGTCGATCGAAATAGGCTTTACCGAAAATGTCGGTAACTTGCGATCGCTCCCGAGCACGACTGCAGGCCGCTAACGAATGAACAACAGTTTACGTCTAATATATTAGGAACCCCTAGTCATTGCGAACTATTATTTGTTCGTTAGCGCTCTACAGTCGTGCTAGGGAGCCATCGCAAGTTACCGACATTTTCGATAAAACCTATATCGATCGACCATGCTAGGACCCAGAAACTCATTTGTTGTCGATGTCTTACAATTACCTGAGGAAGTTCAGGAAGAATTTATAAAAATGAAGACTGACTCGACCATAAAAGGCGACTTTCATCTCTTGACATTAGAGAAAATTTATATGTAAAAGAAAACTAAGAAATGTAAATATAAAAGTAATTAATGATTAAAAGTGTACCTACTCTTCTATTAAAGATCCGTAATAAATAAATATATTGTATCTGTATTGTATCTATTTGAAATTCAAATAAATAGTTTAGTTCATATAAAAAAAATGTGTTTCTTATTTTTGTTGAAACTTTAAGGGGGGCATGAAAATATTTTTTTTTGGTTCGGGGAGGCTCGGCGAAATAAAGGTGGGGAAACCCTGAACTAGGGGTATACGAGAAAGAGCTTTTTATCTAAATATCGGAGTTACGGACAAGGTTATATGAAAACATAGGGAGAACTATAAATTAAATTTTTTTAAACTAATTAGATACGGACTTTTTCTACATTAGCTCCACACTAAAGGCCCTGAAGAAAATAATTTATCTCAGGGCCTTTATCGTCATATATATGCTGTGTGGAGGGATTGTTTAAAGAAAAGAAGGATTGGAAATTCTATGAAGGAAAGGGTAATGAATCCATCCCTCCCACTGCGGAATAAGGCAATAATGGTTCGAGAGAGTTCAGCTAGTGAGGTGAAAGGGTCTCTCACAAACATCATCTCATGAACCTGGGCACTCCTGCCAAGTCAAACCTAGCGATCCACTTAGGGTGGCCTACGACAGAGGTGTTACAACAATAAATGTTTTGTATTGATGATTACTTAAATACTCATTTAAAGAAACAACAGTATGATAATGATAAAGAAATTAATAAAATGAAACAATGTAACTTTGTATTAACCACTTAAAATATAAATAAAAAGAAATTAAGAATATAAAGAAATTAAGTTTAAAAAATCAGCACAGGAAAACGATTTGCGTTAGGTATTTTCAATTTCTTTCACTTTTGATGGTCATCAAATTGACAAACAGCATAATTTTTTTTACATTTGAACTATCCTATATATTCTGCCTCGTTTAGTTTTAAATCTAATTGTGATTAGCTGACAAACATAACCGCAACTCAATTTGATGGTCTTCAAATATTATGACGGAGTTTGAAACACCCTAAGTTTAAAACGTGGTCATTTCAGTTAACGCCGTATTTTTTCTTCATTTGGAGTCAGCCCTAGAACAAGTATTGTGTCCGTGTTTTTGTTCCATTGTGTTTTCTGTATTTTTTTGGTGCAGAATAAACCTTAGGATGAATCATACCGGAAGAAAAATAAGACAGAATATAATCGCATCAACTGAATAAACGATGGCGCTTTTCCTGGCAACACGACGGGAATACTTTTTGTTTTCACATCAAGGGCGGCTTCGAGGGGAGAAGTAATTCTTCATGCGATATTATTAGATTTTTCTTTCATGTCTGTCGTTTGTCGTCTATAACATCTCACGATTTGCACACACTCTTGCAAATCGTGAGATGTAGGAGTGTATATTTGTGACTGATGAGCAATATTTGTGACATGAGTCCTTGCAACGACTCTTTGCAAATGTTAGACAGACGGTCGTATCCATAAATCAAAAAAAAAATCTTTCACCTTCACACTCAATGCTCGTGACACTGTAATAAAATAATTTGTAAAAATGTAGGAAAAAACATATTTGCAAGCGTTTATAAAGGTCATTTAATGAATATTCTCCACCCCTAAAAGTCCTAAATTCTCCAGTCTTTCAAAAATGTAGGAAAAAACATATTTGCAAGCGTTTATAAAGGTCATTTAATGAATATTCTCCACCCCTAGAGTCCTAAATTCTCCAGTCTTTCAAAATAAATGTCAACTCTACTTTTGCCACTAATCTTGTCATAAACGTAATACTAATAGTGATAGGGGAAGCAAATGTAAAATCGTGCAATTTCCAATATTTTAAATATAATGTCCTTTGCGTGCAAAGCCGTATCTTTTCTAAGCATAAACTTTCTAATTAAAGTGTGTTTATCGGAAGTGACCTGCCAGGTAAGTATGTTTCTGTATCCATTTATAAATAGTAGAATTAGGTAGGACCTAGGAATTCTTAATAAATTGTACAGCGCCCTTGAGGTGATTTTTCACAAAAACTATTACTACTAATTATCCAATTATTATTATTATTTTAAGGGACATAAAATGAAATAGGAATATAATGTACATAATATGTAATTATATGGCGACTTTACATTTAATAATAATCGATTTCTTTTTATTTTAAAACTTTCTGTGCTGTCAGTATTATTTAAATTATTTCATTATCGCTGGTGCAAGACCACGGTTCAGAATTCAATCGTTACTTTAAATGGCCTTAGCCGTGTTTGGTGACTAAATCTGAATAGCCAGATATTTCCCTCAACTTCATCTTCCTCATTTCCTTCCCCTCTCCACTACCTTCAGCCTCACAAATACCCTAACTGGAGATGCCACGATCTCACAAATAGCCTAATTGGGAATGCCATAATCTCTCAACCGGTTGTGAGTAGATGGGTCTCTTGTGTGGTTTTCACATTTTTTTAATGGCCATGATCGCCTTTAGTGGGGGAAAGTCAAATTTGTAATAAAATCATTTAAGACAGTATTAGCGACTCTCAAACGAAAATTTGAATCAGAAAAATCACGAAAAGATTCGCTCGCATCTAAAAATTGAACCCAAGACTTTCCGGGGCTTTCTTTAACCACTGAATAATAATAATAACATTTCATTTATATAGCGCAGTTTTGTGACATTTCACTTCAAGTGCTCTTAACTATAATAAATTTACAAATAATCCTACAGTGCTCCTTATAATTTTGAGAAAATAATAAAAGAATATAAGGTATTTACAAAATAATGACAGAAGAACAAAATTAACTAAAGAATATACAGTATTTACAAAACAATGACAGAAGAACAAAATTAACAAAGATAGTGCTGTTATAGTACACACGGGACAATAATAATAATAGACAATAGCGGTGCTATTGTAACACAGGACAAAACAAGAACTTTAGAACTAAAATATAATATACTAACAGAAAGGCCGTTTGCGTTTAGAAATTAGAGATATTCTGACATAAATTCGGATACGAAACATAAAATAAAAATACAATTATGAGGAAACCGAAACCAAACAATTACGGGAAGCTTGAGAACATGGCTTATTATTATTACGTATAATGAAAAGATGTAAAAATTCATGAATGGTATGATTTTTTAAATAATTTTGTTTTTAAAGCCCGTTTAAATTCATCCAAATTCTGGATATTAGTAAGAGCTGAGGGAAGTTTATTCCAAATGAGAGGTCCCGTTACATGAAAAGAGCGATCATAGTAAACAGCTCGATTTGACCTAGAAAGTTCGATTAGACGATTAGTAACATCTAGATCTGCTGACCTTGACATTGAGTTTCTAACTTTCGTTTGAGAGTCGTTAATATTGTCTTCGATGATTGAATATTACAATTTGCGGTTTTACTCATTAAGTTATTCCAAAAAAAATGAATGAATAAAAACTTTATTCCATTTACTTTTATTTCAACAAGCCGGTAAAAACCTACTCCCATGAAAGGAAACAACAAAAATGTCGATTCCATGCTGTATAAAAAAAAAATCATTTTGATAAACTGAGAAAATATTCAGATAAGTTTTAAGATTTTCAAGGCCAAAAGCATTTTCGTTATTTGTTTTTGGGGTGTTATGCCGTGTTGCGCTACCTCCTTCTTTAGCCAACGTTTCGGACATCGTTGCAGTGTCCATCATCAAGGCAGATCCGGCAGATCCGGTAGATAGATGTGTCACATATCTACCGGATCTGCCGGATCTGCCCTGATGATGGACACTGCAACGATGTCCGAAACGTTGGCTAAAGAAGGAGGTAGCGCAACACGGCATAACACCCCAAAAACAAATAACGAAAATGAGAAAATATTAGTTGCAGAAAACCATAAATGCCTTCTGAGCCTGTTACGTGATCCAAATACGAGGCATGTTCAGAAAGTAAGTGTACTGATTTTTTTTGATAAAGTGTACCTATTTGGAAAAAAAATTACAGGATGTTGTTGATACACTTTTTGACTATTTTTCCAAATAATCGCCATCCCGTTCAATGCATGTCGTGAGCCGTGGCACAAGTTTATATGTCCTCCTCGAAGAATTCTACCGCCGTGTTTTAAATGCTCCTTTTGAGTTCTTTCGGGAATCACAATATTGTTGTGATTCCCGAAATGGGGGAATTGGTGTGACATCACTTTCACGACTTTTTTTACCCGTGCTTATAATGAGTCACCCACTATCATTTCCAGTCACAATAGAGCTCAGAAATTTTCAACTTTTTTTTTCTTGTAGGTGTTATTCCTTCCGTGAGTAAAAAGGAGATCACAGCACTTGGCGGGATTCTTTACCGACATCTTTCACGCAACTGGACACTACAACGTGTGTTTACGTACTACAATGTCCCTGCGATGCTCGCTCTGGCCAGGAGATCCCCTTCCACCACTCAGAGTTGCCAACCCTCAAAAAACTAAAAACCACCGCCCTTTATGTTCAAAGAAAAATTACTTTCTGAACATGCTATGTACGAGTATTTGGTCAATCTGGCCTTAAATTTCCAATATAAACCTGTTTTTGCGAAATTCAAATACTGATGGAGATCTACGATGTCAGGCGAGTGTATGTGAGATAGAGCGCGTGCTAAATGGGCTAAACGAAACATTTGCTTCTATTCAAATTCGTACGGAAGGAATTTCTAGTTTTCTTTTTATTCTATGTTTTTCACCCACCGGGACATTTTACATATACCATTTTTAAGGAAGAGAAGGTTAGGAAGTTCTGGGATGAAAAAAGATATGAGGGCTGGGTAGGAATCTAGGGGTGTGTGAGTCCAGGAGTGACGGACGTATGAATCCATCCCTCCAACTGCAGTGCAAGGCGATGGGTCGAGAGTCCGGCTGGAAAGGTCTCTCCCTCAATAAGTCTCTCTCCGCCAAGACCTAGACAAACCTCACCCCGTGAACCCGGCACCCCTGCTAAGTCGCCAAACGTAATGAGCCACTTGGGATAACCTTTGGCAGAGGTGTTGGTTATCCAATAAATTGGGCGGCCGTACCTATAACCGCCATAACCGCCTCCAAAATTGGTTATCTTCCTTTGATAAAGATCATATTTTTTATACTTTTATTTTTATTTATTTATTTACATTTAAACCCGCTAAACTACTTATGTAGTTTGTCAGCAGGTACATAATGACAACATTGGTACATTTTCAAACATTGCATATTTACAATTTTATAATTTTGATGCTATATATCAATTAAATAAATTATTTAAATTGCGGAATAGTATAAACATGTAAATAGCACTATAAGCGTTATATAATAAAAAAAGTACAAATGGATTTAGTACGAACAAATGAAATATAATCACAAGTAAATTAATAGTTTCATATACATTTCATATACAAAAATTGTAATGAATTTACCAATTCCTTCGAATGTGAATATCAATAAAAAATACAAGGACTTCGGTAGGGCATCAATATAAATCATCCCTATCTAAAAGCCATTTCCTTAGATTATATTTAACTTTACCGTTAAAAAGGTTATTATTTTATTAAATATTTTGGGTACAATGTAGTTTACGGTTCTTTCACCGTATTTATTAGTACATTTCGGAACCACCAATCCTTCATTTTGAGTGAATCTTGTATTATGTTTATGGTAAACTCTTTCCCTGTACAAGGAATCTGTATAGAGAAATCTTCTGTTTAGTTCTGAAACCGCTTAAAAACTAAACCCATGTTCACAAGTCCTTTGTTATTATTTTCCTTTGTTTTTCTCCTTTCCTTGAAAGTACCTACTTAAGAAGAGGAAGGTGTTGCATACCTACGTGGAACACATCTACCATATTGCACAAAATCTAAAATTACTCACATCAAATCAGTTGAAAATTCGACGAGATATTGTTCTTGCTTTCGAAATATCGCTAATAATTGTAAAAATACTGATCGATTAATCGTAAAAGTGTCGGTACTTGTAGCCACCATTTGTGCTATTATCATGGAGAGCAGCCAGCATCAAGATCGGTCCATGACAGCAGATTAACCCATCAAAGGTAAGGGCTTTCTCCTTTCAATTTCTAATAAACGCAGTCAAATGTCTTGTTTTACACAAAATTAGATTTACAATCCATATTCCTTTCGTGTTACGATATTGTTCGAGACATTTTAAAATATTTTATATTTTTACTTAGTTTTGCTTTTTTGTATTTTAGTTGACGTTCATAATAATGGAAGATCATCCATAACTAGCGTTTTTTTTATCCCTTCGGCACTGGTGTATATTGTATATTCAGGAAACACGCAAAACACGTGCTCAAGTTTTGAAAACGGTTGACATTTTTTATGGTGACCGGACAACTGAGAATGAAACCAACTCAGAACCTCTTCAGAAAAGGCAACTTGATGATAAAAAAATGGTTAAACTGATTTCGTTTACGTTAGTGTCAAAGGCTATTTTAAAATTATTTTTTTGAAGCTTTTGAAGCTATGAAAAAGAGGTGTTGAGTTGACTCTGAGTTGGCATGGAACCATTTGATACATCGCATTCGGGGAATAAGAATGGCACAAGTAAAAAAAATGCATTTTCGAGTTAAGTATGCATAAATGTTCCTGGATATCTATTCTATCTTCGGTAAAAACGGCACAATTCTTAAAAATGTTATTGTAGCCTTAAAAGCGAATATGTCATTTTTATAATATGATACATCGATAGGCAAAGAAGAGCTCTCAGTGTAAAAGCTAACATGCTCAGTAGAAGATTCCGCCTTTGCAGTACTGCTGTAAAAAGGACGCTCTTCCTTTCCTTCTGCGCAACACTGTATACGTGTGAACTCTGGGCAAACTACAAGAAGAGTAGTATAGAAAGACTTCGGGTTCAGTATAACAACGCCTTCCGCATAATGTTTGGTCTCCCCAGATATTGCAGCGCTTCCCGGATGTTCACGGAGGGGCGAGTTCCTGGCTTTGCAGCCCTTATTAGATCCAGGGTGGCAGGAATTAGGGAAAGGATAACCAGCTCTGGAAACATCCTCGTCATGGAAGCCCGCCTCAGTCCATCATCCAGTATTGATGCACACTGGAGAAAAATACTGGCTCCTTACGTGCTCACAGAATCCTGAAAGCTTAATATTATTATTTCTTTTGTTTTTCCTTTTACTACTATTAGCTTATTATCTTTTTTTTGTTTCGCGTACATTCATATCTACCTTCTTTTTCTTTTTTTCCTTTCAAATACTTTGTACATGTATGTGTATATTACCCTTATGGAATATGTGGGATTGCACTCTCCTCCCCACATACTGGAATAAACACTTATTTATTTATTTATTTTTATTTATAATATAATGTTTTACTCGAATTCAAGCAAAAATAGTGGCACAATGATCATTGTACCACCATTATAATATTAAACCGAATAAATATTAATATACTGCTTTTCAAATTTTGTAAAATAATTTATTTATTGATTTTATTTATTTATTTATTAACCCCGATTATAGCGGCTTTTACAAAAGAATTACAATTATTCTACATATGAATACAGAATATACATAGGTTAAGAAAAAGAAAAATATAAATATAAAATTCATAAAGGAGAACAATAAAAATAGTAGTATCAACATAAAAAAGTACAAAGAGTGGGTTATTATAAATACAATACAACATATTATAAATCCCGGATATTATGTATTATGAAATTAATACTTTAAATCTGAATTTGATTATAGTCAAACTGAGAAGCGCTGACAGACAGTTTTAATTAAGTAGTGTTTGTATGAGGTTAGACTAGCAATGTTTATAAATTCATCCAAAACATATTTATTTCCAAGTACATGCAGGCGATTCATTATGTAATTGAGTTCAGCGTTAGATCCTGTATTGTTGCAATGATAAAGTAATTTGAAACGAACTGATCGACTAGGTACATGGAAACATATTAGCGAAAGACGTTCAAGGGAGTCCAACAGGTTGGTAACGATTTTAAATAAATAAAATAGGTCTGAACAAATTCTTCTTTCTTTTAATGTATCGAGTCCCAATAATTGTAACAGAGAGTGATAATTAATGTTATGAGTTTTTATTGGTTAATAAACTGATTTAATACCCTCAAACGAAATGTCAAACTGCTCTCCTAAAAAAATAGGGTTTTTGAGTTGTGCCATTGTTATTCCCCGGGTGCAATATAAGAACGTGTCTTTTCTACGACTCGTTCTTGAGTTAACAACTCGGCTGTGAAAAAGCATATGTGTTTCCTCCATCCTACAACATGTGTCTCTTCAAGGCCCATGTTCACTCCTTCCTCTTATAAAAAAACCCTCCACACAGCATCCACAAATGTGACATAGGTCCAGAGGCAAATTGTTTTCCTCACGGCTTTTTGTGCGGTGGTAACATAAAAAATTGTAATAATAATAATAAGTTGCATTGCAGGTATATTGAAATATCTTATATATTTATGATTGTAAGTTAAATTATCTAATATTACTATGTGATCTATTCTAATGTTTCCTTAAAACTATAAATGTATTTACAAATATTTTCTTAGATATTATATTAAGAATGTTTAAATTGTTAGAACCTGCAGACAAGCTGTCATATGACAGCTTTGTGGGTCTACTCAAATTTTTTGTACAAAATGTATTCTGTAATTAAATAAATTAAAAAAAATAAAAAAAATTCGCATTATCCAAGAAGGCAGGTACTTTGAGTATTACCCTGCTGAAATAGCACATCTTTAGTGTAGAAACATTGCGTAAATAATCGGCTTTATCAATGTTTAGTGACCAGATGATTTGCGCATAAAAGTGAAATGTGCGTGGGGACCAGACCGAATGATTCTCTTCTCCTGGGTACAGAAGACTGTAATACTAAAAGAGTTAGGTACTATCTAGCTCGTATATTGTACTATCTCTCTTCGTCTTCCTTTCCAAAAGGAAAATACTTTTATCACAATATTATTAGGACATTTAAGGAGAAGAAGGGATAAAACTAAGTCTTGGAAGATCTAAAGAGAAAGTCTCGAACTCATTTTATAGGAAGTAAAATAATCAAATTCAGAGAAGTAGTTATTAAGCACAATAACGAAGTGTTAAAAGTAATGATTTATAAACATACTCAGGTTAATTACACACTTCTTGTGATCTATATTTATGAAACAAATAATTATTGGCATTGTTGCCCGTAAAATCGTAGAAAATCAATCAATCAAGCAATATTAATAGCTTAGCGACTGTACGGTTGAAATTTAAGAATTCGACTAAGAATACAACTCTGATCGTTTTCTTACAAGGAGTTTGCAAATACAAATAAAAATACAAGTCTTCTTTTGTATTAGAATCCAATGAATGCCAAAAGATAGCGCCACGTACGTTAACAGCTAGCATGAGGAGCATCGGCTGGCAGGCGTTTGTACTTTTTTCTTAAAAAAAAGACAAACATTCCCGGGTTACGAATAACTCAACAAGTTTGAAAGTCTCCTACTACCACCACAGAAAGCCGAAAATGTTGCTTGTGTTGTGATGGAGGACTTAGCCAGCCGAGGAATCGAACACGCAACGCCCAGGTGGGACCCAAGCGCTATGCCCACTCAACCACTGACCGGTCTATTGGATTTATATTTTCGTGAATCTCTCCGGATGATTATTGTAACTGGCAGTTGTGATTAATAATACCATGCGTCCTTGTATTATATATGACGTCATTGCCTGTCAAGGTTACTTCGCGTCCCGGTGACTAGCTGTCACAGCATCCGACGAACCGGCTATTTTTGAATCCTTTCGAATTTATAAAATGGTCACCGACCCTCAAACTGGGCGAAGCCGAACCAAATGCCCCCCGCAGCAAAAACCTGCAGATCCGATTTTTAACTGCTAGTTTAGCTATACAGGGTGTCCAGGGTTAAGGCGCATTAACTTCAGGAGGTGATTCTACATGAAATTATAACAAAAAAGATTAATAACTTTTTTAGAAATTCCAACTTTTAGGGCTAGATTTGTTAGTGCAGGCGCTAGAGGTAGTTGAGTGTGCAAAATGTGAGAACCGAATTCCACCAACATGGATTTGAGTTAAAAAAAGGTCAAAGATTAATAATGTGGATCTTGCCGGTCAATTTTTTGGTCCATTTTTTTTACCCCCTCTACTCTTGTTTGTAAAGGGAATGTATTGAGAACATGATGTTAAAGCATTTTAATGATTTTTTCAGTTATAATTTATAGTTTTTTCTAATGGTAAAAGTGAGGATTGATTCTTGAATGAAAAAGAAAACGATAATAAAAGTAATAAAATCATATTTATTAATTAAAAAAAAGATATACATATATATAAAAACAGCCAAATAAAACAGAAATATTTGTAAAGTGGGCAAACAATTACTCATTTTTATTTAGACATTCGTTATTGATACATTTACAAAGAGAAATACAAAGTAATTCTGATTTTTTGCAACTGCAAGACATTGTATGACAATTTGCAGTACATTTACAAGATTGAATTAATGACTTTGGTAAAGTTAGTCATTTGTAGTGGACGTAAGTTACCGTTCAGATTTTCAGTATTGGAGTACAGATTGCAGTACATTTACAAGGTTGAATTAATGACTTTGGTAAAGTTAGTCATTTGTCGTGGACGTAAGTTACCGTTCTGATTTTCATAACCAAATAAATTATAATCAATGGGTTGTAATTGTGTTTGATGAGAATTTTTCCAAATAAATGTTTGTACTGTAGCCCTTAAAAAATGCAAATGCAAAGCATCTGATGTGCATATATATTTCATCGAATTAAAACCGAAACCTATGTTTTGAGAAATCAGTTTATGTCTGAGTTCATCAGCAAATAACATTTTTTTTTAATAAATATGTGCAAACTATTTCTAACTATTTCAATTGCTCATTCTGTAAGTCAAGGTTTCCCAAAGACATAAGAGCTGTTTTATACAAAATCTTCAGACGCAGCTTTCAAAAATCTGCTAGTAGTGTCGCAGTCACATACAGCACGTAATGCTGGCAAAATATCGCATATGCTTTCACTCAGGGTTTCAGCAGCTAAATGGCTGAGAAAATATTTATTCGTATGAGAACCGTCGAACCATAGCCCAAGACACCCAATATTTGCTAAGTATTTCCAGAAATAAATTGCCAAGATGAACACATCTGTATCAGCGCTGATTATAATAATATGAGCGGATTGAATCCTTACTGCGTGGAATATGTGGCAAAACATTCTTGTATCAGCTTCTAAGTGGTTTGATTGTAATTCAAGTACCTCACAAAATAAAGACCCTTGCAACTTGAAACATTTAGTTGGATCGTCGAATCCTCCACAAATGTACATCTCGCAGTCTTCTTTTACTAGTGCATATTTTGGAGCATCAGTGCAAAGAAATCCAACATGTTGTAATTTATTTTGAGTGTTTGCAAGAAAAGCTTTACAATTAGCAGGAATTTTTGTTGAATGGCTTGAAATTATGATATTTTTAATAATTTGGCCTATACTCCTTAAATTTGTCTCCAAAAATTTTATAGGAATGTCGTCATATCTATTGAATATTACATCTATTCTCTTCACGCCTTGCAACGTAAAGAATTGCATATATTTTTTAAGAAAGCCTCAATTATAGTTTAATAGTATAATAATAGTTCAATAATGTTAAATTAATTAGTTTTTATATGTATGTATATCTGTTTTTTAATTAATTAATATGATTTTATTACTTTAATTTTCGTTTTCTTTTTCATTCAAGAATCCATCCTCACTTTTACCATTAGAAAAAACTATAAATTATAACTGAAAAAATCATTAAAATGATTTAATATCATGTAATCAATGTATTCCCTTTACAAATAAGAGTAGAGGGGGTAAAAAAAATGGACCAAAAAATTGACCGGCAAGATCCTCATTATTAATCTTTGACCTTTTTTAACTCAAATCCATTGGTGGAATTCGGTCCTCACATTTTGTATACTCAACTACCTTTTAGCGCCCGGTCTATGTGGTAAAAAGATAAAAATTAGGCCGACTTGTGCGGCCAGCTTTATTATTTTCCGCTGTTACAATACGGGCCAATCACAACCATGCAATGTTGACACAATCGTGCCCGGCAGGCTCTCAGCAAGTAAGACCGTGCCTCACACTAAGGATATTTAGTAGGTACGTCTTTTTGCATAGGAAAAAATGTTGAAATTTCGGAATTGTTGTTGAAAAATTGTTAATCTTTTTTACTCCTACCATCATGTAGATTGTAGAATCACCTCCCGGACACCCTGTATAATGACTTATTTATTTTTTTTTAAATATTTTATACGCAAATAAATAAAATGTCTCACATTCGTAGATACTAAAAGTTGCTACACACTTTGGTTTAGTATTTTGGCCTCAAATCCACAATGTAGTTTTGAGTTTTGATTGACAACGATCGCATAGCCGTTTCTCAGGCCCAAAATATATATATTTTTTATTATTTATCACTAGCGAGTACCCATTACAAAATGGCATGCATTACAAAACTTTTCAAAGAAAAAAAATGTTTCTAGCTGCATGTCCTTTCGAACCTTCCCCGCGTTTCCCCCTCCCTCACTCCGCTAAACAATATGAAATACACATATTTCATCAAAACACTTGCATGCCATCTATTGTAAATTTTTAGTAGATTTTTTTTTGTATTTTTTATTTAAGCATTATTAGTAAAACCTCAAATTGTAATATTTAATTAAATGAAGACAATATAAGCGAAACTCAATCGAAAATCTGGAAACAGAAAAATCAGAAAAAGTTATTGACACCTCTGGGACATGAACCCAGGACCTCTTGCTTTCCGGGCAAACGCGCTAACCACAGCGCCACGGTGTCGATATCAAATTCGGTCATTTTTTAACTATATCATCTTCGACTAAGAACCACCCATATTATCTTCATTTTCTTAGAGCTTTTCTTAGTCCCAGAGGTGTCAATATCTTTTTCTGATTTTTCTGTTTCCTGATTTTCGATTGAGTTTCGCTTATATTGTCTTCATTTAATTAAGAATTTTTTTTCACAGAATATGTAAGCCGCATGCAAATGTTGGGCACGAGTACCGAAGGGAATAATATAACGTGTATGTTGACGTTTAATGTCATCTACGCTTCGAGTCGAGCTACGTAAATTTAGGAGTAAATCTATGAAAATACAAAACTTAAAACATGTTTCTATCATATGATGCAATATTATAATAAGATGGAAATAGCAGCAGAATTGGTAGAGATGCTAGTTCCAGTAAGACTAAAGAATTTGGGTTCCGGTTGAGACCGTTACCTTTTATTTTATGTGTCTTGTCTCTTTAATATTTTCATTGAAGGTTGTTCACCTTATCTTCTTCAATGATTGAATATTACAAAGAGGTTTATAAGCTTCAATAAATCCTAATAAATTGAAACCTCTATTTCTCTTCCTCTATTCTATTTATCAGAAAAACCCAGTTCACCCAACCTTCTTTTAAGCATTCTCCTCCCATTTGTTCAGCCTCACCTCCTAGTTCGGGTGTTATAGCCCACTATCCTCTGGAATTCGAAAATTTATGTGGTACTTAAATTTAAAAAAAAATACAAAAGGACAAATCCTTTGTGCGAAAGCCAAAGCATCGAAAAAATTTAGTTCAATAAGTTATATCCAATAAATTCCTTGGATAAAATTGACGAGCCACGCATTATTTAAGCCGGAAGCCTTTGAAGCAAAACAATGACCAAAATTTTGAACAAAAAATCCCAACGGACAAATTTATAATCCTACGTAAAAATTCAAATGCCAAATACTCTCACAGCGCTGGGAGTTCAATATATTTCATCGCCAAATAAAATGGAAGACATATTATATTGAATTTATACATTTACTCACGGTACGAGTAAATATAATGCTTTAGGTGGGTTTCTATAATATGACGATACTTTTCTGAAATAAATGTCCTATTTAGGAAAACTCGTCTGCTTCTGTCAAAGGTTTAATTTGGTAGAATTTAATAAACAAAGGACTTTTCCATGTTTTATTTTCATTAGAAAGATTCCCTATTGAACTTTGACATATTTTCTCTTCAGTAATTTCAAATGAAAGACTCGTCTAATGAAGTAGGTAGGTTTTCTTCATTCAGAGAAATGTTGTATTAAATTAAAGTAATAAGAGTTTTATCAGAAGTTGTACGTTTTCTACTCCGGTAGATTTCTTTCAACGTAATTGTGAGGTTATTTGGAATTTTTAAAGATCTTTCCCTAGAAATGTATGTTTTCCAGATGATTTTTGAGAATGCTTAACTTTGTCCAGTACCTATTAGTAGCAATTTCTGTTAAATTATCAGTAAAAATGATAACGTAACAATTGAAATTACATCACATGTTTTCAAATTAGGAGGCGAGTAATGGTAATAACCGCCGCCCCGAAACAGTTTATTGGACCAAAACCTCTGCCACAGGTTTCTCCAATTGATTCGCTACGCTTGGTGTCTTAACAGGGGTGCCCGGGTTCACCGAATCAGTGGGAGGGATGGATTCAAACGTCTGTCACTCCTAACTCACTGCTCCCCATATTCCAACCCACTCTTTATACAGAATCTCCTCTCCGTCCTTAAAAAAGACTCCATTAATCCCCAAAAAGTGATATTAGCTCTGAGGGAAATTATTTTCTTCCCGTGTGGAATTATTGTAAAAATAAAAATAAAATGTTTAATATTAAAAATTCTGCATTTATTGCGAATCTATATTTTATTATTTTAGGTGTTATTCATGATTACTGTTGTAAATTTGTAAACACATCTGATCACCGCACTTTAAAATTGTTGTTCCTTGTATATTTATATCATGCATGTATTTTTTAATTTTTTATTTATTTTTTATCGCAACTTTATTGCTTTTATTTCTCATTGTACTTTTAAATTTTAGTTGCGTTTATTTTTATTTCATGTGTGTATTTTTGTTTTCTATCGTAACTTTATTTATATTATATTTTTCTTTCTCGTGTTTAAATTGTACTCTCTTTATTTATTACAGCCTTCTGGGCGTAAATTAAATAAATATGATATTTTCCCAGCGATCTTTACAGAGTACCCAGTTTATTCGAACGGGTGCTACGTAGATACTTCAGCACCGAGTCACGTAAAGATTCATACTGCAAAGTGCGATGTCAACAAGCAGAGAGGAGATGCCATCAGCACACGAGCTGCGAGCATATATTATAAGAGCAATGAATGCTGAAGAAGACATTCATTCCAAGAGTACCAGTGAGAGTGCAATGCTGTTCTTGGTGAGTCGCCAGTAGTTGGCAGTGGCCCGGCAGTACCTATCTATCTCCTGCTGCATTAGCGCTCCTTTCCAAACTAGTTTCAACTTCCCCCGACTTGAATGCCTTTTTGAAAACATCTTCAGTTTTTGGATCCCGTCCAAGAGTTGTAATTACACTCCGCCGCCGTGTAAACAGGGAGGAACGAGGTACAGTTATTTAGGGTAATCACCCAGACACATTAGGTTATGTCGGTTGAAGGCATTTCTATTAGAGAAGCCCCGCCTGCGCAATATAAAATGGTAATTCCTTTGGCATTCCTCTCACAAAGAAAAGTGTTAGGCATTGGAATCACGTCTTAGTGTAACTACATCACACCGCAATAGAGAACTCCAGTCCAATTTAAAAAAAAAAATTAATTAATAAAATGACCTTCTAACTTAAATAATTGCATTTTTTTAGTTAGTTTTAACAGTTAAAACAATTTTCAAAGTTTTAATTTTTCAAGATCCCCCGAAAACCACCGTATGGTGACGTCATCACTCACAACGTATAAGTTATTTTTATTTTCAACAGGTGTTCATTTTGTATGGCAGGAAGAAAGTATGATACTATTCGATAAGTTAAAACATTATTTTGTTGGAATTATTTATTTATTATATTATATTTATTATATTATTATATTTTTCAATATTATTACGAAAGAATGGTATAAAAAATTTTGGAAATTTTTATTTTTTTAGCTTTTAAAATCAATATTATCGAAAACGAAGCATCACCTGCACAATTGTAGGCAAATAAGATATGGCGCCGATCAGCTGTTCGATGAAGGCCATTTTGGATTTCGAAGTTTGCAGAGTTGGCCGTGGAGTAGGTAGCATTATTATCGAACAGTTTAAAGTTTTTCAATATTTTAAATAATAGAGATAAACTAATAGAGATACCTTTATTTTTGATACTGAATTATTTAGGCCTAAATAATGTTTCAATAAACGCAACAACTAAATCTAAATGTTATTAATACCGATGGCTTGCATCATACCTATATTTCAATACAATGACTGGTGAGGAGTGACGTCAGCACTAAACATTCAATAATACCAACTTTACAGTGTGTTTTAACGAGACATTTAAAAATGCAATTTTTAATATATTTTTTTTAAACTCTACGTTTAATATTATTAAATAAAACTTATACATATATTCAGAATCAAGGTTTATTGGTCTATATGAAAATATGAACATATTTTTTTAAAGCCATAATATTTTTAACTGGAGTTCCTTATTTAGTCTCTTACAAATTCGCAACTGTCTAGTCAGAGATAACTCCGCGGACCCATTTACACATTATAAGAACGTGTGTCATTCTAAAAATTTTGTCATTATTATTATGAGGATATCTTGTCATATCTTCTAGATAGAGTACCTACATAAATTATGTAGTTAATATAGATATACTCCATTGTATAGTCGGATATAACTCCACGGATCCGATTTACACATTATACAAATCATAGTTGCATGGTAAATAAACAAATTAAAATGTTGAATTTTAAAGAACTATTTTAAAAAATGCCTGAAGTCTACAAATTAAGTTAATTTGCTTTATTTTTATTATTTTTATTTTTTTTTTAAATTAAAATTTAAAAAAAAAAAACTTTTAATAGTTATCATAATAATATTTATATTTGGATGACTTACTTTTAAAGGGGGAGGAACTATTTTAAAGAATGTCTGAAGTCTACAAATTAAGTTAATTTGCTTTATTATTTTAATTTTTTTTAAATTCAAATAAAAAAATAAAAAATTTTTATAGTTATCATAATAATATTTGTATTTGGATGACTTACTTTCAAAGGGCAGGAACTATTTTAAAGAATATCTGAAGTCTTATTATTATTATTTTTTTTTAATTCAAATTCAAAAAATAACTTTTGATAATTATCATAAAAATATTTATATTTTTATGACATATTTTCAACATCTCCACAAGAAGAGTCATTCTTTTATTTATCTACTTATCATGTATTTATGTACCTATTTTACTTAAGCGAAACATCAGCCTACAATAAGAATGGTTTATTTGTATGTTTATTATTATATAAATATTATCTACTTAATTGACAAACCACTTAAAGAATTCGTTGTCATACAAAAACATTGTACCTAACTTTTTTTTTTTTTTTTTACATGAGCTCCACACAGGAGGCCCTGAGGAATATAATTTCCCTCAGGGCCTATGTCATCTTTGAGGATGCTGTGTGGAGGGTTTTTTTAAGGAAAGGAAGGAGAGGAGAGTTCTGGGAAGGAAAAGGGTTTAAGGGGTGGGTAGGAACTGGGGTTCAGTATGTCCTGGTCATCCGCCTCCAAGACCTAGACAAACCTCACCCCATGAACTAAACTATATATTAACCAATAACAATTCTTACATTTATACAATTATATACATAAATCGACTACCATAATACGGGCATGTGCCTAGCGTGGTAGTCGAATCACCTGTAAAAACTGTATAAAAATTTATATGATGAATAAAGAAAAAAAAAAAAAAAAACTCATAAATACATACAAAAAGTCTTGTTTTAGATAAGCCCACTGACCTGCATGTGATATCTCACAAACTTACACAGAAAAAAAACCACGTTTTAATGTAACTACCGCAGTTTTTTCTCATACGGATACGCCACTGTCTAGTCAGAGATAACTCAACGGTCCTGATGTACACATTGTACGAAATATAGATGCAAAACATGGAGTCTCATAAATGTACACAATTTGTCTATTCTTGAATTTAAATCCGAGAAACAGCTTTGCGATTATAAAGATATCGTGCCTTCTAGATAGGTACACAACAACTCTTAGTGCCTCCGTTCACGGAGATACTTACAAGATACTCGATCCTCGTGCGCGTATCATACGCGCCGATCGTAAGTACCCCCCGTACGATTTTGCTGGTGCCCGTTCACGGCGCTACGCGGTGGCTGTCAGTTTCCAATCACACGCGACGCTCGCATCATTTGTGTCTGATACTTAGTCGTTTGACGTTTGACAGGAATGGCGTCGGAACATGAAAGTAATGTTAGATGTGTTCTGGAAGTGAAAAAAATGCATGTTTACATAACTATACTTTACCAGAATACGTAAGAAACGATTTAGTGGAGAAGGCATGGATTGATGTTGGAAAAAAAGTCATATGACATCGCATGACAGCGTGTTCACTCCACGGCTGCACGTGAAAAATGATCAAGTTCAGTACATTTCGGATAGCGCCGTGTACGGAGACTAGCATTAAAAAGTGGTATATCAGCAGGGTACTTGTTGTTTCGTCACAATTACGTAGATTGTAAGTATCGCCATGAACGGAGGGCCTAACAGTTAATATGGAGATATGTAATTGTCCAGTCGGAGACAACTCCACGAACCCGATTTACACATCAAGAGAACGGCGTGTCATTTTAGATGCAAAACAAGCTGTCTCCTAAATGTACACTGATAGTCTAGTCTCGGTTAAATCCGCGGACCTGCCTTAAGATAATAAGGATATCGTGTCATGTGGTTTGGATTATTATTATAACAGGTGTCATTCTAGGTGCAAAACATGATGTCTCTTAAATGTACACTAATAGACTGGTCTTGGATAAATCCGCCGACCTGCTTTACAATTACAATTACCTATGTCTTCTAGATAACTCATACAGATAAAATGGAGATAGGCCATTTTTTAGTCGAAGATAACTCCACATTATAAGAACGGCGTATCATTCTAGGTGCAAAACAGGTTATCTCATAAATGTACAACTAAAATGTTTGTATGTCCGCTAAGCGTTGCTAAACCATTTATCCAATTGCGATGAAACTTTTGGGATTTGATGTGTGCATGCCCGCAATGGTTCCTATATATATAATAGGGAGTTCTGGCATTATGAAATTTGTATTAAAAAAATGCCGAGCTGTTTGAAAATCGAATGTATCGGAACTGAATTTATGGAATACGAGGGGGGGGGAACTCGGGGGGGTTCACGGGACGGGGGAAGCGAGAGAAGGGAGTGAGGAGAGGGAAGGCGGGGAAGGCGGAGTGGGAACGCGAGAGGGGAAGGGGTCGCGGGAGAGGAAGGGGAGGCGGAATGGGAACGGGACGAATTGGAAAGGACACGCAGAGATAAACAATTTCTTTATTTAGTGGCATAGCAACGCATGCCGGGAACTCGCTAGTCTTCAATAAATCCACGGACCGGCTTTACGATTATTAGGGTATTATTTCGGGTCTTCTAGATAGGTACATAACTCGTACAGTTAATATGGAGATATGCAATTAGTTAAGGATAGTTATCCAGATTCTCGGATTAGCTATTATGATTATAAAACCAGCATAATATGTCGAATAAAATCATAAAAGAGAAATAAATTGAATTTTCCCTATTAAATTTTTTGAATATTTTGAAGAACAAGATAAAACTGATAAATCTAAACAATATGAAAAAGAACAAGGCCCAGAAAAAAAAATCAGAGAGCGCAATTCACGAACGGTGAAACTTTCAGAAAACTAAAGTAGGCAAAGGTGGGGAGGCTACGAATCCGCCCAAAGAGGAGACCGATTATTCTATTTCCTTCTTTCGCAGGCTAAATCCTATAGATGTATGTGTTTGTCTCTTTTTAGTGT
This sequence comes from Limnephilus rhombicus, assembly GCA_929108145.2. Classification (NCBI taxonomy): domain Eukaryota; kingdom Metazoa; phylum Arthropoda; class Insecta; order Trichoptera; family Limnephilidae; genus Limnephilus; species Limnephilus rhombicus. Next base: position 22,233,492 of record OV815287.1, on the reverse strand, counting down.
CGCTTTTTCGGTTCATCGAGTTTCAAATCACAACGGTACTAAATAAGTTTTCACTTCAAAAAGGGAACGGTCGCAACTGGAGCCCAGAATCTCTTGTCTTACCGGGTCAAACGCCTTAACCAACTCGGCCATTAGGATCTCTTATTTTTCAGTAATTTTTGTCAATCTCATATTTTAACAGTATAATAAAAGTAGTCGGAAATAATATTGTTACCTTTTTATTTTCCCTGGCTTGTTGTTTTTCATATTTCGTTGGATTTATTAGTATTATTATCTTCTTGTTCAGCGGTATTGGTATAACCTTCATAAGTTATTATAGCAAGATGTATTCGAATAAAAATTGACTTTTTTTTTATTTAGAAATTATTATTTTAAACCAAAAAAATACCGTTTTTCTAAAACTACCATCTAAATAAATTTATTTATTGTGATTGTATTCCAAGCATACTGAGTTCGCTTCTACAACCAGTTATAATGTGATGATTTGCAAATAAATACATTCTGGATTCTGGAAAACACTTCTTATGCTCTACATTGTTTGAACAAATAATTATTGGCAATGGTACCTCTAAAGTCATTGAAAATCGAATTCTAATCGGCCTATATTTTATGATTTAAAACACACACAACAACAGTTGCTACAAATTTTGATTATTCAGTTTGGTCGAATATTTTAGCCTCAAAATCAAAATTAAGTTTTATTTTAAAAGGTCGTATAGCCGTTCTACTTAGTTCCAAAATATAAATGTATTTTTTTATTCGACATGAGGGCCCGGAACCCCGATTTCTACCGATTTATTACATATTTCCCTTAAACACGATAAGTTTTAAAGCTCTTAAAAAAATATATGTTATTCTTGAAGATAATATCTAGACTTTGCCTGTGCCGAAACGCAAATTATATAAAATTCCCTCGATAGAAAAAAATCGCAAAGTATGCTCCAAAAATTATTATAAACACGTTTGTTTCAGTTATTTTAGAAGTTATATGTATGAAAAGTTATTTTACAAGTTATATTCACAGTGTTTCTTTAAATGCTGTTTAAGATACTGCCTGTGAGATTTTTGCTGTATTTTAAACGAGTCGTGTTTTATTAAACATTTTGGCAATTTTCGCATCGATTTTGTCGCTGTAAATGTTAGCGCTTTCCTCTTAACATTCGTAATTTCGTATCTCTCCATCTTCTTCTTTTCGAACCCGGTTGCAGAGCCTTAAGGTGATATTTAGAATTTCAAATTAATGTTCACGCCCGTACACACGCAATATGAATATGAATAAATAGTTTGTCCATAAACAAACTCAATTATTTGAACAAAGGCTAACCAATACAATGTTAGATTGAATCACTAATACAATATTGTGTTTGTTAGCCTTTCTTGAATGATTTGAGTTTGTTTATAGACAAAACAATTTATTCATATTCATTTTGCTTGTGCACGCGCAAACAATCAATTAATCTGAATATTTTAAAGCATAACTTAGAAAAAAGTATTTTTAGCTGAAATAATTAAACTATCGCCATCTGAAAGAGTAGATTCTGAATTCTTTTAAGTATCAACTTTATGAGTGTAACCTCTAAACCAACTAAATACTACCTACATATTTATACTGTTATAATAAACTAAATAGGTGCTTATAGATTTCCAAATAACAAATCAGGTAATTTTTTTCAGTTTGTCAATCAAAGGACTTCTCGACGTTTGATATGCTTCGACACAAATAGGAAAGCAAATTGATATCGTTGGGAAATATTTTATAGTTATGTGGGCATTTTCTGAGAAATCATAGGTTGGGTTTCCTTTTCTGAACCTCATCGTTGAGTTATGTATCTCAACTTTACAATTGCCTCATAGGATGTGAGTATTTTTTTAAAAGGTTGAAAAAAATCTAATAATACTGTATCAGTAGGCAGAAGAAACAATATGTGCGAGGTTTTGATGTGTGCTTGTTACGTGATTCTTTATTATAAGAATTTCTTTTAACAAGACGCTGCCTTCGCATCGTTTAAAAGGCCTAAACGGTCCCACAACCCGCATCAATCATCCTTTTCCTCCTTACATCCCTTCACTGCGGAGGGAAGGAAATCGTTTGCGATTAAGTATGAAAAATAAGTCGGCGAGTAAAAATATTCGCCGCACTTCTATTGTATTGCAGATCGGCACGGAAGACGCGCGTTACCTCCAATACTCGGGTCAATGGCGGGTCCCCGCGGAGCTGTTGTGCTAGTTGCTAGGCTAACTCACAGGGTTGTCTTGCAGGGTTTGTCGCATGGTTTTTATTCAGACAGTTGTTTGTTCAAGTTTGTATTCAAAATTCTTTTTTAAGATTTGGGTTTAACCTTTCGTATCTACGAATGGAGAAAGCTCTTTTTCGGTTCGTAACAAATGTCACAAGTGTATCGATTGAGCCGTTTTTTGATTCGTTATACACCTACCTGCATACATCGATTTATTTATGCAATGTTGGGCAGTTTCCAGTAAGTTAAAATATAATCGATTAATGATCACCACCTCCTCCGCATAATATTGACGATAACATATAAATTCATAAATAGAGAAATTATGCCGCTAATAAACTGTAAAATTGCCTCAAAAAGCATCCAACGGTGAGGGGAGAAAACCGAATTATCTCTTATTTCGTATTATTAAGTTCGATTGTCCTGGGTTGGTCCCCAAGTTGCACAATTCAATTAACTGCATCTCCCAAAGGTCTCCTGACTATTTACATGCCAGATTAACCAATCGCAGTCCGATTGTGTTGTGTTTCAAAGCTATTTTTCATGGATTTGTCACAAATACGAGTATATATTGTTTTATATTTTAGCAGGAGTTGTTCAAGACATGAGCGCGGTGTATATTCGTATTGTCGTATAATATAATATGTTCTGAATTCATGTTTTAATTCAGTGAAAATAATCATGATTACACATTGTAGTTACAACGCTTAAAAAAATCATATAGATAATTACATACATAAATTATATCTAATATTGTAAATTTGAATATAGTTTCTCCTATAAGTGTACTATGTATTAAAAGTTCAAACTTCTAAACACATGACCTAACACAATTTCATATCTTTATTTTGTAAATCTTATTGTAATTCCTCCATCTTGTTATCAGGTACATGTTACACCTTTCAATGCTACTAACATACCTACTTATCTCATACTCTGTAAATCTTAATTTATTATATGTTACCAGGTTAATTCGGTAAATCCGATTATAATATATGCTACCAGATTACTTTTTCTACTTTGTCACAAAAATATGTATGTGTTCTTATATTTATATATATTATATACATTTTCTTTATTACACAACTTAGTTTCAGAGAAAAATGAAACTTTTTTTCGTTTTTTTGTTTTTGTTTTTGTTATGTAATTATGTACATTTCAGGAATAATATTAACTAAACATGTCAATTTGTCTGTCCTGGAACGGGAAACTTTCCTAGTTGAACAGGCAAAGCTTCCTAATATGTAATTTGTACTTTCTTTTGTATTTATCTATAATAAATAAATAAAATAAATAAATCTTATATGGCTGATTCCCAAGGATCATCTCGCATGTCTTGAAGAGCCTCTCAGATGTGTCTCGTACGAGAGTCTGGCAGGGCTCGTTTACTAGGCTTGCAAGGTTTTGTTGGGGGATATCTTGGAAGGTGATTTTATGTCTGTCTTGCGGGTTTTTGACGCACGGGAAACTTGCACGACACTCTTACAAAGCTATACAGCCGGGCTAATTCGAGGAATTTGTTGCAGTGCTATTTTGCAGGGCTGTGTTGTATAGTTGTTTCGCAGAGCCATCCTTTAGTTACCTATATTCACTTTGCCTTTTTTCATTCCTTACATTACTTACTCTTGCAAGATGTTCATGACTTGTGTCTCTAACATTAAATTTTAAAGCCACAACACTCCCCACCTCCCCCCCCCCCCTCGGAGGGAGTGTACGGTGTATAATAGCCTGGCTGCGATCCTCGTACCGCGCGCGGCGCACAGGGCGAACTAACCACCACCCTCGTCTAGAGCCTGCACTACACTCAACACTGCCTACAGTATGAAATAGGGCGTGCGGCAAACAATACCGGTTTTGGTAAATCGTTATACCCAAAAATGTTTTTTATCACCGATGTTTCAGTAAATATTTTTTACCAGTGCAGAATCAGATAGAGCTCTCTTTTCAATGGGAGTGATCTGAACAAATATAGTTCCGGTGTGATTAACCCACCACTCAGAGTTCGGCTATTGCATTCAAAATTTCGTGAGACTGAAGAAAGTTGGGAGAGGAGGGAGTTGAGGAAGACGAAGGTTAGGATACCCGATAATTCGGACCCGGTCGCCAAACACGACTGAATCCATTCATTTCTAAATGGTGGTATTTCACCAGGATTATTAAAGTTTTTTTTTCAATTCAATTCAATTTATTCATTTTTAAAACATAACAAAATAAAATTTCAAAGCGTTTTAAAAGAGATAAAGTATTAAGATTCAAACAGATTTAAGCAATTTATACATCAATGAAGCACAATCATACTAACAACAAAGTTTGTCGTTTGAACTGTGCTTCATTGATATTAAACATATCGATATTCGAAGTGATTCTATTTAACAACAAGACTTTCCCGGCTGGCATAACCATTGGCAAGTTAGTTCTGCAAGCCGGGAGATAAAACAGACTATGCTGTCAGTGACGGAGATAACCAATAATAATTTTTTTTTTAAGTAAAACTTCTTTACGCACGCTTGACTTGGGAAGTAAGCTGGTGAATGCGTGATGAGAGCGTTATGAAAAGTGTGATCTGGCGAGGCGAACGGTCGGGCCAGGCGAGGGAAGTTGAGAGGGAGATATAAGTTAGTGAAGTTTTACTTCAGTCGTGTAGTCTAAAGCACACTCGTTTTTTTAACACAATCATTCCGGGTAACCAATAAGCCGACAATATTTGAAAATCTCTTACTATCATCGCAGTAAGCGTAAACTGTTTGGTGTATAGTGATAGAGGACTTAGCCAGCCGAGGAATCGAACACGCGACACCTGGGTGGGACCCAAACGCGATGCCAACTCAGTCACTTGAAAGATCAATTCTCGCGTAGTTACTGACTTTACAATGAACGTAAGCGAAATAGAAAGATGCGTAAAAACATTTGAGCGACATGCCAGTTTTCTTACCTCAAAATCGCCTAATGTGACGATTTCTGTATCAACGTACGGCCGGTCTTAAATTTTGGCGTGTACTATAATTACGTGTAACTCAGAAAATACATTTAACGGTTTACTGGTAATGCAAAACCGGTATTTTAGTGTGCCCTAATCTGTCTACCTGCCATGCCAGCCGTCTGACTGCTTATCTGTCCAGGAATCAACCAGTTCTCAACGATTCCATTATCCGCCCTCTTCTGAGTAATAAACTATAAACAGCGATGCGACCGTTATGCAAAGCAGCCCCCCGGATCCTACCCCACTCTCCACATCCTGCAGCCTTTATTACTTCCCGCTTTGAGCTTAGTATCGGTCGGAGTAAAGATTCATCGACTTTTTTGTATTACTTTGACTTGCCCCTTAGTATCCCAGTTATGACTTAGTTAAAGTTCTCTTGACTTTTTTGGCGAGTTTCAAGTTTTATAAGGGTAGGAGTTCTTTGAGGGTATGGGTTACGATAGCGGTTTTAAACCTCGTTCTTTGTTTATTAAATAACATTGTATTGTTTCGTTGAAATGAGATTCGAATAAAAAGTGCACAAAATCTTAATATGTAAAACAAAGTTGGGTTAGTTACACCTTTTTATAACTCAAGAACGGCTGGACCGATTTTTATGATCTTTGATTTGTTGGATTTGTATCCGCCCGAATAGATCCGAGAAACTGGCTATTTTAGGAATCAGTTCCTAAAATAGCCAGTTGAATAGCTATTAAAACATCGGAAAAATTCTCATCTTTTGAAAGAGCTGCAGAAATATTGTGATAAATATAGTAGTGAATAGTGAGTGAATTCCAAAAATTCAAAAACGTCAAATGTCAATGCGCTGATTTCTTTGCTTTTGTTCTCAAACATATAATGCTGCCCCTCTTTCTTACATATTCAATGTCAATAGTCGAAAATGGGACAAACGGTGAACGTATGTCTGCACCCCTCCAAAGGAAAAATACAATAATTATAATCTCCTTTATACGTATAAAGAAAATGAAACGCAATTCCCGTAAGTTAGTGGAAAAGTAAGAAAACCACAAAAAATATAAATCCGTACACAACGCAATCTCTGATACTGACAAAAACAAAACACAGATAGTTGCGCATCGATGATTGCTTCATTGTGTTATTTTTAACTTAGTAAAAAAAACTGAATTTAATTCAGCTAATAAATTAAGACAACAGTTATTGATTCTCAGGCGGTACGAAGTTCGTCGGGTCAGCTAGTACAATATATTTATTTGCAGACTTTTCTTTAAAAAGACGAACATTGTCTTGGACATTTTAACAACGAGGGTAAATAAAAATATTCGCGGTGTTCAAAATATACGTACATATTTTTTAAATTTTGTTTTGTCGTGAAAGGAAGCTGTGGAAAGACGGAATAGTTCGTCCATCTTTTTTTATTGTGAATATCGCACAAGACCCAACTGCTCCCAACCGTCTGGAGCCGCTGGAACTCTGGCATTCCTAAATGATGTGAAATGGGGACTCGGAAGGTGGAGAATAATCTGGCTATTCAGATCTGGTCACCAAATACGACTTATTCCATAAATACAATAATAATACACTTCAAATACTTATGTATAGACTATCTAAGTATTTACTTTTTTATAATCTCGTTATTAAACTATCGTACACAAGCAAATTCTCCTTCCATACACAAGCAAATGCTTTTAATGGAAGGGTAGTAAAAAAAACCAGTAAAAAAATATTTTGTTGTAAAATTGTAATTGTATATTTATATACATATATATTATATATATTATAAATTTATTGAACTCATTTGTAACCTTTTATGATAATGCAACTCATGTATTTTTTTAGCTGTGTTTAGAACAAACTATTCGTGTTCAAGTTTATTATAAAATCAACATAGTAACCACACACTCCTCTCTAACTACTTTCATAGTACCTTATAGCGTTTGCTACTAGCGGCGTGTCTGTATTCGCAATTTCGTATGGTGCTGTTGGCTGCGTTGTAGACTGAAAGGCGACACGCGTGCTTCGGGCGTTCTTTCGAGAGATTTCGGCCCGCTCCAGGGCTCCGGTTGGCGAGAAACCGCGGTTTGGGGCAGTTGTGTATTGTGGAACGGGCTGTCATTGGTGCTGGACTCAACGATCATCGGAATATGAGATTAAATAAGTCATTAGAATCAGATCGAGATATTTAGCTATTTTTAGAGATTACTGATGTATAAACAAGCCTTGCTTAATTATGGGGGTACATCAAATATATCTACTATGTAATTAATTACTGTATTTAATTTATTTGTAATTTATGTACCTTCTATTACTTATAAAAAAAATATGTATTGTTAATTCCGTACAGGCGCCCTTCAGTGTAATCTTTTAATTTTATCACATGTTATCTTTCTTATTGGCACGTGTTGAGAGTTCGCCATCATTTACAGCTGGAGCGATTTGTTCGTATCCAACCACCCCTGATCTTTTTAGAGTCTCATGTTTAGTACAGAATGTTACCCAAGGGCAGGGTTTATGTATTTAAAATAAATTATTCATTGTTATCTAACAGGAAATTTTCATTCCATACCTACCCACTTGCCTTGCATGTTTCAATCTAAAGTATAGCACACAAATCACATGAATGGAAATGTGTTTCTTTGGTGACTACTTATATTTAGTGAGGCCGATGTGGAGGAAGATGCTTAACCTTGGTGGGTATTAATATAGGTAAATATTTTGCTACAACCTCATTTTATTCCTATTGTACTTAAACTGATCGAACTTCTTTGTACAACTTTACATCATGATAATAAAACTACATACCTACCTGTATTGTACCTTCTTACATCCTTAATATCCAGTTTATTATGTTATATACTATACGCTTAGTATTATACTCCTGAACAACTTATGTATCTATAACACCGTATACACGTAAAAGCCTACAAGGCGTGAATAAATAAATAAATAAAATTTCAAGCAAGATTTCGATTCTGAAAGGTGTTCTTTCACCAGAGTGATACTGAAAGTAACTACCACTCTAGAAATTGTCCCGAATATACAACATATTATTATAAATAAATAAATTTTGAAATAACACAAACTAACCAAATAAAATTGTTCAGCGCACGAGTGGGTTTGATCCCGCGATGTTCGGATTCGTAGCCATGGATAGTACCCACTCAACTAAGGAGGCGTCCTATTACGTTGTTAGAGGCAAAAGGTTATGGATCAACTTGTTTCTGAAGTTTAATTCAAAAGGATAGTAAAACACTCGTAGATACTAATCAAATTAATTAATTTTCATTTTAATTAATTTACCTTCTAGGAAAGTGTTCAACGTAAAGCGAAGCTTACTGAATAAGATAATTGATTTCTATTTTAGTACAATTCAAATAATTAATATAAAAGGAATAGATTATATATGATACCTGAAAGGTTTCAACGAATTTCGTCATTAATATCTGAGAGAAACTATAAATCTCAAAGCAATGTTTGATTCTTTTTTTCAGAAAGCAATTAATTCGAGGTGAAAGCTCTCGCCTAGCAATCCGGAGGTCGTGGATTCAAACCCCGGCGTGCGCAGGAAAATTTCATTAATTTTTTTTTATTCATCGTTTTGTCAGCAGGTCAATTTGACAATATTAGGTAAAACACTACAGCACACATATAACGAGAAACCACAATATATTAAATAGTTACAGAAGAATAACATAAGTGACTACAATACAAAGGCCGAATATCCATTTATTATTCTGTTATTTCACAATTTATTCATTTAAAATAATATATATATAATATTTGCGGCACGTTTCAGAGCAGAAAATACTCTCAGTATCTCCCTGCTGTAAGACCACCAATCAGAATTGAAAAGTTGTTCAAAATGTCTTTAGCCGCGTTCGGTGACAAGATCTCAACAGACAGGTACTTCCCTTCTTTCCTCTTCCTCCACTACCTCCAGCCTCACAATTGGGTATACCATAGTCTCACTGGCTCCAGATGGTTGGGAACAGTAGGGACTCTTGTGCGATTTTCATACTAAATTTATACTAAAATATTCGTATTTATACTAAAATACGTATCACAGACACAAGTACTAGAGTTTTAACATTTTTTCCTATCGATGCTATTATTTGTTTATGTATATTTAGGTTACGATAATTTTTTTTATTCAATAAATAAGTAGATACTATAATTGTACATATTTATTAAACTACGTATATATTTGTGTTAAGAGGATCGGCTGCGCGGCCTTTTTCATACAAAACTTTAATTCTGCTCTGAGGCCAAAATACCCAAACAAACTGAATAATAATGTTTTATTCAAACTTATGTGCTATTTTTATATACTTAATTAAACGTTTGGATAACTTAGAAGCTTTGGAAATTAAAAAAATCCCTTAAAAATAATGAATCAATTATCAACAAACAAAAATATTGTCATATAGCCCAATCATGGATTTGTTCCCCTACCCACCCACTCTACACTAATACCTACCCATCCAATCTACATTATTAACTAACAACGGCTCCACCCCCTACCATAATAAAACATTGTTCGAAACTGTCAAATTAGTATAAGCTTTCCCTGACGAAGGAACGTTTGTTCCGAAACCGGTCGGATTTGCACACTATATAAGTGGTTTTTACAAAGTTATATTGTTGCATTTTTCTATAATGGATAACCACAAAGTAATAGCCACATTCAAAAATATAAAAAATTCAATTTAACTCGATTTTGAAGGCTTACTTTGGATTTTTTGTAAGTTAATTAATAAAAAATAAATGTCGCCTTATCTATGTACTGTGTTATATTTCTATTATAGTGTGAGTGTGGATATTGTGTATAAATCAAATAAGTGTTTGAGACAGTACTTACAAGTTTATTGAAATAATTACATCCGTTTACACATAATTTAATATTATAAATAATTTAAAAACATAATAAACCATAATTTATAAATAATTTGTACATGAAAGTGGGAGCGAAAAAGAAGCGATTTTATCAAGCTGTTAATTCTTCGACAGTTTAAAACAGAATAGAAATGAAACAGGGGTGACTCGTGAGAAATGATGATGGCTATGGCGTATGAGGAACCAATAGGAATGCTTCACGGTTCAAGATCGCGGCTCGTTCGCCTCCCACACGTCTATAGTAAATGGAGTAAAATTATCAATAAAATCTTTTCATTTACTCCAAATTAATTGACCAAGTTGCCCCAAAAATCGTAATGAAAATTTGAAATCTTTAAACTGTATTTAATAATTCAAAACACAAATAAATGAAGTAACGCGTAACCTTACCAGATATTTGATGTGCCTTTTGATCATTTTTTTGTTTGTTTACTTAGGTATTTTGGCGTTAATTTCAAATTTATTTTTTTTATGACAAAGGCCGAGTTGCCGTTCCCGTTAAGCCGCCGCTACCCGAATTTCTACCGATTTCTTACATATCTCCGTTAAACACGTTAAGTTTTAAAATTCTAAAAAAAATATATATTAGACTTGAAGATAATATCTAGACATTCCCCGCGCTGAAACGCAAATTATATAAAATTCCCTCAATAGAAAAAAATCGCAAAAGATGCTGCAAAAATTATTATAAACACATTTTTATTTCAGTTATTTTACAAGTTATATGTATGAAAAAATTCGCAGTGTTTTTTTAAATACTGTTTAAGACAACCCCCGCGAGATTTTTGCTCTATTTTAAATGAGTCGTGTTTATTTTGTTTTTAGTTTTTGGGGTATTACGCCGCGTTGCGCTACCTCTTTCTTTAGACAACGTTTCGGACAGCGTTGCAGTGTCCATCATCAGGGCAGATGTGTAATAGTTAGGGGTGATGTTAGCACTTATCTACTTAGGAGCGATACCGTGTCGCCAGCTCCAATCCTCTACGAGCTGGCGCTACAATATACTTCAACATGTTTTTTTTGCGTTTAGCCTAGATGTAACCGTCTATTACCGGAAACCAAGAACTATTGAGTTAAGCTCCGTCGTCTCTATTAATATTTATAGGATTTTCCGAACAAAAATCGGAGCAGAACTTACAAAAATGACTGATGCACTGGAGCGTAACGGTTACCCGCTAAGGCAGACAAGGCAAATCATAAGAGCCAAATCTGCACCAAACGAAGACAGAATTGAACAAGAGATTGATAATACCCCAAAAACTAATAACAAAATAATTTTTGGCCATGAAAATCTAAAATCGAGTCATGTTTAATTAAACATTTTCACAATTTTTTCGCTTTAAATACTAGCTCGCTCCTCTTACATTAGTAATTTCATATCTCTCGAACTTCTTCTTTTTGAGCCCGGTTGCGGCGCCTTAACACGTTTTTTCATATTAAATATAGTATTTGCCAAGGTTATCTGAAAATGATTTTGATTTATAATATTGTTTTTGTGATAAAAAAATTTTTTTTAGCAATAGATATGACGTCGAGCTACTCGTAAAATAATTAAAAATAATAACGATATATGCTTTAAACGAAGTTCTTGCTTGAGAGTGGCATGCAATAACGCGGTGCGTGTTTTTCGTGGGCAAAAAATCCACGGAAAAAATCCACTCTTAGTAATACGTCAGAGATAACGGAACACCTGTATTCCCATTCCTCCAAACTATCTATACTTGGCTATCTCATCTATTCTGCTAGTTCTGAGGGAGGAATAGTAGGGCGGTTTTGGTGGGTTGCGAAGGGCGGCGTGTCACGCTGAGTTTAATTACTCCCCTACTTTTACCACAGAGAATCATGCCTGCATTACTATGTATGAGCTTAGCGGAATTACCTGCAAACTGGTACATGAATGTATAATGGGAGCGTTCTGCTGACAGGCTGTGCGTGATGTGCCCGGAGAGGGTGGAAGTGCCGTAGCGAGTAGGTCTCTACATAAGCAAGACTGTGTTATTATTGAACATAATACTCCCGGTGTTTGCCGGTGCTACGAGCTACGGCTGCGAACTACCGCTATGGCCACCGTCGCTCCGTAGCACGAGTAGCTGCCGCCTCCACTCTCGTGGGGCGTGAATCACTTGATTGATGTTTACATGTATTTAATCTAATTGTTTGTGCCGGCAGAGTTAAGACGACTATTATGCTGATTTATTTCGTTGGTAGAACATGACTTGTGTTACCATTTACCACCTGGTAAGAGTCAAGTCGATAATCATTCTAAAATTTATACACTAAAAGATTCGTCCTATGTACATGTGTACTCATATATTATTACAGAAGAACAAAAACCACTAAAAGTAAGTAATAAATATTCAGTTTATAGATAAGTACCTACTTCATTCCAACTTCATTTAGCCATCTCCCGATTATGAAATTCTTTGCCTCGTAGATTGGTAGACTGAAATACGTTTTTCGACGAATGATCTACGCGTTATTTTTTGCCATCTCTTCAAAGAGAATTAATTCAGATGAAAATAATATAATGCAGACTTTTTTATGTAAATACCGTACAAGAATCCCAATCCCAAGCATCTGGAGCCAGTGAGACTGTGGCATCCCCAATTGGGGTATGTTGTGTCTGGAGGTGGTGGCCAGAAGAAGGAGATGATGAAGAGGAATGTGCGGAGAACCTGGCTATTCAGATCTGGCCATAAAACATAGCTCAAGCAACTTTTCAATTCTGAATGGTGGTCTTACATAAGGGCGATACTGAGAGCATCATAAAATAACACAAACCAATCAAATAAAATTAATTTTTCAAAAGAAGCAAACACATTGTGACTTGACATTTGTAAATAAATAAAAAGAAAACACTTTGTTTACGTCTTTACAAAGTATTTTCTTTTTATTTATTTACAAATAAAATTAACTTGCGCAAGCTGGGATTTGAACCCGCGACCTTCGAAGGCTGTCGATATTATGGCAATGTTTACTTCAAATTTCTCATTACTTCTGATACAAGTTCAAATTCATACCTTTCACCTTTATAAGCTGTTCAACATTCATAAATATTCGTAAATCGGGACTCTTTCGATCATAAAACAAAGCGCTAGAGACATTTGGTTGTTTCGTTTATCGTAAATCAATAGTCATTTCATCAATGGGTTGAACCATACTTATTTCAGATAAACAATTATTTTAAACCCCACAGGTCCATACAATAATTTATTATGTTAGTTTAGAAGTAGGAGGTAAAGGTGTTTTTTTATAGACTTAATACATTATTTTTTTTCCAGGCTTATTAGAAGACTTGACGAAAAATGACCAATATTTTTAAGGGCCAAGATACTGTTCTACACGCAGTATTTAATTGAAGCATCTTTAATACTTCTGAGCGATCAAATTTTCCAAACAAAAACATATGATTTTGTATGATTTTGCATTATTTAGTATGGCTTCATCTTAATGAAAACCCTGCAATAGTTTTAATATAACGCATAAATGTATTGATATCTCATTCATCTTGGAACACAGGGTCTTATACTACGAAAACTTGGACTGTAGTCGACACCAGGACTTATTCAAAATACCACAAGGCAGAACAAATGTACTTGCACAGAATAGCACGACGATATTGTTTTAGAAGAAAATTTCTAAAGCAGTATATATAAATATTTAATGCCCTTCATACCTATTAAACATTTTCTCATCTAACTTCCCCAAAAATGTTAAAATAAGAAAACTCGGAAAAAGATTTTTAATAATTGAACAAGAAGATTACACTAATAATCTAAACGAAAATATGAAAGAGAAAAAGACACAGAAAAATAGAAAAAGATAATGACCGCAATTGGGACTCGAACCCAGAAACCTCTCGTCTAACCAATTCAGTCATTGCCACCTTCTAATAAACCGTCATAATTGTTAATCCCAAATTTTCAAATTTTAGAATTAATAATATTAGGTCATTTACATATGAAATTGGCGTTTTGTATGGGAGGAACGTAAAGTCGATTTTTTTAAATATAATATATTTATTTAATCAAAGTATGTACCATTGCTATCTATGCACTTTTGCCATCTCATAGATAGTTCATCGATCCCTTTACTAAAAAAAAACCATTCGGACGGGAATCAATAAAATCTTTGAAGGCGGTTTGGACTCCCCCATCGGAGTTGAATTTTTTCCCTTGCAAGAAGTTATCCAAATTTCGAAAAAAATGGTAATCTGTTGGGGCAAGGTCCGGAAAGTACGGTGGATATCCAATTGAAGCTCCTCTAATTTGGTAGCCGTCTGTTATGCAGGTCTAGCGTTGTCATGAAGCAGCAGTGGCCTAGAGCGATTAACCAGCCTCGGTTGTTTAGCAGCTAGCTTTTCCATCATGGTTTGCAGTTGCTGACAATAGACATCTTCCGTAATCGTCTGACCAGATTTAAGAAAGCTGTAGTGAACGACACAAAAAAAACTCAACTGTGTTTTGTTTTGCGGCACCGTCGCATTACACATCATTAATCCTTCGAGCCGTTTCTGCAGCACTGGTGCCACGGTGGAACTCGTACTCGTAAATAACGCGATATTTCAAGTTTTCCGCTTTGTAAACAGTGACGCAAAGAAAAAAAACAATTAAGGAAAAAAACAAATGAATTACAATTTTTGAAACACAAAAAAATGAGTAAATAGCTGTATAAATTTGAATTTGGAATTCCTAACCAAAGAGAAGATATTTGAGATCAAAATTGCCAGTACGGCAAAACGCCAATTTCATATGTAAGGACCTAATATTATCTTCGATTAATTTTTCCATATCATGGACAACTACCTTTTTCATTGGAAACAATCGTTCTAAGAACTATTTTGTAACCTAGGCAGCTCTCTTCAATAATGGGAATTGATGGGAATAACCTTGGGAATTAATGGGATTACATTGATGGGAATAACCTTAAAAAGTTATAAAAAGAGAGTTGTTCTTCTAAAAAAATTTAATTTTCATTTATACTTTTATAAAAAGTCATATTATGTTCCATATAAATAAAATCGGATATATTTATCCGAGACGCTATCTAGGTTATAAACTGACGGTTTCTTAGAATGCTGAGTTGATAAAAGCGCACGTCCGGGTTCGATGAGAGGTTACTGCGTTCGAGTCCCAGTTGTGACCATTTTATTTTTCTATTTTTCTGTGTCTTGTTTTCTTTCATATTCTCGTTTAGATTATTAGTTTTATCTATTTCTTCAATGATACATTACATTGATGGGAATAACCCTCAAAAGTTATAAAAAGAGAGTTGTGCTTATAAAAAAATTGGATTATTAATCTGTTGTACAATAATTTAAATAAAAATAAAATTTCAAATCTCCGGGGAACTACATTAGTACCAATAACAGGTTTTGAGGTATTGAAGCGTCTTCCTCTAATACATATAATAAGTTGAGAGGTTTAATTCCTTTCTATTAATTTATAAATAAAACACTTGTGTTGCAAAGTTTTTTTAACAAAAAAACGACATTTATGTTTATTTATATCACTTTTCTTTGAATGGTTTCTTCTAACAATCAAATAATGGAAAAACAAAACAAGTGACAATTGATAATTGCATTCTAACTGACACTACAGGATTCAAATTTAAATGGAATATATTTTCTTTACATACTAATATTCTTATTTTGGTCGCTCCTCACAAAATCATTGAAACTTTCTTCTTCGTTTATCTAAAAAAATTAATGTGTCCCCAATTTTTGGCAATTTTACAAATAACCCCAACATTGGAAAACATATTTCGTGATGTAGGGCAGGAACTACACGCATAAATTAATATAATGTGACGTTGTGTTTGCGTGGAGGTAAACAATAAACAGTAAATACCCCCACTCTAAATCCACATTCAACGTTGTTTTCATAATCGAATCAAAAGCCAAAACGTATATAAATTCATCCCCATTGTCATTAATTGTCGGCATCACAGTTCCCTGTAGGTATGTCCTGTATGGCAGGGTTCACCAATTACTTTCATTAGGGGTCCGTTTTTTAAACATTACCGTCGCGGTCCGGAAGGGAAAAAGCTAACACACCCCCCCCCCCCCCCCCCCTGCACCCAGCTTAACAATTTTTTTGCCTTGGACTATTCGTCCGTAGTTTGAACTAAAGTTTGTGCAGGGTATTGTCATTAAATATTGGAGATGTTCATCGGTAAGTCTGCCCGGAATTTATTTTTATGGAAGTTGTACATGGAAAATGCTGCTTCACAAACATATGTTGACCCAAACAAAGTGAGAAGTTTCAAGGCCAATTCTTTTAATTCTGGGTATTTATTAGCACAAACAAATTTTATCCAAAATTCTTGTTAAGAAACTTACAGTTTTTGGTGGTTTAAAACTGTATTTTCTTGGAAATCGATCATTTCCATCTGGAGAGCAGCTTTATTGCTCCCGAAAATATTTGCAGCTTCATTGTTCCATCCATCAAAAGGATGCAGAGAGTAAATGTTACTGAGGATGTCGACAACATTCTCAATTTTTTTTAAATCTGTGAATCTGTTTTCAAATTTTAAGATCCTCAATGAAAAAATATTTTGTATTAAGGTCCGCACAAAATAGGTCAGCGGTTCGGATCCCCCTGGTGTAGGGTATACAGATCCTGTACCGTACAGTGTTCCCTGTTCACTGTTTGTGTTGATCCCCTATAAACATCGACACACCGGAATGATAATATCCCGGCTATAATAAATATTTACGGCGTATAAACATTAATACGCGTCCGCTCAGGAAATAAGCGCTTTATTGATTTATTCTTCGGAGCTTTTTCACACTGATACGACTTTTGTCACTTGCCGTCTCTCTTTCTCTATATGGATAAGCTTTTTCATTATAAATATTTTTTGAGTACTTGTGGCTTTGCTTATTTTATATCCAGATAAATTTTTATTCAAAATAAAAGTAATACAAAACATTAAAAAAATTAAGCTACTCGTATGTATGACCCATTGAAGGCCTTCAAAAGCCACGCCTATTTGAAAAAAAAACCGCCCGTAAATTACCTTCCTGAATTTTGCTTCAGAGGAATATAAACGCTAGAAATATTTCGAATCTCATTCCTACAAAATTTTAAAATCGAGCGTCTTTTTGCACGAGGCTAGTAGGCGAAAAAGTGTTTTTTTATTTATTTTGTGCATAATTTTATAAGAACAAAAAAAAGTTAGAACATGGAAAACCTCAAAAATAGTCCTAGCCATAAAGGGGTATTTTTTAAAAATTGTTTCTTGTATTACTTCATAGTTAAGTCATGAAAAAACTTTTTTTGTGGTTTACGCTTATATTTTTTGTTACGTAAATAATAATTTTATTGTAATTCCAATACATAGAAAAGCTAGTAAAAGCTTCGATTTATCCGTAGCATATTTTTTGATGTTCATACTGTAAGCCGATAAGCCGTAAAGATTAATCAAAATAGTATCTAAATAGGATTTCACGTATATATTCATCTTAAATATCCGTATAAATACGAAAATGAACTGATGCTGTTATTTCTACACAAACCTGAATAAATATTCTATGTGAAAAAACAAATTTCAAAGGTGATTGCTAATAAATAAATACCTTTATATGTATTTGAAAAGGGAACAAAAATGCCTTAACGCCGACTTTTCGGTTTTGACCATGTTTTGACAGCGTTTGCAAGTCACAGATAATTAAAATACAAACAGTGCAGTGTTGCCACATGAATGAAATCTTTGAAGCCATCAAGAGAGATATTGATGCAAGCGATTGTGACCTTGTCTTTCATACAGTTTCATTATACATAAGGGTTAAAATCGCATATTCTACCGTGGTCACCGGGTGACAAACGGCCTACAATTGTTTTTAAAGCTTATTGTGGAGCTTTATTTTAGTGATAATAAAATTATTTATTAATTTATTCTTTTTTGGAAATTGACGGCTAACATTTTATCAGTTAGGTATGTGAATGTATTTTCTCCTTTTGAGTTTACCTCTAATAAGACAACATAAGAAATAATTAAAATTATATGAAAGAAAAAAATGCTAGTTGAAGTAAGAATTTTTTTTGTGAAGGAAGGTTTTTTCTTTCGTGATTAAAGTTGTCGTATTTTAATAAAAATAAAACAGCATACAACATTATTTAAATTCAGTACAGAATTATATAAAACAACTGGCGAGTTCCCGGCGTGCGTTGGAATGCCATTTAATAAAGTAATTGTTTTTCTTTGCATGTCCTTCCGCTTCCCCTTCCCCTCCCGTGTCCCCTTCCCCTCAAGCGTTTCCCCTCTCCCTTCCCCTGTCCCGCGAACCCCTTCCGCGTTCTGTAAATTCAGTTTTCAAACAGCTCGCGTGCCACCTATTGCATTTTTTTAATTTAAATTTCATAAAACCAGAGCTCACCAGTATATATTGAAATCTTCGCGGGCATGCGCACAACAACTCACCAAAGATTTATCGCAATCGGATGAATAGTACAGGAATAATTTCATAACACCACCCGCATTACCCGCTATAATATATGTACCTATTCATCTCATGTTACGTTTCTATTATTTACCCATAAATGTGTAGTTTGTGTCACATGTGTATTGTAAATGGGTGCTGAATGGTATTTTATGTTGTGAGAGTGGATTTATGTGTTTTTGTCAAAGAATGACTGGCGAAGGACCTTGATTTTGTGTTACTATCACTGCTTAAAAATGATAAAATATATGTTGCATAGAAAGGAGAGGACTCACCGGAAAAGGATAAAACTTGTAGGCTGGCAATACACTTGTATGATTCCTTTCCCATCCAAGAGGCACAATCACAATGGGCGTGAATGTTTGTTAGTTTGATAGTACACAGCGGAGTTATTTATCGCGGATTAACCGAGAGCGGAAGCACAAAATGGCTATATGCGGCGGGAGTTTATTGCAGACTGACTAAGATTGTGGGTAAGATTGACGGGTAGGCAATTGGGAATAGGTAGGACAAAGTAACTTGCAACAATAATTAATACCAATTCCAAGCAGTGACAGTATGTATGCGTGCTATGTAGGTGTGTGTATGTGTAGGTATGTGTATGGCGTAACCAGGTACAGAGTCTGTAGTACTCAAAAAAATAAAAAATAATAAAAATCTCTGGGCTGAGAATGACCGGCTTCCTTTTCAATCTGCAACTAACTGCAATCAACTGTTCCATTCCAAAATATTGCAGGCTCGCTAATATGACCAATGCCCAATTGTCAACGAGCAAGTACTGGAGATACCACACACCGAGACCATAAATAATTTGTGTATAAAAGGATGCACACACCTTGTTACAAATGCATAACAATAGATCAGGTGAGGTGTGTTCAGATGTTTGCAGCTGCGTGGCGGGCCGAATCGTGAGGGTCCGGTTTTGGGAGACCCTCTTATCGCTCAGCATGATCTCTGTCAACCCGTCGTCTTGCACTGCAGCACGAGGAATTAATTCATACGTCCGTCACTCCTGGACACACTGAACCCTACCCGCAACCCCTACCCACCCCTCACCCCACCTTTTTAATTCACCGAACTTTCTCTCCTTCATATTCCTAAAGAAGACCCTCTACAAATCGTCTCCAAAGATAACATAGGCCCTGAAGGAAATTATTTTTCTGACGGTCTCCAGTTTTTTTTTTTTTTTAAGTTTCTTTATTCATTGAAAAAATCTTTTTTTACAAAAGTTGGGGATTTTTCGACCACCATGCTAGGCACATGCCCGTGTTGTGGTGGTCGATTTTTTATACAGTAAATTAATATATGCAATATAAAGAATGTGTGAGAGTATTAAGAAAATAAACATATGCATAAAATAATATAATATTAAAGAATATTATAGAATACAAGATAGTAAAAAAAAATAATAATTTAAAAGAGTTACGAGTATAAAATCAAAGTGAGTAATGGTAAGCACATGTGAAAGGATTTTTATTTTGAAAATCTACATTATATACATTATTTAACACCAATTTTTGTACAATTAAATGTTGGGCTTTATTCTTCAAGTCTGGCGAATTACATTGTACAGCTGTACAGTATGTAGTATGGGGTTAATGTAAAAAAGTTTTTTAATTTGTCATCTTTAGAAAAAAAAAAAAAAAAATATTATTATTTGTGAAAAACGTATTTTATGGATCATAATATATTTGTAGTATTTTCATTATATAGGTAGTCCTACAAAGCTTTCACATGACAGCTTGTCTGCATTTACATGACAAAACATGGCATGAACAAAAGACGTTAAATTATCCTTAATTGCATTTGTTTGCTTTTTCGTAGACTGATGTGGATGCTCCTCATTGTTATTCAACCAAAAAGATGTACATATTTTAACATTAAGCTGCATTGTGTTAAAATAGAGTTGTGTGGCGGTATAACCTCTCTTCCTACTCCTCTAGAAACGGCGGCACGGTAACATATAAGTCAAAGTAATAAGTTGTTTTAACCTGCTAGATCTCGCCCATTGATAAATCATTCAAAAGGGTATGCATCTAAATTAAAAGATTTATAATACGACGTTAAAAAACAATTTAAATACGCAAGTACCTTTTAGAATTTATATTTTTGGAGTTCATCAACCTAAAGAAACTTTAATATGTAGAGTTTAAAGGGCAAACGTTCCTTAAACCAACTTCATAGCCCTTTTTGAGGGCCCATGAAACTTAACAACTCTACGCACTCCGTACTCGGCTGGCAGCAAACATTTTTGGAAATTCATCGCATGTTAAAATCCGACGCGTAAACATTTAATCAAAATGCAAATATTCTAAGTAAGTAAAACTCTAGAAGTCCCTAAATATTAATAATTGCAATAATTCAACTTAATTACAACATGAAACAACTATTTATGCTGGAAAAACAACTTCGGGTGGAAAAAATGCGTTTAAGTTCCAATTTTTTTTTTAAGTTTTAAATATTTCCCGGTTTTGACCAGTTTGACGCCATGTTCGATCTTGTTTAGCATGAGGTGACGTTTGCCGAAAGGCTCTGTTCTATACCCTTAAATATATTCAGAATCTTAACGACTCGACGTAAGTAAAGAAGCCGTGTATACAAATTGCGACTCGCGACCTGTGTATCGGACGAACCTACTGTCGAATTTGCACTATCAAAGAAAAACAGAAGAAGAAAAATATTGTGGGAATCTTAACGACGTAAGTGAGGAAAGTGTGTAAACAAAGCGTTGGACGGACGTACGGTCGAATTCGCCCTAGCTGGCCCGAAGATTCGACCTTTCCGCCAGGTTCATTTTAATTAATTCTGAAGAACGTGTTACTCATATTTAAGATGTTTCTAAATGAATACCTCCTGAAGTTATTAATTCATCGTCTAGAAAAATAAAACCTGATGCTCACCGCTAACTTTAGCTACACAACGTATTACATTTTTTAAGGCGTTGTACGTTAAAAAAATGATGGCAACATACTGTTTTTATAAATGTAAAATATAAATAACTCGCTCTCATTACTGGCTGAATAATATTTTTTTCTAACGTTTTTTATAAACCAAACTCTACTTTATTATTAAAGTTATGTTTGCTCAATACCTTATAATGCACATCAAAAACTTAAATAATGACCGATAAAAATAACTTAACATTTGTAAAGCCTTTTGCAGTTTTGTATTATTTCACTTCAAGTGTGCTCAAAGGACGCACTTTAAGAACACTAGTATAAGAACTACCCTATCAGGAGAATTAAAATTTAGGGAGCTACAGATACGTGTCTGTGGCGTCTAAGCGCGAATACAAGATGGTTCAAACAAAGCTTAGTTTCAAAAGGAATATCTAATAACAAAGTAAACGAGAGAGTTTAATTCTTATGATTTTTCTAACTACGTAAACATCGCCTATAGTTTTTAACTGATGTTGGAAAAATAGTGAAATGTAAATCATGACCCTTTAAGAATGCGAAAGATATCAACGTACTGACACGTTATATTCACTTATCAAAAAAATCTCAAACTAATATTAAGCTGAGCTTCGTCGACTATGTATATATTAAGTATGTTTTGAAGTGAAACTTCTTTAGCACCGCTGTGATTTAAAACTCTGTGAAACAAAAAATAGAAACACCAAAAAAAAAAACACATCTATAGGATTTAGCCTGCGAGAGAGTGAGATAGTATAATCGGTCTTCTCTTTGTGCGGTGAATTGCTCTACCGCGTGTGAATTGCACACTGTGATTCTTTTCACAAAATTTGTGTACACTTTAATGAAATTATGTATAAATGTATTTAATTTTTGTATTTTTCAATAACTTGTGTACCCATTTATGTAGATACCACCTACGTCCGTCTGGACACTGTTATTTCCTAGTGGGGCAGGCATTGAAAAAATCATTGAAGTAATCATATTTTATTAATTTTTTATTAGATCTACTCTCTTTTTATAACTTTTGAGGGTTATTCCCATCAATGTAATTTATCTTCGGAGAAGAAGATAACATCAGCAATCTAAAAAGACATATCTACCTCTGTAGGTCACCAACCAAATCATCGAAGACTTATTTCCAATGAAAAGGGTTGCTTTGTCAATAATGTGGAAAAAAAATGGTCGAAGATAATATTGCTAATTCTTTAATGAGTAAGATTAAGAAAGGAACACTCAGATGGTTTGGGCGTGTAGAGCGAATGAACGAGGAAAGGAGTTTAAGGAGAATATATGACGCAAAAATGAATGGTAGAAGAAGACATGGCACGACTGAGTAAATCAGATACTTGAGTAACGTCGAGAGTCAGAATAATAGAAGAGCATGTATGAGACGATGTATGAATGAAAACGAGACAAGGAGTGTGTGCCAAGACCGAGTTGTTTGGCGGTCCATCCTTTCTGCCCACCCCTGCGGGTAAACGGCGCGGGCGTGATGGTTAGTTAGTTCTGAAATTTAAATATGACAAAAATGACATCTAAATAAGCGGTCTCATTAGCCGAATTGATGGAGGCGTTTGGCGTAGGTTTTTTTTTTTTTACAGTGAATACCGCACAAGAATCTCAACTGCTCCCGTCTGGAGCCAGTGAGACTATGGCATCCCCAAATGAGGTATGTTGTGAGGCTGAAGGTAGTGGGGAGGGGAAGGAGGTGGGGAAGAGGAAGGTTGGGAAGTACCTGGCTATTCAGATATGGTCACCAAACACGGCTAAAGCCATTTTCAAGCAACGTTTCAATTCTGAATGGTGGTCTTACACCAGGGCGATACTGATAGTATCTTCCACTCTGGAACATGCCGCAAATATACTATATATTATTTTAAATGAATTAATTGTGAAATAACACAAATTAATCAAATAAACTTTATTTGCGCATGCCGGGTTCGAACCCGCGACCTCCGGATTGTGAGTCAAGAGTCTTACCCACTGGACTACGGAGGTCGTCAGATAGATCGATAGATATAGATAGTGGTTTTACTTTTATGCTGGTTTTATGTAAACAGTAAACAGAGGCGTACACATAAAAATCACTTGGCAAACTGAATCTATAAATATTTGATTTTAGCGCAACATTGTTTTTTTTATTTATTTTGTGAATACTTTTATAAGAAATAAAAAAATAATCAAGGCAAATTGTCACAAAACTGTATTTCTTAAAAATTGTTGTTCACATGCGTTTATTTTCTAATGAAAAATTCGATTTTTAATAGTAAACATATAAAAGATTCAATTTGTACAAAGTTTATTCTTATTCTGAACGCATTCCTTATAAAAATTAATCGAAAAAAGTGATTTCACGTTAGGCTACGCCTTTAACCTAAACCCTAAATTTGCCATTTTGTTAGGTGCTAGTTGGATCTAAACTGAAGTAAAGTTACAAAAACGATTTTTTTGACTAAGCACTATTTTATTTCCACTTCACCGAGCTTTGAACCCGTGACACCTGGGCACAAAGCCAATTCTCGAGATAGTGGTTCTCACTCCCTAGATTTAATACCTCCAATGTAGTAGAATGTTTCATGGCTCAGCCGGATAATGAAGTTCCTAAAGAGAAACCAAAGTTCAATTTTCCATTCCAAACCTAACCACAAATTTGAAATTATTACAGAATTCTTGCTTTATTTGTTGAGGGAAAATTTTGTAGAACAAAGTCTTATACTTGCACCTGTTTCTGTACGTATGAAAACAGTTTTACTTCATTTTCATGTAACTTTGCAACAGTCTTAAGACAATTTTATCTAAAATAATCATCAATCTTTGTCTCATTTTACGACGCCTCACGAGTTAGCTTTGCTCCATTGGCACCGCGAACGTCGGCACCGTTGGAAACATTAAGAGGGAATAACGAGACAAAACCAGAAATATTTCATTTTTAAATCAAATTTTAGACGTATTGACTCTTTTCCACCAAAAAATATAAATTGATTTCGAAAGACCGTTCTTTTATCTAGTAAAGTTTTGTTTTAAATTTTGAGAAAATATGTTTATTTTTAGTACAGTAAGGTTCAGATTTGTTAAATTTTCAAACAAAATTTTGTATTATACAACACACATTTCAAATCATATGCAGTAAAATAAATCAACAAATTATCTGAAAAAGCTATGTTTCAGAATTTTAATTTTAGGTTAAATAAAATCATCTAAAAAAGATCCAGGCACGTGTTTTGTGACGAAAATACTTTAGCTTGTCTATTTATTTACGGTCTTACAAACTAATATATTAAAGATACGATTTGAGATGTTCACGGCCAAAAGTATTTTTATTATGAGTTTTTGGGGTATTATGCCGTGTTGCGCTACCTCCTTCTTTAGCCAACGTTTCGGACAGCGTTGCAGTGTCCATCTTCAGGGCAGATGTGTAATAGTTAGGAGTGATGTTTGCACTTATCTACTTAGGAGCGATACCGTGTCGCCAGCTCCACTCCTCTATGTGCTGGCGCTACAATATACTTCAACATGTTTTTTTGCGTTTAGCCTTGATGTAACCGTCAATTACCGGATACCAAGAACTATTGAGCTTAGCTCCGTCGTCTCTATTAATATTTATAGGATTTTTGTGAATTTCAATTGCCTCCGTAATCAGGCGTGCTCTATGAGTTTTGGGTGTTCGCAGGACTTCAGGAACAAATCCAAAGAAATGGCCGGTTTCAATTAAATGCTCGGCGATTGCCGATTTGTCACGGTGGCCAAGTTTACATGCTCGAAAGTGTTCCGATATCCTTTTGGAGATTGTCCGCTCTGTCACGGACACGGTATCGCTGCGACACGGTATCGCTCCTAAGTAGATAAGTACAAACATCACCCCTAACTATTACACATCTGCCCTGATAATGGACACTGCAACGCTGTCCGAAACGTTGGCTAAAGAAGGAGGTAGCGCAACACGGCATAATACCCCAAAAACTAATAACAAAAATAACATATTTAAGTTTTTTTTTTGCATTTTTATTTTGGTTAGACATTATTGAAAAATTATAAATACTTATGATCAAAAAATTATCACAAAAAGTACATAATTTTAATAGTTATAAAAGAATATAACTTAAAGAAAAATTTTAATGAAATAAAATCGATATTGAGTTATTGTTTAAAAAAGCTGGTACGGATAAATATTAATCTTTCTCATTGGAACCGCCCTGTACGATCGTAAGAACATATTTCGACCACATATGAAATCTCGGCCGCTGGCTGGTTCATAGCCCTTAATCCGACTGGATCAATGGAGGGGAAAGTTTAAGAATAAATATGTTTAATGGTCATTTCGGCATGCACAACCATTTTGAAAGCACATTTTATATATCTAAAAACTACCAATGGAGAATGCTTGTTTAATGGCAAGGAAACATCATATGAAATCATTGATTCCATTGACATACGATATATCAGAATGGACTTTTCCGTTAAATACTTTATTTCTTTATTTGTAAGAAAGAAATGGCTTTTGTAATACAAACATAATTACATGGAAGGATAATAAGGTCTTGCCAAAATGTTTGGTTAGAGATGCTTTATAGATACATTCTAAATCTACTCGTGCATTAATTTTTGATCGTACGATGCAGTTATTTAGAAGATTAATTCATTAATCTCAAGGCGAAGATTAGTGCTAAATCACTATTTACGATTAATTTTTACTACGAATCAGTTTAGATTATAAAAACAAAAACAAAATGTTTTTGATAAATTGTGCTGTTTCCATTGAGTAGAATTAAAATAAAATTGTAAAATTCTTTATAGAAAATATCATCGTAAACTACTAAAAATGCTTTTTGAAGTGAAACTTCTATAGCCCTGCTGTTATTCGGATTTCGGATGAAACGGAAATGACGATTACTGCACCTGCGACGCATCAACTGCGCTCATTGGCCGCTTTGATTATGATGTCACTTTTAAAGGCTCCTATTGGTTGAGATATGAAACGGAAATTACGATAGGTCTGCGCTCAGTGGTCGTTTTGATTATGACCTTACTTTTCAAGTATTGGTTGAGATTATTTTGGTAATGTTTCGCTTCTACCGCGGGTAAAACTGCACACGAATTTTTTCATTCGAAATGTTTTATTTTACTTTTTACTTTAATTTTTAAACGGAAAGACACATTCCCAGGTTACGAATAACCCGACAATATTTGAAAATCTCCTACTACCACCACAGTAAGCCGAAAATGTTGCTTGAGTTGTGGAGGAGGTCTTAGCCAGCCGAGGATTCGAACACGGAACGCCTGGGTGGGACCCAAACGCTCTGACCACTCAACCACTGACCGGTCGAAACCGGGTCCATGTATGAACACACATAAGAATCAACTCTTTAAAACGTCAATTTTATGGCTTAAATTATCTGTGACAGTTTCCATCGATTAACTTTTTTCTTTCTTATAAAATTATTCACAAAATAAATATTACCACTTTTGCGCTTAAAAACCGTGACCTCAGAACTCCATTTGCCAAGCGATTTTTATGCAAATTACCTATATTCGTGGTAATTTAAGGCAACCTAAGAAAACGACATTTTTGCTTGTGGCTTCCACTTAATAAGAAGGTAAAAGAAAGTGGTAAAGGAATATAGGACAAGGATAGAAGATGCTCTACGTACATTATTTGTGATAGTATTTTTTTAGGTTTACATTAGCTCCACACAGGAAGCCCTAAGGTAAATAATTTCCTTCAGGGCCTATGTCATCTTTGGGGATGCTGTGAGGAGGGTCTTATTAGGAAAGGAAGGAGAGGAAGTTCCCGGAAGGAATGAGGGGTGGGTAGAAATCTGGAGGACGGTGTCTCGGTGTCAGGAGTGTTAGACGTATTTATCCATTCCTCCCACTGCAGTGCAAGGCGATGTTTCGAGAGAGTACGGTTGGTGAAGTCAAAGGGACTTCCTCAACCGTTATCTCCCGATCCGGCCTGCCATGCAGCTGGTAGGTACACGCATCCACAGCCAAGGCCTGGACAATCCTCACCCCATGAACCCGAGCACCCCTGCTAAGTTACTAAACGTAACTAACCACTTAGGGTGACTATGGCAGAGGTATTGGTTATCCAATAAATGGTTCCCGGCGGTACTTACTTTACCAGAGCCCTTGTGGTTATTCTTAATGCTGTGAAGAATGGTCTCCGGTAGTGCGATGATGCTTATTTTTTTAATGAAATGCTTATTTTTTCAAAATTCGTTCAAAGAAATAACCGCCTCCTGAGGTTAAGGCGCCGCATCCGCGCGCAAAAAGAAGAGAAATATTATGTAATTACGAATGTTAGAGGAGCGCGCTAATATTTAAAGCGATAAAATCGATGCGAAAATTGCGAAAATGTTTAATAAAACACGACTCGTTTAAAATAGAGCGAAAATCTCGTGGAAGGTATCTTAAGTATCATTTAAAAAAACATTGTCAATTTTTTCACAACTAAAACTTAACTTAAATAACTGAAAGTGTTTATAATAATTTTCGGAGCATAATTTGCGATTTTTTTCTATCGAGGGAATTTTATATAATTTGCGTTTCGGCATGGAACGCGTCTAGATATTATCTTCAAAAATAAGATATATATATTTTTATGAGCTTAAAAACTTCAAATGTTTAAGGGAGATATGTAAGAAATTGGAAGAAATTCTGGTAGCGGCGCCTTAATAATTTTTTTTTTGTATTATTATTGTACAACAGAATAATTCCAATTACAGTACAATTTTGTTACCCTATCAGCATTAAGGCAAGTGACTCTTCAATAATATTTTTAAGGCATATAAAGTACAGTCATTTACATCTTTTCATTTCAAATTTCATTTAACAGCACCACTCCCCTCGTCATGCTATGCTTTGCCAAGACGACTGTTCTGCCGTTCGGTACTTTAAATAAGTCATGATGTCGACTTCGGATGTAGTGGACTGGTACACATAAATCAAAGTGTCTCAATAGAAATGTTCTATCGATGAAATTGTTCCATATTTTCAAAGACAGAATAGCAACACTTATTTTCCGTCTAGTTTCTAGACTCACAGAATCGGTGAGTAAACATATACACAATGCATACTACACTAATTGGTTGGACATTTACACAATGCATACTACACTTACCTACACACTACTTACCTACTGCATCATAGACCCTGTATTTGTAGCTTGTATTGTCACATGTACCTTTCCTACCAATTTCCTGTATAGCTGTCATTTTAACCTTACCCACAATCAGTCTTTAATCGACAATCGCCGCAAAAACATATAATTTTCCGCTCCCGCATTCTCCACCCGCATATCACATTAAATACAAGTGTATAATTATACGAGTGTGTGAACAAAGGCAACCCATGAGAGAAGATAAGAACCACAAGATTCCACAGTAAGTCCCTTTCTTCCTTCCCTTTATGTGCATTCATTTTAATTGTACAGTGGTCTACCTTACATCTCAAAACACATTCAAGGTCATAAGATATCCGCATTCACACAAACACACATCATTCATGGTCCTTCTCGCAAAATCATTTCAGAGAGCATATAATTCTTGATTTCAAAATTTCTCTAAACCTCTTTTACCTCTTAAAAACACACTCTCTCTTTATTTTTATTACTATTACTTATAGAATGATTAGTTAAGTTTTGAACCGTTCACATCTCAGGCGAAATTACCTACTGAAATTCCAAGAACTTACTTAACGGGTCCTTCAACCATATAATGATTTAATTTATACATGACTGAATAAATAGATTTTACAAAAGGAAATCCTTGGGGTAGACATTTACACATTCGACATTTACCCTTATCTTTCCAAATCAGCAATCAGCAATCATCAAAGCCGAGATAGCTAAATTGTCTCTCCACTATTTCTTTTTTGTTTTTCTCATTAAGTTCGTAGCTGTTGGTACTTTCTCCGGAGTTCTTTGTCTAAACTTCGACTGATTGTATGATCTTGTTTAAAAACTAATACTTAAATTAAAGTGTCTTGCGATTTGCGAGTAAGTATGCTAATTCTTAATTATTTCATAAATTATGTACTTTAACTGCTACTAACCTAATATAAAAACAACACCATTAAATGATTCAGCGGCAGGACACCTCACATGCTCATAAAACCAGAGTCAAACAAACAGACATACTTAATATACCAAAGTGTAACTCTTCAAAGAGGTTCTGAATTTTTTGCAGTAAAGTTATATAACAAAGTCCCACTTTGTATTAAACAAATTAAAACAAAAAAATAGCTACATTAAGGACATTAAATGTTGGCTGAAGGAACTATCGGAAAATGAACTTACTAGTAGATATGCTTAAAACATTATCATAGAAGTTTCTGGAAAACCTTATCCAAACAATGAAGTTAAACCATAGAAGGCACTGAAACCTTATCCAAAACATAGTCCCCCTCAGCACAGGATCTCCTAGTGAGGAGGACTACGAATACATTTTCTATTTTATATATATACCTAACATGTTTGATATAAAAATGTAAAAAATAATAAATATATAGTTTCTAAAAAAAAAAAACTTTCTCTAAAACTTGCGTTCACCTCAGCGTGGGTTCTGTTGTGAGGTATTCATAAAACATTACTACTTAACCATTTACATACTGATTATAATTCACTTTACTACAGTGTTTTGTATTAGGAATATTCATACAGTATTAATAGCCTAGAGACTGTACGGTTGTAATTCAAGAATCCTGCTAAGAATGCAACTCTGACGCCGCGGTTTACACACACCGTTTTCGTACGTGTAGTTTGTATACAAATCTACTTTTGTAAAAACACCCAATTAAAGCAATGCCAAAGATGGCGCTACTTACATTCACATTTGGCATGAGGAGCATCCTTTGTCCCCAGGAGACGAAGGAGTGAAGTGTTGTAGGAGGGAGGAAACATAGAAGCCGGCAAATCATTGCAAAACCTAGCTGCTGAATTCAAGAATGAGTCGTAGAAACATCCCGTTCTCATGTGACAAATATTAACAGTATATCCATACTAAATCACCAAAGATAGCGAGTAAATGAAGGTGACCTACGCAAGAGGTGTTGGTTATCCGATAAATGGTTCCCGTGGCAGCTATATCCATACCCGCCTCGCAAATTGAAATTATTACTTAAAATTATTTTTCAACCGAAATTATTATTTCACTTATCTTTACATAGTATAAAATGAAGTAGCTCCCGCTTTATGTGCGCTTAGATCTTTTAAACTACGCAACAGATTTTCATGCAGTTTTCACCAATAGATAGAGTGATTCATGAGGAAGGTTTTTAGGTATGTAATTTTTTAAGATTTTGTACAAATTGGTTGAAATATATAAATAAAGGGAGCGGGTTGGTGGAGCTGGCATGCGGGCGGTGTAGATTTGATATGTATGCAAATTAGCAAATGGCATTGGTTTTAAAGGTTGGGTAATGGGGTAATGGCGTAGTCAATAGATGTCGTTGTGTTTCGTTAGCCACAACTACGTGCTTCTGGGTCTGCTAGTCATTTATAACCTGTAAACTGTGTAAAAAAATATATTGTTTACGTTTTTTATATCTCGTCAAGTTTCCAAGATTCTCGTTATTTTTCACTGTTGAATTCATTTCATTATTTTTTTTCCTGACGAAGCTCGTCTGCTTCTTTCCAATTCCAGACTTAGACAATCTGGTAAATTCCGTGCCGTAGACTATAAAACACAAATGCCCATCAGTATTTTATGGCTTTGAAAAAGTTGTTTGCGGCACGGTTCATCTTAGAAGAAGTTTCGCGATATTTCCAGCGAAGCCGAAACAATTTACATCAAGTAAAGTTTAGCAACCTTTAACTTAACATGATCAAATAATACAACCGGTCCCCTTGGGGACGGTATCAAGATTACATTAATATCAAACTTTTTATTACGCCGTTGTTACAATTTGTGTTTTCTTTATTATTTAATAAAACTTCTACAATAGGAACGCCTCGCCCTAAAGAAAACGCTGGATTTATTTCCACGTTTATTTAAATCAGGGGTGCGCAACCCAAATAGTTTTGTGAACCAAAAAAATATTACTGAGCTTAGGTGGGCCACTCGGGTGGGGGGTCATTAATCACAGATATTTGCTAAATTGCTTATCTTTACCTATATTCATGGACAGATATAACATTCGTCCGTGAATACAGGTATATGACGGATATTACCGTTAATACACTTCTATGAAGTTTTTCATAAGTAACCAAAAATTACAAAAAGTAAAAAAAATCGATATCTTGATTGTGTTTTTCACACAAAACTAAGTGTATCAAATTAAAAAAGTGGATCGTTTTCCAATTAATAAATAATCACAGTGAGAACATAAGAACAGTGAGTATTTTTTTTAAATTTTTTTTTTATTAGTAATAGAAGGTACATAAATTACAAATAAATTTTATACAGTAATTAATTACATAGTAGATATATTTGATGTACCCCCATAATTAAGCAAGGCTTGTGTGTATGGGGGGTGTTATTGTATTTCTTTTTTTTATATCATTCAGTTTATTTATATCACATTTAAATTACCATTTAAACGAAGTTTTCAGTATAATTTTTAAGGTGAGTTTTAAAATTTTTTATATTGGTATTCATGTTTCTAATTTTTTCTGGTAATGAATTAAAAAAATTTGCTCCGAGATATTTATGACTCAATTGTCCAATTTTTTTTTTACATTTTGGAGTGGGAAGTATTGATGTTATACTATAAGAGTGAATTTATAAAAAAAAACCTGAAATTAACATTGTAACATTAAGATATTTACCAATATATTATACCCACCATGGCTGGTCATCCATCAATATAAAATAGTGTTAAAACACAAATATAATCAGCAAGGCACTGAGGGTAGGTAATCAGTAAAGAATGCCA
Organism: Limnephilus rhombicus; assembly: GCA_929108145.2. Classification (NCBI taxonomy): domain Eukaryota; kingdom Metazoa; phylum Arthropoda; class Insecta; order Trichoptera; family Limnephilidae; genus Limnephilus; species Limnephilus rhombicus. Next base: position 22,201,191 of record OV815287.1, on the reverse strand, counting down.
AGTCAGAACAATGATAAATTTTATTATAATGAAAACCGGCCCTTGGGAACATTCTAAAAATTAGCAATGAGACTCTATTAAGTTAAAATATGAATAATCATCAGGGGTGGCTGGATGCGTAATAAGCAACCAGCTGTGAATTTGATCTTAATTTCTCTGCCCGTGTCTATCGGAATCTTGCAGGTACAATTAAAAGAAATAACTGATGGGCGCCTGTGATCGTGTAAACGAAAACATATTTATCACTCAGTAATCTCTAAAACTAAGACTAAATAATATCTCGATCTGTTACAAATAAAATTTAATTCTCACGTCTCGAAGTCCGATCATGATGAACTGGTTTCCAGCCAATGACAGCCCGCTCAACAACACAACCTCCCGACCCGAGGTAATTCCGTCCACTGAACTCGAACAAACTCGAAGCTTCCCTGAGTTATGCGTGGATTATTTCGGTGCGCAATGCAGCCAACTCTCCCATGCAAAATTGCGAATACGCAGGCCACACCGTTACAACATGACAAGTTATATTGGAATTTGAAACCATTTGAATTTGAATTTGAAGTTTGAAGACAAGTGACATTTGAAGCCATAGACAAAAATTTAACAGAATATTGTTATGGCTGTTACTGTAACAAGAGACAATATTTTAAATTTTAAATAGAGTGGGGGCATTTTTGAACCCAAATTGAAGACCCAAAAATGACGATAGCTAGCTATCTAAATGAGCTACAGAGTGAGGTTTCGAAAATTCAGACTGTCAAGGACCAAAAAAACAAAAAATACGATTGAACTCATAATAACGAGGTTGGAAGATGCTATTAACAAAGAGAGTCTGTCAATACAAGACAAAATAATCAAACTTCAAGAAAACATAATAAACAGTGATAGAAAATATATCAGTAACTTAGAAAAATATCAAAATCTGGAAAACAATGCTACTACGAGAAGTTACGCTAGCATCACCAGTGGAAAAAACACAACACCCAATATTCCAGTATACCCCATTATAATTAAAACTTAAATTAATAACGAAGACATAAAAGAAACCATCACAAAGAACGTCAAAATATCTAAACCAGGAATCAGAGTAGCATCAGGAAGACATAAAAAAAATGAATTAATAATACATTTACAAAAAGCGGATGATATGGCCAACATCAAAAATGAAATTAAAAAGTTAAAACTTGAAGGAATCCATGTTGAAAACATTGATAAAAAAAGACCGTGCATGATCTTTAAAGGAATTGACGAAAAATATACACAAGAAGAATATATATCAGATCTAATACTGCAAAATGAAGATATAAAAATAATATACGAAATGGACCCAAACAAAATAAAATATAAAGGAACCATACCAATTAAAAAATATCAACAAAAAATATAATCCTGGAAACCAGTGGAGGATCTCAGAAACCTTCTAATTATGAAAAAATCGTAAACCTTGGTTTTTACCAAATTAAAGTAGAGGACTGTTACCTCCTAATGCAGTGTTACCATTGCCAAAAATATGGTCACACAGCAATGCGTTGGCTCCAACCACCGAACAAACCAATATGCCTTCATTGTGCGGGTGAACAAAACTTAAAAAACTGCAATAATAAGAACGAAATACCAAAATGAATTAATTGAACAGAACTTAATTTAAAATTTAAAACTACGACTTCTACAGACCACAAATCAAATAGTAAAAAAACGCAAACACAGAATGAAAATGCTTAACTTTGCTGAAGAAAAAATTAATTATATTTCAAAATGACCGATTTTATAGTAAAACAAATTGAGGAACAATATAAAATAAACCAAGAAATATGTCAAAATATTACAGAAGTCAATAAATGTTGCATTACAAACAGTTCCCCCTTTTTGCTATTACGTATGAACATTCGAAGCATCGCAAAAAACCTCGATGAATTTTTGATAAATATTAATGATCTGTTTTTATCTCCCGAGTGCATAGTGTTAACAGAAACGCACTGTAATAACGATCAACACATTAATGCGCTACCCAACTACAAAGGCATCGCAACAACAACACCAATTAACAAAAATAGTGGTATAATTATATTTGTTCATGACGAGTGTGAAATTACTAACATTAAAGAAATTTATATACAAGACGTAAATTATCTAAAAATAGATATAAAATTAAAAAATAAATTATACAGAATTATAACAGAGTACAGAACACACAAATCAAACATAACTAACTTTATAAATGAACTAGGTGAATATCAAAGCAAATTATCGAAAATACTTACTTTTGTGTGTGGTGATTTCAATATAAACATTTCTACAAACCATAACTCAATAGAAAAAAAATAATTACATTAACATGATGACGCACCTCAATTATAAATCTTGTATTAATAGTTACACTCGAGAAATTAAAAACCAAACGCCATCATGTATAGATCATATCTGGTGTAATATACATTTAAATGAAATAAAAAATATTAAATCTACTGTTTGGAAAACCAATATTACTGACCACTACGCTTATCTTATATTACATGAGACAAATAAAAAACTAAGCACGAGTCCCAAATTAAATCTTCCATATTCCCAAGTAGACTACAAATTATTAGAAAAGTCATTAATTACTGAAAAATAGGAAGAAGTTTTAAAAAATAAATGCGCCAACCAAAGTGCCTTACTGTTTGAAAACACTTTGACTAAACACGTTTTAGAAGCAACAAAAACAACACAGATTGTCCCCAATTCAAAAACAAGGAAAATTAAACCCTGGATTACTCTAGGATTAATAAAAGCCATTAGAAAAAAAAACTTTATAAAATAACAAAAAGGCTACTAGTTAACAATAAAATTAAACTATATTATAACAAGTATAAAAATATAACAACTACTCTAATAAGAAAAACGAAAAAAGACTATTACTCAAAAATTATTTCAGAAGCTAAAGACAATAATAAAAAATATGGTCAACAATAAATGAAATCATAAATAAATAAAAAAAATACATAAGCACATATCAGAAATATCAGATGGGAAATTAATATTTAGCGTACAGAAGGACACAAAAAAATGTTGTTATATTTTAAATAACTATTTTAATAACGTTGGATAAAACCTAGCAAAATCCATAAATACAACCAATATATCAAATCCACAACAGATAACACAATGTCAAATAAATAAATTTCACACAGTCACAGAAGCCGATATTGACAAAACTATCTCGGAACTAAAAGGAGGTTCCGCCCCCGGCTTTGATAAGATAGAGGCAAAGACAATAAAAGCGATGAAAACATACTTAGTTCTCCCCATAACACATATAATAAACCGAAGTCGGCAAGTGGCGAATTTCCCAATAATTATAAAAGAGCAATATGAAAAATATATGAGAAAATTGTAAAAATACAAATTTGGACATTCTTAGAAGAAAATAAAATAATTAATGATAACCAAATCGGCTTCACAAAAATACAAGTACTCATGACGCGATAACAAAAATAACTTACTTTTTATATACGGCCCTAGATTCTGATAAAAAATGTATTGGAATATTTATAGACCTGAAAAAAGCTTTCGACAGCATATCACATAAAAAAATTAATAAATAAATTAAAATCGATAGGAATTAATGGAAAAGTCTTAGCAAGGATAACTAGTTATTTACATAAAAGACCTCAATAAGTAAAATTAAGTAAAATCAAGTCGGCGATTCAAAATATAGCGACTTTTCAATACCCCAAGGTACAGTTTTGGGACCACTGTTATTTATTATATATTATGTCAATGATATATTCCATATTTCCAAATATGGAGACATTGTCTCCTACGCTGACGATACAGTCCTACTACTAAAAGCAAACACATCGTCTGAATTAAATAAAATGGCAAACACAGATATCAATGCACTAAAATTATGGTTTGATAAAAACCTGTTGACTTTAAATTGTAAAAAAAACCTATTATTTACCATTTTCCATTAAAAAACAAGAAACACCTAAAGAATTAAGCATAATAACCCACTCTGTGACAAATACAGAAAACCACAAATGCAATATATTATGTACAAACATAGAAAGCAAGACCGATATTAAGTACCTGGGCATAATAATAGACCGGCGTTTAAAATGGTCCCCACACATAAATATTCTGAACAACAGATAAGGAAACTAACATATATATTTAGATGCTTCAGATATATTTTAAACGAAAAATTACTTAGAACCACATACTTCGCTTTCTGTCAATCAATTATACAATACGGCATTATAGGATGGGGCGGTTCATATACAAATCAAACACAAACAATTTACATATCACAAAAACTAATAATGAAAACAATTTTTGAAAAACCCTACTCATATTCATCAGAACTGCTATTCAAATAATTTAAGGTCATAAAATTAAGAGCGTTATACTTTTATCACGCAACATTACAAATTTATAAAGATAATATTCAAAATAAAGTTGCACCCTTTAAAAATAACAGAAATCTTAGACAAACATCAATACTTCCTATTCCAAAATGTAAAAAAAACAAAAGTACAGTTAAATCACAAATATCTCGGAGTTAATTTTTTTAATTCACTACCTGAAAAAATCAGAAACATTAACATAAAAAAATTTAAAACTTAAAAATTATACTGAAAATTTGAACTGAATAAAAAATAATAAATTGAAACAATGTAATAACACCCCCCATACACACAAGCCCTGCTTTTTTGGGGGGTACATCAAATACATGTATTATGTAATTAATTATTGTATAAAATTTATTATTATTTATGTATCTTTTTGTAAATAAAAAAAATAAAATATAAAAAAATAAATAAAATTTACCGCTAATTCGTTGTGAAACCGCGTCCTTCAATGCTATAAGGCATAAACTGACTATTCTCGCCTAAGTGTTTCCTTTGCACTCATCCTCCACTTATTAAAATCAGATCATTTGCATTCGATGTTCTGAGATATGTTAGGAAAAAAATATACTGATTGGAATTCATGGCGAAAATAAATTCCTAGTGCGGCCATGCGCCTGGCACTTTTCAAACAATAAATCAAAACACCCAACGACAGTCCCAGGTCTAATGACAAGAAAGTTCTAATTTCATAAAATATAATATAAAAATCATATTTAATTCCAATGATAAAACATCAGATTATATATATCATGCAATATACACGCGGTAGAAGTGAAACTTTCAGAAAACTAAAGTAGACGAGTGGCGAGGCTACGATGCGCCGCACAAAAAGGAGACCGATTATACAATCTCATTCTCCCGCAGGATAAATCCAATAGATGTAAGTGTTTGTCTCCTTTTGGTGTCGGTATTTTTCGTTTCATCGAGTTTCAAATCACAACGGTGCCAAAGAAGTTTTCACTTCAAAAATTGGGGGCCATCCATTAATAATGTCACACCTCAAGGGGGGGGATGGGAGTAGAGAAGAGTGACATTGTGTGACAAGGGCGTTGAGGGGGTCATCAGCTTTGTGACACGCCCCCTCCTTCGTGGTATCCCGCTACGCCCCCTCAGTTGTGTTATCCCATTACGCCCCCCTCCCATCGTGGTATCCCATTACGCCCCTTTCACCGTTACGCCCCCTCCGTTATGATAAATATGACCGTGACGATATTAAATATTGACAAAAGCTTTAAAATATTACCAACTATTATTTTTACATGGAAAATTGCAAAATATGTGACGTCGCGCTAGGGGAGAGGGGGTCTCACAAATGTGACGATGTGTGATAGAGACGGGGGGAGAGGTCAATACGAAATATAGAAAGCTGAAAATTTCAATTTGGGCCGAAAAAATCTTCAATTGAGCCGCAGGTTGGGTTTGCCTGATTTGAACTGTACTTTAACCGAGGGCTGCTGGTTGACTTCACAGCGTTGGGGTTATTATAATTTCATACATTTGGTTATGTTCTGAACTGCGGTCCGCGGGGAGTACCGTCTTGAATTGTTTTTGTCTCTCGTTTTATTTGTAGGTTTTATTTGGAAGCGTTTGTCACAAGTATAACCTACTGTAGGGGATAGATTCCGATAGCAACTCGACTCGCCCCGGGCCACGCGATCCTCAAACGTTAGAGTGCTTCGGTACTTGGTACAAGGCAACTTTAAAATAATACCGCAGTTTAAATACAATAAATTAACGAGAATTCCAGTTTCTACTTGAGCAAATTCATGGTTGGTAATGAATTTGATTAATAAAATTTCTCCGCAATTAAAAATACATTGGGATATTCAAAATAAGATGAACTCTTTAATTAACATATTTTAAATTATAACTTTTGTGTATCAGTGCGATTTCAATGTTCGTTGAATAACATCAACAGTACAGTTAGGTCTATCTGAACTTATCAAAATTTTACATTTTGAAACTGTCAATTAGAATTTCATTCCATAAATTTTTCACATCAATAAAAAATTAGCTGAAATGATCTAAAGGCCAAATCTGATATTTAATTGGCCTTCAGATTATTAATATTTAACGTTATTTACTGCCTGATACAGAGAAAGTAAGAGTTTAATCTATAAATAACAAACAAAAAAAATTGAAAATGATCAGTACGATAAAACAGATATATAGTTGACCTTAAATGTATATAATATATTATTTTTGTGTTTTATGCGGCTGTGGATGTCGAAGGACCTTGAAATGTGTTTTTTATGTGTTTTGTAAACTGTGTGAAATGTGTGTGAAAGACCACTGCACATGTAGAAAGAATGCACAAAGGAAAGGAGAAAAGGACTTACTGCGCTGCTACTTCCCTTCTATCGTGGCTGGTTTTATGGTATGACTATATTATTCGCGGTTACTTGCAGTGTGAGGATTCAGTTTGCGGATGCAGTAAGCGGTATATTAGAGATGTTCATGTGGCGAGAGTCAATTAAAGACTGACTGTGGGTAAAGTTAAATGACAGGTATATAGGGATGGGTAGGAAAGGAACATGTGACAATACAAGTTACAAGCACAGGGTCTATGATGTTTGTAGATTGTAGATGTATGTTGTTAAGTGTTGCTATGTATTGTGTAAATGCTTAACCATGTAATATTAAAAAAGTATAGATGAAGGGGCTAGAAAAAAAAGGAAACAAAAACAAATGATTTTTAAATGCAGACGGCATAAAAATAATAATATAAGTTCTAGATACAGATATAACATTCCCACAATAGCATAAAGCATCCACAGATATAGCATAAGGACCAGACGCCTGTCGGGTGGGAATGCTATACCAGTTGTAACAGACGTAATGCCTTTACAAGAACTGTAAAAAAGGACTGGGTCTTAGTGCACGCTGAGGATGAAGAAATGAGTAAGTAATAAAGAGCTGACCTCCCTGCACCCAGTGCCTGATGAGTGAAGGACACTGGATGTGCCTGTTCTTCTGCCTGAGCCTGGCGCCTGGCGGTTGCCTTGAGTAGGACCGGATTGTCTGGAGGAGGTAGGCACCAGGACTGAAGACAGGCAGAAGTCGGCGGGGAGGCAGCGGTTTTGTAGAAAAACTTCCGAAGAAATAATAACACGAGTTACTTGTTGAGATGTGAACTGATTTATTATTGAAAATGGTGTCCCTTATATACTCAAAATACCACGTAATTTGTGTCACGTGGTACAAAAATGGGGTGGGAGGTTTGACCTTGCCCGGAACTATATAAGGGCCGGTCGCCTGCTAGCCACCTATTTTGTCGACCGTTCAGTCGAAACTGGTCGCTTAAAATTAATAACAAAAAATAATTATACAGGGTACATTTTGAATACAAAGATGTATTACTTAATTCTAACACATTTTTGAAGCTAAGTTTTACAAGAGGATTTTTAGTTTGACGAATTTGTCACAAGTTTAAGATATTTTTGTAGTTTGTCAGAAGTATTTGCCATTTGGCTAGTTATGTTAAATTTAAAGGAGAATCTAGTATTTTTCCTAGGTTCCCCGTAAGACTAGCTAATGAAACCTGTTTGTTTCATCGTCTTACGAGGTCCCTGGATTTTTAAAATGGGAAAAATGTGTTTAAAAAAAGAGTTTTGCCGCCGGGAGGAAAAGGAGTCCTTTGCCTGGCGGTAAAGGAGTCTTTTGCCGGGCGGCAAAGGAGTAGTTTGAGAAGTAGAGACTCCGGTTTTCTTTCCCTGGATGCCTTGTAGGATTCTGGAATGGGACTATAAATGTCACTACCCTACAAGGCTCGCAGGATTTAAAACAATAGAAAATATTAAATATAAATTTTACAAATAATAAGATTTTAAAATGTCTCCCGATGGCAACCTGAGCACACAAGCATTTATTTGTTGCACCGGGGCATGGTACATAATAAAGGGGAAGCAGTTTAATAAGGTTTTAGAATAACAATAGCTTCTTATTAGAAAAATAATAAAAAATATATTTCGGCGAGAAATCATCGTCCGCGGCACGGTACTAACGAGCTTAGTGGCCAGAAATTTCGGAAGGAATTTCAAGGAAATGACCACTAAATGTAGAGGATGTCGCCAGCGATGACTTTTGCTGAAAGAACAAACGAGGATATGTAACACGTCGGTTACACCGGTATTTTAATGGAAGATGCTCTGAGGAATCAGCTTCGTTGGTCCCATCGGCACCGGTGCATAGTCGGAAATACGCCAAATGCGCTCCCAACATAATATGTACACGGTTGACATTTGTCACATGAGAACGGGTCGCTTCTTCGACTCGTTCTTGAGTTCAACAGCTATGGAACGATTTGCCGGCCTCTGTGTTTCCTCCTTCCAACAACATGGGTCTCTTCAAGAACAATGTTCATTCCTTCCTCTCCTCAAAAAGACCCTCCACACAACTTCTCCGATGACATAGGCCCTGAGGGAAATTATTTTTCGTCGAGGCCCCCTGTGTGGAGATAATGTAAAAAAAAGAAGACACATAATTTACATATGAACAATACGAAAAATATAAAATATGTGCAATCGTTCCAATGTGAAACTACTAAATAATAATATTATTTCATCTCATCACAAAGGTATCTCTTAAATACTGGAAAACTTATATTTAATATTGATATTTGAAGTGAATTTGTTTGGAAGCGCGTGAAAGCGAAGGATAAGGGGTGTTTTGGTATATTTATGGATAAGTGCATGAATGTGGTAGTTGGTCCCGTAATTATTGTTTCAGAATAATATGTTTTGCCTAGTAGCTCGATTGAAATTGCTGAGATGCAGGAGTTGATAACAACCATAGACATCAGAATTCAATAGACCAGAAGATACAGACGAGGGGGTAAAACCAAACTATGAAGGGGGAAGAGGGGAAAGATGACTGTGATTCGTTATACAATCAATCTGACAGTAAATAGGCATCTCGCATTACAATATCACCATTTAGTTCTTAAAAGCAAAATCTGCTTTGAATGAATAGACCTTTTTACATGGGAGCGCGAATTGCTTGCCACGATAACAACATATTTGCTAAGGCCAAATGCTCGCCGCAAAAAGACTCGCCCCAATACACATAGCAATATTTTGTTGCCGTGTTTAGTTAAAACACTATTACAAATGTTTCATAATTTACTTACCCCTGTAACCAGCGACGACAACACTGGAGAACCGCCCACATTCCCTATGTCTATATAATATGTACCTATAATGTATAGCGCAAGCTGCCGTTTTTGGCGTGATATTTCGTAAAACGTATAGACGTTACTTTCGCGCTGGTCACTACAAGAATGATGACGTCACATATTTTAGATTCTCTCCCCTCCCCATGGAGCGAGCTGGCGCCAAGGCGGAGCTTATAGCCGGTTCCATGGGGAGGGGGAAATATTACGTTTTTATCACTTAGGGCAGGTCCAGATATATTCATATGTCCGTGATCACAACAGTATAATTAGGAGTGAATAATTTTAAACAAAAAAGTTAGTCCGTTTATTTTTCTTCAACAGTTCATCGTTTACGGGGGCCTTAAAATAGCGTCTGCCTTGATAATGGGTACTGCAAGGCTTTCTAACAAGGAATTGGCTTAAGAGGAGGAAATGCGACAATACCCCATAAATTAAACCACTTTTAAAAATAATAATTTAAGGTTTTAACAGATTATTTTGTAATCCGAACACTTACCTGTATAATACGAGTACATACACAAAAGTAAGTAATTATAGGTGTGTTATTTTGAAATTAAATTCGACTAGGAACTCCCACAGCAGAGTAAGAATTTGAAAATAATATAATAATAAGCAAAATAACCCAACATTACTCTCCGTACTGTGTTTGTGGCATTTCCTTAAATCCCCGGCTCCTTGGGACGTTGAACCATCCATTTTATTTCGGTATTTTTCCAAGAATTCTTCTAAAGAATAAAATAATTTATTTTTACCTAGATATCTATTGTATAAGTTGTTTGTCTTCAAATAATCGGAATTAATTAGCGTTATTCAATAAAACAAATTTGAAAATCAATGAATTTTTACTTTGTTCATAAACAAGAAGATTATTTACGGTTTAACAATATAACAATAACAACTTTAGAAGATTTTGTTTCCAAGAATTTAATAAAGAATGAAATAATTCATTTTTAACCAGATATCAAAATTATTTGTGGTTTTTCTAGAAATAATCGGAATAAGTCAGCATTATTCAATAAATCCAGTTCGAAAATTCATGTATAATTACATTTCCCCACAGGAGGCCCTGGGGAAAATAATTTCCCCAGGGCCTATGTCATCTGGGATGCTGTGTGGAGGGTCTTTTTGAGGAGAGGAAGGAATGAACATTGGTCTTGAAGAGACCCATGTTGTAGGAAGGAGGAAACACAGAGGCCGGCAAATCATTCCACAGCCGAGCTGTTGAACACAAGAACGAGTCGAAGAAACGACCTGTTCTCATGTGACAAATGTCAACTGTGTACAAATGTTGGGCACGCGTTTGACGTGTTTCCTGACTATGCACCGGTGCTGAAGGGATCAATGATGCTAGTTCCTCGGAGCAGCTTCCATTATAATACCGGTAGAATAAGGATAGCATTCCCACCCGACACCTGTGCTCTAAATATTGCAATCCGTCTGTTAAGATGGGAGAACCTATCAAACGGACCGCCCGTTTCTGCACAGAGTCGAGGGTATTTTTCAAATATTTTGGAGCTCCAGACCAGAGGTGGCTGCTAAATTCAACCGTGGGGCGTACTTGTGATTTGTACAGGATTAGCAGTTATGTACTATTAAATTATCTGCGGGCCCTGTACAGTACGCCCAGTTTTTGGGAGGCTAACTTTACTCTGGCTTCGATGGAGCCCCCATACCTGAGCTGGTCACTTAGGGTTACACCAAGCATATCAATGGAGGGCCTGTTCGGAAGATTGCTTCCGTTGAAAGAGACTAGATTTTCATTTCGATCCCTTTTAGACGTAATCAGACAAGATTGGGTCTTTGAAACATTAAATTCAACGAGATTATTTTTACCCCAAGAGAAAAAACTTTCGAGGTAACCGTCCATTCTTTGCTTCAAAGCCCTACGAGCTGTTGGAGTTTGTGAGCCCTATGGGGGCTTGTCAAACAAAAAGCTGTCATAAACTGTACTGTCATCCGCGTAACAATGAATTGGTGCACATGACAAAAGGTCGTTGATGTGCAACAAAAACAAAGTCGGAGACAGGACCGATCCCTGTGGGACGCCAGCATTTATCGAGTGTAAGGAAGAGGTGAAACCATCGGCTACCGTCTGAATCGACCTCTCCCTCAAGAAGTCGGCAATCCACTTACACAAGGATGCTGGAAGTCTGTAAGAAGGCAGTTTGTTGACAAGTCCTCGGTGCCAAACCCGGTCAAAGGCCTTGGAAATGTCCAGTGCAACCGTTTGGGTCTCACCGAAACGTTCCAGGCATCGCCCCCAAACATGCGGCACATACACGAGAAGATCACCGCACGAGCGGTTCCACCGGAATCCGTATTGACGGTCGTTAGTAATTTTGTTCTTCTCGAGGTATGTGAGCAGTTTTTCGTTGATCACACGTTCCATCACCTTAGACAGAACTGATGTGATCGCTATGGGGTGGTAGTTGGCCGGGTTGGAGCGGTTACCCTTCTTTGGATAACCGCTTTTTTTTTAATCAGAGGGCACAGAGCCAGTCTTCAGGTACATTTTAAAAAGCTTCGTCAAAATTGGAGCTATTTCACTAGCTTTATTAACATCAAGCCCTCGTAAAACATGGAGTACTTCCCGATGCCGGATCCTCAGCTTTTTCATACGAAAACCGCAGTGAGGAACCGACGTCGGGACAGCACCTTGGTCATCGAGGGTTGAGTTATCCGCAAACATTTGACCTAATAGGTTAGCCTTTTCGGTGGCGGTGTTAGCTAGTGAGCCGTCAGGTCTGGTAAGAGGTGGCAGACTGGATTTGCAAATATGCGACCTATTGAGCCCGCAAGCGACCAGAATTGCCTGCTGCCATGTGGGCATCCAGCCAGCTTTCTGCTGATCTGCTGGTCATGCTCGAATTTTGATCTATTTATGATTCTCTTGGTTTCCTTTGCCATTTTTTTGTAAGCTGTTCTGTCTTCGGATGTTCTAGATATGTTGTAGGCTAGGTAAGCCGCGATTCTCTTGGTTTCCTTTACATTGTTTAAAACTACAAAATTTATTTAATTTGTTACGACCGATCGGTTTCACTTAACACAGGCCAAAAAGGTATAAAATTAAACTAGTCAAAAAAGTCATGATGTTGGCTTATATTATAGGTACATATAGAAATAGACTATCTAAGTTTATCGTCTTGTCCTTTAAATTGATTAAAATTTTTCCTAAATTATTGTTTCTATAAAATGCTTATCTTACTAAGTCAAACCACAAAGTATATGCTTTCTACCAAAATACAAAAATGTAAATCTATTAATAATTTATTACTAAGTAAATTATTAACAGGATACAATTTACCAGAAATAACTTGTGATGTGATTCTAACAATTCTCTACAACTTTACTGACTCGTGTTTGAGTAAAAAATTCTTTAATTGTTTTAGATACCTGCATACGTTTTATTTGTGTTTTATGAAAAGGTTTTCTGCACAAATTTAATGTTCAATAATAATTGTAGGTCATGAATGAAAAAAAATACATTTGAAAATTTAAAAACCTCACTGTATCAAACTGGTTTTTGCGCGAGATCTTTTGTGGCAATTTCATAATGGCCGCGTGAGAAGCAGTAGAGACCGCGTTTTTGAATTTGCTTCGATTTCAATCCTACCAAATCTAATCCAATTTATTTTGAATATTTCACAGTTTTACAATATATTCGTACACATTTAGAACATAGCTCCAGTCGAGTAGGTAGGGGTAGGTGGAGGATCGCGGGAAGAGAGTAGTTCGAACTTTTATTTAGGTTTACTTGGTTGTTGATAACTTTGTTATTATTATTTTTTGCTTTCCGTGAATCTAATGCTTCTAAGTCATCCAGTCTGATCCCTATTCCGTGTTTAAGTATTAAACTGACTCCTGTATTTTTAATAAATGTGTGTTTAGTTTCAATGAGATGGTTTGCAATACTCCACTACCCCTACCTCTTCCACTGGAGCTTTGCCCATATTTTGCAAGTCGCTGTAAAAGCGTAATATATTTATATGAAACCCGCATTAACGAATGCCGAAACCGGCATTCAGTATAAAAGTAAGAGACGTGTTTACTAAGTTATGGTTTTATTTTAAATAATAATTTCACTTCACAAAGTATCCGATCGATATGAACAAATATATATTTTTTTAAAGTTGATTGATAAATCCTTTCTTGTGGCCAGAAAGGATTTATCAATCAACTTTTTTAACATCAACAATTATATTTATATTTTCGCTTGCACATATTTTCAAACCTTTAAATCTTCCGTTTCCTTTAAAGTCTGGAAAACTCTGGCAGATGATAGAAGGACCAAGAGACATATTTTAGAATCACAAGTAAATAGTAATGTGCAGTAAAATCAAACTTGTAAAACATTTATCGCCGTAGACGTTTGGTTCTAATAAAACAGCTAATACATTTAATTTGAGTGGCATGAATTATGGATGCTTTCTTTTCGGGTGAAAACAGTCATAAAGGGATTGCCTACGTGGTTCCTGTCTCCTGATGTAATGTAGGTACTCAACTCGAGTCGAAAAATACTGAGTATTTGTGACACTTCCTTATCTGCCATCTCCCCGCAAAACTCGGGAAAACACGCCATGATTTTAGATGAACAATAACTTGTCCCGAAGTAGGAGTGACACTCTACCAACATTATAATATGTGACGGGCCGCAAGAATAATAATACCATCTGAAACTAATGTACAATGGATGCCACAAGAAATTCTCTTCTAGAATATGCGTCCTTCGGATGGGGCGAAAATGTGCCAAAATAATATTGGATCTACTAGCGAAAGCACAAAAATTACTGAAAAGTCATCTTTAACCCCTGAGGCCAATTTGTTCGCTTTTGGGAACAACTCACATAGGTCTCATAGAAATCGTTGTCCCTCCATTACTAGCTTGGTTAGAAATATAATCTAAACGGTGTTATGAAAAGAAAACACCACGCTTTATACCGCTTTATATTATAAATTAAAGTCTGTATGTCTGTCATAGAAATATATTCTAAACGGTGTTACGAAAAGAAAACACCACGCTTTATATTTCTTCATATTAAAAATTAAAGTCTTTTTGTCCGACTTGAGGCATTCGAGATGTGGATCTACAGAAAAATACTTAAAATAAGCTGGATAGACAGGGTTACAAATAAAAATGTTATGGTTCGGGTGAATAAAGAAAAGGAAGTAATTAAAACTATAAAAATCCGAAAACTTTAATATCTTGGACATGTGATGAGACATCCAGAGAAATATGAGATCCTGCATCTCATAATGCAGGGAAAGATTGCTGGAAGACGGGGCCCTGGAAGAAGGAGAACCTCATGGCTGAATACCTGCAGTGGTTTGGCCAGTCTATCGTGGAGCTGTTCCGGGCCGCAGTAAACAAAGTCCGCATAGCCAACATGATAGCCAACGTCCGTTGAACGGACAGGGCACAAGAAGAAGAAGAAGAATGTCTGTCTGTTCGCGATAAACTCAAAAACTACTGAATGGATTTTCATGTTGTTTTCACCAATAGATAGATGATTCACGAGGAAGGTTTAGGTATATAATTTGTATCGAACGTGTTATAGAAATCCGTGTGCATCGAACAAGTGTGCGAAAGCATATGACAACCCTGGAAATTGAAGAATGGAATTTACGCTCCCACAGAGTACCATGCCGCCAGCACGTACCGCCCTAGACAATCTGAGAGCTGCTATTGGCTAGCGGAACAATGTGCATTTGGTGCACCTTCCAAAAGATGTCTACAACGCTATTACGTCCTTTTATTAACTATTCAATTGAAAACATAAACGAAATTGATAATAAATACATGCAGCAGCCTCATTGAACTGGAAAACACATCTAAATATCCACGTAATGCTTCCACCAGGGACTTCAGACAGCAATGATCAACGTCAAAGAAATGGCTGACTGTTTACATCACCCCCACCATGCGACCAGCCGAGCCACTAATGGTCAATGCTGAACAAAGGAAATATTTGAATCGTAAATATTTACGACAGCGAATTCATCTTCCGAAAAACTTGGAGCTCAATTTCGAGAAATTGGTAATAATTTGGATCAAGAAATAAA
This sequence comes from Limnephilus rhombicus, assembly GCA_929108145.2. Classification (NCBI taxonomy): domain Eukaryota; kingdom Metazoa; phylum Arthropoda; class Insecta; order Trichoptera; family Limnephilidae; genus Limnephilus; species Limnephilus rhombicus. Next base: position 22,185,564 of record OV815287.1, on the reverse strand, counting down.
TATCTTTACCTAAAAATGAGTATATGCTACAATAACAACCCAAAAACTGACGTCATTGTTGCACTTTAAGAAAAATATTTACTATTTAAAATTGTACCTTATATCACATATGTAAACTTGTACGTTTTCTTTTAAACACAATAAAAATGATGTGGGGTTTTGGTTTCCGGAGTTGGTACTGTCTTGGCAAGAACTATCACACATCATTTTAACACTTTGACTTCCAATCGTAGCGACCAGGGAAATTACCTAAAACAAGCACCTTAGAAAAATTAAGGAGGTTCTGTCCCCCAAAAGTCCGACCCAAGTTTGCCCTATAAAATAGAAGGCAAACCGGTAGGAAGTCAGTTCAAAAATCAGCCAAGAAGAAACAATACTCAAGAAACAAAAGTCTCCAAGTTCAAACCTCTTTTCAAGTGTTTTAATAAGTCTTAGATTCAGTTTACCTCTCCCAGTATCCCAGTATCCCAGTAACCTAAAACCCAAAAAAAAACCAGTCTCCCACAGTTTCCAAAGTGAAAAATATATATTTTAATCCATTACTAAAACAGTTTTTGCCATTATACCTAGAAGCATTTTTTGTCAAAGTAATAAATTCATTCAAAAGACCAGTGGCGTACCAAATTCCACTGGCGTACCAAATTCCATTGGCGTGCCGAATTCCATTGGCGTACCGAATTACATTGGCCTACCAAATTCCATTGGCGTACCAAACTCCATTGGCGTGTCATTGTGGCCAGCTCCCTATTTTATGTAGAATATGTACAAACGTCTAGTACATAATTTGTGGCTGGCAAGTGGGCGGTGTGGATTTGATTTGTATTGAAATTAACAGATGGCGTTGGTTATACAGATTGGGTAATGGCGTTGTGTTTCGTTAGCCACAGCAACGCGTGGCCGGGTCAGCTAGTTAATACCTTAAACTTAACCAAAAAATGATTCAAATATACACCCCTATGAAACCAAAGTTTCCGACCGCAATTGGAAAAAAATGGAACTTTGCTAATTTTTTAAGTAAAACTTCTTTATGCACGCTTGACTTGGGGTGTAAGCTGGTGAATGCGTGACGAGAACGTTACGAAAAGCGAGGCGAACGGTAGTTGAGAGAGAAATATAAATTAATGAAGATGGAAAGAGAGAGAGTTACGTTTTATATATTATTGTAGGGGGAAGAGAGAGAGGTGCGAGTACACATTTTCTTTCTCTCTTCCTTTCATATAGATGGAGCGAAAGAAGTTTTACTTTAGTCATGTGGACACTCGTTTTTTCAAATATTTTTTACATGAAATGACATATAAGTGAGTTTTTTTTTTAAAGGTGCTGGTAACCCGGGCGTTTATTAATATCAATAGTTATTTACATTTACATATAAATATGTGCGCTACCCGACTCACTAGACAACATCTGTTCTGAGCCGGGTAGCAGTATCTATAATTACATATATCAATAAAGATTAAAGCAAAAAATACAAAAAATAGTAAATAAAAATACAAAGTACAAAATAAAAAAAAATAAAAAGATAGAAAAACATAAATAAAAATACAAAAGATAACCTGCATATAAAAATCTAAATATAAAAAAAATTACAAACATATATAAAGTAATTGAACATTTTCAGTATGAAAGTTCTTTTTTTAAATTTTAATATATGTTTAAATAACAATAAACAACGTATAAAGAATTAACACGTTCAGTTTGCAAGTAACTTGTTAATGCAATTCCTTTTTTTTTTTTCAATAACCACGTATTAAAGTTTTTATATGTACGTTTTCTATTGGTTTGAGTTATGTGTTGTGTTTATTTTAAGAATATGTTGAATATGGAAGGTGCGAGGTAAGATTCATGTTTTTTAGCAAGAGTGGATTTAATTTTTGGCACTTGTAAATGTTTGTTAGATTTAGCTTTAGTGTTCTGGGAGTGAGATATGTGGGAAAATGATGATTTTATGCAATTTATATGGATAATTTTTTTTTATGAATGGCTTCCTGATATCAAGTATTTTATTTTGAATTAAAAGATTTTCAATGGAATGAGGATATGGTTTTTTGTACATAGTTCTAATAAGTGATTTATGAGCTGTATTAAGCAGCTTAATGTATGTGTCTGCGGCTCCACCCCATGCCGATAAACCATAAATTAAAATGCTTTGGCAAAGGGAAAAGTATACATCTTTTAATAGTTTAGTTGACATAATGTTTCTAATTGTTTTTAAAATGTATATTTGTTTCCGGATTCTCATTACAAGTGAATTTACGTGAAGTTCCTATTTTAGTTTGCAATCCACTGTTAAACCAAGATACTTAATACTATCCGAATGCTCAATTTTTTCGCAGTCGCAGTTTGTGGTTTGTAATGTAGTACATGGATACAGATGCAAAAGCGGGACGGGTTTAGGTTGCCCAGTTTTGGTTTTACTGAATGTTAAAAATTTTGTTTTCGAGGTGTTTAGGGTAAGAAGGTTTTTGTCAAGCCATTTTTTTATCTCCTTCATACCAAATTCTGCGCTTTTATAAACCTTTTCCCAAGATTGCTCTTTAAAAAGAAGTAGAGTGTCATCTGCGTAGCTGATCACATTATAGCAGAGTGTTGGAATTTTAATATTAGTGAGACCATTAATATATATATATATATAAGAAAAAGAATAGGACCTAAGACACTACCCTGAGTACCCTGTGTCACTCAGGCATTTGTTTAGTTCAACTATTTGTTTCCTTTTTTTTGTATAACTGATGAACCATTTAAACGGTTTTCCATTAATGCCAATATTTTTAAGTTTTTCATATAGCAGATCATGAGAGATGGTGTCGAAGGCCTTAGCTAGATCTAGAAAAACTCCAATTACTTTAGATCCCTTATCTACGTGTTTTACAATGAAGTTGGTAAGTTCAGAAATTGCCTGTTCTGTGCCCATTTTTGCCCGAAAACCGAATTGATGACTTGATAGTAAGTTGTGTTTGTCGAGGTAGGATATCAGTCTATTTTTCATTGCTTTTTCTAGGAGTTTTGATAGAGAGTTAAGTAGTGAATTGGGTCTGTAGTTAGAGATTAAAGTTTTATCTCCAGATTTATGGATCGGGATAATACTGGCAATTTTAAGTTTGTCAGGTACAATATATTTGCAGAAACTTTGATTAAATATATGTAGCAGAGGTATACTGATTTATTCTCGTAGATTTATCAAGATTTGGTAAGATATGTTGTCCGGGCCAGGTGCGCAATGAGTTTTGAGTGAAAGAATGAGTTTATTAATTTCTGTTTTATTTATTTTATAAATGTTAAAGGAATAATTTGTTCGCAAGGAAGAGCTTTCTTTGACTAGTAGCTCTTCTGTCGTGTGGTTCTTTGTAAGTATTTTTTTTGCTAAATCAAAGCCAACCTTGGTAAAATGATCATTAATGTGATTTGCATTTTTTTTGGTTTCGTTTTTGGTTAGACAGATTTTCCCATCAACTAACAATTTATTAATAGAAGTACTGTTCTTAGGTTTTGAATAGGCGGCATCTTTGATAACTCTCCATATCTTTTTTGTATCTCCTCCGGCACTATCTATTTCTTTCCTATAGAACTCATGTTTTGCCTGCTTTATTAGTTTATTACATAGGTTTCTGTATAATAAGTAATTGTGTTTTTGTTTACTGTCCATTGGGTTATTGTTGTGATGAATGCTAACCTTCAACCTACGAGAAGCCCACAAGGAAATTTTTTTTCTCCTTAATACTATGTAGAGAATTTGGTCCATTCGGCGATATCTGTCCGAGCAGTTGGGAACTATTACAGAGATCTGTATAAAGACTGAAGCGAGGGAAGCCCCATATCATAATTATCTCGAGAACAAAGAAAGTTTAAATTCTACCAATAAGGGATTGTGTAAAGCGATTAATAATAATCTGAACCAATCAGAGAAATTAGAGGCGTGTAGAGTTTTAGTGGAATTTGATCAGATTGAGCGACCTTGGATTAATTCTCACAGGAACGAAGGGTGAACGAACTGTATAATAAACAAACCTTTAGACAAAAAGTTGGAGGATTATTAACCCCGGATCGTGTTTACATACGGCGCGATCGAGAACTGGAGGTTTTGGGCGCCAAAAGTTTCAAATGGAAACATAAAAATCTTAGACGGGAATGTTGAAAATAAATATCACCGATAAGGGCACGGAAAACGTAACATGAATGGTCCCAGGGGACGATTTAACTAAAACCGACCTGGAATGATTGCATAAAACGGGTGGAATCTCGGAAAAATTCAAAACTGAAGATAATAGCCTGGGAAAGGGGGAAAACCCTATTTATATGGTGATGGAACGGTGAAACGAAGTAATTAGAACCAAATATCTCAAGAGAAAACTAATTGGAACTACTTGAATAGGTACCGGTATAAGGATTACTCTGTTCTGACAACACCATTCACAACAAACAGGAGATTGAGAAAATTATATATCTAAGACCGCAGTACATTTTGGTCACTCTACAATTAAAGCAAATCGCAGAAAAAGATGCTTAACGTAGTCTGACGAAAGGAAAAATGAAAAATATACATAAAACAGTGGAAAATTATTGTTATCAATTCTAAATAAGGCGGAGATATTAAAAAGACGATTTTTAGAAGAAAATTTAATTAAAAAAATGGTGGTTTCGTTGGGGGCGTAGAGCATGCGAGAGGATGGCTCGGTGTGCTAATTGCAATCTCAAAGGAAATACAATTAGTATTGTTAAGTGTCTGGGGTCAAGTACCAATACCAGACAAATTACGGATGATTTTATTCAACAGAAATGGTCGTTTTATGTCATTTGTGCCGTTGAAAGGATCACATAATTGAGCTTGGTTACTGACAAAGTGGACGCAAGAAATGGTTGTCGACCACACATGTATTTTGTTTTCAAAAACAATGAAGATCCGAACATGCCTTTTATTTACACAAGGCCCATTATCGATTAAAAAGGGCCATAAAAAATAACATTGCTCTTACGTTATATTTAGATTATAGAATTCCCATAAAACTTAATTACAAACACATTAACAATGACTTATTACCAAAGTATATAAAATTTTGAAATAAATACATGTCAATGAGAAAATTTATGTGATTTCCTACGTGAGAGAGATGCTAGACTGATTTCGGTCTAAAACATGAGATTATCAGAAATTTGACAAAAGGTCGTATACGGAGGAACCGAATTAGGTTTTTTTTTCTATGAAAGTCTGGGTGATCAGAAGTCATTTTCCTACGAAAGGATAGCTCTAAGAAGTCTTTAAAACACCATGGTTTGATAAAGAAGGGGGAGTCCGTTGGCAGTTGGGCTACAGATTGGGGGTCCAGGAACAAACGTAAAAGTGCGCGGTTATAAGAGTCGTCGTGGAAAACTCTTTATTAAAAGTTGAAATTTCTACAAGTGTTTGCAAAGGAGTAAATTCGGTATGTAATCTCCCTTTAAATTGAGGAATAAAAAATCAGAAAAAGTGCTTAAAAATAATACTTCGTGAAAGTTCGGGTGTTTTGTTTTATAATGAAAGTGTTTAAAGTCAGTAAATAAGAATTTAATAATATTCGGGTTTCTTTTACAACATATAGTTATTGACTTTCTAATATTTATCAAAAATACAGTGTCTTAAAATAAATACAGTTTACCGGATAAAAGAAAACACATCACGCGATTATTTTTAAAACTAACTAAAGGTGATATAATAATTAAAATATAATTTTACTTTAAATTACTTAACATCGGTGAAATTAATAACAATAACAAATTGCTCGAGTCATGGTTTTACGACAATAAGATGCCTTAAAATTTCATTGTGATTTAAATAACTAATTACAATAAACAATAGTGATAATAATTCGAACACTTAGAAAACGTGATGATATTAAAATATTGAGAATAAATAATAATTTACCTAATTCCGGATTTTAAAATTAAAACATCTGAATTGCAATTTGATAAATCATTTTTCGAATCGAATGAAATAAAAACAATAGTCAATATGAGGTTGAGAAACTAAGTGAAATACCGAAGTGAATCTTAAATAGACAGATTTTCCATCATCAGAGTCATTTCTCAAAAAGGCCGATAGGAATCCGTTAGCTAGGAAACAAAAAAAGGAAGCCTCGATCACAATGTCGCTGTCATAAAATTCCCGACTTTAAAAATTGTAATCGATCGAGGCTGGTAAGATTTAAACAACCATTAATTATTTTCAGAGACAGAGAAGAAAGGGACGGGCGGCATCACCAATAAATCAATCGGAGCTTTAAAGTTTTGTCACTAACACATTGATAACAATTCTCACTTGCTCGAAAGTAGGTCAAATAGGAAATACCTGCTTTAGAATCAGGACACATATGAAGGTATTTTCTTCAGTTAGGTAAATACGCTAATTTATTATAGCTCATATAAAACGAATCGAGGCGCGTAGAACGTAATGAATGACTATTGAGGAATCCCCTTATTCTATATTTTGTATGCGAGAGTAACCATGCGTCTTAAAATCAGGTCAAACAGGAAATACCTAGTTAAAAATTAGGTCATACAAGTACTTGTTTTAGTTAGGTAGGTCTATTGTTTATTTAAGTGCGCATAAGGATACGGTGACATAAGATATCAGTTTGATTCGTAACCGAAACACCTATTACTTACATATACCTTACTTTGTAAGTGGTTTTTATAAAGTTATATTATTGCATTTTTCTATAATAATAACTAAATAGATCGGAAAATTCTCACACTTTTTCTAAAAGAATCTAGGGGTTACCACACGTAGTACATTATCTTCTCTACATATGTGTGCATATTAAGTATGCAAACAGATGTAAATTCTAAAAAAAAAAAGTACACAACGAAGAATATAGAAATAATGTGAACAAAAAATCTTAAATCTTGATTACTGTGAGAAAATCGCAGGGATTTGAGAAGATAGGGTAGGTTCAGCTAGATTATAAAGTATAGGGGTTAGAAAATCACGAGCCTGAGGTAGAAACAAATCGAAAGGGGGGGGGTTAAGTCAGGCCATCATACCTAGGGGTGTGATCAGTAGGACATAAGGGTAGAATTATGAACGTGGCTACGAGATTTGAATTAAAATTAAAATAAATCAATTAGGTAGGGTTCATCACAATTGGTGTCAAAAGCCAGGAGTGTCGGACCATTACATTGTTTACTCTTGCATGCATCATATTCCGTTTGTGTATACTTTTTACTAGTCCTGTTGTAATCCATGGTTTAATTTAAAGTGTTTTATGTGTAGTGTTTTGACGGGTTTTTATTATAGTGTGTTTAGTGGTAAACGTATTTAGAGTTAATAGAAATTCATTTAGCGCTTTATTTGGATCCGTTTATTTTAGAGTTGTAGTCCAAGATTCATGACTTATATCTGAGCTAAGTGCTTTGAAATCTATGATATGCCGTGACGTATTTGTATTTATTTTTAAATTTTTTCAGTTTTCAATCGCTTGCCAAGTGTGGTGGTGAAATGATCGGTAACCGTGGAATGAATAGTGGATGAAATAGTTTTATTTTTAGTTTTAACAAAAATATGATCAATACAGGATTTTGACTCTAGTGAGGTTCTTGTCGAAGAATTTATAGTTGACTGAAGGCCATAGTGAGCTAGAAGACTTAGATATTCGTTAGTTTTGAGTTTAGAGTTAAGAATGTTTATGTTTATGTCTCCTGCTAAAATGAGTTGTTTAGTAGTTTTATTCTTTTTCATGAGATGTTGTAAGGAATTTAGGAAAGGTGTTATCTTCTTCCCCTCCCCACTACCTTCAGCCTCACAACATACCCCAATTGGGGATGCCATAGTCTCACTGGCTCCAGACGGGAGCAGTTGAGATTCTTGTGCGGCATTCACTGTAAAAAAAATATATATACATATTTTTGTAGCATGGAGGCCTATAAATTGCAAAAATAGATAAATCTGATCCTAGTGATATTTTGACGCAATTTGCTTCTGTTAATTTTATTTCCGAGATAGAAGAGTTCAGTGACTTTTTGATAAAGATGACTATTCCACCATTTAGTGGTGTGGAAAGTCGTATATCCCAATATGTTAATGTCAGTGAAAGTTTCGTCTATCCAACATTCGCTTAAAAGGATAATATCAAAAGTGTTAAGTATAAGTACTGCAAAATTGTTAAAGTTTTTTTGAATGCTTCTAATATTTTGAGAAATTATGTTCAGAGTTATTTTCGGCGACGGTTACTTTAAAATCTGTTGAATTTGTGAAAGTGAGTTCTTCATTAGATGAAATTTCAAAATCAATTTTTAATGTTGAAGCCATTTAAGAGGAAGTATATTAAGTTGACGATAACGTTTATAAAACTTGCCTAATAATAAATGTGTGTTTTTTTTACTGTCCGTAATTTTAGTTAGAAAAAATGTTTGGTGAGTCACATTTTTTTTTTGTTTGCAATATTTTATAGGTGCAACCCGTTCTCTGGCATTCGAAACCCATCGCGTTTCGCTGTCAGAGTTCATCCTCACCGCCTCTCAAGGTTCCTTCATCGCCGCAGCTTCCTGACCATCATCACGCATCAGCAGCAATATCAGCAACACATCATGGCACCACTGTCACTCTATAAAGACTGACTCACTACTACGACTGCACGCATTTTATTTCTCTACCCATCTCTGCCGATCCGCAGTCGGCTCCCTCATTCTATTATTCACATTTTTTCAATGTAATTATCGCATAAAAGTCCCAACTGCTCCCGTTTGGAGCCAAAGAGACTATGGCATCCCCAATTGGGGTAAATTATGAGGCTCGAGGTAGTAGGTAGGGAAAGGAGATGGGTAAGAGAAAAGTGGGAAAGTACCTGGCTATTGAGATCTATTGAGATCATTTCAAGCAAAGTTTCATTTCTGAATGGTGGTCTTACACCAGAGCGATTTTGAGAGTATCTTCACTCAGGAACGTGCCGCAAATATACTATGTTATTTTTAAGTTAATTACTTGTAAAATAACACAAACCGATCTAATAAAATTTATCTGCGCATGCCGAGATTCGATTCCACCACCTTTGGATTGCGTGTACAAAGCCACGGAGGCCTTCAAATTATAATAAATAAATTAAATATAATGAATTTTTTTATATACCTTCACAGAATTTTTATAAAAGTCTGTATATATTTTAAAAGTAGAAGTAATTGGAGAATACTACCTTTACCGCATGAATAAACCTAAATTTTTTGAAAACTATTTGGATATTTAGCTCCTTTTATCTTACCTTAAAATGTACTTCCAAAAAGGCTTCTGAGATCTTAAATCCTTCCTTCCAGTTATCATTCGAATAAAGCCGAATCCCAATATTCAAAATGTCCTTCGTATAACTGTGAAACATTTTTTCCTTTGCAAGGATGCCTATTTTCTCAATGTGAGGTTTTTGTGTATTTATAAAATATCGGTGACAAAATACGTCGTTGAGAAAATGAAATATATTTCATAAAGAAAATATTGTTTTGGAAGAGTAGGTTAGATACTTCTTTTCACGGTTAATAAGATTCTTGTTATAAATATAAGCAATATTAATATTGTCCCACGAAGGTTGTGCATAATGTAATGAGGTTTTATCATTGAACCCTTACCCTTAAAGGTAGGTACTTAGCATTATTAAACGGTCTGCCATGAAAAACAAGATTCTCACAGTATCCCAGAAAACGTTCAGGAGAAACCGAACGCCATACAAGTATAGAAAGAGGTACGAATACGTGTTTGTCGTGAAATTTGAAACAAACAACCCCTTTTCATAAATATTTAAGGTACCAAACTGGAAACATACGTACGTTTTAGCGGAATTACAGAAATTGACGTTTTAATGTAATCTAGTATTTATGTAACTCAGCGGACTAACGCGTTATAATGTCGGAGGTTTTTAGGTCGGTATTTTAATTTTATTTTACCGGCTTTTAATCATGACAAGGAAGAAAAAACCACCGAAATGCTTTCACGTTTCTACTAAGGGCTCGCTCTCTAAATTGTTGTGAGGTCATTTTGATGTAGAAAGGAAAATTTAATATTCATAACATTCCATTAGCTAATTCGTGGAAATGTGTGATCCGGGATAAAGCATTGCTGTATGTATATAAGTGGGATGATTATTTAACTATTCCTGGTAACAAGGTGAGTAGCGTATGTGAGTACCTGCCTAACGGAAAATACACGTGTAGATCCTTACTAACAAACGTCATGAATATTTTATTCAATTGATAAACGACCATGTACGTGAAAACCTTACTAATTATAAACTGTCAAAAAATAGTTCATGGAAAGGTATATACATTGCTTATGGCCAAAGAGGGTAGTATCTCTGTTGTACTAGTATATACGTGCTTTATTAATAAATTCTCAACGATTTTCGGATTTTTTCCAAGGTATTTCAAATGTCCTATATATTTCTTATTTCTGAAGACGTCGTAAAATCAAATACCATTTTAGAAACACGTTAAATTTACCTTTCTGATTTTTGTATTTCAATTATACTTAAGTGTTTAAAAATTGCATTTTTAACTTCAAGCCCAAAACAAAAGTCGAAAAAGAGGTTACCGAAACATTTTCAAGTAAAATATTTAAAAAAAATTATTATTCAAAATTTAAAAAACGCTGTCCTTTTATAAACTTAAGTAATTTGTATCAAAACTGTCACCTCATTTTTATCTCGTTCATACACGTAAAAATTATAAAAAAAATAATTAATTAAAAAATATTACCCAAGAGTAACCGAAATTTTTTTTATATTTTAGATTAATTTTAGCACAATTTAGACGTCGATTTTGAAATTTGTGTTTATCACAAGGCATTTATATTTTCAAATAACAATACTATTATGGGTGTTTTAGATAAAACACACGCGGAAAAATTAAATTTAAAAAAAAATGTATCCGAAATAACCTATATTTTTTGTTAACAAAATTAAATTATGTACATGACATTATTTAAGGACTAAAACGGGCAAAAAATAACACAAATAATAGTAATTATGTTGAATTATAATAATTTAATAAAAATTAGTCATAAGAATAAAAATTATGTACTAAAACATTATACTAAGTCAAATATCACATGTCAAAACCATAATTTTGCCGCGAGTGAAAAATAACATGGCAGATCCGTGCATGCTACCATCTACCGAAGTCAATATAATAAAGACATATTTTTTTTAATAGTAATAATAATAAAAATAAAATGTACAGTCTTTATACAGTGTGAAACAAAAACACGGTTTAACGGTCGTGTAGTGTCGTATAAATAATGCTGTCGTATTGCAGTATCAGTACCCGTGGCAATACGTATTTACTAAATATGCACGTATTTTTAACAAAAAATAGATTAACTCCACGCAGGAGGCCCTGAGAAAAATAATTTCCATCAGGGTTTATGCCATCTTTATGGATGATGAGTGGAGGGTATATGAAAGGAAGTTTTGGAAGGCAAAGGGGTATGAGGGGAGGGTGTAGGAATCTGGAAGGTCAGCATGACCAGAAATGCAAACCTATGAATCCATCCATCCCACTGCGGTGCTAGCTGAAGGGTCGAGAGAGTCCAGCTGAAGAAGAAAAAGGATCTCTCAACCGGTCTCTCCCAATCCAGTCTGGCACGCAGTTGGTTGGCAGACTCTTCCGCTGCCAATACCTGGATGAACTTCACCTCATGAACCCAGGCACCCTTGCTAAATCACCAAACTTAACTTGCCGTTTGGGGTGACGTCATCATCATCATCACTATTGGCTCTACAACCCCTGGTGGGTCTTGGCCTCCTCAAGAGTCTTCCTCCACTCATCTCGGTTTTGTGCCAGCTCTCTCCAGTTTGGAAGCTCCAAGATAGATATGTCTTTGAGGACGTTGTCGCTCCATCTTAGTCTTGGCCTTCCCAGGCTCCTTCGCCCTATTGGTCTTGAGTTCAGCAGGGACTTTGGTGCTTGATGCTCGGTCATTCTCCGGACCCAGCCACCGAAGTCTTCCCAGTTTTATAAATTTTGCGACGTTAAGCTCCTTAAACAAAGTATAGAGCTCATTGTTATAACGTCTGCGGCAAAATCCATTTTCTAGAACCGATCCGAAGATGCGCCCCAATTTTTTTCTTTCAAAAACGTCCAGTGCTCGCTCATTCCTCTTAGTTAGTACCCTAGTCTCAGCTGCGTACGTAAGTACTGGTCTGATAAGTGTTTTGTACACTAATATCTTTGTGTTTCTGGACAGCAGTCTGGACTTTAGTTGGTTTTGTAGGCGGAAATAACAGCGATTTGCGTTCACTATGCGCTTCTGGATCTCCTCTGTGGTATTATTGTCGTTTGTTATCAGGGAGCCTAGGTATGTGAATCTTGGTAACGTTTCGAAATTTTGGTTTCCACATGAGAGAGTTAGGATTTGTTGGGTGCGTCCTACAGCCATGTATTTGGTCTTTTGCTGGTTTACTACGAGACCCATATTTTTGGCAGTGCTTTCAAGATTTATAAAGGCGTTACGTAAAGCATCTGGAGTTTTCGCGATTTTGTCGATATCATCAGCGTAAGCCAATAATTGCACAGAGTTGTCAAATATCGTTGCTCTTATCTCGATGACTGAGTCACGAATAAATTTTTCTAAGGCTATGTTGAATAAGAGGCAGGCCAATCCATCTCCTTGTCTCACCCCATGGAGCGCTTCAAAGGGCTCGGACAGATCACTGCCAACTCTGACTCTACACGTTACTGGGGATATTGTTTATTTCCCCAGATTGATCAACTCACGCGGTATTCCGAACTCACTCATTGCATTGTATAATGCATTCCTGTTTATGCTATCGTACGCGGCCTTGAAGTTTACAAAGAGATGATGTGTTTCGATATTGTATTCTAGCGTCTTTTCCAAAATCTGACTTAAGGAGAAAATTTGGTCAATACATGATTTGCCTGGCCTGAAGCCACATTGGTAGTTGCCAATGATTTCTTCAGACATTGGAAATTGGGGTGACGTAGGGTGTTAGTTATTCAATTAATGGTTCCAGGGATGGCGATAGCCATTCCCGCTGACATCAGATTGCTTTTTAGAATCAGTAAGGTATATTATTATCTATTATTTTTATTGTTAAACTTACGTTTAAGACAAGATTTCTCAAGACATTCTCTTTGGCGGGTACAAGATAAGCCTCCATAGCTCAATTGGGAGAGCAGCTGACCGGCAATCAGAAGGACACGGGTTCAAGTCCCGTTGGTGTCATGTATCTTTTCTCGGAAGATTTTTCAATGTGGATGAGTGTTTCAGGCTGATAATTATTGCTTATAATAATTGTTACCCTTTGTGCTATGCATTAAAATCTTGTCTTAAACGTTAGTTTAACAATAAAAATAATAATTAATATTTGACAAGTTTAAGTATTTCCCCAATAAATGAAGACATAATTTGTCTCGACGCCACCTAGCGAGGGATTTTAACACTAACAATGTCTCTCTCGCAAAAATAAAGTGGGTTGTTTTGATGTGGAAAAAAAATATAATAAGCAGTAATTGTTTAATGAAACACTAGTATATATAGAATCATTTGGCGGGTACAAGATAAGCCGCCATAGCTCAATTGGGAGAGCAGCTGACCGGCAATCAGAAGGACACGGGTTCAAGTCCCGTTGGCGACATGTATCTTTTCTCGGAAGATTTTTCAATGTGTATGAGTGTTTCAGGCTGATAAGTATTGCTTATAATAATTGTTATATTATTATCAGTTGAAAACAGGTGTATCGTATAAATGTAGGGTACAAAGAAATTTTAAAGTTCGTCATATATAAATAAGCTATTAATAAATTTGAATCACTCCACAAAACATGAAGCTGGTTATTTTAACAGCGGTGTTGGAATTCCAGTGATTCGATTGAAAAATATTTTAAGACATACAAGCTTTTTAAGCTCCGTAAAAAGCTTTTTTTATTTATAAACGCTCGAGATCTCCACCGCAAAGGCTTGTAATAGCCATTACTTACTTCAAAGAAGTAAAATACCCGAACTTCTCCAGCACCAACAGACTAGGCCCTCTGAAACCGAAATGTTCAATTTATGAAGACTGAGTAAAAAGAAAACATGAAAAAAATTAGTTAACCCTCCCGCACCGTAGGGAAGTAATACTCTTAAAAACGACAGCTTTGCGTGATATCTAAGTTGTTTTTTAATGAAAACTTCTTTAGCACCGTTTTGATTTGAAACTCGATGAAACGAAAAATAAAAACTAAATATATACACATACATCTACAGGATTTAGCCTGTGAGAGAATGAGATAGGGGGACATACATTAAGTACGTGAGCTCAAAAGGGGGTGGGTCCAGCAAAATCTCGCGTTACTCGAAAAGAATAAGTATACGAAGTCGCCAAAATTTATCTCTCCAAGGGGGGTCTAGCTTGGAAGAAAAACTGCTCACGTAATTAATGGATGCCCCCTAAGTATAATCGGACTCCTCTTTGTGCGGTGATTTGTAGCATTCTCACTCTTGTCTACTTTAGTTCCTGAAGGTTTCACTTCTACCGCGCGTGAATTGCGCACTCTGTTGAAGTGAAACTAATTTATTGATTTTTTTTTTGAAACTCGATGAAACGGAAATTAGTGACACTAAAAAGAGATAAACACAATTTTTAATTATTTTTTTTTTTAAAAAGAAAGACAAACATTCCAGGGTTACGAATAACCCAACAATGTTTGAAAATCTCCTACTACCACCACATAAAGCCGAAAATGTTGCTTGTGTTGTGATGGAGGACTTAGCCAGCCGAGGAATTGAACACGTGACGTCCAGGTGGGACCCAAGCGCTATGTCCACTCAACCACTGACCGGTCTATCTATCACAAACATCTATAAGATTAAGCCTGGGCGAGAGAATGAGATAGAATGTAACCTTACCTACGTACAGTACGAAACCGTCGCGCTCTATCAAGCTGCACGCATTGGCCGCTTCGATATGAGCTCAATATTCAAGGCTCCTTTTGGTTGAGTTTGTGTGGGTGAAGGTTTCATTTCTACCGCGTATGAACCGCACTCGATTCTTTTTTAATATTACATAGGTACACTATTTTTATTAAGGTAATCATAGAAAAACTATTCGGTAATTTCATAAAAAAATTAACCTGTTCATACTATACCGATTCCTCGCCGTAAATTAGCCCCGAGTATGGTCTTGGGAGGTGCATTTATCTGGAAAGGGCTACCAAAATACGTATTTGAGTTTCGCTTGATTTTGTTCTTGATTATATATTATATCTATTGTATCCCTCAACAGTAATTAATATCTTAGTTATACTGGAAAGGGCAAAATAAATATCATTGTAATGATGATAAATATTATCACTCCCCAATATTTTGGGGGACTCTAGTGACCCCTCTTCGGGTGATTCGTATATTTTTCTTCTTATTCGGGTGTTTTTACCACCAGGTAAGTAAAGGATAAAAAAGATGTTTTTATCCCTTATTTATTTTTAAATATGTTGAATTTGCAACCTTATAAAAAAAATGTGGTTCAAAAGCACTCAGCATTATAGTTAACTCTTTCAATACCAGTGTTCTTGTTATCTTGTTGTAAATCTTAATCCGGTCAAAAATACAGCAAATATTTTGGTTACTTACTTTTTGATCTGGGATTCATTATTATAATTTTTTTTTAATATTGTCTTTATATTTATTATTACACTGTGACGAAGTTGCTCGCCTTTTAATAAAATAAATTCATAATGCCATCACAAAGTGAAAACCTTTCAGAAGAAGGTTTCTTAGAAAAAAAAGTAAAAATATGGATCAGTTAAAGTAATAACGCACAACAAGTTTTCAAATAAATATTTTTTTTCAGGTTCTCCTTAAAACAGTTAAACACTTATATATTATGGAAAAGATTACAAAATTTTAAAAAAAAAGCACATGGGGGCAGTTTAACTGTTGTGACGTATGTCAAAAGATAGTTGCTGAACTCTTTGTAGGTGACATTGGCGTTTTCAAGTATAAAATACGCTACACTGGAAGAGGTACTAAAGAGGTGTCCTATTGTTAAAATAAATATTTTAGCTTTGCGTAATACGTCGTAAAAAGGTGCGGTGGTGAAAGTGTTAACTAGATCAGACAGCTCGTACACCCACTCTTATCTTCTGAAAGAATTTCTCCGAAGCGTCCAGATCGATCCAATGATCAGATCTGACGTCATAAAATTTGCAAAACTTATTTCACATTGTCTCATCATGTATAGGTCATAGGTCAAGTCAACTAGTTTAAGTTTGCATCATTATTTCCTTGTAGAAAGTAGTAGTGGTGAATGAAAGCTACTCTCAGTATCACCCTGATGAAAAACCACAACTCAGAATTGAAACGTTGCTTGAAATTGATTTATCCGTGTTTGGCAATTACTTCTCTGCCTTCTTCTTTCCGATCTCCTTCCTCTTTCCGATCTCCTTCCTCTTTCTGATCTCCTTCCTCTTTTCGATCTCCTTCCTTTTTCCGATCACCTTCCTCTTTCCTAACTCCTTCCACTTTCCGATCTCCTTCCTCTTTCTGATCTCCTTCCTCTTTTCGATCTCCTTCCGCTTTCCGAACTCCTTTCTTTTTCCGATCACCTTCCTCTTTCCTAACTCCTTCCTCTTTCCGATCTCCTTCCTCTTTCCGATCTCCTTCCTCTTTCCGATCTCCTTCCTCTTTCTGATCTCCTTCCTCTTTCCGATCTCTTTGCTCTTTCCGAACTCCTTCCTCTTTCCGATCTCCTTCCTCTTTTCGATCTCCTTCCGCTTTCCAAACTCCTTCTTCTTTCCGATCTCCTTGCTCTTTCCGAACTCCTTCCTCTTTCCGATCACCTTCCTCTTTCCTAACTCCTTCCTCTTTCCGATCTCCTTGCTCTTTCCGAACTCCTTCCTCTTTCCGATCTCCTTCCTCTTTTCGATCTCCTTCCGCTTTCCAAACTCCTTCTTCTTTCCGATCTCCTTGCTCTTTCCGAACTCCTTCCTCTTTCCGATCACCTTCCTCTTTCCTAACTCCTTCCTCTTTCCGAACTCCTTCTTTTTGCCGATCTCCTTCCTCTTTCCGATCTCCTTCCTCTTTTCGATCTCTTTCCGCTTTCCAAACTCCTTCTTCTTTCCGATCTCCTTGCTCTTTTCGAACTCCTTCCTCTTTCCGATCACCTTCCTCTTTTCAATCTCCTTCCGCTTTCCAAACTCCTTCTTCTTTCCGATCTCCTTGCTCTTTCTGAACTCCTTCCTCTTTCCGATCACCTTCCTCTTTTCGATCTCCTTCCGCTTTCCAAACTCCTTCTTCTTTCCGATCTCCTTGCTCTTTCCGAACTCCTTCCTCTTTCCGATCACCTTCCTCTTTCCTAACTCCTTCCTCTTTCCGGAATCCTTCCTTTTTCCGATCTCCTTCCTCTTTTCGATCTCCTTCCGCTTTCCAAACTCCTTCTTCTTTCCGATCTCCTTGCTCTTTCCGAACTCCTTCCTCTTTCCTAAGTCCTTCCTCTTTCCGATCTCATTCCTCTTTCCGATCTCCTTCCCCCTTTTGATCTCCTTCCTCTTTCCGATCTCCTTCCCCTTTTTGATCTCCTTCCGCTTTCCGAACTCCTTCCTCTTTCCGATCACCTTCCTCTTTCAAAACTCCTTCCTCTTTCCGATCTCCTTCCTCTTTTCGATCTCCTTCCGCTTTCCGAACTCCTTCCTCTTTCCGATAACCTTCCTCTTTCCGATTTCCTTCCTTTGTTGATCTCCTTCCTCCACCATCTACCTTTAGCCGCCCAATATACCATAATTAGAATACCATAGTCTCTATGACCGATGATAATGGAGAGAGGGAGGAGATGGGTAAGTAAGTACCCAGCTGAGAGGTGGGGAAGTACCTGGCTATTCAGATGTGGTCACAAACACGGCTAAAGCCATTTCAAGCAACATTTCAATTTTGAATGTTACTCTTACAACAGGGCGATACTGAGAATATTTTCCACTCTGTAACGTGCCGCAAAAATTATTTTTAATTAATTCATTGTGAAAAAACATAGGTGAATTAATTAAATAAAAATTATTAGCGCACGCCGGAAATTGAAGCCGCGACCTTCGGATTGCTAGTCGAGAGCCTTACCCCTCGACCACGGTTCCCATCAAAATGTTATAAAAAAGCATGAGCTCTATATAAAAAACATGTTTCTACCAAAAAATAACACAAAACGCTAAATTTAAAATGAACACAATGAAAACAGATTGTTTAAGCTCGAGCAAGCCGCATATTAAAGCTACTAGTTTACTTTTGTTGTAAGTGAAATAGATTTTTTTAAACTTTGTCTGAAGACCACTTAGTTTAATATTATAATTCCTAGAAAAGCAATGTAAAGTATTCCGTTTCCCACTTTTCTTGGCACGTGTCGTCCAGTTATTTGCATTTCTTTTTTTAAAAGCGCGGAAGATCCGTCCGTCGGAAAGTCCGCAGGCTTTTCTTTTGTTTCCCTCTGCCGTGGCGCGGAAAAATGAACTAAATTAGCAGTGCAATTTCCCTCGGGAAGTTTTATTCTTCGCGGCAGCCTTTCCAGTTCTTTTACCAATCTTAACTTGAAACATGTTATTTATAACAGCCGGGATATTAGCGGATCCTCACACAAAGGGCGGTAGCATTCACTGCTTCACAGTTACATCCAAGACACAAATGTTGATTCATTTCTGTCCGACACCTGAGATTTATCAGCAAGATTGCGTGCGACCAGCACGAAGCACCTTATTGAGGTTTTCAACTCTGCATGAAACTACCATAATGGCTTCACTTAGCTCGGGAGGATTTGTATAAAGAAATATAATTTCTCCGTTGAATTCGGAGCATTGTGTTCTTTTATTATTCCGAGAAAGCGATGCTTGAATGAAGAAAACATTTCCTTTGTGGAATTTCTTTAGAAGTCACCAGAGGCATATTATTTATTATGAGAATAGGCGTGAAAAATATCTTCATCGTAAAAAATGATCTCAGCTGTGGTTTCTGAACCATTGAAAACCCATCGCATTGCTGGGCACTCATTTCTCATGCCTTTCTATAGAAAACTTACGCATCATTTTATATGTACACGGTGGGAGGAAATTAATAGTCAAAACAGTAAACTAAAGTCTCAAAAATACATTAAATTAAAAAAAAATGATTTTGTTTGAATGTTCTACAGTAAACTGCTGTCCTTGCTCCTTTCAAGCTAAAACATTTAAAAACTATGATTTTTTTTACATTAGCCCCAGCCAAGGCCTTCAGGAAAATAATTCCCCTAAGGGCCTATGTCATCTTTGGGGATGCTGTGTGGAGGGTTTTTTAGGGAAAGAAAGGAGAAGAAGTTCTGGGAAAGAAAAAGGTATGAGGGGTGGGTAGGAATCTGGGGATCAGTGTGTCCGGGAGTGACGGACGTATGCACTTATCCCTCCCACTGCGATGTTCTGAAAGAGTGCGGCTGGAGAAGTTCAAAGACTCCTTCAACCATTCTCTCCCGATCCGGCCTGCCATGCTTCTGGTGGGCAGATGCACCCGCTGCCCACGAACTGTTTGTCGTTTGAAATAAATGCCCATTTTTTTTTCTTAGAAGTCATCGAGTTACGCCGAGTCAACTGTTTTCCATGAAATGTTGGCTGAAAATGATTTTTATTGGACAATTTTTTTATAATAGGTACCGCCGTTAATAAAATTCCGAAATCCCCTCAAGGGCGCTTAAAAATGTTCAAATCTGAAATAGCTCACTTAAAGGCCATTTTATGTTCAAATGAATAAATTGGCAGTTAAATGCTGAATTTTTTTGCAATATATTTCAAGGGGTTCGTCATCGATGTTGAGTGTAGATTCCATTTATAGATTGAAAAAAATCCCGAATAAAAAATTCTTTCAAATAAGTTATTGAAGAAAAATGACTGGATTCTCTAGTCAACTTACACTTTTAGTCTCCAAAGGTCTTTTACATTGATACCACAAAGGAAATGCTGCGTGGCGTATGGGTATTCAATGAAACCTTTTCCTGCAGAAAATATTTATTAGTATCTGATTTTCTTAGCTGAAGTCAGTAATAAACTTCAAAAGAAATTTCTGCCACTTTGTAGGTTTCCAAAGCCAAGCTAAAGAAAAGTGGTCCCAGACTAAACTGCGTATACCTACTTCAAATCAGTTATTATTGAATGCTCTAAATTTACAAAAAAGTTATAATATCGCCTTTCAATTTATAATTGTTGATGAGAAGTGGTTGTGTCATTGATGCATATAAAGTACATATGTATTTTATTCGTACATATAACATAGTAGTTTTATATGTGTACGTAGTGTAATAGTTTATGCATGTTATAGTGTAGTAGTTTATGCGTGCATATAGTGTAGTAGTTTATGCATGCGTACAGCGTAGTAGTTTACGCGTGTTTATAGTGTAGTAGTTTATGCATGCGTACAGCGCAGTAGTTTACGCGTGTTTATAGTGTAGTAGTTTATGCATGCGTACAGCGCAGTAGTTTACGCGTGTTTATAGTGTAGTAGTTTATGCGTGCATATAGTGTAGTAGTTTATGCATGCGTACAGCGTAGTAGTTTACGCGTGTATAAAGTGTAGTAGTTTATGCGTGCATATATTGTAGTAGTTTATTTTTTTTATTAAGATTAAAATTCAGATAAAAATTTCAATTGAGAAGATAATACGAAACAAAACTAGAGATCTCACCTGCATCCAAAGTATTTCTCACGAATATTAAATCGTTAAAAGTAGATAAAAACGTATGCAAATATTTGTACTTTATAGTAGGGACATACATAAAAATATTATATTACAAATAAATGAGATGAGAGAAATGTGCAATATCCTTTTAAAATTTTACTAATATTTTTTGGAAAAATTTAAAGGGTAGGTAAGCCAGAAAAATTGTAAATAAAAAAATAAAGTTTTAGAAAATTTTTAAAATGAAAAAACTTATAAGTATAAATGAAGTATGTCTTAAGAGTATAATATATATAGTGTAGTCGTTTATGCGTGCGTATTGTGAAGCGTATTGTGAAACAGTATTGTGAAGCAATATACGCATAAACTACTACACTATATGCATACATATAGTATGGTAGTTTATGCGTATAGTGTAGTAGTGTCTGCGTGAATATAGTCTAGTATTTTATTTATTTATTTGTTTATTAAGACATACACAGTAAATTATAATACAGATTATAAGGTATGTTAAATTAAATTATTACATGGTTATGTACCTATTACGTAAGTCCATAGAATGTCATTTGGTAATTACGCCTGAGATATGAACCGGTCTTAAAACCTAATTATTGAATGAATGAAGTAATAATAATAAAAAGGAAGAAAAGAGGGGGGGGGGGAGATAAGGAGACATTTTAAAATCAAAAATTATATGCTCACTAATTGTAATTGACTGATTAAAGTTTAATGAAAAGTTAAGTGTAAGTAATTTTAAAACAATTATATCACGCCAAGAAATTTAATAAATTAGTTTTGTATATTTGCAAGGAATCATGAAAAATGTCTAAGTGTAGTAATTTTTCATAGTGGTTATAAGTTATGATTGCGCGAGTAATTGGTGAGTTACTCGCTGCATTAGTGTTATTGGATTCTATATGAAAAAGAGAAGTGTGCCTGGTACGCCTCATTGGGACATTTAAACCAATAGTGGATAGCAATTCAGGACTATCTATTTTATTATTTAGCAGGTTATACAGAAACAGCAGATCTGATAATGTGCGTCTTTTTTGTAAACTTAACATCTTATTTGTAGTTTTGTTGTATTTCTTGAATAAATATTTAGAGAATTTATTCTGTATACTTTCTACTATATCTATGTACACCTTATATTGGGGATTCCATACCGGGGACGCATACTCCAGTGGACTTCTGACCAATTAACAAAACAACATTTCAAGAGTCTTAGCACTTTTGAAAACTTAACATATTCTTAATAGGATTTATGTATGTATGCATATAGTGTTGTAGTTTATGCGTATATAGTATAGTAGTTTATCCGAGCTTATAGTGTAAGAGTTTATGTAGTTCATTTTGCGTGCACATAGTGTATTAGTTTATGCGTGCATATAGTGTTGTAATTTTTTTATAGTATTAAATACTTAAAGTGTAGTATTTTTTACATACACATAGTGTAGTAATTTATGCGTGTGTATAGTATAGTAGTAGCGCCCTTGAGGTGATTTTTCACAAAAAACGGCGCTTCAGAAATTATCCAATTATTATTATTATTATTATTAGTTTATGCGTGCATATAGTGTAGGATTTTATGCGTGCATATAGCGAAGTAGTTTATGCGTACATATATATTATAGTAGTTTATGCGTGTGTATAGACTGTTTTGTATAGTGCATATAATTGAGTGTTAGTTAAATTTACTTTATTACTAGGACAAGTTGTGTATTCATTTCAAACTGTTACAAAGTCAGTTCCCATTTCTAAATTAACAAAAACATTTTTCTGTCAAAAATTTGAAGTTGTGGTTAAATTCTACAAACAATGTTTTAATTTTGAATGAAAACTCGTATTGTTTAAAATTCGTATTGTTTATTGCATTATTCACGACAAAACAAAAACAATACTAACTTAGTAAAAATACTGTTCATTCCACGGCAACTTATTCAGCATTGACAATTGAATCTCTCGGTAGAATAATGTAGCGAGCAAACATTATCATTGCATGAATCACCGCAGGCGATCTGCGGCATGAAATACCACTGCAGTGGGGACGCTAATGCACTGGCCTACTAAATAAGATAAATAAATAAATAAATTACACTTCCTGGCGCAGTCTCAGCTACCTAATAATTCAACGTGTTTTACGACGAATGAATGCCAAACAATCAATTATTACTATGTTAAAAACAATGACATTATACATTAAATCTCCTATACTAAGCATAAGCTTCTGCTTTATTAGGAGAGTATTAAATATTATAAAATTAATATTATTAAATATTATTAGGTATACCTGATCAATTTGGAACGTATAAAGACCGAATTCTACACTATAAACTACACTCTCTGACAGGAAGACGGAAACTTTCTGATTTATTGCTTCTGCACAAAATTATACATGCATCAGTTGATACACCAAGCATTTTATCCCAAATTAACATTAACACACCGTCAAGAAATTCAACAAGGAGGATGAAAGATATTTTCTATATATCTACCTACCACACAAATACAGGATATTTCTCCCCTTTACCACGAACATTAAGACATTATAACACTATACACTGCTCTAATAATGAAATTGACATTTTTAATAACCCATTCAATCACTTCAAAAAATATATTTTACCATCAATCGTATAAAGCTGATATTGTGATGAAGCCCTTTATTCAAAGACAGGAAATATTGTACCTACTAAATCATTGTCCCATCAGCACAGGTGCCAATAATAAATTGTTGGTGATTCTTTTGTACTCTACCTTTTACACATTCTTGTTCGTCATTCACTTTTGCATATTTACGAGTAGCTTATTATTACTGATATTATCTTTGTTATAATTTTTGTAATTTAAATCATCCATGTACATACATTTTTGGGCATAATGCCTGTTTTATGTACTTAAATAAAAATAGATAAATTATGTAAAAAAAATATACTATTATTACTTTTAAAAAGTTGTAAAGAAGTAAAAATATTTTTAAAAAAATCTAGACTTGCCGTTATCTCATAAACTCAAGAAGAATGTGGCACTCTTATGTTTTCAGTAAATCCTTAAGGCGCCGCTACCCGAATTTCTACCGATTTCTTACACATCTCCCTTAAACACGTTAGGTTTTAAAGCTGTGAAAAAATATATATGTTATTCTTGAAAATAATATCTAGACATTCCCCGCGCCGAAACGCAAATTATATAAAATTCCCCCGATAGAAAAAAAATCGCAAAGCATGCTCCAAAAATTATTATAAACACGTTTGTCTTAGTTATTTTACAAGTTATATGTATGAAAAAATTCACAGTGTTTCTTTAAATGCTGTTTAAGACAACCCCCGCAAGATTATTGCTCTATTTTAAACGAGTCTTGTTTTATGAAATATTTTCACAACTTTCGCATCGATTTTGTCGCTTTAAATACTAGCGTGCTCCTCTAACATTCGTAATTTCATATCTCTCCATCTTCTTCTTTTTGAGCGCGGTTGCGGCGCCTTAATTAAAAATTTCTTCAAGTACGATACAGATAGACATTCAAAAACTGTGTGTGTATGAACGACATAGATATAGGAAGATGACTGAGATGCCAACGAAAGCTTACTCGCTTACACTTAGGCGAATGTGAAACGCCGTGTGAGACGACCTATTACTTTCATTTGCTTAATTGTTGCTACGTTTGCTATCTCACCTTCTCTGATGCCGCTAAAAATCTTCGGGAAACAATCGAAATACTTGTATTTTTTTTTAATAATTTGCATGTATTTACGAATGAAATGTTATTCCTCGGCTTTTACCGCGTAATGGAAATATTTTTTCATCACATACGAGGGCATTTTGGTGCTTTTTAATGCAATTTATTTACGCACAGGACACAACCTTACGCGACTCGTGGTCTTGAGTACTAAAACAACGAAATCGATGACAATACAATTGCCTTGTCTTTGGCTTGCCATTTTCACGCGTCTGTGTATTGTATCAAAAACAATTCAGTCATTTTTTACAAGCGCAGACCCGTGAAATACCACAGAATATTATAAATATTTTATAAAATATTTGCCTTTGGGTCGAGCCTCTCAAAAACAAATAATGCCAATTTTATTTTATTGCTGAAAAATATAGAGACGATCAGAAATTCCTTTCGAGTGAACACCTTTAGTAAATAAGTAATTCCTGAAATTTGATTTTACTTGTCAAGATTAACCTGAAATCAGAAATTTAAACAAAGGAAAAAGGTATTTCAAATATACAATAGAAAATTAAATTAATTAAAGTTAATAAAATAACTGTTTTAACCATATTTATTAATTTCTGAACCGACCGATTTCGCTTTACTTAAGCATCCTCAAATTAATACTAAACGGTCGGTTTAGTGTTAATTTGTACCCTGAAGATGCTTAAGTAAAGCGAAACCGGTCGATTCAGAAATTAATAAATATCGTGGTTTTAAACAAAAAAGTATTTTATTTAAATATGTCAAACCACAAAGTGATTGCTTTCTACAATAATATAATATATAATTAAAGTTACCTACTAGTCGGAAATCTTCACAAAATTAGTTCATCAACCAGATTTCACACAGAATTGACGCACAAAAATTAGTTCATCAACCAGATTTCACACAGAATTGACGCACAAAAATTAGTTCATCAACCAGATTTCACACAGAATTGACGCACAAAAAATCGAAATTATTATGTTTCACCGTTGACATTATTCGAACAAATTCAAAAAATTAGTCAAATTATGAGTTATGACCTTTATAATACGGTGAGTTTGTGCGTCGTCATTATACGAACAATTTTACATTCTAAAAATCAATAATTTTGTACGGGGTTAAGCGAGTTGAAAAAAATAATAATTTGAATTGCGTGGGAGCCTCTCCTTTCATAAGAACGGTGGGAAGGTACTTGTGATCGAGATTCCTGACATTCTTGTTTTAAAAAAGTGCGTGAAAACGATTTTCTCGCTGAATTTGCAAAAAAATGAGAAAAATGTCTTCACAGCAAATATTATCTTACAGCTATGAAAAAACAACAAAAAAATACTGTGGAATAAATTAATTACATCTTTCTCAAATAAAAGTGTCTCTGAGAATTCAAAGCAAGCAGATTTATGTGTGGAATTAAAATGGTAGATTGATGGTTAAGCATTAAATTAGACGCATTTATCGTTCTCTGTTAGTCTGGACACATTAAGGTCGGTGGCCCTTAACGTGTCCCGACAGCCCCCGCCCCTAGCCCCTCGCCAAAGCCCTCAGAGGGCCTAACGACCCGTGTCCCACAGGCAGCCCACCAACCCCCAAACAAACCAAGAGGGTCCCTCTGGTCCAGACTGGAAGAACAACTAAGGGTTTGTTACTTTAGACTTTAGACGTTTGGGAAACGATTCCTTACCACGTCCTTCAATCGCTCATTGAAATTGAGTTTAACTATTTTGAATATACTATTTATTGTGCCCTTTCCAGGAGCAGTGAATATCAGCTGGTAGCGCATACTTTGTATAAAATCGCTAAATACTTTGCAGCAAAGGGTCAAAAGAATGTATGAAATGATTTGTGACCGATAGTAGATTCGTTTTACTTTTTTATAAATAAGCAAGTAATTGGTTGGGTATGGAATATTTTTTTAAATATTAGGGCGGCTGCGGTTTTACAGCGGAAATAATAATGATAATATCGGTGACCGTAAAACTCAACAATGTGACACTTTTTTGAAGTCATTAAAAATGATGAAAAAAAAACTTTCAAAAAAGTTCACGATAGGCGGGGTTAGAAACTTTTTTTAATCACTTTTAATGACTTTTCAAAGGGGTGTTGAAATACTACTTTGGGAAATTATCATGGAACCGATAATATCATTATAAAAAAACTGAGTGTTGTCGACAAAAGGGATAATCCTTTGATGGGAAGGTTTAAATTCACCACACAATTCACAATTGATTTCATTCCCTTAATTTAGTTTTTGACTGCTAATTTAATTATTTATTTGCTCGGTGCGTTGTGCGGCATAGTCGGGACATAGCCACAGAGCAATGCTTACAACTGGGTATTTATTATGCTTAGTCTGGACATAGCCACAGATCAATGCTCACAACTGGGTATTAATTAGTCTTAGTCTGGAAATAGCCACATAGCAATGCTCACAACTGGGTATTAATTAGTTTTCGTCTAGATATAGCCACAAAGCAATGCTCACAACTTAGTATTAATTACTCTTAGTCTAGACATAGCCACACAGCAATGCTCACAACTGGGTGTTAATTATTTTCATGTAGACATAGCCACAGAGCAATGCTCACAACTGGGTATTAATTAGTTTTAGTCTGGAAATAGCAACATAGCAATGCTCACAACTGGGTATCAATTAGTTTTCGTCTAGACATAGCCACAGAGCAATGCTCACAACTTAGTATTAATTAGTCTTAGTCTAGACATAGCCACACAACAATGCTCACAACTGGGTGTTAATTAGTTTTCGTCTAGACATAGCCATAGAGCAAAGCTCACAACTTAGTATTAATTAGTCTTAGTCTGGACACAGCCACAGAGCGGTGCTCACAACTTAGTATTAATTAATCTTAGTCTAGACATAGCCACAGAATAATGGATATTAATTATCGCACCATCTATTTTTCAGATATAGACGATGAGAGCGTAGCGAAAAATACTGCACTTTATGTTTGGCCATTTTTAAATAATTCAAATAACCCGTTGTTTCAGTTAGACGCACTCCAGAATTCAATAACTGTAGCCGTAAAGAATGTGACAAAGTTGTTTGTTTACACGTTCGGTCTTCCGGTATATGGATCTTGAAAGAGAAACGGAAAAAATGCCTTTGTCGCAAATAATAATAGCTCGTCGGCCCTGAAAAAAATATGCACGGAATATAATGGCGCATGGAATAGAAAATGGAAAGAAAAATTAAACCAATTTCCTTGAAGCGCTAGAAAACTGTTTTGCAATGTTTTACTAAATTCATGCAATTTATGTATATTACGTCAACAGTTTCATTTTATTTTTTAAAACTTAAATAAATAAAACTTTTTTAACGTAAATTATTATCAGGTCGAAGTTTAGCCCAGAGAAAAACACAATAATTACTAGCGGGAAAAATTTAACGTTGATATTGAGTTATCATGCCATGTTGCGCTTCCTCCTTCTTTAGCTAACGTTTCTGATGTACAAGTGTTAAGCTGGGAACATACTAGGCCCACGCCACGCCACGCGACGTAGGTAGACGTCATCATTTCCATATCTGGACTACTTACCATCCATACATTTTCTATGGAAACGGGTGCTTTAGAATCACACTAGCCCCACGCAACGCAAACCGACGCCCCCTACGCGACGCGGATCTGCCGCAGCCAGATCGGCGTGGGCCATGTGGAAGGTGGAGGGGGTATGGTCACGCCTACTACGAGATGATTTTACATCTTTCTGGTGTTATCTAAGCATCTAACTTTATGTTTCGCAATATCTGTGGTTGTTTTTTGACAGATATTATTCAAAAATGGATGACGAACAGTTCATTGAAACTGGACGGCACGAAGTTATTTATAAAATCAAATTACAGGATTATAGAGATTCTGCATACGCAGTGTAGCTTGGGAGGAAATTTCAGCCATTCATGGCATGACTTTCAATATAATAGCACTATAATGAATGACAATCAAACATGACATAGACACACTGCCAGTCTTTCTCTGATCCGAATGGACTTTCGTGTTTTCTTTTTTTATGTCATATTCAATTATGCTGTGAAGCTCTTCAAATACCACTTTACTCATACGGAAGTACATGAAGAATCGTCCGTCATCAGATTCTAGTTAATTAGATTAGTTAACTAGATTCTACTAAAGTATGGAACTCTCCAAACATTTGTCTTTGTTAATGTTGTGGACCCAAATACTTCTCACTTTTTTCTTTTTACGAGAATATTGATTTAATAATAATAATCGTAGCAAATCATCTTCAAATTCACTTTCAAGACATGGCAAAGCTGTCATCTGCTGAGAAGAGAATCACATAAACATAACCTAAAAAATAAATGTCAAATGTGTCAAATCAAACGCGCCTGCGCACAACCAGAGACCCCTTGTCACGTGGTCACAGCGACGCGTACGTACGTCGGCCAGTGTGAACGGGACAGGAACGTTGCGTCGCGTTGCGTCTGCTCAGTATGATCCTTGCTTAATTATGTTTTGTCATGACGATATTAGTTCCTAGCTAGTAGTAGAATGCCTGTTCTAAAATGAAGTTTCGCACCATTTGCGGTTCGGTTCGGCTCGCGCTTTCCTAATCATGTTTATAAAGAGAATGGAACCAAATGCTCCAGTTACGCTGGCGCTGTGTGTATAATTTATGCAGTACCTAACAATTGTTTTCCTTCTGTAGTATTTTATCAATCAATGTATACATGTAATTTTCGGTGACCTTATTTAACAATTTTTGCCAACTCCTCTCTACCCAAGACAATCAATTAACCATTCATTTGGTTTTCATTGGACGTACGTATGACGCGGAGAGAAAGAGAGAGAGAGCTTTCTTTCTTTTCTTTATTTTCTTTCTTTTGTTTTTTTTTCTTTCTTCATTCTTCTTTCTTACCTTTCTTTTCTTTCTTTTCTTTATTTTCTTTCTTTTCTTTATTTTCTTTCTTTTCTTTCTTTCTTTTCTTTCTTTTCGTTTTTTTTTTTCTTTCTATTCTTTCTTTTCTTTTCTTTTCTTTTCTTTTCTTTTCTTTCCTTTTCATTTCTTTAATTTTCTTCACTTTTCTTTTCTTTTCCTTTTTTTCTTTCTTTTCTTTTCTTTCTTTTCTTTCTTTTCTTTCTTTTCTTTCTTTTCTTTCTTTTCTTTCTATTCTTTCTTTTCTTTCTTTTCTTTCTATTCTTTCTTTTCTTTCTTTTCTTTCTTTTCATTCTTTTCTTTCTTTTCTTTCTTTTCTTTCTTTTCTTTCTTTTATTTCTTTTCTTTCTTTTCTTTCTTTTCTTTCTTTTCTTTCTTTTCTTTCTTTTCTTTCTTTTCTTTCTTTTCTTTCTTTTCTTTCTTTTCTTTCTTTTCTTTCTTTTCTTTCTTTTCTTTCTCCTCTTTTTTTTCTTTCTTTCTTTCTTTTCTTTTTTTACTTTATTTTCTTTCTTTTGTTTCTTTATTTTCTTTCTTTAAAGGAATTAGAAAGATTGAATTCTCCAAACAATCATCTTCAATTTTTTAAATGATGATACTTAAATTAAAGCAAATCCGACGTTACAGTTACAGCCACACAATTGAAATGAGTATTTTTAATAGTTTCGGTTCCAGATGTAACTGAAAAGTTTATCAAATATCTATTTATTATATGATTAAATGGCGTTCCACATTTTGTACATATTCTTCAAATTGCGTGGTTTCCTCTAAATTTGTAGAATCGCGGGACGCTCGACCCTACTGCGGCGGAACCGGAAGATCCTCCCATCTGAGGAAACAACATTGTCCTCCACACTCCAAAGAACAATGCGCCCTCAAAGTAATCGTCGCTTCAATTACTTCAAATAAGCTACCTCCCGCACCCCCTCCCTAACACTCCCCTTCCCTTTCTTCTTAACAGGATCGGACCATGTCGAACCTCTCTAGGTAGATTGACTCGGCATACAAATCACCGCTGGTTTGATAGACTAGAGACTAGTGATAATACACCGAATAGATAACCATTAGAAGTGTGTAGTGGACGTATGGAAGAGCGTGTGTCATCTTTGGAGATGCTGTGTGGAGGGTTTTTTTGAGGAAAGAAATGAGTGAACCTGGATGTAGAGACCCGTGCTCTAGGAGGGAGGAAACAAATGATTTCGAGCTCGGCTGAGAGTCAAAGAAACGACCCTTTGTCTTGTGATAAAATATGTATACCGTATACTAATCTTAAAATTGTTTTTATAACATAATAATTTCCCACAGGGCGTATGTAATATTTGGGGATGCCGTGTGGAGTATCTTTTAGAGGAAAGGAAGGAGAGGAATATCTGGTAAGGATAAAAGTGTGAGATGTGGGTGAAGAAGTCTGCGGTTCAGTGTGTACTCCCGTTGCGATGCAAGGCGAGAGGTCGAGAGAGACCGGCTGAATAGATCGAAGTAGCTTCTTTAATAGGCCTCTCCCGATCCGGCCCGCAAACGCAGCTGGTGGACAAATCCATCCATCGCCAAGACAGAGACTTCAATCTATGAACCCTGGCACCCTTGTTAAGCTACCAAACGTAGCAAAGCTCTTTGGGTGATCTACGGTAGAAGTTTATTTGGGGGGCATACATTAATTACGTGAGCTTAAGGTCCAGTAAAATCTCAGCAAATCTTGAACAGTTTGTCAGCGTATTGTCGCGATCATATTTACCACAACGGCGGGAGGGAGTAATAGGATAGCATGTGGGGCAGGAAGGGATAGATGGGACCCCAGATTCACCACCTATCTCACCAAAAGGGAGGATCTAAATTGGAAAACAAACTGCTCACGTAATCAATTTTTGACCTCTTATTCAATTAACATTCTCAGGACGGTGGTACCAATACCACCTTCTCAAATTGAAGAATGTTTGAAAAAAATGGTTTAATAAATGTTTATCTCATTCTCTCTCATAAAAAGTTCGGGGACCCGTAATTTTGACACAGGGCGCCTTCAGGGCTCCCTCAGGGCGCCTTCGGGGCTCCTTACTGCTTGGGCCACTTCAGTAGCCTTCGTCCATTGCTCACCGGCCTCTCGTCGCACGGCCTCTGGAGTTGGTTTCTCCTGAGAAGTTGTGACCGGAAAACTCAAAATGAACTCAAATCATCACCTCGTTTTAAAAGTCTTTAAACGTGGTAAAAAAAAATATGTATATATAAAAATGATAGGCTAATTTTCTATTTATTTCATGCTTTTTAATGACTTTTCAAAGAGGCGTTGAGTTGAGTTGATTCTGAGTTATCATGGAACCCTGAGAAGTACAAACATCTAACACAATTGAATCAATTTCGATGGCCTGTCTAGAACTTTTTCTTTCTGTCGGAATAGATCACATTTCTGTTGATTTTATGTTCAGTCTGATTATACGATTAAATTATTCAGGCGTAACTTGAACCCTAGTCAATAGTCGTGGACTGCGGTTGAGTAGTTTTTGATAGGTCGCTTAATTATGCAGAGTTTATTTAATGCTTACTCCTTATGATTACAACAAATAATACTACCTAAATATTATTTTAGGTTATGGTGATTTTACCGTTACATATTTCAAAATTTTAATCACAGTACGGTTTCGGTTTATCCTCAACCTTCCTTAGGGCTGTATGTATACTAGACCATAAGTTCTCAACGTGGGCGATAACGCCCCCCTTGTGGAGGTTTCAGACCTTCAGGGGACGGTAGAAGACCAAGAGAAAATTGGGAGGCGTTTCAGACATTCACCGGAGCAGTAGGAGACCCCGAGAAACCCACCCATCCCATCCTATCTTGTCTCACCCCATTAGGTACCAGCCATAAATTACGTCACACTTTAAAATATTTTCCCTATCCCATTATGCCCCCTCCGTTGTGGCAAATATAACCCCATCGTGGTATCCGATTATGCCTACATCCGTCGTGGTATCCCGTTACGCCCCCTCCGTTGTGGCAAATGTAACCCTGTCGTGGTGTCCCATTACGCCCCCTCCATTCGGATTCACGAATTAGGGGGCGCTAGAAATAAAAATATTCTCGAAGTGGGCGGTGGGCAAAAAAAGGTTGAGAATCTACACAACCAATGTAGCACAGATGATTAGCCTAAAAGTTGCGTGGTTGAGAACGCCAATCGTAATCTTCTTCATCTTCTTTCGTAAGGTAAGGGGTGAAAGGGAGACATCTCCGCCTACGAGCCAGTCTATGTCCTCTGGACCTGTCCCTGTGGACCTTATCAATCCAGCCGGGGAGTGAATGGAGCGGTCATTCGGTGGTCCCCACCGCACCGCATTCACACATCGCAAACTCTTTAAGGCCCCATCTACGCATCACGTGGGCACGATGGTTATGGAGCACCTTATCCTATTGATGGCGGACCATAGTTTACGAGGCAATGAGAACCCGTACCGTCTCTCAGTGTGGTCTTATATGAAAAATTTGGATGTACCGTCAAATATGAAAAGAAGACTTATTGATACAGCTTTGATGAAGGCTCTGGCTGAACCGAAACCAGTTGATGTTTTATGGTACTCAATGTGATTTTCGAATAATTTATTTTGGTCAAACTTCTTCAATATTTACTTTTTATAAGCTAGATAATTATTTTCAATGTGTCCTTTCATTTTTGGTAAATTTACTTTCATTTCTTTTACATTAACTCCACACAGGAGGTTCTAAATAAAATAATTTCCCTCAGGGCCTGTGTCATCTTTGGGGATGCTGTGCGGAGAGTGTTTTTGTGTCTGTCTTGAAGATACCCATATTGTAAGAGGGAGCAAAAACAAAGGCCGTTTTATCGTTTATCTCCAGAGTTCACAGTTCTAGAAGTGGTAGATGCTTCGTGCAATTAGGACTCTTGTATAGTATTAACTTTGAAAAAAAGTTTAAAATGCATATTCATGTCTTATCACATTGTCACCTTGTGCCCAATTACTAGTGCTTACAACCTGCTTAACCTGAGCCACCCCATTTTTTATTTCAATTGAACAAAAATACGTTATAAATGTGGCTGTTTCATGAAAGTAATTGTAGCCTGTTATGCTAAGCTACCAACTCTAAATAAATTTCAATGAATTTTAAATTCAAAAAAGAAAATGCTTTTAAAATTTTACAACGCCAGAATGATTCACGGATTTTCGGCGTTACATTTCGAAAATACGCGTTTCTTAGAAATGATTTGTTATTTTTTTATCAAAGCTCTATAAAAATTCGACGAACTTCCTTAAAAAAAAACCTTCAAAATGTCCAAAAAATGCTAATTTTACAGTTACATACAAATAATAAGAGTACACATAAGTAACATTGAAATTTCTTGAAATCTGGCTTTTCCTTGAGGTGGGGATGAGAAAGAAAACGGAGAAAAATAAGAACAAGGAGTTTGGTATTAGCTGGTTAGTCAGATGTGTTAACGCCAATTTAAGCAACGTTTCGATCATGAATAGTGGTATATCACCGGGTCGATACTGAAAGTATCTACAACTACTTTATCAGCCATCAATTTTCTTTTGCACTTCCAGAGTGAAGCCTTCAGAAATTTGGCCTATTTTTCAGATGGTCAATATATTTCCACTTTACAATAAAATGCAAATAAATGGAATATTTGTAAATGTATCCAAAAACTAAAAACTGTTTTTGAAAGGTGATGAAATAAGCTTCCAAGCTTTGTAATTTGAAATAAACATATAATTTTTTAAATACAAAAATTTTGCACACAAACATAAGAAGTTCTAAAAATGGCTCCCCTTACGTTTTTTCTAACTAAAGTTACTGATAACGAAGAAAAATAAAAACACCTACATGTTTTATTAGACAAATGAACTATTTATTTATTTATTTTAAAACAGAAACAAAGAGTACAACAGTTACAGTTTGTCAAATAAGAGTAGAAAATATATGAGGGCTCCACTGTTGATCAAATGGCAATACTAAACACATAACTCGTGGTGTTAAAGTAATGCTCTGTAACCTACATTTTTATAAAAAATTAAAAGGCATAATAGTGGAAAAAATAATTTTTCATTGCAGTATAGATACTCGCCGATCTCAAAATTAGAATTGCATATATGTATATTATTATTATACCTATGAAATTTTGTGTTAACATAATGAAGAATAGCTATAATGTAATCAAATATAAAGCACAGTTTAGAAATTGCCCATATTTATTTAATACTAGATAAAGTACCTAGCGTTGCCTGGGCTTTAGATCAAGTCTCTAATTTTTGATCTGAATATATTTAACTCATTTAGATCTAAAATTAGTATTACTAAAATCACCATTAGTGATTCTTCCTTTCTATCTATTGTTAAATTCAAATATATGTTAAATTAAATTTAAGCAAATCGCTTTATAAATCACATTTTAATCAAATTTATGTCATGAAGAAAAAATGTTTTTTTTAAATGTGGTTTACTGTGTTCTATACATTCAGTGTCATTGCACTTCAAAAAAATATTTGACAGTTAAATTGGTGTTGCCAGTCTACAAATTTAGTAGTTCCAGTTTTTATATTTTCTACTCTTTTTTGACAGACTATACAGTGGTGAAAACAATTTACATTTATTAATTACATGTGACCGCTCCAACCCGGCCAACTACCGCCCCATAGCGATCACATCAGTTCTGTCTAAGGTGATGGAACGTGTGATCAACGACAAACTGCTCACATACCTCGAGAAGAACAAAATTATTAACGACCGTCAATACGGATTCCGGCGGAACCGCTCGTGCGGTGATCTTCTCGCGTATGTGACGCATGTTTGGGGGCGATGCCTGGAACGTTTCGGTGAGACCCAAACGGTTGCACTGGACATATCCAAGGCCTTTGACCGGGTTTGGCACCGAGGACTTGTCAACAAACTGCATTCTTACGGACTTCCCGCATCCTTGTGTACGTGGATTGCCGACTTCTTGAGGGAGAGGTCGATTCAGACGGTAGTCGATGGTTTCACCTCTTCCTCTCACTCGATAAATGCTGGCGTCCCGCAGGGATCGGTTCTGTCTCCAACTCTGTTTTTGTTGCACATCAACGACCTTTTGTCATGTGCACCAATTCACTGCTACGCGGATGACAGTACAGTTCATGATAGCTTTTTGTTTGACAAGCCCCCAAAGGGCTCACAAACTCCAACAGCTCGTAAGGCTTTGAAGCAAAGAATGGACGGTTACCTCGAGAGTGTTTTCTCTTGGGGTAAAAATAATCTCGTTGGATTTAATGTTTCAAAGACCCAATCTTGTCTGATTACGTCTAAAAGGGATCGCAATGAAAATCTAGTCTCTTTCAACGGAAGCAATCTTCCGAACAGGCCCTCCATTGATTTGCTTGGTGTAACCCTAAGTGACCAGCTCAGGTATGGGGGCTCCATCGAAGCCAGAGTAAAGTTAGCCTCCCAAAAACTGGGCATACTGTACAGGGCCCGCAGATACTTTAAAAGTACACAACTGCTAACCCTGTACAAATCGCAAGTGCGCCCCACGGTTGAATTTGGCAGCCACCTCTGGTCTGGAGCTCCAAAATACCTGAAAAATACCCTCGACTCTGTGCAGAAACGGGCGGTCCGTTTGATAGATTCTCCCATCTTAACAGACGGATTGCAATCTTTAGAGCACAGGCGTCGGGTGGGAATGCTATCCTTGTTCTACCGGTATTACAATGGAAGATGCTCCGAGGAACTAGCATCATTGATCCCTTCAGCACCGGTGCATAGTCGGGAAACACGCCAAACGCGTGCCCAACATTTGTACACAGTTGACATTAGTCACATGAGAACGGGTCGTTTCTTCGACTCGTTCTTATGTTCAACAGCTCGGCTGTGGAATGATTTGCCGGCCTCTGTGTTTCCTCCTTCCTACAACATGGGTCTCTTCAAGACCAATGTTCATTCCTTCCTCTCCTCAAAAAGACCCTCCACACAGCATCCCAGATGACATAGGCCCCGAGGGAAATTATTTTCCTCAGGGCCTCCTGTGTGGAGTTAATGTAAAAAAAAAAAAAAAAAAAACATTTCATGGTTGGTACCTATGATGTGTTTCTCTGTAGTGTCTTATTTATGGTATGTAAATTAAGTAAATCACCGGGAGATGTGCTTAGTGGGAAGGTTGTGTGTGATATGCATGTATGTATGTATGTATGCGCATTGAACAAATTATATTATTGACACGAGATGCTCTTTTTAAATTTAGGCGGTAAATCGGAGAAAATGATGATGTTAGAATTTAGACCAATTATATTGGACGTATGAAGAGCAAAATTGATTGGCGAATTACTTGCTGTATTTGTCTTGCAATTAAACGTGTGGAATAGTTCTGTATGGCGTGTACGTCTTAAGGGTATTTTTATTTTTTTTTACATGAGCTCCACACAGGAGGCCCTGAGGAAAATAATTTCCCTCAGGGCCTATGTCACCTTTGGGGTTGCTGTGTGGAGGGTTTTTTTAAGGAAAGTAATGAGAGGAGAGTTCTGGGAAGGAAAAGGGTTTAAGGGGTGGGTAGGATGGGGGTTCAGTATGTCCTGGTCATCTGCCTCCAAGACCTAGACAAAACTCACCCCATGAACCCGGGCACCCCTGCTAAATCACCAAACGTAGCGAACCACTTGGGGTGACCTATTTTTTTATTAGTATCTATAGCAAAATTTGTACATAATGTATTTATAAATTATATTATATTAAGGTATTATAAAGTTTTTTTTTTCACAGTCCTCCTCACTAGGGTTTCCTGTTCTGAGGCGGCCTGTAGTTTTTCCACATTTGTATTTAGTATCTAGTTGTCTTTACATGGTCTTCAGTATGTTTGATAGTTCATTTTCGCTTTGCTCTCTCAACCATATTTTTTCTTTTGTTTTAAATTTATTTATTTCTGTTATTTTTTTTTGTTTGAGTTGGTAGAGCGTTGTATAGTTTTGTCGCATTGAATTTCATATTTCTTTCCCCAAAAGATGTTTTCAAACTGGCTGTAGCTGGAATATTTTAGTTTGTTGCCCTGGTTGTGTATCTATGTTGGACAGTGGAGTATTCTGATATGTTTTTTTTTAATTTTAACTAAAATATTTTTTGCATAAAGTTTTTGTATGTTGTAGACTTGAATGCTTTGGAATAATTCTTCTGTCGGAGTTCTAACCGGTAATTTCAAAATTTTCTTTAGTACTTCTTTTTGGGCTATATTGAGCCGGTTCATGTGAGTGCTCAAGGCAGATCCCCATCCAGTTATCCCATACTCTATTTGTGATTTTTTCAAATGTGTGCGTTCCATCGGAGATTATCATCAATTTCAATACCAAGATATTTGATACTTTTGGAGTGTGCTATGGTAGGACAGTGGCATGATAAGCCTTAATTTTGATAGTTTTCTTGGCATGTATGTAATTTGAGATTAAAGTCATCATCTGGCTGTCCTCTGGCTGTTATAGAAAATGTCAGATATTTTGTTTTATTGACATTAAGTGTAAGGGAATTTCTCTTAAGCAAATTTTGTACGAGACCAAGTCTATGTTCCGCTTCTTTGTAGGTACTTCTCCAATCTTTTTCGTTGAATACAATTACTGTATCATCAGCAAAGCTTATGATTTTTCCTCTCGGTCCTAGGCTACCGATATCATTTATGTATATTAGAAATAATATCGGTCCTAGTACGCTTCCTTGCGGTACTCCATGGTTGATTAGGAGAGGTTTGCTTTTTTTCTTGTTCATTTGAACGCTCTGTGTACGCTCCATCATATAGCTTTTTAATAAGTTTAGAGTTCTATTTGACATACCAATTTTTGAAAGTTTTGCAAAAAGGATTTTGTGATCTATTGTATCAAATGCCTTTTGTAAGTCTATGAAGATTGCCAGTGTTTTTTCTCCTCTGTCTAAACTTTTTATGATCATATCTGTAATTGTTTCTATGGCGTCACCAGTACTTAGATTCTCCGTAAATCCGTACTGTGTTTCTGATAATATTTTATTTTCTTCTAAGTAGGATAGGAGTTGTTTTTTTAATATTCTCTCCAATATTTTTGAAAATGTATTGAGTAGGCTTATTGTTCGATAGTTGTTTATGTCATTTTTACATCCTTGTTTATATATTGGTATTACAATAGCTTTTTTGAAAGCTGTGGGGAATACGCTTTCAGTTATAGCCATGTTTACTAGATATGTTAGAGGTACGATAAGTTCTTTACAGAGAAATTTTATTGCATTTGTTGTTATCAAGTCTTCCCCGGAAGATACATTTGATTTTAGAGAAGAAATTGTATTTTTGATTTCATCAGCTGTGATTTGTTTAAACTCGAGCTTTTTTCCTTGCTCAGGAGATTCATTTGTTTATACTGCTTCATCACATTGCGTAGCTTATTTTGCTAAATTAGATCCTATATTTATGAAGAAGTTATTGACATATTCAAGAATTTCGTCAGGATTCTCAGCGTATTTCCTGGGGACATTGTTTATATTCAGCTCGTCAATTGATGTGGCGTTGGTAGATTTAGTACTAGTTATTTCATTTATTATTTGCCACATCTTACGGGGATTTTGTTTACAATCATATATTTGTTTCTTATAGTAAGTTTCTTTTGTATGTGTAATTACTTTATTGCATATGTTTCTAAATCTTTTGTAGTATCTTAACAAGTTTATATAGTGTGGATTATTTTTTAGCTTCTTGTGTAACTCGTCTCTTTTTCTTATGCAGTTTATAACATTCTGTGTGATCCATGGTTTAATGTGTATATTTTTATGTGAAATTTGTTTTACAATTTTTAAAGTATTAGAGAAAATGTTTTGCTGTATGAGTTCTAAGAAATAATTCGATGCTTCATTTGTATTGTCTATACTTTGTAGATTATTCTAATCGGTACATTGTAGATTTTGTTTAATGACATTCCAGTTGGTTTGTGTTTTTTCTGTTGTTAGCGGTCTTTCCATAATTTTATTTGGTTTGTTTATTTTTATTGAAAGCAAAGTTGTATGATGATCAGTAATAGTCGAGTTAAATACAACATTTTGAGTAATTTCTTTTGTTTTACTCATAATATGGTCTATGCAGCTTTGTGTGTCGTCCACTTTTCGAGTAGGTACATTTATTAGGCTTTCCAGTCCATGGGAGGCTAAAATCTGCAGATATTGTATTTTTTTGGGATGTCCATTTTCTAGTATATTTATATTTACATCTCCAATAAAAAATATGTTTTTTCTGTCTTTCAGTAGGCAGAGTTCTTCGTCTATCGATTTAAGGAATGGGTCTATATTACTTGTTGAAGGAGACCGATAGACTGCTAATATAGCCTTTTCTTTACCGATTTTAATTTTTAAACAATTGGCATTTGCAACAATAATTTCCTCGACTTCAGCTTTTATTTCGTTTTCTTATGTATACAATTACACCATCATTTTGTTTTATGTTATTCAAACTTGAGTAGGTTGTATATCCAGCTATTTCCAAATTCAAGTATTTCTGGTTTATCCAACACTCAGTAATAATTAGAATATGTAGATTGATACTTAAATATTTCATTAAAATTTGCAATTCATCAAATTTTTTTCTGATACTTCTTATATTTTTGTGCATTGTATTGAAGTAATTATTGTTAAAATTTGATAGATCACTTGGTTCCGTGGTAACAATAGTGTCAGTCATTTTTATTTTACTTTTCTAATTATTGTTACGCCGTTCCTTTTAATTTATACAATTTTTTTTAAATCGTCTACGTGTCTAATGTATATTAATTTTTCATTCGGCATTCTTCCTACCATAATTTTTCCATCCTTGAACCATATGTATGCATAGTTTTTTTCTTTTGCAGTTTGTTTCGTTCTCCATAGTAGTTCCTTATGGTAAAAGCTTATCTCTTCCGCAATGTATATGGTTTCAGTGGATATATCCCTAATTTTTGCATAATCAATATTTTTTTTATTTTGTATAATCTTGTCTCTGACTATTTTATCAGTAAATTGCACTAATATTTTAGGTGGTGCATTAATACGTCTGTCAGGTATCCTGTTTACCTCGATTATTTTTGCATATTTTAATTCCACTCAATTTACCACTTCAATTTGTTGTTCCCCATTTTTTTGAGGAATGCCCGCTATGTCCATATAGTTAGAGCGGGTTTTGTACTCCATATCTGCAATTTTTATTTCAAGTTGTTTAATTATGGTGTTTTTCTCCTGCTGCTCTTTTTTAATCATAATAAATTCATTTTCTATTTTTTGTTTTGTAGGATTGTTATCTCTAGTTTTTTAATTAGTTCATCATATTGTGTGCTCATAAATTCGATGCTTTTCTGGTTGTCCAGTGTTTGCTTATCTATTTTAGATATAATTTATTTTTTCATGGATTCTATTTTTTTTCTTCGATAATTTGTAATATCTTCTCCGTGTTTAATTTGTCTTCATTTTCAATGATGGCTCCCTTTCCTCTTGTATTTGCCGTTTCAGTTATTTTTTATTTAATTTTTTTATTATATTAATGTAACAACCTGCCCCTTTTTTATTTTGAAGTAGTGATACAGTATCTATGATGACAAAAATTTGGGTTTTTGTCTATGGTTAATTTTACTGTCACTTTTATTTTATTTCTTAGAGTTTTGTGGATTTCTCATCCGTTCTTTGGGGTTTCGGATATTATATTGATTTTTTTATAATTTAATGCACGTTTTAGAAAACCTTTACACACAGTTCACTCACTTTTTACATAGATAATCACGATAAACAACTGGATATACTTATTAGCATATGTGCGTATTAGTTATCCATAGATTAATTGGCAGAGGTGTTGGTTATCCAATAAAGGTATGTTAAAATTAATGGAAATTAATTAGGGAAAGATGTTCATTACGGTTAATGGTATTATTTAAAATTTTGTGTATAAATGTCAAATCAGCTATTGCTCGCCTTTGTTTTTTTTTCAATTATTTCTGGCTTTCACCCTTCAAGGGTGTTCTAGGCCATAATTTATAATTACAGAGAAAGGAAAGGTGAATTTATATATTAATTTTATTTAAATGTGCAAATTTCAGAATTTTATGGAAGATTGAAATTGATTGCAAAGTTTGAAATGTGCATTCAAATTTATTGTTAAATTTGAATGAAAGATATTTTACAAATTTGTTTTGAATATGTTCTATGCTATCTATGTATATATACATAGATAGCATATATACCCCCCCATACACACAAGCCTTGCTTAATTATGGGGGTACATCAAATATATCTACCATGTAATTAAATACTGTATAAAATTTATTTGTAATTTATGTACCTTCTATTACTAATAAAAAAATTAAAAAAAAAAAAAAAAAAATGTATACTTTGTACTGCGGGTTGCAGATTGGCGAGGCACATTCCAGATTCCAGTGTACTTCTGACTAGAGCAAAATATAACATTACTACTGTACGCGGTTACTGAACAGTACTGAACACTTTACTTATACGGAGAACAAAACCAAGCATTTTATAAGACCTGTGAACGATTGAGTCGATGTGCTTATTAAATATAATATGTTTGCTATCAAGGTAAACACCAAGATCTGTACATTCCATTTATTATTTGAAAGAAATAAAAGTTATTGTCACCTTACTTTTTTATCTTTCGTCTGAATACCGCAAAAGACTCCACAATTCCACAACTGCTTTCAACCGTCTGGAGCCAGTGAGGAATGGAGGGAAAGGAAATCGAAAAGTGGGGAAGTACCTGGCTATTCAGATCTTGTCACCAAACGCGGCCAAAGCCATTTCATTTCAATTCTATATGGAGGTCTTACTCCAGGGTGATACTGAGAGAATATTTCACTGCGGAACGTGCCGCAAATATACCTTGTATTATTTAATAGCGAAATAATACAAATCAAATAAAATATACTTGCGCACGCTGGGATTTGAACAAGTGACCTTCGGATTTGCTAGTTTAAAGCCTTACCCCTCGACCACATTAACATCTGAGTAACGTTAATTTTATATCCATTTAAAACCATTCAGATGCAGTACCTATCTATCTTGCTGATTGCTTTCTCATATTTATCTTCTGCAATACAAAATAGTTTATTATTTATTTATTCATTTGATATAATATCTTACATTTCAAATACAATTCAGCAATGTTGGCCTCACTGGGTAGCTTACCTGTGCTGAGTGCTGAGGCCTCCATTTTATAAAAAACAAAAAATTATAATACATTAAAAATAACACAAATATAATGCTGCATAAAAAAAAGTAAGCTAAAATTAAACTAAAAATAAAGATAAATAATTAAGGTATAATTATAAGTAAAATGAATTATTTTATTACTTAAATAAAATTAAAATCGGTGTTTATTATGTGTTGTGTGTTTGTGAGTGATGTGTGTTTTATATTGGTTTTGTGTGTTACGTGTATTTGTTTTATTCTTATTTTGTTACTAGCTTTTTCCCGCGGCTTCGCTCGCATGGTATTAGGGGATTTCCACTCAGCCTCCTCCACCTTCCCTCTCCCCACTCCACTCCCCCCATCAATCCCTTTCCCCCTCCACCCACCCCTCCACCCACCCCTCCCCCCACCCCTCCCCCCACTCCACTCCCCCCCATCAACCCCCCCTCCCCCCTCCACCTCCACCCACCCCTTCCCCCACTCCTCCCCCCTCCACCTTCCCTCTTCCCAAACCACTCATCCATCAAACCCCCTCTCCCTCCCCCTCCTCACCCACCCCTCCCCCACCCCACACCCTCCCCACTCCACATCCCCCCACCTTCCTTCACCCCTCCCCCTTCCCTTCCTACCCTCCCCCCTCTTCCACCCCACTCCACCTCCTCCACCTTCCCTCTCTCCACTCCACTCCCCCTCTCCCCCCACCCACTGCTCCCCTCACCCCCTACCCCTCCACATTCCCTTTCCCCACACCTGTCCCCCCTATCAACCTCCCTTCCCCCACCCCCTACCCCTCCCCACACCCTCCTCCATCCTTCCCCTTTCCCCTTCCTTCCCTCTCCCTCCCCTAACCCCCTCCCCCCACCCTCCTCCCTCTCCCCTTCCACTCTCCATCAACATCCTCCCAACACCCCCTACCCCCCTCCCCACTCCCCCCACTCACCTCTCGCATTCCACACATTCATTCCCGGTACATTCAGTTTTCCAACTGCTCGCATGCCACCTATTATAATTTCATAATTGCAGAACTCAACGGTAGTTTTATACAAAGAAACGAACAAAAAAAATAATTATCCAATTAGGTTCAGTCGTTCGGGTTTATGCGATTTCATACATTTCGGTGATTAATTTTTAGAGATAGTTATTAAGTACAAATTATTATTCTTCTTTTTACATTCTACCAAAATATCCAGTACGGCAGTTTTATATTTAAAAAAATCGATACCTGTCTATCCAATTAAAACAATAATTGTAGTGTGATAGAAAATGTCAAAATTAGAGAATGACATTTTGCAAAAAGATTCTTTAAAAAAATCTATTTTAGAAAATATTTAAATCAGCGAATTTATTTGAAGTACCTACTTCAATAATAATTTGAATCGATTAAAGAATTATAGATATCTTACTAATCGTGCCACCAATTGCAATTTTTTCATACAAATTTCATAATGCCAGAGCT
The DNA here is from genome assembly GCA_929108145.2 of Limnephilus rhombicus. Taxonomy (NCBI): domain Eukaryota; kingdom Metazoa; phylum Arthropoda; class Insecta; order Trichoptera; family Limnephilidae; genus Limnephilus; species Limnephilus rhombicus. Next base: position 22,141,749 of record OV815287.1, on the reverse strand, counting down.
CTGAGCTATAGCCTATATGTTTATATTATAGTAAAGTTTCATTAAAATCCATTCGGTAAAGTAGGAATTAGTATTTTATACATATTTGAATTTTAACATCAAAGGGAAGCCCATAGTAACCTAATTAAAAAAAAAAAAAAAAAAAACATCGTTTCCAAGGCGATAATTGGCGTTTGCAATAAATCGATTTTGTTAGCGACAGAAAACGTATGATAAATAATTTCATAACGCCAGAGATTATTCATAACGCCAGAGCTTACCAATATATATAGCCTTTAGATCCCGCAAATAATGTAGCTTTCTATTAGTGAAAGAATTTTTTAAATCTATTCAGTAGTTTTTGCGTGAAAGAGTAACAAACATACATCCATACAAACTTTCACCTTTATACTATTAGTAGGATTACATTTTGGTAATATTGTCTTTTTTGTTCTTTAATCCATTTTTTTAAATTTTGAGTATGAATTTATTTTTGTTTTCTTCCATTTTATTTTCAATGGTACTCGTAAGATTGTTGAATGCTCTTATAGCGTGATGTTCATAATGCATTTGTCCAAAGCTTGTATTTACCGTCGGAGGTTTTATATTATTTTTGTAAGATTGTCTAACTGGTTTGTTAGAGATATTTTGTGTTTGTTTGAGTTTGTTTTTTTGGTCAAAAATGTAGTTTAGTAGTGTTTTAACGTATAATTGGCGTATATCTAATACGTAACAACTTTTGAATATTTTATCTGTATCAGTTAGTCTGTTTTTTAAGTATTACCTTTAAGACTGTTTTCTGCGCGATTTCCAAGTGATCCATAGCTGGGTTTGTTGCTCCTCCCCAGACAATTATTCCATATTCTATTATTGATTGATTGACAATGTGCAAAATTTATTTTTAATTTTCATAAAGCATTTGTAATGTTTTTAAAATGCAGACGGTGTGTGCCGATGCCAGACCACTTGTGCATTATAATGCATATTTTTGCTATCCCAAAAAAAATTGAAAATTCACAGGCTTGCTAGCAAGATACAAAATACAGAAATTATTTTCTTGAATTTAAAAATAACCAAATTTTTAATCTTTGAATAATTTAGTAGCAGAATGCCTCTAATGTATGTAACCCAGCATCCATGCACACGAGGGCTTCGTATTTGGTTATAAATGTTACGTAATTTGACTAATGACATCGTTAGTCGGAGGTTTTTTAGTTTGTGTTTGTTTCCGCAATCTTCTGGCGGCGCAAACATATGTCGGGGAATGTATGGAGAATTTATATAAATCCGCACAAAGGCCGCGTTTCAGGCCTCGAGGCGTGCGAGAGGTCACCGGAGGCTGCGTTCGCACGATGCGCTACGTGCCACAATTTATTCACATGCGTCAAAAACGTCTGAGCTGTACGCTGTATACAATATATACACTGTTTCGTGTCTGAAAACTAGTGGCACAAGCGGGACACTAGTAAATCTACATCGCATAAAGCACTCAAAAAAACCTTTTTTCTTTTCCTTTTTTCCTTTTTTTCAGCAACTAAAGGGTTTAAAAACTTTTGGAGCTGAGTCCAAGCTTTTAAAAGCATTTTTAAATGCAATACAATGCCCACTACACTAAAACAACTACTAACTACAAATAATGTAAAATTCTTACACCAAACGCTAGCAAGTTAACTCTTTTCATTGGCTTAGAAATACAGTTTATACAGGGTTTTAAGAGACGTGCTTGACTCATTTTAACCAGTAATTCCTGATATTATTTGGAGTAAAAAATACATATCAAATTTTGGTCTTCGGTGACTTATTCGATGATTTAAAAAAAATATATATTTTTCTTTAAAATAAAAATAAAATTCAAATGCCGCATTTAGCAAGCTCATGCAACCTTTATCCACGTGAAAAAGATGTTCTGCAGTCATGATCTCAACCTTGAATAATATTTTATGGAATGAAAGCATGGACGCTCACTGAAAAACTAATTAGGCGACTTGAGGCATTCGAGATGTGGATCTACAGAAGAATACTAAAAATACGCACGAAGGACAGGGTTACGAATAAAGGTGTTACGGTTCGGATGAATAAAGAAAAAGATTATTAAAACTATAAAAATCAGAAAATTTCAATATTTTGGACATGTGATGAGACTTCCAGAGAAGTTCGAGATCTAGAATCTCAAACTTCTCTGGATGTCTCTATTTCCCTATTCTCGCAAATAAAAGGGAAAGATTGCCGGAAGGCGGAGCCCTGGAAGAAGGAGAACCTCATGGCTGAAAAACCTTAGATAATGGTTTGGCCAGTCTACTGTAGAGCTGTTCCGGGCCGCAGAAAACAAAGTCCGCATAGCCAACATGATAGCCAACGTTGAAAGGACAGGGCACAAGAAGAAGAAGAAGTCGTCACTGGTCACTCAGCCAAGTAACCGCCCGCCTTCTTGCCCCGCCCCCGACTGTCCAATATCTATTTTTTATGTTTTCGTAGAAAATAAAACATCAAAATTGTCACCGGAGATAAAAATTTCGTATACATTTTTACTCCAAATAATGTCAGGAATCACTGGTTAAAGTAAGTCAAGTACGTCCCTTAACACCCTGTATAGTAGTTTTTACAAAGTTATTTGTTTTCATTTTATTAAAGTCAAGAACGTCCTTTAACACTCTGTATATTACAAGTTATATTGTACCCTGTATGTTACTATTTTGTTAAGCCATTACATGATATTTATTTTTATTAACTCAGGTACGTTAATAAAACGTTATGCGAAATTCTAGTAATGCAACATTGTCTTAAAAACAAGTCTAGAGTTGTTCAGACAGTATTATAACTTTAAATAAATAAAAATAATATTTAAAATATCTACAAAACATTATATCACCGAACCAAACATATACCAACTCATAAAAAAACTTAATTTCTTGACCGTCCCTTCTTTTTCATTCTGTACAATATTTATACTTTCACGTTAACTAACGTATCTCCTATTAACGTAAAGTTCTACTTTTTCAAGTATTTCAGTTGCTTCCCAAAATACAATCTTTTTTTAACTACCATGTCTAAAAAAACATTCGAAAACCTCAGCACAGGTTCTCCTAGTGAGGTGTTAAAAAACAATATAATATTTCAATCATTTACAAATGAAATACATTATTTTTAATTTAATGTAAAATAACACAAAATCTATGTAATTAAAAATGTATTTTTCCTGTGGTATTGATGGCTTAAGTATCATGGTATACAAACATCATGTTTCTGTATTGGCTGGTCCCATATCTCACATTGTTAACCTTAGTTTTAAGAGTGGCATATTTCCTACTCATTGTAAGAATGCTAAGGCTGTACCTCTTTTCAAAGGTGGGGATCATCTAGAGGTTAACAATTACAGACCCATATTTTTGCTCAATACTCTCTCAAAATTGATAGAAAGATTGGCCAAGCCCCCCCCCCCCCCCCCCCCCCCCCACCCCCCTCCTCCCACCGGCACTGGCAGCTGACACATTGCACCTGCATCCTGTCAGAGTCGATCGATCGGAGTCTAATAATATTGAGGTAGATCGCCAGCAGTTCAAGTTTGAGCACCCCTGATATAAGGTATATTTGCAGCACGCTCGAGAGTGGAATATACTCGCAGTACCGCCTTGATAAAAAAAAACAATTCAGGTTGTGTGAAATGGTTTTAGCCGTGTTTGGTGACCAGATCTAAATAGTCGAGCCCCACACCTTCAGCCTCACAGTATGACCCCTGTCACTTTTAAAAAAGTGAGATGATTATAAGCAAGAATTTTTGCAAATAAGTTCATTATATTTCACAAGGAGTTGACCCCTGTCAGTATCTGCATTTCATTCCGTCAATCTGGGTACGTTTTTTCTCCATTTTGCTCAAATCCATTCGACAAAAAAAAACTTTCTAACTAGACGAATAATATTATTAAATCCGATTATCCTCCTCATATCACGCATGATTACAAGAGAAAAGTCTTCCTAATTTGAAACAATTGATTTTGCAGTTAGATGTTGAAGGTAGGTGTTTCTAGGGGACGCTCACGCCGAGAGTACCTGGAGGACCTGCTGGTGGACGTGCGCTGCTCATCGTATGCAGACTTCAAAAGAGCCGCACAAGTCAGGGAAGAATGGAAGAAAAGAATAGAGGAAATTGCTGCAAACCAATCCCAGGATTGAAACCAGAGAGAGAGAGAGAGAGAGATGAAGATGGTTTGCGTTCGGAATCGCGCTACTGAAAACGCGTCATCTGAATAGGGAATGACAACGTCCGTGACACCGGATCGTAGCTTCCCTCCACCGCGTGTCTGTCATAAGTTTGCCCATCTAATTTTTCTCTCAGAGTTTGACGCTTTTTACGCTGTTTATTTTATTACCCAACTCCTGAAGGATACACAATAAAAATGTCCCACGCCGCGAATATGATTCAGAGTCGACATTTGGGATATTGATGGACAGCACGTAGCTTTGAATAAGGTTTGATCAGGCTCGGCTTCCACCCCTGGATCCCCCACTACCCTCCCCAGGGCGAAGAGCGGATATTACACCATGTATCTGGGTGAAAAGGGCAGTAAATAAATATTTTGTAAGGTTTATCTCCAAGCATCCAGTTTTACTGCCGCCGGAGCTTACGCGCCAGAATCAATAACACTAATTTTCAGCTCTTCGTGTTCACGTATTAAGTTGCGCATTTTCTAGTTACATAGTTGGTATTAAATCGACAGTGGAAATGTAGCTTCGCTTTAAATAAATAAATATACAATAAATAAAAAACGTTTATTCGTCAACAGATGTTTTTTTTTTTTGCAATATACATTTTTTCTTTTAAGATTGATTCTATTGATGAAAAGGTCACTGTTCAGCTACAATTCAGGATTCCCCTGGAAATCAGCTGATTGTCAGCATTGCCTCCAATTAAAATAGAAAAAAAAATTTAATTTAAATAAAATAAATACAATTAAATTAAATTACATAAAAAATAATTATGAGTAATTCAACGCACACAATATAATAGAATAAAAATAATAGAAATTAACATTAAAATAAATTAAATATTTAATTAATAATGTAAATCGGAGTTCGAATTAAAGCCAATAATATTAATATTAAAACTAAAATACAAAATAAAATCGATTCAAATAAAATATAATCAAATCGAATTCAAAATAAAATCACATCAATTATAAAATATAATCAAAATAAATTATGTGATCAATTCATAAATAAATAAAAATAACAATGTAAAAAATAATAAAATATAATAAAAAATGTAAAAATGTAATGTATGCTTTCATTGCCATACTTTTTTATGAACGACAATAGATAAAGAAACAACATGAATCGGCACATACTCCTATTATTTTTTATTAAAAGCAAAACATGTGTTTTTCTGTCACACGTCGCCACTGGGCACAATCTAGCGCATCACATCGATAAAGCGCGTATCACGTGATCCTTTGTAAAGTGTTACCACACAATCAATGCGATCAATGCGACGTATGATTTTGTCGAACATTTTTCCTCCTCCCCACACACTAAAAATCTAATCAACCAACATATTATATAATATCTTATCCAATTCGGACGATTATTCATTGAAAATATATTTCACCTCGATTAATTCCTAACACTTTCTTCATATCATTTTGAAAGTATTACAAATTAGTCAATTATTATTTTGCTTTTTATTTTTTCCGTTTTTTCACTAGTAGCAACTCCACCTAGTAACAAAAAAACCTTAATTTACGCGTTCTGCGAGCATTTCAATTTGAGTGTTAATATCTATGCACATCCCAATGGCAATTTCTTAAAGTAATTTTTTGTTAACTCTGTAAATGTTTCAAATAATAAATAAATTAATATAGTACCTACTTACCCGAAAAACAAAAAAACGACCAGTATACAAGTTCTTTACATGAAGAGGTTACGAAGTCGAGCCTTTACCCGGTAAAAATGTATCCAACAATATTCTCATTCCGAGAAAATTGGAAAAAACGAAACCTGTTTGACAGTTTCATAACATTTAATATTTGAAATGCAAATAGTTCTTAATAGTTCTTAATATTTTTAAAGCAATTGTTATAAAGTTGAAATTTATGTTTTTATTTAAAGGTAAAATAATCTGCTTCATTGTAGATGTAACTTCAATGGCAGTTCTTGACAATAAGTCAATTTTTTTCAATACCCAGCATTGTCAATGCTGTGGGTCTTTATGAACACCGTTTACAATACAAAATTATGATTGAATATTAGATTGTAATGTATAATTTAAGGATTACTAGATTTAAGATTCTATGTTTAAGTGTGATTACTCTTATTTGGAATAAGTTTTCAGTTTACAGAATGGTTGCATCGTAAACCCACTGTCCGGCCCTACACGCACGATAGGCGCGATTGGGGTTGCGATGCACTCATTCGGTGGAAGAATATTTGCTTAAATTTTTTTTTCTCTCTCTGTTTACTGCATTATGTATTTGATTTTTATTGATTATTTTTATTTTTGTTTTTGTTACTAGATAATCCTCGGGACCAACCTAGCCAGCTTAGGGTTAGTAAAGTTATTGGTAGTATTATTTGAGGGCAAACATTTTTGTGGGAAGGGGGGTATTGTTATGAAGCGATTTTATAATTATTAATCTCAACTAAACAAGTACTTGTTTAGTTAAGTACTTGTTTAGTTGAGATTATGTTCGATAATGTTGACGGCACTTTTGGCAGGATCTTGTCGATGGAAAAAAGGAGGGGGTAAAGTTCCGTTCACTCTAGTTTTGGGAGCGTGGTGCGGCCGCTGTCATAATAACGCTAATTGGTTTGATATAGTGTGATGGAAGTCATACGGGCCAAGTGAATGGCGTGTCGATATTCTAAAAACGTTTCAACGTGATCATCCGCGTAAAACGCGAGTTTTTCTGGACGGGCTGATGGAAGCCCTCGTGTAAATGCCCGTTGGCTTGTAAACGGGAATTGATCGGAAAGCATCGAATAGATCGTACCGTTAATTATACGTTGCGCCCGCGATGGACATAAACCGCAGCTAGCGGATTCCCGGCGGGAATGTTTTTAATCACCATATCAGATGCACGCTGCACGCCGAGCCCCTGATAAAAACAGCCGCCAACAGGTATTGGGAGACAAACGTTCAATCATTGAAGGCTGATGAAGGCCCCTGAGCTCCGAGGGTCATAGGATTTCTTCCCGGGTTAGCGTCCGCTAACGAGCCCCCCCCCCCCCCCCCCAGAAGCCACGTAGAGGAGAGGACAAATCGTCACCACGAGAAGGCATCTGGACCTTCCCGCCTGCCTGGCTACGTCAATTTTCGGTTAATACATGGTTATATTACTACTCTAGAACCTGTTTCCTTTGTAGAAAACCTTTTTTATCGAATCCCTTTTCAGAGATGCCATTAAAAAACATATGCCCACGCTCTAGAGAGGAGTTTTCAGGTTCCACGGCAGTTTGACATACCTTGACCTCAGTGTCACGGCTTGACATCCAAGGTTCCCAAAGGAGAACCAAAGTCAATCTGTGGCATTCCTATTTATTGTCCTAGTTATACAAATAATAATATTTAGTCACATATGACTAGCCGGTAACATGCGTTATAAACAAAAATAATTCACATTTATTGTAAAATTTAAAATATACTGCAAAAATGGGAAAAATAATAAGCTGGAATAGGTAGGTAAAATCTATAAATACAAATGTTGTTTTAAAAAGTTTTGATTTGTTTAAAAAGTTTTAAAAGGATGTGCAATTTGTTACCTTGACCCTATGGGACTCATTCATTCAATATAACAAAACGCGTTTAGCGAGTTACGCATTATCTATTTTTAAATACTATTATGTTAGTTGAGTGAAATCCATGTTTGGAAAACTTTCCACGTTTTTCTAAATATTGATATCCCGAACTGGAACAAAAAACTCTGTCATAAAATATATTATTAAATCCTTGATCAAACCTGTAGAGGCATTAAAGGAATTAAAATGAGAATTTCCATCGCAATGTGAGAATCCCAAAATTGTGCGGCTTGGGTCGCCCACTCCGGCAGTGTCAATCGGAGATATTTGTCCTAAAGGCTCAGGCACGACCACCGAATAGATAAACACAAGAAGTGTATTTGTCCACATTGAACGCTTGGAATATTTAAAAATGGAAAATAAAAGAGGGTTTATGGCCAGGTGTTTGACAGAAATTGAAATATAACATTTTCATCGAATGGCCACTGAGTGCCATTTTGTTTTTTTTTTGTATAATAGTAAGGTCCCCGTTAAACGCTGACAAGCTTAGCAAGATGATAGTTGTCCTCTTCTGCCGATCACAATTTCAAAAGCTGAAACGAACTTAGTTTACCGAAGACATTTCAACTTTCAAAAGAATGAAATAGCCATGTGATGGCAATGTTACATGTAAATTTCTGTGAGCAACTCAGACAACCCGTCCAAAATACCATAAAAAATATAATACAATACCAATAAACAGCGACGGTTATCGAAGGCTAATAAATTATAGACTACTAACGACTAATTTTACATATGTGATTTCAAAATTATTATTATCTACATTACTAACCCATATATCATGCTACCAATATTATGTATACAATAAATCTCTACAGTGTATGTTCATTTGTACTATCGATATATTCATTCACACACTATTTTATATTGAAATCATTATCAAAAGAAGAACGAAACAAATTATTTTTTGCTAGCATTTAAACAAACACCCGAGTAATAATACTCGTCTCCGACTATTATCTGAACATAAAATAAATCTTATTGAAAAAATTAAAACCTACAATTTTAGATATGAACTGGAATCGAACAAGAATACCGTAACACAAATTATGAGCATTATTATTTATTCATTTTTTCGTAGAATTATATATACATATTTTATAACACCTAAATAAATGCAATGGAAAATTTTAACTTAAACGAAATTGATAGAAATTTAAATATAGAAGAATACGTATGTGAAACAGCCAGCGAATGCAATAAAATCTATAACAATATAATAAATAGACTAACAATCTTGCACCTAAACATAAGGAGTATAAATAGAAACATGGATGAACTTATGGAATCCCTAAATACATTATGTTCACAACCAGATTTCATAATACTATCCGAGGGGCACATACATGCAAACATTAATATACCAATCATCCCAAACTACAAACATTACAATACAATTTATCAGATTAATAAAAATAGTGGAATTGTAGTATACGCTAAAGAAAAATTTACTGATATCAATGTTACCGAAATACCCATATACAATGCAAACTGTTTGTCTGTTAATTTTGTTTTAAATAATATGTCATTCAATATAATCGCAATATATCGAACACACAGCTCTGATATACCCCTATTTATAGAAGAATTAAAAAAAATATTATGTATCAAAAACCATCTAAATTGTATCGTAATAGGTGATTTAAATATTAATATTGGTCCAAATAACCACGGTAAAAATAAAAAAGATTATATAAATTTTATGAATCAAATCAACTTTATATCTTGTGTAAATAATTTCGCAAGAGAATTTTCAAACCAATCGCCACCATGCCTGGACCACATATGGAGCAATATTAAACACACAGAAAAAATTAAATCCATTATATGGAAAAATGATATAACAGATCACCATGCCAATTTATTTGTTTATGATTTAAATAAAAACTCAGGATTTAATGACTCTAGAAAAAATATCAAAATAATTTCCAAACTGAACTATTAAAAATTAAATAATAAATTACGAAAGGAATTTTGGTCCTCAATACTAAACTGCCAAAACCCAGACACGTGCGCAAACTTCTTTGAAGAAACTTTAAATTCTCATATCGCAGACTGTACAACCTTTATAAATAATCAACCTAGTTCTAAATTAAGGAAAATCAAACCATGGATTAAACAAGGATTACTCATATCCATCCGGAATAAAGAAAAACTCTTCATACAAACGAAAAAAAAACCCTACTAATACTCATATCAAAAACGAATACAAAGTATTCCGGAACAAACTCATTAGAATTATCAAAGACACAAAAGAAAAATATTACAGGGAGAAAATAATCCTCACAAAAGATAACCCTAAAAAAAACATGGAACACTTTAAACGAAATTATGAATAAAAATAATAAAAATAAGTCAATAATAAATGTCATAAACAATAATAGAACTAAATTAAATGCTATCAGTGAACCAAAAATGTGTGCAAATATTTTCAACAATTTTTTCGCAACCGTCGGTCAAAAACTTGCATATAAAATTGACCAAAATTACAAACCAGATGACATACATGAAGATAAAATAACAACCTTTCAATATTTAAACCGACTATAAAAAAAAATATTGAAAACATAATACAATCACTAAAAAATGGTGCTGCGCCAGTATACGACGGTATAACTACAGAAATTTTGAAAAAATACTGCAATTTCCTAACCAAACCGATTACGCATATATTAAATGTAAGCACTAAATGTGGGATATTCCCGTTAAACTATAAAAAAGCCATTATAATCCCAGTATATAAATCCGGAGATTCAAAGGAAGTAAACAATTACCGCCCAATATTCTTATTATCAAATATTGCAAAAATATACGAAAAATTAATAAAAAACAAATTGTTGATTATATAGATAACCAAAAATGTATTAACCCCAGTCAATACGGTTTCAGAGATAAACTTAGCACACAAGACGCCATTGCAGAATTAACTAAGTTTATTTACAAAACATTAAATAGAGGTAAAAAATGCTTAAGTATTTTCATTGACCTCCGTAAAGCTTTTGATAGTGTCTCACATTCAAAATTAATTAATAAACTTAATAATATAGGAATAACTGGCAAAACTAAAACATGGCTAAAAAGTTATCTCCATCAAAGAACTCAACAGGTAAAAGTAAACAACGAACTAAGTGAAATAGAAAATATAGATTTTGGAATTCCACAAGGAACTGTATTGGGACCTTTACTATTCATATTGTATATAAATGAACTTTTTGAACTTCCTATCATTGGAAACATTATATCTTACGCAGATGATACAGTGATTACTATTGAAGGAAATTCTTGGGTTGAGGTAGAAGTATTAGCTAACAATGCAATTAATATCGTAAAACTATGGTTCGACGAAAACTTATTGACACTAAATGTCGAAAAAACCCATTTTATACCTTATAGCCTAACAGGGAATATCTCAAAAATAAAAATTGCCTTCTTAGGATCGCACCCTGTAACTCAAACTGTATACACATTAGTAGTAAAGAAGAAATAAAATATCTTGGAATAATTATCGATAATAACATCAAATGGAAAAGTCAATATTACTATAAAACTATAAATTCCACAGTAGACAGAATGAGAAAACTGATCTATATATTTTTTATACTTAGAAATACTTTAACATTAAAAATACTAAAAGATATTTATTACGCACTTGCCTACTCTGTACTACAATATGGAATCATAGCTTGGGGGGGTGCATATAAATCATCCCTACTTCCACTGGAAACAATTCAAAAAATATTAATAAAAATCATCTTAAAAAAGCCCTATTACTACCCAACAATAAATGTTTTCCGAGATTTCCCGGTTCCCCCACTAACAAAAAATTATGACAAAATTGCACTCCTACAATTACATAAAGATTTCTTTAATAAAATTACTATACCACAATTAAACATTGGTAAAATAATCATATCTGTTGGAGGATTAACCGTACCATTAGTACGAACTACAACAGCACAACATCACTATACATTCAAGGGTTTAAAATTATTCAACAAATTACCCCTAGATATACGATCGGATGAAAACTACGACACCTGTAAAAAAAAAAATTATTGAAATACTCCAGTACCACCTCATAACTTTAATTATTGTTTAGAAATATGTTTTGATTTATCAATCTTTTGAATCATTTATTAACTAACCAATAATTTTATTACATGTATAGTATTTTCTATAAAATTACTCTTAGTTTTTGTAATAATATTTTTAATTTATATACTTAGATGTAAAAGTATTTAGTTAAAAACACAAGCAACTGCTTTATTAGGAGAGCGATTGAAATATTGTTGTTATATAATGTTGTAAAATTGTAATTATAATAAATGTTTCGGTGAATAAAAAAAAAATAAAAAAATTAAGTAGCCTTAATCAAAAACAATAGCAATCGCCATATAAACAATAGCAATATTTCTTTCCAAACAACCAACCTTGTTCCAACCTCTTGTGCGAATGTGTTGATTATAATATTACGACATCCACTGTTGTGGCAAGATATAGGACACATTTAGAAATAGCCTCCAGAAAGTTACAAAATTTCTCATACCTATTGTTTTCACTTGATTTCATCCAAACTTCATTGTCTCTTGTTTTTTGTTCTTACATACTTTTATTCACCGTTATTGGAGGTTGGTATTTATTCTTTATTACTTCTTTGTATTTTTTTAAGATAACCTAAACTAAAAATCTATTCAGATTTGAAAGAAAACCAATGTCATCAATTTACATTTGATGACTATGGTGAATAATGACATGTTTGAACAATGATATTTTGTGCTCATTTTTTTTTAATTTCCGGTTACTGAATTAATTAACTAACTAACCATCACACCGTTTCTCCGCAGGGGTAGGCAGAGAGGACGGACCGCCAAACAACTCGGTCTTGGCCACATTCTTTGCCTCACTCACATTCATGCATCGTCTCATACAAACTCTTCTATTATTCAGACTTTTGACATGGCCCGACTCAAATATCTGATTCACTTGATTGTGCCATGTCTTCCTCGGGCGTTATCTTCTTAGCAAGATATAAATATATATATACAAATGTATGTTAACGAGTATATATATATATATATATATATATATATATATATATAGATTTGTTCCGTTCATCCCCTAAAAATCCATAGCATTGCTGCGTCCACCTACTAACGACATCTTCTTCCATTCAGATTTCCGTCATATTATATTCTTCTCACACTATTTTCTTCTTTCATTCGCTCTACATGCCCAAAACATCTGAGGATCCCTTTCTTAATCTTACTCATTATGCTTGCATCAGCCTTACACATACTTTACGAATATCCACATTTCTCACACGATCATACATGGTTTTCCACACAACCACCTCAGGGATCTCATTTCAACAGCATTCAGTTTACTTTCATCCTTCCTCTGCCAGTTCCATGTCTCACTACCATACATCAGAGTAGATACCAGGACTCCATTGCGGACTGCTAGCTTCGCTTCTTTTTACGGCATTCAGTCCAATTCTAGTTAATATCTAACATCTCGGTACTTACTACAATTTTAAATTTTTAGTAGTGTTCTTTAAACCTGTCCCTACTTTGTAAACATTTACCAAAATTAAAATAAAATTCTTTAATAACTTAATAAAAATATTAGCGTTTATCAATTTATAAAAGTATTTTTTCATTGCAAATGCAATTTATAATAGGTATACAATTTTATGGCTAAAATTATGTATGCCAGTTTCCAATGTCAGCTTTTTTTCTTTCTCATGAAATATCTCCGGCGTACCTCAAGGTTCTCATCTAGGCCCATTATTATTTAATGTGTATATTTATGATATTCACAAATGTTTTTTAACACTCTAATTATCTAGCATACGCAGATGATAAAAAAATATACCTAGTTGTCAAATCAATCGAAGACTGCTTTAAACTTCAAGAGGACCTCAATCGTCTTTTTGTCTACTGTGAATTGAATATACTAGTCATAAATATCTCAAAATGTAATAAAATATCATTTACACGTAATAAAAATAAAATTTCATTTGATTATACACTAAACGGGACACTTATCAACGTAGTTGAATCTATCAGGGACCTTGGGGTAACGCTTGATTCTAAATTAAACTTTATCCAACACACTAATAATATCATCAACAAAGCCAACAAAATGCTGGGATTTATAATTCGTATATCGAAACCTTTTCGAAACGTAAATACTCTATATTCCCTCTACACCGCATATATCCGCCCACACTTAGAACACTGCACACCGGTCTGGACTCCTTTCTACCAAGCCCACATTGTTAGGATCGAAAGAATTTAAAAAAAAATTTAAACACTTAAATTATAAACTTTACCTACACTTTCTAAATTTCACCGATTCTATTAAATTTCATCACTTCAACTCCCTTCATACACGACGATTAATTTTTGATCAAATTTTATTATTTAAAATTTTAAACAATGGCCTGGACTCACCAGAGCTTACCAATTTAATAAAACTCCATATTCCTTCAAGATTAACCCGACAATCGAATTTACTTCATTTGCCCACTTGTAGAACAAACTTTAGAAAAAATTCCCCGATTCCTCGAATATGTGCGCAATACAACGAATTGTTTCACAACGTAGACATTTTTAATTTAAACCTTCAGAAGTATCGAATAGAAGTAACGCGTGCGATATTGGATTGATACGGGGTGTGCAAGGTATCAAGAGCAACTCATATCCTTATCCTATATTCTCCCTCCCCTCTCCCTCCTCTGCCCATTCCTCTCCCCTTCCCAAGTCTAAATTTAGCTAAAGATAAATTAAAACTCCATCTAGAAACAATATTAGCATAAGAAACTCTTTTGGCTTCACTGTAGTTAACTTGTATATTTTTATGTCTATTGTATGTATATAAGCTGTTTGTTTCTTACAAATAAAATAAAATATTTCTCTAAATAAGAAAATACCACTAGACTCCGTTTGCCTTGGGATTTGTATGCATATTACCTACATTCGATATATTGAATTCACACTAAGAATACTATTTTTTTGGTTTGTGGCTTCAGCAAAGCATAATTTCGATATTTGAAAATGTACATAATTTTCAACGGTGACTTTCATGACTCAACAATGTACAACTTCATCACCATGAAAAGTCATTAAAAATGAAAATTTTAAAACATGGTTAAATAGGTTACGTTATGTTGGTTTATGGGCTAATTGAAACAAAATCATCACATATAATAAATTTTCAAAAGGGTGTTGGAATGCCATTTTCTTGAGTTGTCATGGTACCATTTCCAACATAATTAAAGATTTTTTTGTTTTTATCTGGTATACGCACACGCCCACAAGACATCTATAAGTTTGTCTATTCACTGGGCACGACAGAATTCTCGACTCCCGGGTGGCATGGGACGTGGTAGGCGCAACCCGAGTGAATACAAATTAAACGGTGTTCCGCTTTTAATTTCAATAATGCGTTGTGTTCCGGATCGTCCTGACCGGAGGAATAATTGAATTAACAATTAGGCAGTAATATCACGGCGGGGATGTTAGCGGGTAGCAGGAAGGTAGGAAGCGGTGAAAGTATTGGTGGGGCAGGTATTCAATTGGGCGAGCCTCGTTTCATCGAGTCAACAAAAGCATTTAGTTTAATTAATCGTTGCGGTAATCGCCCAATTTATATAATGTATTGTTATTTCTGACTTTGATTAAAATTAGAGCCTATTGAAAACTATTTATGTTATTTATTATATCATTCGGGATGCGGCGAAATTTGTTGTTTATAAAATAATTTTGAAATTTTAACGTATTAATAAAATTAGAGGCTTATTTCTAAAAGGACTGTGTTGGATGTTGTGCGTTGTGATTGTGCTATTTTATATTTAACGTCATTTAGCACTGAATACTTTTATTTTCTCAGTTATCTAATCTCGATGTGTAGGGCCTCTTACCTTAAACTTTCCTATCTATGCCACTTTTTATTCAAACATTACCTTAATTTCAATGTCTATGCTCTCTTTTATCTGTGGCTGCGTCAAACTTTCTCTTTTTGTTTATAAAATGGCTTATTATCATTTCGTAGGTCATTCTCTCTTTACCGATTCTCGTCAACTCAATTATTCTTTTCGCTTCTGCTAGACTTTTAAGAATTACTCTCAATTATTGTCACCAGTCAAGTATTCAGACCAGAATCATATCTCTCCGTAAATTTATTCAATAGAATAAATAGTTACAAATATCCAGTATCAACATAAGTGTTCTTACTAAAAAGTATAACCTCTCAACCGTCAAAACTCACTGTACGTTCCCGTGGTGTGGAACCGAAGGAAGCCACCAAAGCAGCTCAAATTACACCCTGACTGCAGACTATCTGGAGACCACACCTGGGATCCGCGCAAAAAGTCAGTTTTTTCATATTTTACGAGACCTATTTAGAAATTGCATTTTTAGCGTGTTTTAATTTTAAGAAAAGTGATTAATAGTTCGAAAAATAATTCGTAAACCGAAACATCGGAAAATTTATTTTAGAATTCGGAAGATAACTTAATTTTGAGGCGAAATATCGATGTCGACATGTAACACACAGCTTATAGGAAAGTAAGTCAAAAAACACAATTTTATAGGAGAGCGAAAACAAATTAATGAAAGATGATTAAGGCTCTGCAACCGGGTTCGAAAAGAAGAAGATGGAGAGATACGAAATTACGAATGTTAGAGGAGAGCGCTAACATTTACAGCGACAAAATCGATGCGAAAATTGCGAAAATGTTTAATAAAATACGACTCGTTTAAAATAGAGCAAAAATCTTGCGGGCATTATCTTAAACAGCATTTAAAAAAACACTGTGAATTTTTTCATACATATAACTTGTAAAATAACTGAAACAAACTGAAACAAACGTGTTTATAATAATTTTTGGAGCATATTTAGCGATTTTTTTCTATCGAGGGAATTTGATATAATTTGCGTTTCGGCGAGGGCAATGTCTAGATATTATCTTCAAGAATAACATATTTTTTAAGTGCTTTAAAACTTACCGTGTTTAAGAGAAATATGTAATAAATCGGTAGAAATTCGGGTTGCGGGCCCTTAAGCGGTCCCGTCGAAAAGAGATACTAGTGACATCTTGCGGAAATGGAGTGATCTAACTAAAATACGACGTTCGTGATGCATAGATAATCACAATCAATTTACTTTTGAGAGATAAAACGTAAAATAAAAAAAATGACGTATGACCCTTTTCTATGGGATGTGCGATATGTGTTTACATTTTTAGTCCAAATAATGTCAGGAATCATTGTTTAAAGTAAGTCAAGTACGTCTCTTAATACCCGACGTATTGTTTGAAAGTTATTAGAGAATTTATGGCGAAACAACACAAATTATTTAAATAAAATTTTCTTGCGCACTCCAGGATTGGATCCCGCGATCTCCGGATTACTAGTCGAAAGTCTTACCTCTTGATCACGTAGGCTGGCGGATCATGTCAAAAGTAGTAATAATAAGAGAATATGTACATATACCAAGACAGAGTTTGGTGGCGATCTGGGAGGCTACTATTATCTACTATTATCTACAGGAATTACAAAAACTGAAAAAATCGGACTAATATCTATGAGAACCAAAGTGCGTACGAATATCTACCGCTCAAACTGCTGACTAATATCTATGAGAACCAAAGTGCGTACAAATATATACAGCCCAAACTGCTGACTAATATCTATGAGAACCAAAGTGTGGACGAATATCTACAGCACCACTATAGAGGTTGGATTTGCAATTATGTATAGCATATTGGAATAACGTAATATTGCGTATGCAGTTTAAAAAACTTAATTTATATATGTATGAATGTAAAAATTCCTAATATCGGACTATTGGACACATTTATTGGGTTTTTGTTTTAACAGCTTTCTTTATTTCGAGTGCTTCTAAATTATTTAGTCTGTTACCATGACCATTTCTATGTCAGTAAGGTTAGGTTAGGTTAAGTTAGATTAGGTTAGGTTGTGGTGCCGTGTATTTCGAAATAAATAAATATCTTTGTGTTATGACCTCCATGTTTGTTCAATAAATTATTGTCCCCGTAAACAGCAAAATACGTAATATTATGCAAAAACTTCATGTACGTACTTTAAACGTTTAAGCCTTTACGTAATTAGTAATTACGTAATTGAAGTAATTTATGCTTTTCCGTACAACCTCTTGCTCAGCTGCCCTATGTAGATATTAGTCCAACCTACGCTCTGTAGATATTAGTTCAACCTACGCTCTGTAGATATTAGTCAACACTGGGACCGTCATAGATATTCGTCCGACGTTAGCTCTGTAGATATTAGTCCAACATATGAGCTGTAGATATTTGTCCAACATACAGGCTTTAGATATTAGTATCTGGAGTCGCGATCCGTCTATCTCTGCCTACCCCTCCGTGGAAAGGGCTTGGTGTTTAGTAAATCTTTATAATTCATGATATAGTGTCAATAATTCTTAATAATAATGATACGCGTAATATTATTTCTATGTGATTAGCGTGTTTTTCGTTGTCTTTTTATAGACCATAATTTTGTAATTTAAAATAAAACAATAACTTTGTAAACACCACTTTTATTTTTATACTTTATGCCGACCGTGTTTCGCTACAACCGTAGCTTCATCAGGGCAGTATAATACTCTACTAACATTAGGTTACATTTGTGTTATAATATATATTTTACCAAAAATGGGCTGGGCTGGACTCGTCAAGTGGAGGAGGAAGAGGGAGGCATAGATGGAGAATTGGGAAGGGAACGGACGTGTTCTTTATCAATAGGGAACAATCTTAGTATGGGACTTTTATTTAAATTAAGTTGGTTATTTAATACCTTACTATTAGTGTTTATGGCTTTCCTAAGTTCAAGTGCCTCTAAATTATTCAATCTTATACCGATGTCGTTTTTATGAATAAGTTTGGCGCCAGCGTTTTTGTCAAATTTCTGATCGTTTTCAATCAAGTGGTTTGCAAATTCTGAAAATCCAGAGCTGTGTAAACATCGAAGATGTTCTTTGACACGGGTGTTTATGTTGCGCGCTGTTTTACCAATATAAAAAAATGCGCAATCGCTGCATTGAAGTGAGTAAATTCCCGAGTGTGATAGACTGTCTTCCTTGTCCTTGTGATGTTCTCCCTTCCTCGTATAGTTGTATTTTATTTACTATATTTATTTACTCCTGGGCACTTGGCACCAGTCGTAATATTTTGTTTTCTCTCTTGGCTCTGATCGATATTTAAATTCTTAAGGCTTTGCATATGTGTGGTAGGGATGGAAAATTCCTCCCCTACGTCACACAAGCCTTTATGAAAATTGGACCCTTATTTCCTCTGATAACTAGGGAAAGCTACTTAAAGCTCCCTTGTACTACATACCTTTAGAGATATATGTACTTAACTAATAAATACGTTATTTACGACTTTGAACGTAAATATTTTCGTATTTAGGTTGTAATTAAACTCCATCAAACGTTGTGTAATTTTTTGATTTATGATATAGGACTTTAATTACATTCATTTTTGTAGTAACCCTTTTGATTCTAAACGGAGCGTTGAATTTCAAACTGTATTGGTCTCTCTCTTGCAAATCTAACCTTAAGTAATTTCTCTAAATGAGCTAACTTCCCTTTGACGTTTATTATGATTCCCTACATCCTAATGAATTCATGAATAAACAATACTAATCGAAACTACACATGACTAATTGAACAGATAATTAAATATAACTCAAATGGTTAAATGTTAGTAAATTTGATTATGATTGTATCTTGTATCTGCTGGGCGCCCCTCCGAACTTTTATGTAATAATAAAATATTATTTTGTTTTATTATTATTATTTTAGATAATTAATTTAAATATTTATGATTTGTTAGAACACTTTTCATTTAGGTTGGACACACGTATTTAATTATAACTTCTTCACACTTAATTATCACATCACCTCAGTTATTTATTTCACTGATATTAGACGCGAAATTTCTAAGTTTAAAAATACGATATTAAGTGATTATTAAATCCGAATTTTCCACTAAAACAAATTGTATTTATCACGAGCACTTTTATTTTTCACAAGTAATTAATGCGTTGACTTTATTTTTATTTTCACTGACTCTAACTGCAAAGTATTTTTTTTGTAGATCACTGGCTAGAATGTGAAATTTTCCTAAGTCTCATAATAATTATCACTTAGAATTTTTCAACTTTAAATTACCAAACGTTTTGTCACGTCTCGCGAACTTTTAACCCTTTCAACCACGACCGTAGACTCCCTCCAACTGGCATTTGTCTCGTCTTTTATACCCCTCTCAGGTCCAAAAGAGCGTATCTGAATTTCCTGTAATAAACCAATCTAATTTCTATCAACTCGTAATTTCTTGAAATCTCCTCATTATTGTCGAATGCTGTCCATTAATCCCTTCCGCGTTTGATCCTTTGATTTCTGTCCCGTACTTCCATACTTATAAGACCCGGATTCAGTAAGATCCATGTTTAATCGCCCAACTTCCTTTGTCCTGGTGTTCATACAAAATTAGCTTGAATTTAATAAGTTCTATTTTCATCTATTTCGCAACATGTCCATGCGTACGGCATCTACCATATGTTCCAAATCTGTCCCCAAATTCGCCTATCAGAGATATCTTCATGTCGAAGTCTTTCTCGCAAATTGATCATTTTTATTTTATTATTTTTCCTCGAGTTTTTCTGTACTCTATATGAACCTTTCCATTTAAAACCGAATTTTCTCTATTTACGTCGTATATTTGAATTTTCCATTTTTTCCTCGAATTTTCTTTTATTCACGACACTCTTTCCATGAATTTCCTTATTTATTCTCTCGCTATTGTTCATATCTCTATAAATTTTTATGTTTCAAGCCGTATTTATTTTATTCACTGTTAATCTAAGATTTCCTTTGTTTTTCTCTGTCGTATCTACTCTTTCCTCGTTTCACTGTACTCCCCATATCGTTTTTTGATGTTTGTTGCCTCTTGGAAAATTTCATTTTCTTTTTGTTATTAATTAATATATCATTTTTAACATTTTTATAGGAGATACCCCTACTTCGGCCCTTAAATTTCTGTCATTTTTATTACTTCATAGAGATCGTCCCACAAATTTCGTCTCGCTCTTACCCAAAATCCCATAAACCATATGCTTTGACAGTTGTATACGTTAATTTCTGTACCCACCTGGCAATAAATTCTTTTTTATTTCAGTGTCGTTAACTTTTATGTGAATTCTATAATCTAAATATTACGTAAGACCCATGATAATTTTTATAGCTCTTTTAACGACTAATTGCTCTTATCTAAACAATTTTCATGTTCGAATATTCCTTGTTTATCACAACAAAATACATCTGAGATCGACAACCATTGTAATGTCTCATTTTAACCTGCAGTCGCGTACTATGTTACACTATAATCTTCATTTTAATTACGTAAAATGGCTCCTTTTCCTGAGTTAAATCTATCGCAATGTTTTCAGCATTTTCCACTCCCCTCCGTACTCTACTCTATTTTCCTCTCTAACACTTGTTACTGCACTAAACCTCTGAAATGTACCCTCGTCTACTCTTTAAAACTTTAATTTTTTGACGTTTTCTCCCTAAACATTTCATCGTAATATCCTCGCTCCGTCTAGAATTGATAACAATAATTTTCCATTGTTTTTTCAACATTTCCATATCCTTTAGCACGTTTTCCCTCGAATCAATCATCTCTGGTCGTCATACATAGTTTTTCTATAGTTGAAAATCCTCCCGCAGACGTGCCTCTCGATCCCTGCGTTTTCTACTCAATATATTGCTGCTAAAATTTTTCCATCGTTATCCAAGTGTGTTTTTCGCACCTAAAATGCTTTAATGCATTCGAGAACTAAGGTTCCCGATCTCTGGAATGTACCCGTTATTAACAACATTCTTTGGGTTCATCGTACTTATGTCCCTGAATTGACTATTGTTTCCCATTGAGTTTATTCATCTCTCGGTCCGATGAAAACAAAAGGATAATTTATTACATTCTTAATTGCCGAGTCCAAAGGTCGATCCTTTGTTCTAAAAATGGGCTCGGCCCTCTTCTTGCTGATAGGCCGACTTGATTTTTAATCACTTTTGCTGCAATCCAATTGGCTGTCAAGATATCACGGCCTAAAATAAATTGGGAAGTCCCTGTCTCTGATTATTTGTTGATACCATCTGTAATTTTTTAATCAATACTCGTCTCACTTTGTCTAATTATAGATCCCTACCGTAAATATGAATTCACTTTACTCTGATCCGATAGATGTCGTAAGTGTGTCCGTTTTATAAGTAATTGATATTTTCTTTTTAAATTAGAGTGGGAAGCTACGATATTTTCTAATTTTCACTGTTGATCAATGCAATTCATCACATCCTTACCGTTCATTAAAAGTTTTCCTATATTATTATTAGTGTAAAATGCTGGTTTGATTTCTGATGGGAGATTTTTAACACTTTTTTGAGAGAAATTATTGATGTACAGGATTGTACGCCATTGATGAGGTTGATTATTATTACTTGGTATATTATTATTATGAGGTGGACTATTGTATAAAAATTTACTAGTGGATAATTTTTTTTAAATTTTTTATTTAGAATGTTGTCGACTATATTTGGGTTGTAACCGTTATTTATTGCGATTTGTTTGATCGTAGATAGTTCTATTGCAAAGTTGGTATTTGATAAAGGGACTGTAACTAATCTATGTGTCATGGAATGAAACGCTGAATGTTTATGGGAGTTGGGATGGTTAGAGGAATTGTGAATCGTTATGTCAGTGAACGTCGGCTTGCGGTAGATTTTAAATTCGATTTTATTATTTATTATTGATAACGTAAGATCTAGAAAGTTTAAGGAAGAATTGGTTCCTATTTCTATGGTGAATTTAATTTGTTTATGGAAGGAGTTTATTAGCAATAGGAAGGAGTTGAGTTGTCTCTTGGTTCCCAACCAAACACAGAATACATCGTCAACATATCTCTTCCATAACAATAAGTTTTGTAATAATGGTGATTTACTATTAAAAAAAATATTTTCTAAATTGTCCATGAATATATCAGCGATGAGGGGTGATGTCGGTGCCCCCCATGGCCAAGCCTTCTTTTTGTCGAAACCCAGTCGGCATAAAGTATAAAAATAAAAGTGGTGTTTACAAAGTTATTGTTTTATTTTAAATTAATAATGTCACATCACAAAGTATCCGCTTCATATGAACAAATATTATTAGCAAGTACAGCTATTAAAGCAAAAATGTATAAAAACTTTACTGTGAAATATCGAGTTACGTGTGTTGGTATATACTTTTATAAACAGTGTCTAAAAATGAAAGTTTTTCCTAATTATCTGAATGCAAAATTTAAATATATGAATAATAATCCAGACATAATAAAATCACCTTTATTTCAAGCAAAACTTGCTTGGTTAAAAGAAGATCTTAAAAGTGCCTATAAAAAGCGAAATAATATCAAATTAACACTAAAAGTTTTACACATAGAGTTGGTGAACGAATTACACCCAGTTGAATGGGATTTGTTTGACGACAAAGCTCGAACCTTCGCCTCTATTAAAGCCTACAAGAAACGTGAAATTATGAACAAAAAACTGAAAAACCTGAATCTTACTCAACATACAAATAACAATGAAATAGTGAAATACACCCATCAGTTCTTCGATCGAGTGCAGAACCTCTCATCGGTTCAATTCCAACCAGACGAGTTAACCCTGTTATCTAAAGGCCTCAAATATAATTTAGAATATAGTAAAAATAACATAATTAGTGCAGTAGAAAACGTTGCCGTGGACATTGAAACTGCGTTATACAATAAACCCGGTTCACCCCTATATAAAAGTGCAGAAACAATAAAAAAGCTAGTTCCTAATCTTAAAGCTAGTTCTAACCGAGAAACTTCCACTATGATAAACATTCGTAAAAAATTAAAAAAAGAACAACTAATACTAACTAAGGCAGACAAAGGCAATACTGTCATAATATTAAATAAAAGTGATTATAATTCTAAAGTGCAAGAATTTATTAACACGGACAAATTTGACATTCTACCTAAGGACCCCACCACCAAATTCCAAGAAAATATAAAAAGTGCTCTAAGATCATGTAAATCCGTAATCTTTCAAGACAACTCATATCAACAAGTTAAATTTTTACAAAAAATCCAAAAGCCCCTAAATTATATGGTTTCTTAAAACTTCATAAACTTCACAAACCAATAAGACCAGTCGTATCAAGTTGCAATTCCCCAAATTTCAAAATAGCTTCATTTATAACTAATGTATTCAATAACTCAAAAGTTTTTGCTCCAAAATACACCATTCGAAATTCTTGTGACTTGATTGATGAGCTAAAAAACTTACATATCCCAATGGTGCAAAATTAGTCTCCTTCGATGTTGTTAACCTGTTTCCAAATATCCCCGTAGCTGAAAGTAAAAATGTTTAATCTAAATTGCTAAAAAATTCAAAGTTACCAAATAATTTCTCTAAGGATTTATCTCACCTGTTTAATATATGTCTTAACCAAAACTATTTCCAATACAATGAATGTTTTTATCAACAAAAAGAAGGCTTGGCCATGGGGGCACCGACATCACCCCTCATCGCTGATATATTCATGGACAATTTAGAAAATAATTTTTTTAATAGTAAATCACCATTATTACAAAACTTATTGTTATGGAAGAGATATGTTGACGATGTATTCTGTGTTTGGTTGGGAACCAAGAGACAACTCAACTCCTTCCTATTGCTAATAAACTCCTTCCATAAACAAATTAAATTCACCATAGAAATAGGAACCAATTCTACCTTAAACTTTCTAGATCTTACGTTATCAATAATAAATAATAAAATCGAATTTAAAATCTACCGCAAGCCGACGTTCACTGACATAACGATTCACAATTTCTCTAACCATCCCAACTCCCATAAACATTCAGCGTTTCATTCCATGACACATAGATTAGTTACAGTCCCTTTATCAAATACCAACTTTGCAATAGAACTATCTACGATCAAACAAATCGCAATAAATAACGGTTACAACCCAAATATAGTCGACAACATTCTAAATAAAAAATTTTAAAAATTATCCACTAGTAAATTTTTATACAATAGTCCACCTCATAATAATAATATACCAAGTAATAATAATCAACCTCATCAATGGCGTAGAATCCTGTACATCAATAATTTCTCTCAAAAAAGTGTTAAAAATCTCCCATCAGAAATCAAACCAGCATTTTACAGTAATAATAATATAGGAAAACTTTTAATGAACGGTAAGGACAAGGAAGACAGTCTATCACACTCGGGAATTTACTCACTTCAATGCAGCGATTGCGCATTTTTTTATATTGGTAAAACAGCGCGCAACATAACCACCCGTGTCAAAGAACATCTTCGATGTTTACACAGCTCTGGATTTTCAGAATTTGCAAACCACTTGATTGAAAACGATCATAAATTTGACAAAAACGCTGGCGCCAAACTTATTCATAAAAACGACATCGGTATAAGATTGGATAATTTAGAGGCACTTGAACTTAGGAAAGCCATAAACACTAATAGTAAGGTATTAAATAACCAACTTAATTTAAATAAAAGTCCCATACTAAGATTGTTCACTATTGATAAAGAACACGTCCGTTCCCTTCCCAATTCTCCATCTATGCCTCCCTCTTCCTCGTCCACTTGACGAGTCCAGCCCAGCCCATTTTTGGTAAAATATATATTATAACACAAATGTAACCTAATGTTAGTAGAGTATTATACTGCCCTGATGAAGCTACGGTTGTAGCGAAACCCGGTCGGCAGAAAGTATAAAAATTAAAGTGGTGTTTACAAAGTTATTGTTTTATTTTAAATTAATAATGTCACATCACAAAGTATCCGCTTCATATGAACAAACATAATTTTTTACTTGTCCACGCCCTCACTACGCCATTTCAACGCCCCCTAATTTTCTCTGGACCTTCTACCGCCCCCTGAAAGTCTCGAACGCCCCCCTTGTGGGCGTTATGAACGTTATGAACTAAGGGGACACAGAGTTTTATGACTTATTAAATTATAGATAATGTAAATTTACCTTTATTGGTTTCTCTAGAAAGAAAGTCCAATAACATCCGGAACCACTTATGATGAGAGATTGGACACTGGTCCAATCTCTCGTTGATCTAATCTGTTCATTTTTACTCCCTCCGTAGAATATATATTTTTATGTAATAGTCATTGTTTATATTTCTCGTCAAACGGGAAGATTTTTATTTATCCGTACTCCGTTCATTTAAATACGGTCGGATTTATTGATTTTTTTTCAAATTATTTTTTTATTAAGGAGAAAATCCAGATACAGACGATTCAGATAGAATATACAAAACAACAACTCACCTACATCCATACTATTTCTCACGAATTGACCTAAACTGCAGTTAAAAACATATAAAATATCATTTTGGGAGGCGAGTATGGGTACCGCTGCGCCGGGAACCATTTGTTGGATAACCATCACTTCTGCCGTAGGTCACCCCAGGTGTTTCGCTACGTTTGGTGACTTGCAAGGTATGCCCGGGTTCATGGGGTGAAGTTTGTCCGGGTCTTGGTGGTGGATGCGTCTGCCAACTAGCCGCATCGCAGGCGAGTCCCTTTGACTTCGAATTGCACTGCAGTGGGAGGAATGGATTCATGCATCCGTCACTCCTGGACAAACTGGCCCCCAGATTCCTACCCACCCCTAGTACCCTTTTCCGTCTCAGAACTTCAAAGAAGGAGGTAGCGCAACACAGCATAACACCCCAAAAACAAATAACGTGAAATATATTAGTTTGTAAGTGTGCAAATAAATACACAAACAGACCAAGAAACACACGCACGTATATATATTGTTAATGATGTTATTTAAACTAAAATTAAAATTCTGAAACATGAGTTTCCCTGATAAGGGAACGTACCCATACTTCGTGACCTGTTCGGGGGGGGAGTTCAAAATACTACGCTTGGTACAAATGAGCGGCGGGGGCCATTGGGCCATCAAAAATTGCAAAAAGTTGGTCACGTAGTATGGGTACGTTCCCTAATGTATTGATTTATTTTACTGCATGATTATATGATTTGAAATGTGTGTTGCATAATACAAAATCTTTTTTTGAAAATTTAACAAATCTGCCAACGACCTATGGTATAACCTTATTATACTAAAAATAAACATTTTTTCTCAAAATTTAAAACATGCGTTTCCTAGATAAAAGAACAAACTTACGAAATCAATTTATAATTTTTTTGTGGAAAAGAGTCAATACGTCTAAAATGTTATTCAAAAACGACATATTTCTGGTTTTCTCTGGTTATACCCTCCTAAGTACGTAAAAAAGGAAGGTGTGGAATTTAGCAAATTATTGTTTTATTTTTAATTTGAAACAATAATTCAATTTGCGTGAAACACCATCCGCTCATGGAGAAACTGAAAAACTTTCCTGTGGATAGCGATTGATTCGCTTGATTGTCCACACACAGGTAACTTGTTAAAGACCAGTTGTCAGGGGCGACGCGGCGACTAGAGTGCTAGTCGCGTTTCAGTTGCCATGTTGACAGGTTGCCATGGTAACGCCTCACGACCTGTCAAATTTTCGATTAATTTGCTATATCAGCAGGAAAATATTGATTTTGTTCAAGAGGTTGATACATTATTATTATATATTAAGGTTGATAATTAATAAATTATACTTTTTTTAAACAAGCTAATACAAGGCACCGCAAAATTAATCACCCTACCGGAAGATGTTATAATTTTTGCAAATGGCGTCGTACGTCAATCATATTTGACATTTGTTAACTAGACAGCTGCAGAATACAAACAAACACGCAACGGAGCGCTATACTCCGCAAGAGCGTGGAATAATTGTGTCGATTTAAGCTTTAACGCTTTTAGCGATTTTGTGTCGAAAGTCATCATGAGCGACGAGGCGCATTACCATTTAAATGTTCATTTATAAGCAAAATATTCATTTCTGGGGCACTGAAAATCCACGTGTGATGCACAAAAAGCCATTACATCCACTCAAACCCACTATGTGGTGCGGCGTTCACGCGGGAGGAGTGATTGGGACGTATTTTTTGAGGACGCCATTGGCATTACGGTTACTCTTACTGGCAAACGCTACAGGGCCATGATAAACGACTTCTTACTTCTGGAATTGGATGAGCAGGGTTTGGTGAACATGTGGTTTCAACAAGACGGTGCAATCGCGCACACAGCACGATCCACAATGGATATTGTAAAGGAAGCGTTTCCTGGTCGCGTAATCTCTCGTTTTGGCGATTTGGTATGGCCAGCAAGATCGCCCGATTTAACTATCCCAGACTTCTTTCTTTGGGGCTATTTGAAGTCACGGGTTTATGTCAACAAGCCTCAGAAAATCGCAGCCTTTAAGGAGAATATTCGAAAGTTATCACCGGAAATCTTGCGAAAAGTCATGGAAAATGCGATAAAACGGGCACAAATATGTATCAACACTGGCGGCAGCCACTTGACGGATATCATATTTTCAAATTAACAGCAAAAATTTTAAAAGTCCAAGTAAAGATTTCTATTACTCAAAATCTTTTTTTTTTACTTAGTAAGAAAGTAATTCAAAAACAAAATTTGATGATTAATTTTGCGCCACCCTCTATAATTACTGAAATCGTAAAGTTGAGTTGCGCCGTGAATTGAGTTGAATTGAGTTGCCAGTTTTCAGTTTCTCCATATTAAGTATAAGTATTTTTTGAAACTTGCCGTTTGTTTAAATTTTGTACAGACAAAATATTGACGTTGGATTATTAATCAAATGTTTGCTAGAAACTAATTCAATTTTGAATTGGAAATCTGTTAATTTTCATTTGAGTAAAGTGTTCCTTTGAAATAGAAATTAATATAAGAGTTCATGATTTATAAACACACTTTGTAACTTAATGTATTTAAATCATAAATCCTTACTAAAGATATTCCATCAGGTATTACCGTTACATATAATCTATATAAATAAAATAAATGTATGTTTGCTTGCATGTATGTTTGTTCGTTATGCATTGCTAAACATTCATCAGATTGCGATGAAACTTTGGTGAATTGAGGTGCGCACGCCAGCTAAGATTTCTATATATATATATACTGGTTAACTCTTGTGCCATGAAATTTGTTTAAAAAAATTACGGCAGGTGGCGCGTAAACAGTTTGAAGAATGGGTGTATTTCATGTATTTTAGTGGCAGGGAGGGAAGGCGAGAGGGAGGAGGAACGCGTGCAAGAGCGAAAGGGACGTGGGAGTGAGAGAAAGGGAAAGCGAAAGAAGAACGGGGACGAATGGGAAAGGACACGCAGGGAGAAATAATTTATTTATTTAAATGGCATTCTAACGCATGCCGGGAACTCGCTAGTGAAATATAAAAATTGGATCTGTTCTTGAAACTTTAGTTCTAAGAATGTGTGAGTATTTGACAGGAAAACAGTTGGTTAAAAATATGATTTTTCTAACCAGAAGAAATGCATATTTGCTTAAGAGTGACTGACTCAATTATAATATAATGAATTATTTCAGAACAGCAAAAGATTTTACGTCACTCTATTAATTTGAAATTCTCTTCATTGCCACAGTAAGTAGTAATTTAGAATACAATTCCACTATTTGGTCCCCATACTATAAAGCACATCAATTAAAAATTGAAAGAGTTCAACATAAATTTTTAATGTGCCTTATTTTAAGCTCTCCATACCCATTGAACAAATTAATTGTGATAACTTAATGAAAGTACTTAATTTAACTGATTTGTCTTGTAGAATAACGAAGAGCGATCTCTTCCTTTAATTTAAACTAGTTAATAGGTCAATTGAGGTACCGGACTTAACGGAACTAATAACATTCCGAGTCTCCAGAGCTGTTCTTCGTTTATCCGTCTAAAATTAACTATTTCACTAACTCACCAATCCGCAGACTACATAGGCTTTGAAATAAATTCGATTCCGTTGATATTTTTATTTGTTCCTTACCGAAATTTATATCAGAAATTTCTAAAATTCTGCTTCACTTCTATTAATGTTAAGGAAGAGAAACAATAATATAAAATTATTTGGTATATTATTGTTTCTATTTAAATTATTATTCTATTTTAATTATGTTTGATGTAAAAGCCCTAATGGCGTAAATAAATAAATAAAATTTCCGGGTCCCCAGTCCTCGGTCTTTAACAGCAACTGTCGAGTCGGCATCTGACAGTTCGCAGTTTAAAGGAAAGCCGCTTTACTGGAAGTAACTCTTGTTTTTGTCTCAATTCAGAGCCGGGGCTGCCGGGTTGCTGTTTGTGCCGGGAATAAATAAGCAATGGCGGCTCCTCCGAATGGAAAGCAATCCGTTTCTGCGAGAGTCAAATGTCAATATTGATGTCTTCCACCAGAGCCAGAAATACAGAAATGCTTCCTTCTTGCGATTATGGCTCCAGGGACTCGGTGGCATTCCAACCACTGACTGGTTAATAAACCGAGAATTGAGGAAATGAAGTAATTGTATAAATACTAGCAGTTAAAAACCCGCTGCTCCTAGGCCCTGCGGCTTTTAGTTCGGCTTCAGTTTGATTGTTGGTGACCATTTTATAAATCCGATATGAACTGGTTCCAAAAATAGCCGGTTTCTCAGATCCACTGTGATCCAGTGACAACTAGTCACTGGGACAAAGTAAACATGACAGGCAATGACATCATATGTAATATATTCTCGCGTGATGCTATTATTCATAACTCGTCGAGAATTACCGTCAATCTTTCCAATTACGGAGAGACACTTAAATTCTATAAATCCGTAGTACTTATATCTAGGGGGGCACGTCATCATGCAACCTGCTAACAAAAGTGGCGCCATCCTTTGATAAATTCTTGAATTCGAAACCAAATTACAAAAATATCTTTTTGGCATATTAATAATATACTCGTATATGGCAGCACTTCTGTTAGTATCTATTTGTGAATCGAGTGTGTACGCAGACGCAAGGCTATTAATACTGTTTGATGATGAAATATGTTTTTTTTTTTTTATTTCTGATATGGCCAGGTAATATTTTTACTGTAAGGTTACATAAACAACTTTGAAAAATGTGTTAAGACCCGGTGGTAGACATTCAAAAAGAAGAAGAAAGGGGAATATGCAAACACGAACGTAAGAGGGTGCGCGCTCATATTTTAAATAAAACGATTTTAATTAAAGTGAAAATATTTAATATAACACGACTAGTTTAAAATACACAAAAAATCTGATGACAAATGCTTTTGCATTTAAAGACTTGATATGAATTTTTTTTAAGATGTTACATGTTAAATGGCAGAACAAAGTGTCTTTAATAATATTCGGAGCATACTTCGCGATTTTTTTCTGTCGAGGGAATTTGACATAGTTTCCGTTTCGAATATTATCTTAAAAAATAACATTTTTTTAAGAACTTAAAAACTGAAAGTGTTCAAGAGTGTATAAGAGTGTAACTTAAAAACTGAAAGTGTTCAAGAGTGTATAAGAGTATAACTTAAAAACTGAAAGTGTTCAAGAGTGTATAAGAGTGTAACTCAAAAACTGAAAGTGTTCAAGAGAGTATGTTATAAATCGATAGAAATGTGGAAAGCGGGGGTTTAAGGTGATGAAGACGTCGTTTAAAATTCGGAATCAGGCCGCTAATAATAACACACCTTATGTAGATGGCGATAAGGTATAAATTCCCGTTTAATACCAGTCGGCTGTTTTGATTTGCACACCAAAAAAACATTGCCAATAAGCGAGTTTTATTTTATTATACGAAACTCAGGCACAAATATTTAAATGTTTTACGATCATTTTATAAGGAATTTGATTCTCACATTGAACAATCAAACCATTTTCACGTTGTAGAATAAAACCATGGAAAATAAGGTTCGTAGGTAGGAGATTTTGAACTTTACAGCAGTTTTTATAGACCTGAGACTTTATTGTTTCTGGGTTTAAAAGAAGACTAAAAAAACACTCGATTATTTCAAAGACAAATATGTGTTGGTGTTCTACTTGTTATATTTAATTGAAGCTTCTAAAATATTTCTAACCCATCCAATTTTCTAACCAAAACGTTTGATTTTGTGTTTCGTATGTTATATTTGGACTGAAGTAGTAAGCATTGCTAGTTTTTTTTTCTTAGATTGATTTTGAGATTTCTATCATAATAATGACAGGATTTTAGTATACTTTTCAGATTAGATACGTTTTAAAATTTTCACGCTACCTCATTCTTTAGCCAACGTTTACACATCTACCAGATCTGCCCTGATGATGGACACTGCAACGCTGACCAAAACGTTGGCTAAAGAAGGAAGTAGCGCAACACGGCATAACACCCCAAAAACAAATAACGAAAAAAAATTTCAGATTGCTTCATTTTGCATTTATTTCCTTCAACTTACCTTAGAATATTATTTTATTTAACACTGAGTGTAAATTCTCGATTCGGGGGGGGGAGAAATTTTCAATGTTTAGCAAAATGACAATGTAATTAATTACCCTGAACTTATCGTCACCAATGCAATAAGTACTTACATAAATTAATAAGAACATTATGTTTATTTTCAATCTGACAATCTACGAAAAAAGTTGAACGGTCGTTAACTTTACTCGCTACACGCTAGCTCGTGATTGGTTTATTTATGTTTTTCAAGATGGCTGCCAATAAACAGCTGATTTCAACTGTCAAACATCACAGAATTAGTTCACGCAGGCGTCGTTATTCTTGTTACTGGCGCTAGCAGCGACCTCAGTTTCCTACGCTACTTCCTACTTCCTACAATCTCATTCGCCGATTACCCGCTTTTAAACTTAGTAGATAGTAACTTGTAAACTCGCTCTGTGTCATCGAGCCTTAAGAGACTAAGACCGATTTTTTTTCTTTTCCTTTCCCCTATTCCCTCCCGCCTCCCAACACATGGTCCTACACACATGGTGGTGCAACGTTTATGTAGTTTAAAATCATCTTCGTTGTGCAAAAAGCATCATAACATGTACACATTATTATAGATGGGGTATGTCTATCGAAGAAGGAAGCTTATTGTAGTAGAAAATTATGACTACTCTGAGGGTATTCAGCGCATGGCTTATACAGGGTGGGGCAGAGAGGAGTTACTGGTTTCAAAAAATCACTGAAGGCCCCCCAGACCGAGCAAAGTGGTGGGACCGGTGGCGTTAGGTCGGGGAAATAATGCGGTTTATGGTAGTGACCTAAGAGTATGGATACTAGAGAGACGGCATGTAAAGTGTGCCCCTCTGCCCAAAGCATGCCTTTTCAAAAATTTTACCGAACGGTTTTTAGATGGCTGACATTGGCTTTTACACCTCGGTCGCGCATAGAGCTCACAGAAAAACGTTCATAAAACATAGAAAAATAGTCCACTGTGCCGTAAAATTGTGTAAAAGTAGTTCTATGAAGACCTTTAAGAAGAAAGACAGTCTTACCTTTCACATGTAAGTGTTTAAACATAGCTTAAATATACATTTTATAATTTTCGGCGTGTTCATTTCAACCGCCATCGCCATGAGCCCGATGTTATCACGTGAACTCCGACTGCCAATGGGCCGAATCAGTCAACTTAAATTATAATAATTAAAAATTACCAAAATACTTTTATGTTTTTATTAATCATAACGCACAAATATAAAGTTGTGATTCACACATGTCATAGGTATATGTTTTTTATCATTTAGCTTATTCATTTTTTTTAATTTTTACTTTGTCTTTTTTGCACTGTTATTTTTAGATTTTCTTCCTACTAATTTACCACTCCTTTTACATATGTTTACAACGTCAATTCAAAGTTTATAATCACTGTATTGTTATGTAAAAGTCACATTGACATGCCGTCGTGGTCGAGGGGTAAAGCTCTTGACTAACAATCTGGAGGTCGCGGGTTCAAATCCCGAAATAAATTTTATTCGATTGATCTGTGTTTTCAACATTTTATAATTAAAAACATTATAAGATATATTTCCGGCACGTTCCAGGTGGAAGACATTCTCAGTATCGCTCTGGCGTAGGTAAGACCACCATTCAGAATTGAAATGTTGCTTGAAATTAATTTAGCCGTGTTTGTCGACTAGATCTGAATAGCCGAGTACTTCTCCAGCTTTCTCTCCACCATTTATTTCCCCTCACCATTTACCTTCAGCCTCACAACGTACATGCTACAGACGGAAGCAGTTGGGATTCTTGTGATATATTATATGGTATATCTCTACATATTATAAAACAAAGTTATTCGCCGCGTCTGTCTGTCTGTCTATTCGCGATAAACTCAAAAACTACCCAAACGGATTTTCATGCGGTTTTCACCAATAGATAGAGTGATTCATGAGAAAGGTTTAGGTATATAATTTGTCAAGGTTTTGTGTAAATTTATTGAAATATATAACATATATGGTTAAGCGGCAGCGGGCAGCGGGCAATGGGCTGGCAAATATGGGCGGTGTGGATTTAATTTAACAAATGGCGTTGGTTATAAAGGTTGGGTAATGGCGTGGCATTTTTTTACGTTAGCCACAGCAACGTGTGGCCGGATCTGCTAGTATAAAATAATATGTACATTATTTTTAAATAAATTAATTATGAAATAACACAAATTAATCAAATAAAATTTATTTGCCCACGCAAATAAGTCAAGCAGTGTTTGTTCCTATCACTTATTTTTTTGTTATCTTTGTAAAACTGTAAATACAGTTCTTTTATAAGATTAATATCGAGCACTCCTTTCTTAAAACACAAGCACCAGCTTACATCAGAATAGAACGCACAAAAATTTTCACTGCAAGTCTGTTGATTTTATAAAATACGTATAAAAAACCATACTTACTATTTATATGATAAATTAAAATCTATTTCAAACTGATGAGTTAAGCAATGATAGCACCAAGGAATGGTGCCTTGAGTTACAGTGAGTTCATAACACTAGTTTTTTTACCCACTTGCACTTGTCAAGTGAAAAGTGAGGCCGATGTATTTCGACAAGCGCTTCACAAATCTTGATTTCGCAAAAAATGAGTTAAGTACGTCCTAGTAGATGAAGGTAACTTAAAATAACTTGTAACAATAAAAATTAAACAACACATAAGTCTCCAGTCTCCTTGTTACTACCCTCTCCTCATTTCATTACTTATTTTTCAATTAAGCTATTATATTTTATGTCCAAAATGTAATAAAAAATTAACGAAAGTTTAAAAAATATAAAAATAATAATGATTCCCATTCACAGTTCGGCCCTTATCTCCAGAGCGCCGCCTTCCCCCCGCAAGCTAGCCACATTCCCCGTTTCTATCCCCTCCCACTAGACGGCTACAAATTTGGAGAGCTACATAGGTTTTTCGCTTATCCCCGTAATATTCCGAAAGTATTGCCGCTTCCCTTCAATCTTAGTTCCATGGTAGTGACCATACCATAATAAGTGTTATTCAATAAGTTTTTACAGAATAAGTCAACCAATTATTCATCCTTATGAACTTAACAACTCTACCCTTACCTCTGTCGAAGAAATTAGTGACTTGGGCATAACTTTCGACTCTAAATTAAACTTCATATCCCATATAAACTCAATCTATAATAAAGGTATCAAAATGCTTGGCATCGTTCTTAGAAATTCCAGAGGTTTCAAGAATATTTCAACTTTAAAAATTTTGTATACATCCTTAGTACGTAGTCAAGTCGAATATAACTCCTCGATCTGGTCCCCCCATTTTAAAATACATTCAGATTCATTCGAAAAAATTCAACACAAATTCTTAAGACACATTAATTTTAACCTCGGTATTCCCATTGAAAACATAAATTATAATTACTTGATGAAAGAATTAAATTTACTAAGACTGTCAGATCGAAGAATTATATCCGACTTAATATTAATGTTCAAAATTGTAAATGGTAGAATAGACAGTCCTGATCTAACTAAGCTCATTGAATTTCATATTCCCACGAGAACTACTCGTTCTAAAATCCTTTTTAAATGTAACAATAATCGGACTGAGTATACGAAACACTCACTTTTACCTAGGTTGCATGAAGTTACTAATAGATATGCAGATGTGATAGATCTATTTAACTGCACGGAACATAGGTACAAGACGGCTATGCTATCATATTTTTTTAATCACTATTAATTTTTTTTGTATTATAGATTTTTGCATGTAAATGTATATGTATCTCTGGTGTCACTTCCCAATGTATCGTCACAATTAACTGTTATACATACACTGTTTTACCATTACTAATATTTTGAATGTGAATTTGTGACATGTAATTAATGTTTATGGCATACTTATGCCGTTTGTATTAAATAAATAAATACCGTGGTCAGGTAAGTACCGAGGCTTTGTTGTGTAGACGTTCTTTAAAAACGGGGAAAGCGTTGTGGCTACGAACTACGAATGGGGCTTTCCGGGTCCGGTTCGAGTTAAAACGTAATGACAGTGTTCCTGATCCTAAAATCATTCGGAAATGGATCAGTAATGTAAGGTGGACAGGAACTGCAGATCCTAAAATACCAGTCGGGGGCCTAAAAGTGTGCAAACACCTGAAAACATCGCGGCAGTAAGAGCGTGAATTGAAGAGTCTCCAACCCGAGCAGCGCGGAAACATGCCGCTGCGCTTGGAATATCGTCCAGAATTATAAGGCAAATCTTACACTCAGACTTTCACCTGTACCCCTGCACGATAATGCATACTCGGGAATTGAGCCCACAAGATTTTGTGAAACGTAGAGATGCATGCATTGCAATCGTAAGTGCTGTATCCCTCGGCGCTGTTTTGTGCACTGGCGACGAAGAATTAACCATTACAGTTATTGAGTTATTCATCTCACTATTATGAGATGTTTGAAAACCTTAGGCGTCCCAAAATGAAAGAGTATGGCGAGGAACACGACACAGCAGCCTTCTGGTTTCAACAAGATGAAGCCATGGCTCATGCTGTCCATCGTTCATGCGAAATTTTGCGAAAGCTCTTTCCGGGTCACCTGATCTCTTTGCGGGGGGATATTTCATGGCCCCCTCGCTCTCCCAATTTGAACCCGAGTGACTTTTTTCTGTGAGGATACGTCAAAGCTGAGGTAAACAAACTTCGACCTCGAACCCTTGAAGCTCTGGACGGGCGATGGAGGACGTCATCGTTGAAATTCCGCCAGATATGCTGGGAAAAGTGGCCGAAAACTTCTTTGAAAGGCTGTATTTGTGCATTGCTTGCCAAGGCCGCTACGCCAGACGATATCATTTTTAAAACATCATGAAAAAAACGGCATCATTTCCCCGACCTAACGACACCCGCCTCGCCGCTCTGCTCGGTCTGGGGGGCCTTCAGTGATTTTTTTTAAACTAGTTACTCCTCTCTGTAGTATAGTATACAGGCCTTACTAATTTACGTGTTTTAATTTTTATAAAATTGATACCTACATGTTAATCGTGTGTGTAAAAATCCTTACTAATAAACTAAAATTGACTTAACCAATATTTAACACATATAAAACTGATATACGTTGTTCATACAGCGGATTGTTGAGCATAAACTTGAAATTTCTACTCGAATTTCGGAATATTTGTAAGGAATTTTAAATGAGCCATATTTTGAAAGATGTAGTAAAAACCAACACCATTTAAAAACCAGATTAAATTACCTTCAAATTTTTGTACAAACTTCCAAAGATTGTAGAAAATACGAAATTTAGAAAATATGTGCCTTTTATTAAAAAAGGAATCAGAAAAAAGTCTGTTACATTAATTTTAATCTCGTTTGTCTAATAGGTAAATAAAAATATTAAAATAATTCCCAGAGAATAATAGCGCAATATAAAAGTAAATTCATTGGATTCATATTTGCCTGCACATGAATAAGGCATTAATGTTATAAAAAAACACCACTTTCAAGAATCACATTCGTCAGTCTGCCAAGCGACGTTGCCAGCTCTTTCACAGCTTCAAGACATTCTTTATTTATAAGAATTCAAGATAGAGCATGTATAAGTCTATATGCAATGTCTAACTAAAACACCGCCAACGGTGGGGAAGTTATTAGTAATAGTGTGATAATGTAATGTAGAATGGGAGTGAATCTGCGGAGTCTGTTCAAATTCGATTCAAAAAGATCTGATCTGAATTGATGTGTGATCTATATTATTCCGATTGAATTAATTGAAGCATGGGAGGTGTCTTCCATTGGAGAGCACGGTTAAAGGATTTGAGAGTATCCAACGCTCAACGATTAACACGTCAACATTCCGTTAACTCGTCGGTGACGCCGGTCTCACGCGATCAGCCGGTCGAAGTCTTTACCACTAAATATGCTACGTCGAGTCTTTAAATATGGCAGAGAAATTAATTAATTTTATAATGTGTGACGGCCGACGTAGTCCAGCGGTAAGGCTCTTGACTGGCATTCCGAAGGTCGCGGGATCGAATCCCGGCTTGGCAAATAAATTTTATTTGATTAATTTGGGTTATTTCACAATTTATTCATTTAAAATAATATATAATATATTTTCGGCACGTTCCATAGTGGAAGATACTCTCAGTATTGCCCTGGTGTAATACCACAATTCAGAATTGAAACGTTGCTTGAAATGATTTTAGCCGTGTTTAGTGACCAGATCTGAATAGCCAGGTACTTCCCACCTTCCTCTTCCCCAACTCCTTCCCCTCCCCACTACCTTCAGCCTCACAATATACCCCAATTAGGGATGTCATAGTCCCACTGGCTCCAGACGGGAGCAGTTGTAACAATGCGTTTGCTTTAGATCAATGCTAGGAACAGTCAGCTACAGCAGTTGTGAGTGAGGTCATGAAAAATTGTTTTTTACGTTTTAGCGATTTGAGGTGGTATCAGTGATTTTAGTAGCGACGTGAACAGACTACTTGCGACAAGTTGTTTGCGACGTGAATACACTACATCAGTATCGGATTCTTGGGTTTTTCTGTGGAAGAAGGGCCTATTACGTGAATTGTATCCCGCCCTGATAGAGTATCAGTCACGTTAGTACATTTCTCATTTATTTAAAATGCTACCTGCAAGCGACAGACGCTCTCTGTGGGAGGAAAAATATCTCACCTTCTACCCATTGTCCTCAACAAGGCGACCCCAGGTGTCACCATGCTGGGTTACACATTGGTTTCCGCCCATAGCAGTTTCAGTTTCGCCTCGCAAAACCTATGAAGAGACTTTTCAATCGCCCAGAATTGCAACCACCCCTCTGCGAATGAAGGTATTCTCCGCCTCCCCAACGGAGGACATCTCCGGTGCTTATTTCCTTCCGCAGGAAATATTCAGTTGGATATATTTTGAAAATACCTCCTACTTTGCAGAATCAGCGAATATAAACGTCGAGTTTACACCGAATCATTAAAACTTTCCATGACCATGCAATAAATTCTTTCCGCATTGGATAAAAAGTTTTCTTATTTATTCCGAGCAACTCACGCTGCATATCGACTCCGATATTCGAGTTTGATGTAAAAGCATTTTACTTTTATGACGGATAGAAATACTTACCGTTACACAACCTGCCTACACTTTCCAATTTTTATAAAATACTTATTTTTTATTAACATATTTTACTTTGCCAACTTTGTTTGCTCGTAAAATGGTTTCATCTCGTATACTCGGCATAATCCCGCCATCTTTTCATTCGATGTGTATTACATGGCCTTTCTAGACTCTGTTTAAACAAACTCCCGAAGCTGAGATGAAGTAATCAATAGGCGATAATATACAAAAATTATATGAAGCTATAACTCAAATTTGCCAACAATGAAAAGTTCGGCTTCGGTAATTGCCCGTTAAGTTCCCTCGAAGTCAACAACGTGAAAGATGAACGAGGAGAGAGGGTATCCGCGAAACAAAAAGCGAGCAAAATCACTTCAGAATATTTTAATAATAGGCCACTTGCATCACATTTTTTAAAAAAAAATTCCGGTTCAGGCAAATATTCTAAGACATTCTAAGAATAACGAGGCATACCAAAAATATTACATCTCATAAATATTTTATTCCTTGATCCATCTTATTGATCATAAATCATTGTAATGTACAGCGTCTATAATACTAAATTCAATGTAATATACTTGTACTTGTAAATTATAATAATAATAAGAATATTATAAAATTTTATTTTGTTAAAATCAGCACCATAATCATTATACCTCTAAAACACGTACCGACATCATCTTCACGTTCTGAAGAGAACCCCGTACATCATTAAATGTACGGGGTTCTCTTCAGAACATCTGTCAAATGGTCGAACCAAATGATAAGTTCACAGAGAACATAAATCTAGTGAACGCATTCAAAAATTCGCCTGAAATCAAAGTGATGCCATATAAAAAAATAAATCAGTGTAGAATTTTACAAAATTAATAGGAACATTTTCGTAGACGGGACATTTTCATGTAGTGATGTCACGAGCCCAAATAATGGATTTAAAAATAAAAAAAAACTATACATTTCTAAACCATTTTCTTAATCTTAGTAAAAAGATCTATCCACATGATTTGTTCAAGTCGTTTTGAAATCCATGCAAGTGGCCTATTGTGGGCATAATATTATATTAATATTTTTATTGTAATATGTTCTCTTGTTTGTTCATATTTTACTTCAATATTAAAACATTAACAAAGTAGTCGATAAATAAATAGGCTTTTATTAGTTAGAACCCTGCCTCGTTCGCGTTTTAAGATAATTTATGAACAGTTCGTGAACATAGTGCTTTATTTTATTTATTATCATTTCGGAGGATGTTCAAATCTTGGGGGTTGACCTTGAAATACAAAAGCACTAGTGATTTGTTGATTTACCTATGTATGAATTATTCTTGAGTAAGGGGCCGTTCAAGTATTACGTAACGCACTTGGGGGGGAGGGGGGGTCTTGTGAAACGTTACGGTGCGTTACTAGGGGGAGTCGAACAACGCGTTATGTAACATGTTTTCTTTATTTAAATAAAAAAAAAAACTACGGAATTAAAATCTTCTAAGTTGGCAACCCTTTTCGTTTATGTTATACGGGGAATCCCTCGACTGTATTGTGCGTCATTTTTATTTTATTTTCGTTGTCAGTATTGTTTTAAACAAAATTATGCATAAACAGAAATTGCTGTAGTCAGTGTTGTTAAAGTGAGTTTTTAGGTACTATAATATCCTCAAAAGCGGGAGATTCACATCATCAGCTGTTACTAGCCTATAAAAGCTCTCATGCTGACTTGCCAGCGCAGTGCAACCAAAAAAATGCCAACGAAACTTAAAAAACAGTAAAAGAAAAAATAAAAAAAAATAATGCAAAATTTATGGAACATGATATATGAATCCACGAATTGCTACTTAAAAAATTATCATCTTTAGGCATTAATAATACAGCAATGGGCTGGTTCAGATCTTATCTTAGTGACAGAACACAACAAGTGGAAATAAATAAGATGTTAAGCGAGGGTAAATCAATCTCCTTTGGAGTCCCGCAAGGTAGTGTGCTTGGGCCAATATTGTTTCTTATTTATATAAATGATTTATGTAGTCTGAATATTCCTGGTAACATTGTTAGTTTTGCAGATGACACTGCCTTAATATTTGAGGGTAAAACTTGGAATGAAACTTTCAACAAAAGTAATATAGGTTTAAAAGTGGTAAATAGTTGGTTAAACAATAATATATTAACTTTGAATGCACAAAAAACCAAATTTATCACTTTTAGCATTTCAAGTAAAAGTCAGCCTTCCGAAACTCACAACTTGATTATTCACAATTGTTTTCAAACATGTAACTGCAACCCTTTAGAAAATGTAGTCAGCATCAAATACCTTGGTGTAAAAATAGATAAATTTTTGAGATGGAATGATCATATTAATATGTTAGTAAATAATACTAGGAGACTTACCTATATCTTTAAAGAACTGAGACATATACTAGACAAAGAAAAATTAAAAACTGTTTATTTTGCAATAATCCAGTCTCTGCTTTCTTATAATATTGTGTGCTGGGGATCCTGCCCAAAGACTTATATAGAACCACTTAATATTGCCCAAAAAATGATTCTTAAAGTTATGTTCAAGAAAAAAATTAAATATCCAACTCATTTACTTTTTAAGGAATGTAATGTAATGAACGTAAAACAGTTATATATTACACAAACGCTTTGTAGATTTTTTAATAATATTAATTTTGCAGAAAGAACACAGCAAATTCGTACTACGAGAATTGGCTCTGGTCTGAACTTTATGGCAATTCAAACTAAATCTTCTTTTGGTCAAAGAAATTATTTTTATCAAGCTCCACTCATATTTAATAGCCTTCCAGAACATATAAAGTCATCTAATTCCTTGTACACTTTTAAGAAGGATCTTAAATTATTTGTGTTAGTCGAGGATTGCCAATTGATTTTCTCTACTTTGTCCTTTCTAAATTATTAGCTAAATGAGTATGTTTATAATTTATAATAATAAGCTAAAATAATATTATTTTTTTTTGAACCGTTTTTGTTCATCTTCCTCTTGCCAAATCTACAGCATGTTAAATTATATACATATATTTATTATTCACAACTTAATCCTTAAAAAAAAAAAAAAACTTTATTTTATTTTATTTTAAATCAGATCTCAAAACTGTGGTCACCCTAAAAGTCTACATTAATGTAGTACCTAGCGCCATCAGTTTAATAGGTACCAGTAGGTACCCATAATCTAATCTCAATCTGTATGAAATACAACAATATTGTTCTTTCAAAATCTGTATAATTTTGTGTTATTTTGTTAACTTGTATAATTATTGTTAACCTCAACACAGGCTTGTCCTAGTGAGGTAACAAATTGTATTGTAAACATTTTTACCTACAGTGTAAAGAAACAATAAATAAATAAATAAATAAATAAATGATTTATGGAACATGATATATGATTTTTTTTAGTTAGAACAACGCTTTTTAGTTACAACGCATAGGTTAGTTAACTGCTAAAATATAATAATAATACATAAAAATAATTTTCGTAGTACATGTATAGTTACACTCAGAACATGAAAACGATTTTTCTTCACCGTGAATCGTGCTGTGGATTTTTAAATCTCCCTTTCGAGAACTTGAATAACTGCATTCGGGACAAGAAAATGGTTTTGCATGCTGTGGGTAAACATGTGATTTTTTGGTGCCTCTTTGTAGAACATGAATAGTCGCAGTAGAAACATGTAAGAGATTTTATATCACTGTAAATCAGCAAATGATTTCTAAGAAGTTCCTTTGTACAACACGAATAATTGCAGTCGGGACATGAAAAAAGTTTTTGTCCAATGTGGGTAAACACGTGAATTTTTAGATACCGTTTTGTAGCACCTGAATAGTCGCAGTCGGGACAAGAAAAAGAAGAAGAAGAATAATTGCAGTCAGGACATGAAATGGGTTTTTCTCCACTGTGGGTAAACGTGTAATTTTTATATTTCTCATCGTAGTGCATGAATAGTTGCAGTCGGAACATGAAAAAGGTTTTTCTTCACTACGAGTCGAGTCAACAAGTGACTTCATAGATATCCCTTTTGAGAACACCAATATTTACAGTCAGGACATGTAAATGGTTTTTCTCTTCTGTGAATCATACGGTGGATTTTTAAATTGTCCTTTAGAGAACTTGTGAAACTGCATTCCGGACAGGAAAATGGTTTTTTTCCGCTGTGCGTAAACATGTGATTTTTTTGGCGCCTCTCTGTAGAACATGAATAGTTGCAGTAGAAACATGTAAAAGGTTTTGTCACTTTGAGTTAGCAAATGATTTCTCAGAAGTTCCTTTGTACAACATGAATAATTGCAGTCGGGACATGAAAAAGGTTTCTGACCAGTGTGGGTAAGCATGTGAATTTTTGGATACCGTTGTGTAGCGCATGAATAGTCGCAGTCAGGACAAGAAAATGGTTTTTAATCACTGTGAGTTAGCAGGTTATTGCCGTTTTAGTAATTTTTTCCAAGAAGAGGAATAGTTGCAGTCAGGACATGAAAAAGGTTTTTCTTCATTGTGGGTAAGAATGTGATTTTTAGATTTCTCTTCGTAGTACATGAATAGTTGCAGTCGGAACATAAAAAAGGTTTTTCTCCACTATTAGTCAGCAAGTGACTTCTTAGATATCCCTTTTGAGGACACAATTAGTTGCAATCAGGACATGAAAAAGATTTTTCTCTTCTGTGAATCATACTGTGGATTTTTAAATCTTCCCTTTGAGAACTTGTTTAACTGTATTCGGAATATGAAAAAGATTTTACTCCACTATGATTTTACTCCGCTTGTGAATCATAGTGGAGTAAAGTGTTGTTCCACAGGGAAACCTTGGGAAAATTACTTTCCTCAGGGCCTCCTCAGTGGAGCTAATGTAAAAAAAAGTATGTGTTGTAAAACCATGTAGGTATATTATAGGTAAGACAGTTTTAAATTATGGAGATCCGGAAGGAATACCAGGCCGACAAAAATAATATAAATTTCTCTTTTTTTTTAAATATCAATATCAATAAATAAATTAAACAATATACGCATGTATCGCGAGTTAGAAATCTCTTGTTTCATTTATTACGGCAAACGCGATTAAATCAAGAAAAGAGGTATGTAAGCGACATTTCAGTACATTGCACAACTTAATTGTGACCTTCAGGTTAAAATTGTCACTTGGGTGTTACGTAACGTTTAGGGGGAGGGAGGGGGGGGGGGAGAAAAACGTTACGGCGTGTTACATGGGGGGAGGGAGGGTCAAAAATCTTCAACAATTGCGTTACGTAATACTTGAACGCCCCCTAAGCTCACAACTATGTTTGCGATTAATTTGATTTTATATATAAGAATATACATTTTTCATATGAATACCGCACAAGAGTCCCAACTGCTCCCGCCTGGAGCCAGTGAGACTGGCATTCCCAATCGGAGTATGTT
This sequence comes from Limnephilus rhombicus, assembly GCA_929108145.2. Lineage (NCBI taxonomy): Eukaryota > Metazoa > Arthropoda > Insecta > Trichoptera > Limnephilidae > Limnephilus > Limnephilus rhombicus. Next base: position 22,097,002 of record OV815287.1, on the reverse strand, counting down.
GTGAGGCTGAAGGTAATTTGGAGGGAAAGTAGATGGGGGAGGGAGGTGGGGAAGTACTTGGCTATTCAGATTTGATCACCAAACACGGATAAAGCCGTTTCAAGAAACGTTTCAATTCTGAATGGTGGTTTTACACCAGGGCGATATCTTCCATTCTGGAACGTGCCGCAAAGATACTATATATTATTTTTAATGAAGTTATTGTGAAATGCCACAAATCAATCAAATAACAAAAATTTGCATACGTTGGGTTCGACTCACAATCGATATTGAGTTATTATTTTAAAAAGCTAATACGGAGAATAATTAATATTTCTCATTGGAACCGCCCTGTAAGATCGTACGAACATCTTTTGACGAAATTTGAATTCTCGGCCGCGGGCTGGTGAATGGCCATTTGGACATGGGGAGGAGAAAGACTGGGAAGTACCCGGCTATTCAAATCTTGTCACTCAACACAGCTAAGGCCATTTCAACGTTTATGGTCTGTTTGTTGGTCTTTCACAATTTGTGAGTGAGTTTGTGAGTGATTCTGAGTATCTACAACTCCGGAATTAATTAAACGGTGTTTTGGCTGTCAGGTGGATCAATTCGCTTTAATTTAAATTGGTTGGGTAAATAAGCGGAATGCTAGCGCTGTTCCCTGGAAGTAAGGATCCTGTGATGTTAACTGTAAACGACGGAATTTGAACTCGTGCTCAAGCTCGTGGAGTAATGCACCCTTATCGGGTTTGCCATTGCATTTGAATCGCTTATTTGAAAAACACCACTTGTCCAATTTTTAAGCACTGTTATATTTATTTTAAACCAGTTTTATTTGGTTTTACTTTAATTCTTTCAATTAGGTTTTTAATGTATTTTCCCATATATTTTTAATAATACAAAATTGATCTCCCATTTACACGAATGACCGTTTAACCGCTTATCAGCCGAGTGTTTCAAAGCATCGGGTTCCCATTCAGTCGCCATAAATACAATTATCTGCAACAATCAAAATATTCTAATATTGTCACACTATTCGTTAACCGGAAATGTTTGCAGTTTTTAAAAGAAAATAAATCACAAAAATCACAGATTTTACGAAAAATGTATACTTTAAATATTATACTTAAGAGGGAATAACCAGACACAACCTGAATTGTGTACTTTTTAAACCTTCTTATTATTTACAATAGCCGTTATTACTAACTTACACGATCATTAATTTACTAATTGAGCTAGAACTCCCTCACCAAACACAAGAGCATTGTCTCTTTATGGTGAGGAAAGGCAATTTTTTTATTTTTTGTTAACCTTATGTAACAGTTGTAACTTCATATGTATTTTTAATAAACATTGCCAATAAAAAAAAATAATAAAAAATAAAAAATAAAAAAATAAAAATAAATAAATAAAAAATAAAAAAATTCTAGACGAATCGACTTTTTTCCACAAAAAAGTATAAATCTATTTCGAAAGATTGTTCTTTTATCTAGTAAAGGTATGTTTTAAATTTTGAGGAAAATATGTTTATTTTTAGTATAATAAGGTTTTTCCGTAGGTGGTTGGCGGATTTTTTAAATTATTCAAACTAAATTTTGTATTATACAACACACATTTCAAATCGTATAATCATACAGTAAAATAAATCGATAAATTATCTGGAAAAGCTAGGTTTCAGAATTTCAATTTTAGTTTAAATATGTTTGTCTAATTATTTACGGTCTTATAAACTTATATTTACTAAACAGAAGATTAAATATTAATATGAATTTAAGAGATGTTTATAAAAATATCCTATATTTATTCTCAATGTCTTATATATGTATATCTGTATATCCAAAAGATATAAAAATGTATAATTTTATGATCTATACATTACAAAAACGGAATATTTTTCAACAATCTACACATTATAAAATCTGTATTCGTGTAACTAACTCTTTGTCACACTCTACTTTAAAAATACTTATATATTTAAAAGAAATCAATATCACATTCATATTTTTACTAAATGGATGACTTCATAGCTAATGAATTAGAAAATAATTTTAAAATACAAGAATATGAACTTTTTCTAAGGCTATGTTGAATAAGAGGCAGGCCAATCCATCTCCTTGTCTCACCCCGTGGAGCGCTTCAAAGGGCTCGGACAGATCACTGCCAACCAACCCTGACTCTACACGCTACTGGGGACCAGATTGATCAGGTTACGTGGTATTGCAAACTCACCCATTGCATTGTACAATGCATTCCTTTTTATGCTTTCGTACGCGGCCTTGTAGTCTAGAAAGTTGCGTTTCGACATTGTGTTCTAGCATCTTTTTCAAGATCTGTCTTAAGGATAAAGTTTGATCAATACATGATTTGCCTGGCCTGAAGCCACATTGGTAGTTTCTAGTGATTTCTTGAGACATTGGAAGCAATCTTTTGTACAAGATGTTGGACATGATTTTATAGCCGGTGTTTAATAGCGTTATTCCCCTCTAATTACAACACTCGAGTTGGTCGCCCTTCTTATGTAGTGGACACACAATTCTTAGTCTCCATTCTTTGGGCATCTCTTCTACTGTCCATACTTTTTGAATAAGGGTATGCAGGTATTAAGTAAGCTCTCTACCTGCTGCTTTAGATAATTCAGCCACCAGCTCGTCTGACCCGGGGGATTCGTTGTTTTGCAGCTGTCTTATTGCCAGCTTCACTTCCTCCAGTGAAAGGGATTCAGCATTGTCAATGTGCAAGTCATCTCCCCTGCTCTCCACCGTGTTGTTCTCGACCTCTACCGAGTTGTTATTGAGAACCGTATCAAAGTGCCTCACCCATCTCCTCAGGATGTCAGGCTTTTCACTCAGTATCACTCCGTTCTCGTCTTGCATTTTTTTTTTTTTTTTTTTTTTTTTATTTCTTTTATTTCTTTTTATTGAGGAAACAAACAGTCATACAGAAAAATGATTATAACAATAAAATTCATATGTTGTAGACCAATTAAGTTCCATTATGTTAAAAAATATTGGTTTAGTATTTTTACCTATATATTTATTTTTGGCTTAAACTCAGCTCTCATGTTATTTACTTTTTTGTAGAAAAGCCTACTAAGCCTAAAAGAATGATAATTCTTAAGCCTGAGAGCTTCGGCTTCTCTAATTTCTTTTTGTAAATATTTGTGTTTCTTTTTCCTGTGCTTCTTCTTTACTCTCTTCCTTGTTCCCCTGTAGGTGTCCATAAGTTGTCTTGTGCAGCCTTGTTGTAACATTTTTTGATAGATTTCATTTTTCTTTTTCGTTACCTCTGCGCAGTCTGAGTCAAACCAAAGGTTTCTTCTTATAGGGATTTCTTTTCCCAGGGTTTCGAGAGCAACTGTTGTTAAAAGGTTTTTGCAGGCCGTCCATTGTGAGTTGATATCTTGTGTGTCACACTGCGCTATCCTGTTGAGCGTAGTTCGAAATTCCGTTTTGGTTTCGGGGACTTGTAATTTGTTCGTGTTAAATTTTGTGATTTTAGACCTTCTTGTTTTATCAGCATCTGATATTCTAAACCGCAGTCGACCTGCAACGAGAAAATGTTCATAGTCAATATTAGCTCCCTTATAAGTATGGACATCTAGTAAATTTGATTTATGTCTGGCACTAATAAGTATATGGTCTATTTGGTTATTGGTTCTGCCATTTGGGTTTTGTTTCCACGTGGCTTTGTGTATATTTTTGTGTGGAAATAACTTACCACCTATGACCATATCGTGAGATGCTGCAAAGTTTCTCGTTTCTCCATTCTCGTTTGAGTTTGGGTGGAGACTACGTTTTCGGATCGTTGGTGTAAAATAGGGCTCCCTACCAACTTGCGCGTTCTTGTCCCCTATTATGATTTTAATGTCACGCGGTGGGCATTCATCAAAAGCTTTCTCCAGCTAGTCATAAAAATCTTCTTTTTCATCGGTAGGTTTATCCTCTGTGGGTGCATGGACTTACTGAGATTACTGTTTAATTTCTAGATACACAACATAATAGTATAATGAGGAAATCTATAATTGGTTTCTCAGTTAAGTAAACTATACATGTATAAATCTTACACATAACTTCATCTCCTTATATTGTATATCTTATTGTAATTCCTCCAACTTGTTATCAGTTACCTGGTTTACACCTTTCAATACTACTAACTTACCTACTTATCTCATACACTGTAAATCTGAATATATTATATGTTACCAGGTTAATTCGGCAAATCCGAATATACTCCATGCTACCAGGTTCTTTTTCTATTTTTCTTTTTCTATTTTATGTTTGTTATGTAATTATATAATGTATAATATGAACTAAGCCTGTCAATTTGTCTGTCCTGGAACGGGAAATTTTCCTAGTTGGACAGGCAAAGCTTCCTAATATGTAATTTGTACTTTCTTTTGTATCTATATATATATATATCTATTAAATAAATGAAAATAAATTAATCAAATTGTAAAGTGAAGATTTTCATAAAATAAAATAACATCTATCAAAAAATCAAACCAAATGATACGTTCGCAGAGAACAAACAATAAATCTAGTGAACGTTAAATGTCAAATTCAAAAATTCACCAAAAATCAAAGTGATGCCATATAAAAAAAAAATCAGTGTGGAATTTTATAAAAATGATAGGAACATTTTTGGCGACGGGATATTTCAAGTACTGACGTCACAAGCCCAAATAATGGATTTATTTATTTAAAAAAAAAAAAACTGTGCATTTTTAAAAAAAATTACTAACATTTTCGTAATCTAAGTAAAAAAATCTATCCACACGATTTTTTCCAAGTCGTTATGAAGTCCATGCAAGTGGCCTATTGGAACCATAAAACAAGTAACAATCAGTCAAAATAAGAAAATGCTTTACTGCGCTTTATTCGAATCTGTTATGTACTTGTGCTAAGATTACCGCCGGCTGTGCCCCTCAAAACCATAATATCGATTTCCTATAAAAGAAAAGGCAAGTATCAATATTCACAAATATCCAATATTTTCCAACTCCCACATAGCTGCGTCAACCTGAAAAGTTTATTTCAAAATCATTTATTGCAATCCTGTTCGCAGTCAATATATCTGCAACTACAATAACAACTGTAGTGTTTTCTACCCACATCGAGCATTATTACACCACCTGATTTAATATCAATGGTATTTTGCATGCAAATATTCTTAGGCGACCGCGACGATTGGATATGCGAACTTTGTGGACTAGTGGAGTTCTTTAAAATAATTACTCATGGCAACCAAACATTATAAGAGATTTGATAAAAGAAACACAATCGTAATTCTTAAAATCGTAATTAGAAAATTATAATTGCCGGTATCTCTGTGAAACTTCTATTGTAATTTGGTCAACGGCAATCTTCAACAGAGTCGGCCCTCCGGAGAAATGGGGATTCAATTCGGAACAAGTTTGCTAAACACAATTCCCCCAAGAATCTAAGTCCCACCAACCCTCCCCTGTGTTTACATCAGGAAGAAGACTTAAAAGTTTAAATTAAATTTTCTACAAATAATGAAATATTGATTAAGTGTGTCAAACTTTTGATTGTAATGTCAAATAATTTTAAGAAGCCATGGAAAAATTCAAGGAAAAGCTCCATAATAGTGGGATTTTTTTTCTTTCACTATAATATTGTATCACGCAATATTACATTCATTCATTACGCGCGTGTGCTCGTTTAATTTTTTCATCATCTTACGTCATTCCTGTTCTCCCAGACAGGTGAAGGGCGCAGGCAGAAAACATTTCAATTGTTATTAGTTTTATTAAATACGTGTTTAAACAACTTTTCCCAACAAACGAGTTCTGCAAGTATTTTAGTACTATTTTAGTTACAGCTGTTTCGAATTGTAAGGTCATTTTCAAACTGTGATGAAGCCACTTACGGACGACTATTATTTATAATATTTTAAATGACAATTTTTGAAGGTGTCTAAATTGATTTATTACCGGTTAATCCAATTTGCAGAGACACTAATTGAGAGATTGATTATGAGGGGTTCGGATCTTTCCCTTTGGTTTCCCTTGCACTAAGTGTAAGGGTTTTCTTAATTGATTTAGATTGACGTTATTGCTATGAATCATCAAGTGCATTATATTGCTTAGGTTTGGTAAACATACTTTGTAGTGGGGAATAAATAATTTTCGTTACTTAATTAATTAGCTTTATGTTGGGGTCATTCGTTCGTTTATTGATTTCTAATTGTTCAAGCAAATTTAATCTAAGACCCTTTCGTTCTATATGTAATGGTTTTGGCTGGTTGTTTTTAAGGGAAACGTGATTATTCACTAAGAGATGTTCTGCGAATTTTGAAGGGAGCTTTTTTTTAGTTGAGAATGCCCTACCTGTTTGTCCAATCTAAATAGCGTTACAGTCGGCATGGTCACATTTTAATTCATATATGCCACCGTTATTAGAATTATATTAGAAGCTTCAAAGTTGAAATAATGTTAAATAATAGCGGCTGTCCTATTTTTAATGAAACACTCTCAAACAATGCTTATAAGGACGATGTGGCATTTATTTTTTCGAGTAAATAACATCGGCTTGTAATAAAAACAAATGTATCGGTTTACCGTTTTTATCGACTTGCAAAAGAACGCAAACTTACTTAGTAATGAATGTTGTTTGTGTGGATTTTGGGTTCATGATCGGAAAGCGAGGAAAGCGTGCGCTTATTCGTCTGTGTGTGAATTTCTATTTAGATTGTTATTTAAGCGAGGCAATCCGCTACGGGTAATCGATCCTTTAATCCACCAGCTCACTGTGGCCGCTACTGGGTGGCCATGGTCGTTGTGGACTTGTAGGTAGACTGTAGGTAGACTGTGTGGCATGTAACGTTTAGGTACATACTGTGTGCACTGTACCGTGTACCGGGTGGTCGGGTGTAGGAGAGCGGAGTTTCACTTCTTGTGACTTTCCCCAACTGTGCTAGTTGGGAATAGAAATGCTTCAGCCCCGCAAGAAGTGCGCCCCGAAAGGGGCCAAATCATGCTGCGTCCCGAACACGCTAAGCGCCAGACAAATCTCCTCGGCACTTGGTAAAAACGAATAATCCATTCCTTAACTGCTTTAAACCCTAATTGAAGACATCTGGCATCTTTGGGCGCTGGGCTGGCTTGTTATTCCATACTTGCCGCCCAATTTATTGGCGTTTGGACAGGACTTAAGGACGACTTTGAGCAAACACTCGAGCAGAAGCGAAGTATTGTGAAGTGCCTCGGGATACGAAGCAAACATCCTCCGCCCCCTTTGTAAGGAAATCCTGTTTGTTTTGCCCGAGTTTTAGTTTCAGTCGTAGATATAAAGTCACGAACGATTCAATCACCATCCGAATGCGCATTCATTACACTTCGCTCGCTTCTTTCCTCCTCGTTCAACTTGAAGCAGAAGGGAAACATTCCCGACTCTAAGTTGAATTATTTAAACTGTTTGTTCCACTTGCATGTTCCGCGAGCTCCTATCGACTCCCATTCCCTACTGAATTGTAATATTTCGTAAAAGTAGCGCTACTCGCACGGGCCACGTAGGAAACTACTTCTGGAAACTTAACGTAATGAGGGCATAGTTTATTTGATTACATACGGAGCTCACCAGACACCACAGATGACTTATAATAAGACTAACGTCACATAATGGAATATACTTTAGTACTTAATAAAGATATATTGTCTTTAGGAACATCTGGGACAACAAGGCGGGGAATACTTCCTAACTAATGTTTCGCCAAGATAAATAGGGAATTGAATAAGAACAAGAGGGAGGAGGGATATAACTCCGTCGAGAAAGAAAAGGAAATCACTAACGAAGTTAAATATAACTCGGAGCCGTAGGAAATAAACTAAAATCAGTTCGACCTTCCTCTGGATGGATGTAATCTAATATTGTCACCTGTCAACTTCAATCGGTGATCTGTTCGAGAAACTTCTGACTAAATGTCCCGTTTGCCCTCCTCCATTAATATGACAGCTTTACTGCTATTGGAACCTGTGACAAATTGTTATTTGCTTCTGGCATCCTGAATTGAAACGGTCCTAGTAAAATAAAATACTGCGGAGAGTCCACGTGCCGGTCACCCTTTTAAAAATCCTAAAAAACTTTCCATGATATGGAAAGGTGGCTACAGGATGTTATATTTTAAAGCTATTTGGTCATTTTATTTGCACAATAAAGATAATCCTCACACGGCGCGGCGTCTCCTAGTTGCGCGGAGCGGCTCCCTCGACTGTCGGGTAAAAAGGCTCCCACGGAGGCGCGGGTGTAATGGGTAAACACCGAGCACCTGAGCCAGCCCTGGGCAAATAGGGTTAAGCCAGGGCAGGATTTTCTCCCAGCGCAAATATACCCACTTACCCCACTCCACCCCATCAGGTCGGGCCTCAGGGGGTTAAACCATATTATGTATGACGATAGTCCGCACCATGGAAATGGAAAAAATGTGGCATTATGGATTGGATGTGGTAAACAACTTCTACTTTGACACACATTTTTAAAAGGAACAAATATCCCTTTCAACAATGTGGTGAGGTGAGAGGTTGTGGGTGGGGTGAGGTGAGAGTGAATGGTAGTATCGACGAAGCGCTTGTGAAATAAATATATTGGGACATGAACGCGAAGAAATTCGTGCAAGCTGTTTAAAATAAATGTGTTTACTCTGTTGTTTTTCCATACAAATTGTCCAAACTATGCTTATTTCAGTAGTGGGTCTGTCTAGTTTGTCTGTAACTCCGGTCCAATGAACTCTACAACTCGGATTTTCTTTAAAGTTAAGTGGATTTTCAAAATTGGGTGGGTTTATTTGGAGAAATTAGACATGCGCAATATTATATTATAGGCAAACCTATAGTGTAATATTGTACCCTAAAGGATAAGCCACCAAGTCCATAGCTAAGTCTATAGCTATGCGTGGATTATCCTTTAAGGCAGGGGTGAGGAACCTACGGCCCGCGAAGCTTTTTGGTGCGGCCCGCGAGCACTTTTGGTGCGGCCTGCAAAAAGCACAACAAAAATTACACTCAGAAAGCCAGAACAGTTTTCAAGAACAGAAAGAAACAAAAACTTTCTTTATGCATTGCCACACTTCTGTCATAAACGATAGTTTAATAAAAATAAAATCATTCCACGTAAATAATATATAAAATTCCAAGTAAATAGTAAAATAAATGTAAAACTATAAAAATGTTATTGCAGTCAAAATTTTTAATATACAATGCAGTAAAACCATTGACGTGTTCTGAATTCAATATAATTTTAGCTGTTGTACTGCTGCACTCCTACGCAGATCATTTCAAAAATCACTCTTGTACTCATATTGCAAATTCCAGTTAAGGATTCACTTGCTGACGCATTTTTAGGGAAACCATCCATGTGTTCCAAATGCAAAAATCGGAGAAAAACCATTTTCGTGTTCTCGGTGTAGTATCAATTAAAGCTGGAGACTCGCATGCGGGTTCACTTTTAAGTTAAAACCAGTTTCATGTTCAGATTGAAATGTAATTCCAGTTGTGGATTCATCTTGAGACACATTTTAAAGAAAACCATTATTTTATTCGAAGTGTAGTCATTAAATTCTAGTCGGAGACCTTGTACGTGCTGCCAAATCAAAGAAAAACCATTTTCACGTTCTGGATGTAATTTTAATTCCCGGCATACAGATTTAATTTAAACCAGTTTTTTGTTTGATAAATTAATTAACAAGTTGCAGATTCACCGAAGGAAGCCATTCTCATGTAACGAGTGAAGCTTTACATTTGAGTTAGACACCATATGCTACAAAATTCACCAATACATTTAAAGAGATATTGACTGTTCAGTGTGAACACTGTGAACTATTATTTTATGGACTGTTGAAGATTTTGGGCACATGAGTTTGTATTGGAAGAATACACATCTGATGTGATATAACAAGTGATTAAAAAAAATTTAACTAGGATTTCTACCCCCCCCCCCCCCACCCCTGGATGATACCATAAACACCCATATGGCCCCCGATGGCAAAAAGGTTCCCCACCACTGCTTTAAGGTACAGGATATTTTTAACAAACAGAATATAATTTTAATTGGATTGTCGAGTTTTCAGACTATTTGTGATTTTCCCGGAAAGTTTTCAGACTATCCGTGATTTTCTCTATGAATATATAGTAACTATCTATACATGAACCTTTCGACAAGAACAAAATACCAGCAACACAATTTCATAGGGTAATTTGTGTTCATTTCCGCAGTCCCGCTAATTTAATAATTTTACATGCATAACTAAGAGTTAAAAACCCGCTCCGCAGGTTTTTGCTGCTAGGCTTTTGGATCGGCTTCGCCCATATTGTTGGTGACCATTTTATAAATCCGATGGGAACTGTTCCAAAAACAGCCCGTTCCTCGAATCCGTTGTGATCTAGTGATGGCTAGTCTCCGGGACAAAGTTACCGGGACATGTAAAGTCTTCATATGTAATATATATCCGCGTGATACTATTATTCACAACTAAGTATTACCGTCAATCTTTCCATATCGGTAGAGAAACTCAAATTTACAAAATCGTAGTACTTTCTCATGCGACCTGCTAACGGAAGCAGCGCCATCCTTTGACGAATTCTTGAATTAGAAACCGAATTGCAACGGAAGCTTTTTTTGAAATTTCACGAACACAGATGTTTATATGGCGCGGCGTCAGACATGCACTCGAAACCGGGTTCTTAAATATCAACCACGCAGACATCAGATATACAAATAATGATAATAAACCTCAAAACATGAATCAGCCGACAAGATCAAAATACCAGGAGCGCAGAAGTGTGATTGTGTATTGCTAATTGGTTATTATTAACACGTATTTCTCAGTGACAGATGTTGTTAAAAATCACGATCATAACGAGGAATCCATTTATATTTTAAAATATAAATACGTAATTTTTCGCGGGTCTGCTCTAATTATTAATATTGTTTTATAAGAGGTGGATCCGTGGGTACCAATTATTTCCACAGTAAAAATCACATAATTATTTATGAATGTTTAACTATTTTTCTTTAGAACTTGTCAACCACAATGGATCCGTGGTTAATTTGATTTAAAAGCTTTTGGGCCGCTTTTTTATGTAAATAAATTATATAAAATCGTGAAAACACTCTTCTTGTAATGATTTTTTTCTTCAAAGAACATCGCGTTCTGTAATGGGTGTGTCAAAAACAAACGTTTCTTGTAATGGGGTTGTCAAAGAACGGCGTGTCTTTTCGCATTACTTTCTTAATATAACAGGCCGAGCAAAGTGATTATATAACCTTGTTCAGGTGGTACCTACTGGTAAATTGCCTACCCGTAAATTCACTGTGGTGAATGCAAACAACACTTTTACACAAGGCTCTCGTCTACCTCTTCGAAGTTCATCAATGAATCAAAGTCGCGATTCAAATCAAATAAAATTTTATTTGATTTAATTGTGTTATTTTACAATTTATTATTTAATAATAATTTATTGTATATTTTGGCACGTTCCAGAGTGGAAGATACTCTCAGTATCGCCCTAGTGTAAGACCACCATTTAGTATAAAAACGTTCTGTAGCCTTATTGGGTGACTCTGATTTGAATAGCTAGTTACTTCCCCACTTTCCTCTTCCTCATCTCCTTCCCCTTCCCATTTCCTTCAACCTCTCAACAAACCCCAATTTGGTGTAAGTCATCAGCAATTAGAAAGCATGTTATACTGACCTAGCTTTCCAAAATTATTTATTACTTGCTGGTACCCGGCTAGAGTTGCAACGCCATTCAAAGAAATAAATGGATTCTCCTTGCATGTTCTTTCCCGTGCGTTCCCGTTCCCTTCCACCTTCCCCACCTTCCCCGCCTTCCCCTCCTTAGTCTCTTCCCTCTCCACGAACCCTACCTTTCCCTTGTATACAAATAATACACACATTTTCTTGTATACAAATTTCATAACGCCAGAGCCAACCATTATATACAGCCTATGTTGCGCGCTGATAATGTAGTTTTCTATTGGTGAAAGAATAAACAAAAAACGGTTTAGTGGTTTAGGCTTGAAAGCATAACAAACAAAAACATGCACTTTCGCATTTATAATAATAGTATGGATGGATGAAACTTAAATACTAAATTTGTACATTACGTAAATCACATACAATAGTAAACACTCGATAATCTTTTATAAGTATATATTACCCTTGAAAATACATTTTTTGTAGATTTAAGTGAGTAGATGCATTTTCAGAACTGTTTATATTACATACATATATTGTTTTGTTTGTTTTTCTTTTTATTATGGTCTCAAATTTGTATATCGTTATTTTATTGGTCAATGATATGACTATCTCTAACACTGTTATATATGAACTTGTAATGAGTGTTTATAACGCTAACAAATAAAATAAAATAAAATAAATAATCAAATAGAAATAAACAAATAAACAATAGTAAACACACAATAGTATGAAAGCATTAGGATTTTTGCTTTGAATCATTAAAAACTTTAATTCACTCACTATTACGAAAAATGTATTTGTCTCATTAGTTCGTAGCCAATTAGAGTATAATTCCGTCGTTTGGTCACCTCAACATAAAATTCACGTTGAAATGCCGAAAGGATTCAGCGAAAGTTTAAACGATTTATTAATATTTAATTGAACAACTAAGCAACACTTATTTTATTAAAAACGGGTAAGTTCCTTGAATATACATACACTTGAATATCGACGAAGGATAGGCATCAACGGATTATGCTTTTTTAATTATGAATTCGAAGCTCGACTATTGCAAACTTCCGACTCAAGTTAAGATAAGATTACCTGCTTGACACACTAGGCATAAGGACCTATTTCATCGTCACGTTTCACAAACAAATTATGTAGCAAACTCGCTGATTCCTCGCCTGAATAGTTTAGCAAGCGAATATAAAAATAATACTGACATTTTTAATACAACAAAGTCAATGTTTAAAACATACATTTCTTATATTATATGCATAGCATATATTTCTTGTCAAAATATGATTTCCGAAAATTTTTAACATATGTAATTTTTTTTTTAATTTTTCGAATTCTAAACAGTCTGTAAACATTTTTTTTTATTACTAAAGCTTGTAAAACAATTGTTACCCGATGTGGGCCTTATGGGCGCATAAAAGAGTAATAAATAAATAAATTTTACAAACATCAAGTCCCACGTGTTTCATTGATTTAATAAATGTATAAATTTTTCCCATCGAACGTTTCCGTTCTAAAGAAAACTTACCGACCTGAATATAAAGCTCAGCGACGTTAAGCCGATTGTAAGCAACGTAACCAGCGCCAACGGTTTACCGTAAGCCGAGATCGCGCTCAACCCAACCAACTTCCCAGGGCGGGTAATAAGTAAAAGGAGATAGGTAAACCGGGGAAAAGTAAAGTACTTCGCCTTAGCTCATACTCGTAATGTGTTCATATCAGCATGACGTTCAAGTAATTGCCAGTGAGGCCTAAGTACTGTAGAGAGGGGGAGGGGAAATTGAATCAGCTATAACACCACTCTCCAGCCTTCTTGAGTTGAGAAGCGATTTCCGTTATCTCGTGATTACAACACGAAAACATCGCGGCTCCTAAACGATTCGCCGGAGTACAATACTTTATTATCACGGTTGGAAAAGGTTAAAACTGTGTAATAATACATCTTGCTTTTTAAATTTGAAGCGAGCCTCTTTTCCGCCGTCCGTAAAGTGTTATTTTTTTGTTCATTCCTCGAAATATTGTTGGAGCAAATTTGTATCACTACAAATCTGACAATATTCTACGAATAAAATAATGAAATATTTATTTTCTGTACATTATAAAGAAGTAAAATCTGTCGAACCAAACGGTGAGCTTATTCGTCATATAATATGCAAAGCTTTTCCTGCCGGAAAAGCACCATTCAATTCAGTTCGTTTCGACAATTTCAACATAAATTTTATTTTTTGTCATTAAAATAAAAGTGTTAAAAATCGGAATAAGACGGATATATATGAATATATCTTCTGAAGTCTGATAAATTATACAAATAACTGCCTAAAATTCAACTCATGCAAACTCAACACCATTTGAAAAGTCATCAAAGGTTATGAAAAAAAATTGAAAAATCGCCCATAATAAACCTAACCTAACAAAATCTATCTATCCAATTTTTCATATATTTTTTTCATCACCTTTCATGACTTTTCAAGGGAGAGTTTCAGTTGAAATTGTATAATTCTGAGTTGTTCGGTCACCCTAAAATTAGCATTATATAAAATAACAGATTTGATGCTTGTAAGTACGAGGAAAAATTGATATTTTTAATTTTAGAAGAATTTTGCCAAAGATTGCCTTAGGGCTGTTCCAAATTAATAAGAGTAGAGCTGTCCCTTCCCATTCCCGTGTATTTTCTATGAATTTGTTACAAAATAATGATCATTACGAAAAATTTCTATTAATTAAAGCCTGAAACGGCACTTATGTGTTAAAGTATCACTTGCCTAATTTTCCATGAAGCAAGATAAATCGCTTACAGAGGGTGGTTTTGTCATAATACAGTCGCACGTATAAATACTTTCTCCATCTAGTTGCGTTGCCAGTTGGGTAGACGATCGTTTACAGAATCCATTTCCATATTAATTTTAGTAGAGGTTTTACTGATCCTGTCTAATCCGTTTCCAGAATGATATGATGAAAGGTTTATTTTCTGATTGATTGAAACATGATGGAAGGGAACCTTTCAACTTCAGAGAACTGTTGTTTAAAGCTCATCATTCCAATTGGATTACATGTTTTCAATAAGCCATATTCACGAAAGTAGGTTACTTTGGTCTCATTATGCAAAAAACAAATTGCTTTAAAATTTTCTTTCACTTCTTGAACTTTTTCCAGGGACTTGTTGAAACGTTTAGGAAAAGGTTGAAGGCTGCATCAGCGCGTAGAGAACGATGTATCACCTTATAAATGTTTTGTTTGAAACTGCATAATGTTATACTAGAAAATATGTTCTCCTCTTATCCAAAATTAAATTTTGTTCAGCACTTTTGTTACAGCAATACTTTATTTTATTTTATTCACCTTTAAAAAAAGGATATTTCTAGACTTTGGGAGAGATAACAGGATCTTTAAAGTTGTTCAAAGGATTAAACTAATTGGTTAAATTTTGCATTACAGAGTATTTTACAAGGTTAAGAAAGGTACATTTAGATGGATTAATCGTGTAGAAAGGTCGAGTACCTGAAAGAGTTTTAGGAGAATAAATGACACGCATATTAATGCATAAATAATTTCGAAACAAACACGAATATTTAATTTTTTTTTATAGAAAGAGATATATATTATAACGAATAACCCAACTTTTTTTTTTCGCTGTGAAAATCTAAAAACCCAACAATCTCCTGCTACCACCACAGAAAGCCGAAAATGTTGCTTGTGTTGTGATGGAGGACTTAGCCAGCCGAGGAATCGCCCGAACGCGATGCTCACTCAACCACTGACCGGTCATCAATAATAATCAAGAATGAAATACTTATTATTTAGGCCATGCTAAAAATCAGTACAATAGAAGAGTGTTCGATGTGCATGAGATGTATGAATATGAATGTAGCAAGGTGTCTGTCAAGACACATGTGGCAATTGGCAATCCATTCTCTGCTTATCGTGAACATTGTGGCGTTTCAGTTATTAGTTATCATATCATGAGATGTTTTAAATGTAATGGGTTTAATCGCAAGGCTATAGATTGCAGAAACCTAAAATCTTGTCCAAAATGCGCAAAACATCATGATGTTAAAGATATTCAGTGCATCAATTGTATAATGACTAGCAATAGATTAGGACTGAAACTAAATAGTGGTCACTCAGCCATGAGCAAGGAATACCCAATTTATAAAAGAAAACTTGAAGTGAAAATGAGCAGAATCTCTTTTTTATAAAAAAAAGTTACGAGAAAGATGAAATTATATACCTGAATATACAAAGCATCATGGCACATTACGAAGAGGTAAAAATACTTTTAGAGGAGAAGAAACCTTTTATGCTTATGATGAGTGAAACACATGTTACTAAAGATATTCAAGATAGTGAAATTATATTTGAACATTATAATACCATCTTAAGCAATAAAATTCCATATGAAGTAATATCGAACAATCAATTTGAAAAACATTGTTGGATCTTAGCCATCACCATTAAATCAGGAACCAAGAAAGGTGTATATTCTGTAATTTATAGATCGCCAAACACAAGCAAGTGCGACGTTTTAACATATTTTCAAAGATGGTGCATGGAAAATTTACAAGATGAAAATATAAACGTTATAGCTGGAGATTTTATATAAATGTTAAAGCAAATGCAGACATATACACAAAAAAAACTGAAATCTATTATAAAAGCTGCAGGGATGAAACAATTAGTCAAAGATTTTACACGAATTACAAATATCTCAAAAATGACGATTGATCTGGTAATCTCAAATAAATTCAACTAAAATATAAATGTACTAGATAATCCTAAAATTACCGACCATAACATCATTCAAATTCTAATAAATGACAGAAAAAAATGCAACTCCAGTAAAGAAACACAAATAACAACATTTAAAAATTACAAAAAATACAATAAGGAAATTTTCATTCAATCCTTAGAGACTATTAATTGGAATGGAATAAATCAAATGGAATATAACCAAAAAGCTGACCAGATGATATTAAACTTAAAAAAATCTATTGATTAAGTTGTTCCAGAACAGAAGATACATAAAAGAAACAATAATAAATGCTACACAAGCGAACTACGTACAATGCAGCACGATAGAGATGCATTTTACAAAAGAGCATGCCTTACTAATAGTATTACGGATTGGGATAACTACAAAAAAACGAGAAACAAATACTCCAAAGACATAAAAAGAATGCATAATGAGTACATAAAAAATAAAATAAACTTAGAAGAAGGGGATCCCAAAAAAATTTGGAAAAGCATAAAAGAATTACTACATGGCGAAAAGAAAGACGACATAAAAATTGTAAACTTTCAAAAAAAGATAAACGAAGAAAACATGGCTAATAACTTTAATAAATATTTTATTTAAAGTGTCATTCAAATTAACAAATTAATACCCAACATTGCTGTTAACCCCACAAATGATAATATCGACCCAAACAAAGAATCGTTGGTCTTCAGAAAAATAAATGCAGAATATTTATTTAACATTTTAAACAAAATAAAATCAAAGAATAGTTCAGATGGATTAACTATTAGTAAAATAAGAGATGCTTTTCCAGTAATTAGATCTTCTCTATTAAATATTATCAATGAGACGATTGAAGAAGGAAAATTTCCACAGTCATGGAAACTATCTACTGTTATACCGGTTCCAAAGGTTAAAAATACCAGAAAGTGTGAAGAATTTTGACCAATCAACACCTTACCAAAATATGAGCAGATTCTTGAAGTTATAATAAAAGAACAAATTTTGCAATATCTAGATAAACACGATATTTTATACCAAGAGCAATCAGGGTTCAGATCTAATAACTCATGTGAAACAGCATTAACCCTTCGAATAATAAGAAAATAATTTTCTGTCAAATTTTGCCTATCAAGGTTTGCGCGCAAAATCCCTGGTTCTTCCCATGCATTTTAAATGTTCCTATTTATTGGTTTTTTTTTAACGCTTTTGCAAAAACAAAAATTGTTCTAAAATCAAGATAAAATAATCTTTCCGGTGTGTTTATTAGAAATCAACATTTTTGTTTCTAAATATTAAAATTTTAATATTGGAAATTAAAATTGGCTAAAAAATGCATACCTGCGAATATTCGAATTAAAGTAATTAAAATAGAATAAACTTAAAATTTAAAATACAGACTCCTTTTCTAAATAAAATTTGAAATAAAACTGTCACCTCACTTTTTATCACTTTCATACAATTTTATTTTTAAATTAAATGTGTGATACGTCACAAATTGGCGAAAAATTAAACCGTCACTTTTGATCGGGTTTGTAAAATATCTGAAAAACCTAGCTCATATAATTCTAAGACAATAAGAAGCATTATTTTATTCCGTTTCTAACATAAAAGAAATCACAAATATTCGCATGACAGGAAGAGAGATATCTAACTTTTAATAATGCACTGTCGCTCTGGGACAATCTGGGTCTCTTGTTATTATAACGGCATATGATGTTTTGGGACAACTTGGGTCTCCTGTGATTAGACGGGTTAAACGTAATTGTCGAAGAATGGAAGGAAGGAATGAATACTAATAAATTTATCTTAGCAATATTTTTGGATTTTCAAAGGGCATTCGAAACTATAGATCGAGACATACTAATAAGAAAGCTTAAAGAAATTGGTTTCTCATCTGTAGCCATTAAATTAATACAAGAGTATTTGAGAGACAGAAAGCAGGTAACAAAAATAAATAATCAATTTTAAAAACTAATGGAAAATAAGTTAGGAGTACCACAGGGATCGGTCCTTGGACCTCTATTGTTCATACTCTATATTAATGACATGGTGAAAATATTTTCAAAATGCAAAGTACGACTATTTGCCGATGATACACTAATATACTTAATTGGAGATAACTATGAAGAACTAATACACATTTTAAATAATGAACTAAATGATGTATCAAGATGGCTGAAAAAAATAAGCTTAAATTAAATACAAAAAAAAAACAAAATGTATGGTGATTGGATACAAGAAGACATCCAGTGAAAGCAAAATTAAAATTGATGGTTAAATTATTGAAAATGTTACTGAAATGAAATACTTAGGAGTTATATTAGATTCCAAACTAAACTTCAATAGATATGCTGAATATACCCAAAAAAAAATTGGAAAAAAGACATCTTTTTTTGGAAGAATTCGGCCAAAAGTTTCTAGAAAAACTGCAATCACCATATACAATTCAATTATTGCTCCACACTTCAACTACTGCTCAAGTATACTTTTCCTACGTAACGAAAGAGAACAAAATAAGTTACAAATTCTCCAAAACAGGGCAATGAGAATAATTCTTCGACGAAACAGATTTTCAAAAATAATTAAAATGTTAAAGGAACTAAATTGGTTGACCGTGAAACAGATGCTGACCTTGAACACGATGGTATTTATCCATAAAATATTGAACAACACGTTACCAAAATACTTCTCAAATAAAATTTTATACAATAAAGACATTCACAGATATAACACAAGGACGTGCAAGGAAATTAGGCTACAAAAAAAGGACAAAGCGAATACGCAGAACAGTCTACTGTACAAGGGAATGAAGTTGTATAACACACTACCAGAAACTTTAAAGTCCACACCAATTGGAAAGTTCAAGATGTATTGTAGGAGCTACATAAAACTTGAAAAAATATAGTGAATATGAAATATTATAATCAATTAGACATTTGTAAACTTAAATGTACAGATTACTAAAATAAAATTATTATTATTATTAAAGTTATTTATTTATTTTCTCTTTCTTAACAATTAAAATACGTTGTTTATAATATACCTAATTATTAACCCCACTAGGACACGCCTGTATCGAGGTTAATAATTTCACAATTTAAAAAAAAAACGCACATAACTATCGGTTATTATCAAACAGTTAAGTAAATACAAAGTAATAAAATTTTAAAATGGAGAAATTCTGTGGAAAAAAATAATTAGGTATACAAGGTGGCGCAAAATTAATCACCCTATCGGAAGATGTTATAATTTTTGAAAATAGAATCTTATGACTTTCATATTTGACATTTGTGAACTAGACAAATACAGAATACAAACAGAAAAAAAATGGAGCGCTATAGTTGTGTGCAAGAGCGTGGAATAATTGTGTCGATATTTTTGACCAATAATCGGTCGGTTGTGATTTCCCCATCGTGACGCGCCAACTGGGCAAACATTCCGGCGCTTAGCTAATCGACTCGAACAGACTGGAACCACAGGAGACCTTACAGGGCGTGGCCGCCACTGGACTGGTCGTTCGGCCGAGAATATCATGGCCGTGGCTGCCGATGACGCTGAGAAAGAAGAAACATCAACCAGACGGCGCGCCACGCAATTGGGCATCACCAGACGGACCCTACAGCGAATTTTAATGAAAGACTTACGCATGTTTCCGTACAAAGTGCAAACAGTGCATCAGTTAATTCTTGATGACCGTCAATCGCGTGTGAATTACTGTCAAGCCATCATCAATCTCAACAACCAAGAGGATGATTTTGTGTCAAAAGTCATCATGAGTGACGAGGCGCATTTCCACTTAAGCGGTTACGTCAATAAGCAAAATCTTCGTTTCTGGGGCACTGAAAATCCGCGTGTGATGCACGAAGAGCCATTACAACCACTCAAAGCCAATGTGTGGTGCGGCGTTCATGCGGGGGGAGTTATTGGGCCCTATTTTTTTGAGGACGCCATTGGCAATACGGTCACTGTTACTGGCGAACGCTACAGGGCCATGATAAACGACTTCTTACTGCTGGAGTTGGATGAGGGGGCTTGGTGAATATCTAGTTTCAACATGATAGTGCAACCGCACACACAGCACGAGCCACAATGGATAGTGTGAAGGAAGCGTTTCCTGGTCGCTTGATCTCCCGTTTTGGCGATTTGGCATGGCCAACAAGATCACCCGATTTAACCATCCCAGACTTCTTTCTTCAGGGTTACTTGAAGTCGCGGGTTTATGTCAATAAGCCTCAGTCAATCGCAGCCCTTAACGAGAATATTCGAACAGTTATCACCGGAAATCTTGCGGAGTGTCGTGGAAATGCGATAAAACGGGCACAAATGTGTATCAACACTGGCGGCAGCCACTTGACGTATATCATCTTTTCCGTTTAACAGAAACAAATTTAAGGTCCAAATAAAGATTTCCATCACTCAATATCATTTTTTTTTATTTAGTAAAAAATTTATTCAAAAACAAAATTGGATGATAAATTTTGCGCCACCCTGTATTTCTCTTACCATCGATGGAATAGTGTGAAAGTATTTGTTTAAAATAATCAGCACATTATGATGGGCCGTAGATCGAAAAATCACATGGCACGAGAATGGTTTATGGTTCGTATACTGTTACACGTCCCTTAACTTCCAACAGTAAAACAACTTGAGATGTGTTGGGTATCTTCCAAATAAGTTAAGGTTTCGAATGAACAACTAGTTGGTTTATGTAGTTATCGTGAATATTTACAATGACTATTAAATTGGACAGACGACATTACTAGAGCTAGCTAGACTCTAAGTAGTTATGTTGCTCCGGCGGGCCTACTGAGGGAGCCTGCCCAATGTCCTTCCTTCCTTCAGAAACCTTCCATCATCATCGTAACCGTTTGTACCTAAGACAACAATAGCGATAGATAGTACTATTCCGATATCCAACTAAGCTGCGATCTGTTGGGATATAACGGAACTTCGTATTACTAACTAACATATCGACTTTTTTGTTCTCCACGAGGAGACCCTGAGGAAAACTTTGAAGATGCTGTGTGAAAGGTTTTTTTAAGGAAAAATGAGAGGAGAGTTCTGGGAAGGAAAAGGGTTTAAGGGGTGGGTAGAAATCTGGGGTTCAGTGTATCCTGGTCATCTGCCTCCAAGACCTAGACGAACCTCACCCCATGAACCCGGGCACCCCTGCTAAATCACCAAACGTAGTGAACCACTTGGAGTGACCTATGGCAGAGGTGTTGGTTATCCAATAAAGGTTCATGGGGCGGCGGTACCCATTCCCGCCTCCCAAACTGTGACGATATGTAATGAAAATAGCTGAAACTAAATGAATGATCAATAGACTACATATAGTTAGTTACCCCCAATCTGCCACCTAACCTTTCTACCAAGAGATAGAGGATGAAGAATAATATTATGCATAAACAATTTATTTTCCATACGAATACCTATTTAGTAATTTTTGGAGGAATGCAAACAAGTTTTTAAAATGTCGTTGCAAAAGTTTTTTTGAAATCATAATAAATTTTGAGCGCTGAACCTTTAAAGTAACATTTTCATTATATTACAAAAACGGTTTCTGTGTATCGATTTTACCACTTTGTAAACATCAATCGCAAAAACGGTGTGTAAAAACTAGGAGATAAAGCTTGTTATTTTTAGTATCTAAATCACGTCTACCGTAAAGTTTGTCTGAAAACCCATTTCTTTTAGAAAACCCTCAATATTTTCATGACGGAAATTGATAAAAATTTGAGTGCCCGTCTTAAAAATTATTATCGCTGCCCTTTTGCCGCTATAATTGCGAATGCGGAAAATGTGTAAAATTTACACCTCAAGTTGTCGCCATTACGGGCCCCGCCGATAAATCACACCTTAAAAATATCGCCCATTCTGATTTACCTCCGAGTTTTTTCGTCACACGAAAACGTGTCGGGAATTTTTAAAAAGGAGTTTTATCCCAAATAATGCGCCGAGAATACTCAACTGTGGGGCAAATAAAAAATTCATTTATTCGCAAATGCCGTTTCTTCCATAAAATAAAAATAAACAATATTTACTACTAGTTCTTTGAACAGTAGACCTCGCGTGCTTCTTCTTCTTCAATGCCCACTCTCCGATACAACGATTTCACACTATGGGAAATCAGTACTTAGGTGATATTGACATATTTAACATAAATTTGGCAAAATTTGTTGATCTTGTAAAAAACTTATTCCAAAACTATTCCTAAACCTATCTGTTTTTCTGAAAACCTATGAAATCACTGTATTTTTTTTTTATGACTTGTGTGCTTTTTTATCAAATTTTATTTTTATTATTTCTGTATATGTTAAATAATCTGTCATGAATTATTTGTACTACCAAAATGTAAAAGCCCATTGGGCGTTAAATAAATAAATAAATGGCGCTACAGCCGATTTCGAGCCTTGGCCTCTTTCAAGATGAGCCTCCACCGCCCTCTGTCCTCGGCCGTCGTCTTCCAATCTCTAACATGGAGTAGTCTTCTTGCATCCTTCCTGACATCATCCTTCCATCTCAGCCTAGGTATGCCTGCCTTTCGTTTACCTCCCGGGTATCTTCTTCGGTACTCTTGTGCTTGGCATTCGGTGCATATTTCCGGCCCATCTTAGTCTTTGGAGCCTTAAATGGTGGAGAGTCTGGGAGCTTGATAGATATCATAGAGCTCATTATTGTGGCGGATCCTTCATGCCTCTCCCTCTCGCACCGCTCCTATGATTCTTCGAAGTACGTTTCTTTTGAAGGTGTCCAGCAGTTCCGCGGACGTTGCTGTCAGTGTTCCTGCCTCACATCCATAGGCCAAGACCGTTCTACTAATTGTTTGGTATATAGGGTTGTTTTGGTTTTCCTATGGACGTTTCAGGATTTGAACACTGGCAGCAACGCGAAGTAAGTGTTGTTGGAAGCTGTGATGCGCTTTTTTACTTCTACTGGGTCTTCGTTGTCCTGCATTATGATGGAGCCCAGGTAGGTTAACACTTCGACCACTTCGAAGTTATAGGTGTCTTTAAATTTCACTTTATCTTTTATTCTGTGGTGTGGGGTTTGCGTATTCATTTTGCGTAGGTACTTAAGTACCTACATACATATTTAATTTATTAAGCACAATATTTTTAATTTGACTTATTTTTTTTCAAATAACGCACTATATAATTAATTCCTTATTCATTGTTAAGGTGTTGTTCCCTGTTACGCTACTTCGTTAGCCACATCTGCCCTGATGATGAACACTGTAATGCTGTTCGAAATTTTGGTTAAAAAAGGGGGTAGTACAACATGGCCTCATACCAGTAGTACAACATACCCCGAAAATACATAACGATAATACTTTTGAACGTGAAAATCAAAAATTATTTCCCACTATTTGTCCAAATAAACATCACTGCCTCAATGACAATTTTTTTTTCAAACGTTCTTCAGGCAAACAAATTAACAGTCGTAACCTATTTTTATTGGTATATATATTTGTATTTTTTTTTCATTGGAATATTGTTATTTTATCTGTATAAACATTGTAATTATAATAAAACAAATAATATTATAAACATTGTAATTAAATAAATGTGGTTAGCTGGAAGAAATGGGGTCTACCCATAAGCTACACCTTTTGTAATTTTTATTTTACAATAAGAAATGCAAAACCGTAGAGTTAAACATTACGTCGCTTATAAATACACCACATAAAAAAATTAAACAAAATTTACTTCCCCACCACGGGATTTGAACCCGCGACCTACAAATTTGATTCGAAAACCTTACCCATCGACCCCGAGGGGAGTCTTGTTGTGGTTTTAAGATTTTCGGGTTGAAGTTATAAATACAGACACTTTTTTTTTACTTAGCAATTTATAGTTCATAAAGATGCGACGGAACCTTTTGTTTTTTTGTTTTACATTTTTTGTTTGAGTCGTTAATATTATCTTCAACGATTAAACATTACAATTTCAAGTTTTAAGCAATAAGTTATTCCGGTATAATAATATTGAAAATATTGTTGTTGAATTTCTTCTTCCTTGATAATCGAAACGGCGACCCGACAATTGGTCCAGTGGCACTTGGTTCGGCCGACACTTCGTCCGGCCGACAATTGATCCGGCGACAATTGGTCCGGCCGAAAGTTAGTTTCTTCAAGTAAGTATGCAAAGAGGATGTACGGCCGTACAACCAAAGTCGATATACTTATATCTTCTTTTTTTTGATAGAGAAAGACAAACATTCTCGGGTTACGAATAACCCAACAATGTTTGAAAATCTCCTACTACCACCACAGAAAGCCGCAAATGTTGCTTGTGTTGAGATGGAGGACTTTGCCAGCCGAGGAATCTAACACGCGACGCTCGGTTGGGACCCAAGCACTATTCCCACTCAACCACTGACCGGTCTATCTGAAGGCATCTTGAGTGAAAATCCGCTGTAAAAATATTTTTACTAATAATTTCAACTCTCCGAAGTATCATGCGGCAATCCCAAATAACGACATACTTATACGTGCAGTCGGCTTAGCAAAAAAACGAAAAAGATTCCTACTTGCATATAATATAATTTTTATCTGAATATAACACGAGAGTCCCAACTCCCCCAACCGTCTCGATCCAGTGAGACTATGGCATCCCCAATTTTGGTATGGTGTGATGCTGAAGGTAGTGGGGAGGGGAAGGAGATGTGGAAAATGTACCTGGCTATTCAGATCTAGTCTAAACACAGCTAAAGCCATTTCTAGTATCGTTTCAATTATGAATGAATACTGACGAATAGCAAAATACGATCTACTTATATGTGCAATATCTGCTTAAGATTTAAGAGGCGGATATGTTTACCGCCGCCTCAGGTATCATTTATTGGATAACCAACGGCAGAGGTGTCACCTAAAGTGGTTCGCTACGTTTGGTGAATTATCAGGGGTGCTTGGGTTCTCGGGGTGAGGATTGTCTAGGCCTTGGTGGCGAATGCTTTTCCTCACCTACTGCGTGGTGGCCTGGATCGTGATAGGCAGCTTGAGGCACACATAATCTTGACCTCTCCAGCCGGATTCTTTCGACCCTGGACACATGCTACTTCGGAGAGTCGAAATTTTTAGTAAAAAAATATTTTTTCAGCGGATTTTCACTCAAGATGCCTTCATATATAAGTATATCGACTTTGGTTGTACGGCCGTATATCCTCTTTGCATAATTACTTGTTATAATTTATGTAGAGAAGAAAACATCTTCTAAACTTTCGGCCCGACCATTTGTCGCCGGACCAAATGTAGGCCGGACGAACTGTCGGCCGAACCAACTGTCGCCGGACCAATTGTCGCCGGACCAACTGTCATGGAACCAATGAAAACAATCTTCCCACCGCATAGGCCCAAATAAATATATACGCAATTAACAATTTATTAATTGGCCTTCGCAAGTAAGGTGATTAAATTACAACAAATGGTTATTGTAACAATAATTATTTTATCACGAGGAGTCTTTAAAAGCAGAAAACTATTCTAAATTACGTTAATTTTTAACAGGATTAATTAAGGCTTCGATATGAACTTTTTGTTCTTGTGTGAAGCTAAAATTGAACTTTTTGTTCTTATGTGAAGCTAAAATTCAATATTCAGCTAAAATTATAACCTTCACAAAAAATCTCAAAAGTTTTTCCCAATGAGAAAGTGGAAGAGCCTACTCAGAAAAACGAAAGCAAATACACACTAGAATATCTCTCTTCAGACCTTTAGAGAGAATGTTTTCAACGAAACAAGGTCAAAACGTAGAGGTCATTAAAATAATTGGTCAGTTTTACGTGTTTTAAAGAATCCAGCGCCATATATTATTTTCTTTTAAAACGACGATTCCAACTTAGCCTATGCTATTAAGTTTTCATTTTGTCTCTGGATGCTTAAATACTAGTTCATTTTATATTTTAACAGTAGAAATAAATGAACGAATATCATTGAAGAAGAAGATAATAATAATAATAAATCTAAACGAAGCAGAAAAGACACAGAAAAATGGAAACGTAACGGTCGCAACTAGGATTGGAACCCAGAATCACTTGTCTTACCGGAACACAGCGCCTTAACTAGCTCGGCCATTGGGATCTATATTTATTTGGACACTTATTGGAGCACCCCTGCTAAGTCACCATACGTAGCGAACCACTTGGGGTGACCAATGGCAGAGGTGTTGGTTATCAAATAAACGGTTCCCGGGGTGGCGCCACCCATGTCCACCTCCCAAATTTAATATTTTCATTTAGATTTATTAGAATTAATGTCTTCTTCAATGATGTATTACATTAATGGGTATAATTATTATTAAAAGTTATTAAAAAAAGTTATATCAATAAAAAGGAGAAGTAAATGTTTAACATCATTCATAAAATATGACAATTACAAATAGTACATAAACTCACAACGATTAACTTCATAAGTGAAACCCTTCAGTGAAAAGTTTAATCAGAGAGAAGTTTGATAAAAAGTCATGATGTTTATTCAACTATCGACCTACGCTTCGGGTAGTTACGAAACTACCTGAGGTTTTATGTATCTGGGTTTGGCAACACTCATCAATCAATACTGAAACGTTCTTACGCCGAATTATTTAGTAAAACACGAATACTGTGGAAACAATTGATTTTGCTACTCTGAACAATATATTTAATAATAATAAGGCAAAATAATACCTCGCATTCACCGGAATTAAGCAACTGTAGGAAACTACGATTCTGTATTTTTAAAACGGTAAACATTTTCACACTGGTATCACTGCGCAGAGGATTAAAAAGCGTAACGCTGTCAAAAACAAGTTTCCAGAGTATTCTGTTCCCGGCTGCCTACCTCACCGCTTGCAAATTTCGTAGATTCCTTCTGTATTATTTTCTTGGATAATTTGTCAGTTAACGTAATCAAATAAAAAGGTCAATTATAAAAACCAGTGTTCTAATTTAATAAATCCCGCGACCTATGGAGAAGATGATTGCGATCGGTAAGCCTTAATCATATTCTCCATAATTGGTGACCCCGACGTGATCGAGTTTGGCAGCCATCTCCGGTCCAGAGCCTCTAAAAAAACAGATGAAAAAAAAACAGATTTCGTTAAAGATGCACGAATTAAAATTTTAGGACTGAGTTTCAGAGATATGCCTTTAAATGTATGATGCTTCGAAGACTATCGCTATTGGATAAGTTTTAAGATTTTCACGGCCAAAAGCATTTTCGTTATTTCCGGTAGATCATCTACCGGATCTGCCGGATCTGCCGTGATGATGGACACTGCAACGATGTCCGAAACGTTGGCTAAAGAAGGAGGTAGCGCAACACGGCATAACACCCCAAAAACAAATAACGAAAAACTATCGCTATTGATCTTGTACTAGGCAGAGCACATGTACGGTTGACATTTGTCACAAGAAACCCTGAGATTTCCAACCTCCGAAAACCACATGAGTGTCATGTCAGTATAATGAGTTTTAAGAAAGCTGATTCATGTCATCTCTAAATATAACTTCATCTAATGGCATTTCAATGTAGTCAGAGCTCCGTTTTCACCAGCCATTTTCAACTTAGTTGTTTCACTGTTGAGTAAGGAATACGTTTAGAACCGACCCATTGTTTCATTTTAAATAAAACGTACCATCTCGTAAGACATTACAGATCAAAATAGCGAAACTTTTCCACAACAAAACATTTACGAAGCAATCGCAGGCTTTGAGGCCTTCGCAAAAAATGTACCTAGTAATCAGGCAACTTTATTTGAAGCTGTTACTTTTTTCTTACCTATAAAATTACTTACTCAACGTTCAGCCACATTAAACATCTTAAAAGTTACCCTCTTTTCCTGTAAATTGCTCCTTATTGATGTTTTCTAAGTGTTTTGTCTTGTTTTATCGCTCCACGGCGTAACGACAGCCAACAAACCAGGACCAGAGGCGAAATTCCATAAAACTCGCTAATAAATAAATTAAATGTGTTTGGATTACTGGCTGTTGTTAACCCTTAGTTATTCCGATGGAGTAAAACTAGCACGGTTTGCCCGGTGACGACACAGGGAGTCCGTTTTTTTAATTACCTATGTATTTTTTAGAGCAACACACTTTTTCAAAAACAATTTTTTTATTCGAAAGCATAGTCCTTTACAAACTTAGTTAAAAAATAAACATCAAAAACTAGATATAGGTTCCAAAAATGTAAAATTTCAAATCGGCCTCAAAAATCCTTCAACTAACCTACTTCAGGCTTCTAAAGATACTAAAATAATTGATAAAAATAAAAGATGATATTTTGCATTTTATGCGTATTCTTCCAAATTGGCACAATATTTATTTATTTATTCATCTATTTATTTATAACTTCTCACCATACATATGTTCTTATTTTTTATTTTTACATACAAAAAAAATTAACCTCACTAGGACTAACAGCCTGTATTGAGGTTAACATTTATAAATTTGAGTGATTTTACACACACAAAATTCTAAAATACACTACATTTAAAACACTAAAATATTATAATAAAGTAAGAAATAAAAATATCATATTAGGGACCAGATGGGTAATTTAAGGATGATTTGTAACAATGTAGACCATAAATAAATCTTTAATTACTATACCTACCAAGAAACAAAGCTATTTCAAAACATTTAGGGTGACACTCCAATTTTGGCAAATGGAACTCAAATAAAATCTATTTATTTAAAAAAAAGCTTATTATTCAAAAAACATATATTATTTAAAAACAAATCTTATTTTTTAAAAGTTGAAATCTTATTATTTAAAAAAGGACAAGGATGAAAAAATAGTATGCCAATCCTCTCTCAACACGAATATCTAAACATTCTTTTTAAATTTAGCTAACGAATTGGAAGATTTAATGTAGTCTGGCAGTATATTAAACATAAGTGGAGCTTAGTATAAATAGTTTCTTTGGCCAAAAGATGTTTTAGTATGTATTGCCATAAAGTTCATTGTTGAGCCAATTCTAGTGGTATGGATTTGTTGGGTTCTTTCTGCAGATTAAGTATTGATAAAAAATCTACAAATTATTTTAGTGATGTACAGCTGTTTTATACACATAACATTAGATTCCTTGTAAAGTTGTTTAGATGGATAATGAAATTTTTTTTGTACGTGACTTAAAAAATTAATTTTTGAGCAATATTTAGTGGTTCTACATTGGACTTTAAACAGGATCCCCAGCATACTATATTGTCAGAAAGTCGAGATTGGACTAAGGCATAATAGACAGATTTAAATTTCGCTTTATCCAATATATGACAATATAGGTAAGTCTTCTGATATTTTTTGTTAATATAATCAAAGTAACCAAAAAAAAACAAAAATGCAACACATCTTCATACAACAAACGAAACCTGCGGAAGTTATCCTCGGTCATTGTTAGTTAAACGCCTACGCAGACCTTTTTCACAGAACTTAAACAGGGACTTGGTATATGTATGCCAAAATGTAAACTGTCTTCCTTTTCAGAAAACTTGGGCACAAATGGCATTATTTCCACTTATGTCTTGGTAATTTGTCTTCATAAACATAGTTTGCTTCCTCAGGTATAAGTACTTTTGCTATCTCTGATACAATGGAGCTCAATAATTGACGACGAAGTTTTGTATTCCGAAATCGCGTTTTGATGTAGAACGCATTGTGTTGCTCATCCTAACCTTTCAGATATTGAAGACGAGAAAGCTTTGGGACAACTTTTTTTAAGTGAAGACCTCAGAAGAGTCTCAAATGCTCCCAACCGTTTAGAAACTATGTAGATAACCACTGAGTGGTTTCCAAACGGTTGGGAGCAGTTGTGATGTCGAGAGTATGTTATGAGGCTGAAGGTAGTAGGGAGGGTAAAGAGATGGGTAACAGGAAAAAGGGGAGGGAAAGGAGACGGTGAAGAAGAAAGTGGACGTTACCTGGCTATTCAGATCTGGTTACCAAACACATTCAAATTTATTTCAAGCAATTTCAATTCTGAATGGTGGTTTTACACCAGGGCAACACTGAAAGTATCCTCCACCCTAGGCTGTTATCTCTTGGTATTTGGTGAATAACAAAGCTGCTCCATGCACACGTATCGAGAACTCTAAAGAAAATTGCATTAGGCCACTAGGTATAGGCGAGTAAAACAATTCAACAAGCGCTCAAAATATTTAAGGGAGTCATGGAGACTTACCAGATCAATCAAGGGTTAAAAAGTCTAAAAATGTCACTGTACTTTATTTGCTTAACCAAAGGAAATCTGATCAATTTAGGTAGCGTAGTTCAAATCGGTAAGTATGTTTTTTGTTTCTACCTACCATAATTTTTTTTTTAAATATTATTTTTGTTGGTGTGATCAGTAAAACTATTGGTCATTTTGGCGAATGATTTGGTGATCAGGACTGGTCTATTTTTTGATACTATTATATTTGTTAGATTAAATTTGCTTTGTAATAAAAATGAGTGCTGAAAAATATTATATTCTTCGAATTTTTAAAATGGGAACCGTTGAAGAACAAGCGACAGCGTACAAATGAATGGCTGCTTCCTGAGGACAGAAAAGCCTACCTGGGATACCTACATAAACACCCACGGGGCCTGCCTACCCGGTACCCACCCAGCTCGCGGCTGGGCGGATGGTTGGGTGGCGCCTGGGGTGGGCGGCACCTGGGGTGGGTGGGGGCGGAGGCGGCATGGCACGGCACACACGCGACTCAAACCTCACCTCACTTCTCGACTGAAGTAAGCTCACAACCACAGAATGTCTTCTCTCACATCCTGTTTTTCATCCGATTCGCTACTTATACTTCCGGCAGTCACTAACTGTAGCTCTGTCTGTTTCTTTCTTACGGGTTTTCCTTCAGCCTAAAATACATATTTTTCCTCTGTCTTTTCTGGAAAGTTTTTTGCATTCAGCTTCTGAAACTTTTCTCGCTTATTTTAGTAAAAAATAATTGCAAACAGTTGTTTCTTGTAAGCAAAGTTCTCAGTCAAGAATCAGAACTTTTACTTGTTTCAAACTTGCCGAGGAAGATTAAAAAATAGCTATCTATTAGAGTAACGAAAGGAATTTCTAATTTAACACAAAGTTTTAGTATAATTGCATGATTTTCAATATTTGAATATTGTTGACTCAGTATTTTATCAGTTGAATACCAGAGAAAAGTCAAATGAAAATTTACAACGCGGTATTATTGAGTTAGATAAACGAATTATTCCTGTCTATCCTAGTTTATTTATATAACAATTACCAACTACGTCAATAAAAGCCCGCTGATCCTGCTAGAATGAAATTACTGAGACCAACTGGGAATACAAGACAAAATGTTCTGTTTTCTGACGCAATCATTTTAACGAGTTATAATTTTTAAACTTTTCTGAACTATCACGAATTTGATGTGGCATTAATTTAGGCACTATATTTGCGAAGGCTATCATTTAAATCAGCGGTTGTCAACCTTTTTTAGCCTGTGAACCCCTTGACTCTTACTACAATTTTTTTGTACCCGTACCCTCTATCTATCTTATGCACATGTAATGTGCAATGAAAAACATGTTGCATTGAAAGACGCGTAATGAAAAACATGTTACATTTGTAATTTTTAATGCTTTCATTACCACTTGAGTTTAACAATCAAATCACACAAATACAATCAATGATTGTAATTTTATACAGAGTGTAACACGAATTCGGGCATTTTAACAAGTGCTAAATGCTTCTACATATGCGAAATTGAATAAATTTTGTTCCACATCTTTTTATTACGACCAAAAATTAATGTTCTCCATTCACAACTTCAAAGTCACTTAGTGTATTGAGAGGTGAATTTTTATTTTAACCTCAAAACGTTTTGTAGAAAAAAAGTTTTTTATGTAACAGTGTAGTTAAAATAAAAGCCCGATTTCCTATTACATTCCGTATAATCAATCATACAATGTTAACTTACAGCTAATGTGACTCCTAATCTTGCTTTGCAGAGCTAAGTTTTATAAAGTTTAGCTGAATGTTGATGAAGTAGAGCCCTTATTAGAGTAAACCTGCATTCGTGGCACGACATTTATTTTATTTATTTATTTATTTATTAATAGTTTCAATAGCAAGGTTTGTACATGTATGTATAATGTATAGTTTAAGTATAGATTCTTTTTTTTTTCGCAGACCTCCTCACTAGGATTTCCTGTTCTGAGGTGGCCTGTAGTTTTTTAAAATATTTGTATTTGCTTATGGATTTTCTTTATATCGGCTTCATGATGTTTGCAATTTTATTATCACTTTGATCTCTCAGCCATGCTTTTGTTTTAAATATATTCATTTCCTTTATATTTTTTATTTGATCTGGTAGAGCATTGTATAATTTCATAGCATGGAATTTATTATTTCTCTGTCCAAAAGATATGTGACATTGTGTAGGTACACTCAATTTTTGCTTCGTTTTTGTTTTCAACCTGTGGTACGCGTACCTCTTGGGGTACGTAAATGGTGAGAAATTCCAAAATTTTAACTGATTTGTCAAAAATTCAGACCAATTTATGATTTTTCAAGCATTTACTGAAATTCGGATTTTATGTATCTATAGTAGATAAAAGCCTTATACCTCGACCATGGAGGCCGTCAATTTGACAGGGGGAAATGAAGAATGTTAGCTACGATGTAGATCGATGAGAATGGCAAAAACATGTTATCAAGACAATTTTAGCAAGAACATGTTTTTTGAAGATAACATATTCTTACCTTTAAAAAATTATTTTAGTTTTAACAAAATGGGCAGTTAACATGTTAAACACTTTGATTTGGATACGTTCTTCTTTCATTCTCAATTCGGACAAAGTGAGTCGGATAGAGTGTATCAGAATAATTTTAGTGAGGATTGTTTTGCCAAAAAATACAGTTTTGACAGAAATTTTTTTAACTATTACGTACATATTTTAACACACATAGGTGCCTTAGTATTTGTTCGCCTATTTACATTTGTTTCACATTTATAACTGGCTGAAATCCCCGGCGTTGCCCAGGCTTTACGCAGAGCTTTTCGGAATCAGATGTAGATAGTAATTTTCATCTCAGGTTGAACGTTAAAATATCTTCAACAAGTGTAAACTTTCTGCTTGAAGGGGAATGAGCGCAGTTTTTCAAAATACTGCACTGACGGTGACCTTTCTCTTATTTTGAAGGTCAAGTGTACAAAATTTCCTCAATCTTGGAAAGAATCTGAAGATTTTTATAAAAAGAAAACAAAGACACGCCGCCGCCCGGGAAACTATTCTTTGTAAATATATATAAAGGTATGGGGACATATAAAAAATAGATACAGAGATACTTAGTTTAAAAAAAAATAAGATAGTTAATAGATGCACGATTTGACCGGTCAGTGGCTGAGTTGGCATCGCGTTTGGGTCCCACCCTGACGTCTAGAGTTCAATTCCTCGGGTGGCAAAGTCCTCCATCACGACGCAAGCAACATTTTCTGCTAATTATGGTGGTAATAGGAGATTTTCAGATACTGTCTGGTTATTCTTAACCCGAAAATGTTTATCTTTCTTTTAAAAATAAATATATGTAATAAGTTACTACTCCGGTGGCAGTCTGTGACTTTTCAGTGAGCTGGAGTGCACAAATTAAAAAATACCACATTATTAATGTTGTTGTACCTGAAAATGATTATTTTTCAAAACAAAAAATTTTTATGAATATATTTTTTCTATTTTGGGGGTTGTGCCTCCCCAAACTGAAAAATCTTTATATAAAAAATTGATGTAAAAAAAAAAAAAATTCATTTCCAGAACAACATCCATAATGTGTTTTTGAAGTAAAACTTCTTTACGCACGCTCGACTTGGGGGGTAAGCTGGTGAAAAGTGGTAATGTGTCACGAAAAGTTTGATGTTACGAAAAGTGTGATGCGAACGGTAATCGATGCGAACGGAAATCGATAGCGAGACGAACGGTCGGGCCTTTACGCACGCTTGACCTGGAGAGTGATTAGGATAATGATAATGATAAGGATATGGATGAGGAAGAGGACGAGGACGAGGACAAGGACGAGGGCGAGGGCGAGGGCGAGGGCGAAGGCGAGGGCGAGGGCGAGGTTAAGGATAAGGATAAGGATAAGGATAAGGATAAGGATAAGAATAAGGATAAGGATAAGGATAAGGATAAGGATAAGGATAAGGATAAGGATAAGGATAAGGATAAGGATAAGGATAAGGATAAGGATAAGGATAAGGATAAGGATAAGGATAAGGATAAGGATAAGGA
The DNA here is from genome assembly GCA_929108145.2 of Limnephilus rhombicus. Lineage (NCBI taxonomy): Eukaryota > Metazoa > Arthropoda > Insecta > Trichoptera > Limnephilidae > Limnephilus > Limnephilus rhombicus. The sequence continues at coordinate 22,062,350 of OV815287.1, read as the reverse complement.
TAAGGATAAGGATAAGGATAAGGATAAGGATAAGGATAAGGATAAGGATAAGGATAAGGATAAGGATAAGGATAAGGATAAGGATAAGGATAAGGATAAGGATAAGGATAAGGATAAGGATAAGGATAAGGATAAGGATAAGGATAAGGATAAGGATAAGGATAAGGATAAGGATAAGGATAAGGATAAGGATAAGGATAAGGATAAGGATAAGGATAAGGATAAGGATAAGGATAAGGATAAGGATAAGGATAAGGATAAGGATAAGGATAAGGATAAGGATAAGGATAAGGATAAGGATAAGGATAAGGATAAGGATAAGGATAAGGATAAGGATAAGGATAAGGATAAGGATAAGGATAAGGATAAGGATAAGGATAAGGATAAGGATAAGGATAAGGATAAGGATAAGGATAAGGATAAGGATAAGGATAAGGATAAGGATAAGGATAAGGATAAGGATAAGGATAAGGATAAGGATAAGGATAAGGATAAGGATAAGGATAAGGATAAGGATAAGGATAAGGATAAGGATAAGGATAAGGATAAGGATAAGGATAAGGATAAGGATAAGGATAAGGATAAGGATAAGGATAAGGATAAGGATAAGGATAAGGATAAGGATATGGATGGTCACCCCAAGGTCGTAGGTCATCCCAAGGTCGCCCCAAGTTCGTAGGTCACCCCAAGGTCGTACGTCACCCCAAGGTCGTAGGTCACCCCAAGGTCGTAGGTCACCACAGGGTCATAATTCACCCCATGGTCATATGTCACCCCAATGTCATATATGTCACCCGAATGTCAATGTCATATGTTCTTTTATAAGTTAGTGAAGTTTTATTTCAGTGGTGTGGTCTAAAGTACACTCAATTTTTTTCATTCTTAGCACCCTAACTCACGAAAAGTGTAGAACCGCCACTGTGCTACTCAAATAAATAGATTTTCCATATTTTGTTAACGGAATGTTCCTGTTGAAGGGGATCAATGTTCGGAACAAAAACAGTATTTCTCGTTGACCTATAAACTTGTAGCACAACTTTCTGTGAAAATCCTATATCGGTGGTATATCGTAGGTAGGTGCGTTGTCTTATACCTATGTACGTACTATTCCATCGACGTTTACTATGCGCCATTTCTTGTTAATTTTAGCAACATTATGTCTTTGATCATTACTCCCTAAGATTATTCAGTAAAACTAGTTGTTAGGGCGTTTTTTAAACATGACCTCTAGACTAAACTTAGACAGTGAAATAAATGGTTAATGGGTGGATATTTGGAAGCTCCTAAGCTCCATATGGAAATGGGTGGAGATCGGTCGAGAGTTTTAAGTGTAGTTTTTTTTTTACATATGCTCCACACAGGAGGACCTGAGGAAAATAATTTCCCTCAGGGCCCATGTCATCTTTGGGGATGCTGTATGAAGAGTTTTTTTTAGGGAAAGGATGGTGAGGAGAGTTCTGGGAAGGAAAAGGGTTTAAGGGGTGGGTAGGAATCTAGGGTTCAGTGTATCCAGGTCATCCGCCTCCAAGACCTAGACAAACCTCACCCCATGGACCCGGGCACCCCTGCTAAATCACCAAACGTAGCGAACCACTTGGGGTGACCTATGGCAGAGGTGTTGATTATCCAATAAATGTTCCCGGGGCGGCGGTACCCATTCCCGCCTCCCAAATTTGTATTATGATTGTTAATTGACTGAGCGTAGCGATGTTCTGTTTCAACTCGACCGTTTAGCATTTTATCTGTATGTAAATTTGGTGGCCGTGTTACAGTTATAAAATGAATTGTCATTGAGAAAGTGACGTTTCTTTGGACAAATTGTAAAAATCAAATAAAAATTAATGTTAGATAAAAAAATTGCTTTTAATTATTTTTACTTTTTTCTTCATCTTTATTAATTCTATTACAATTAGTGATGTGCTATGCTCGTCTGACTACGAACTCTTTTGTTAAGAGCAGGCGCAGTTTAAAACAGATACCGTTTACAACCAAAATACAAATAACAAAAATTAACGGACAATCACCATCTTGAGACTGACTAGTTTTGACCTCTCCAGCCGAACCCTCTCGACTCATCGTCTTACACCGCAGTTGGAAGGATTGAATCACGCGTCCGTCACTCCTGGAAACATTGATTCCTAAAGCCTCCTGGTTTCCCTTTCCTTAAAAAGCCCCCAAATCCTCTGAGATGATGTAGGCCCTGAGAAAAATTATTTTCTTTAAGGCCTCCTGCGTGAAACTAATATAAAATTTTTTAAAAAAATCGTACCATTGGAAATGCATACTTATGACTATATACGTATAAGGTAGATATTTCAGTACCTCCTTACAAATCTTTCGATTTTGGAGAAAATTTAATTTTTTACTTATTAAATACTGGCTGAAGCCCCCGGCGATGCCCGGGTTTAACACAGAGCTTTCAAATGTAGACTAATCAAATGTAGACCTTACCTTTCTCGTGATTCACTCTATATATTGGTGAAAACCGCATGAAAATCCGTTCAGTAGTTTTTGAGTTTATCGCGAACAGACAGACAGTAAGACACGGCAGAGGACTTTAATTTATAATATGTGGAGAAGAGAAAATTGGAAACATCATCATCTAAGTATTCTGTCCACAGAACTACTAGTAATATTGTTCTTGCAGCCCCCGGTCCAGAAGTGTGGTGAAGGTGTTTAAAATTCTTACCACCGCTTTGTAGAAAACATCTTAGTTTTTTACTTTTAGAAGCTCTCTAAGATAACAGTATTCTTATTAAAATATAAAATCTTTCGCAACTCCGTTAAAAGCTACGGCACAATAACTTTAATTCCTACATAATATTCGAATAATTATCCTCATTTGAATAACATGAATATTTATAAATTTTATTGAAAACTTTGAAGCAATCTTCTCTCGGTTCTGGGAAACTTTGCTGAATTAAGGTTTTCATCGCGGAATGTAATTTTTGCTTCGCCAAACTTATTGTCAATAACTCGGAGCCGGAGAACTGCAATAAACATGAAACATCGCTCCGGTGCTTTCAACAAATGGTTGACTGGCTCCTGATTGCCGAATTGGACCCACGTTTCGTAAATTCCGAATACGTGGCGGTCACATTGTGTGTTCCATCAATAACATTTTTTATAAATAACAAATTAACATTTGTGCGTTAATTTGTAGTCAATTCTTTTAATACTTAATCATCGAAGAAGATTTTTTTAGCGTGTATCATATTTAATAATAATTTAATATCGAATTTAAGTTCTGCAATGATATTGGTTTTTAAAAACCATTATAGTAACAAATGACCGACCGGAATTAGATTTTCAGCCGAAACCAAAATTGTATTTCGGCTTCTGTTCTAATTTCGGCCGTAACCGAAATCAAAACTTATATCTAAAATAATAAAACACACCTTATGACTTGTGAGAGTTCATTAGTAAGTAAATAATAATTAAAATTTACAATGTAATAAAACACATATTTTTGAAAGGCATTAACTTTGTGTCTCACCATTATTTACAATAAAAACACAAATTTGTTGTAGACCACGTTTATTTGTGTTAAATAAAAGTGGTCTACAATAAATATGTGTTTTTATTGTAAATTATGGCGAGACACAAAGTTAATGCTTTTCACAAATGTCTTTTATTTCATTGTAAATTTAATGAACATTAATGAATTTAATTTAACTTTGAACTTTAAGATACCTTTTCTACATAAATTGGTAGAGAGAGAGAGAGAAAGATCTAAAGAGAAAGAGAGAACCACAGTAAATTGATAATGGTATCCACTTTATTTGTGGATTTATGTTACATCATCTCTGCTTACATTCACAGATTTACCTATTTGATAACTTGGTTAAATAAGTTAGTTAACTTGTCTCAAGGGAAATTCTGACGTATCTTAATATGGTGACATTATCTCGATTAAATTCATGCGAACAATCAATTATTTTATTTCGATTACTTAGCATAAATAATATCTGGATTCATGCCCACCTCTACTCGGAAAATACACGCACAGCTTTATTTTACGAAATAAATGCTTTATTGAACAAACATTGAATACATTTTCTCAGTTCAGACTAATACAAAAGTTCGCAACAAGTCAAAATATATTTATTTGTTTGTTAATGCTCTTTTTAGAGACTTAGTTATGGTATACCAAGTCAGTGAAAACCCTTCTGTCTGATAATTTAAGTATACTCAAATTATTAAAAAAGGTATTTTAGTTCAACATGGAATACCCACTAAATTTAGAAAACGTAAGAATTTATTATGTGTTCTTTCAAAAGACGGTACATGAATATTGTAATGTGGGTTCCAGACGGAGAATTGTATTCAAGTTGACTTCTAACAAAGAAAAATATTAAATAGTTTAATACACTTAATATCGTTGAAATTTTTAGTTAGCCTATTTTAGAAAAGTGTTTAATTTGTGATGAAAGTCTTAATTTGTAATATTGTCACTGGATTTTTTATTCGAGAAACTCTGACTATTAGACATTTTATAGTTAACAGTATTTTGAAAAATTTAAGTAAAGTCTATTTTCGTTGCACTAAATTAACAATTTGTTGATAATATATTGAAGGATTAATGATAAATATTTTTAATAATTCTAAAAATTTTAAGGTCATATTTTTTAATATCATTTTTAAACAAGATAAACAAGATTGGACCAAAGTGTGAACCCTGAGGAACTCCGCTTGTTGCATAATTTTTTACGACACGTTGGATTTTATTTTAATAAGTTGGTGTCTAAAAGTAAGACAGCTCTTAAACCATGCTAATATTTTGCCATGTATTCCCAGTTTTCCAAATTTCAAAATAAGAATTTCGTGGAAAACTGTGTCAAAGACTTTTCTAAAATCACAAACAGACTCTACTTGTTTTTTTTTCATTAAAACATTGCTTATAAAATTTTCTTAGATAATTATGTTGGAAAGAGTACTTCTACCTGGCGTAAATCCAAACTGGTAAGGTGATATTACAGATTTTATTTGTGTAAATAGTTTGTCCAGTATTAAGTTTTCAAATATTTTAGGTATGGTAGATTGAATACATATTGGTCGGTAATTACAAACATCGCCCTTTTCACCCTTTTTGAAAATTGGAATCAAATGACTAATTTTCCACTTAACAGGAAAAATTCCACTAGATAAAGAGAGATTAAAAATGTGTTCATATGAAGCGGATACTTTGTGATGTGACATTATTAATTTAAAATAAAACAATAACTTTGTAAACACCACTTTTATTGGTGTTTACAAAGTTATTGTTTAATTTTAGAGATTAAAAAGTTTGATTATTGGAAGAGCAATTACTTTGATACATTCTTTGATCAAAATTGTAGGGATATTATCTGGTTTTGCAGATTTGAGACTATCTAGGGTTTTGGAAGTTATTACATCAGAGAGACTTCTGGCACACTATCAAGAGTTTCATCTAGAATTGTTGGAACTGGAGTATTATTTGAGTCTATTGAATAAGCACTTTTGAAATATTTTGCCAACAATTAACTGAAGTAAAATAATAACTTTGTTTGTAACCACGATTTATTTATTTAATTTTTTTTAATACCGACCGGTTTCCCTCAACACAAGCACCTTTAACGTATAAAATTAAACTGTTTATACCATGTCAAACCGCAAACTGAGGGCTTATTATCAAATTATAATTTAACAATACCATCAGCATTATTGTATAGCGTCCATTTAGGTGCATAATGCCCGGGAAATAAATCAGAATCATCTTCTTTAAGTGATTTAGCATATTTCCAAAAACAACTAACGTTATTTATTATAAAGAGTTGAATTTTATGAATATATTTACGGTAGCAAGTCATAGACATTTTTTACACGAAGTTCTTAACCTGCGAATTCATTATAATCAGAAATTTGTTGATATATTTTATATTCTCTATGTTTGAATTTTTTGGTGTTAAGTAGATTTATAAGTTCTTTGTAGCACCATTTCGAAAAGATGTTTGGCTTTTATTTCATGGTTGGAATGTACATGTTAATAGCTTTTCTCAAAACAGAATAAAATGTATTCGTAACTGTATGTATTGATATCTTCATATTGCATAGATGACCAATCAAATAAGAGAAGAAAATTACAAATGTCCTCATAATCTGCTTTGAAAATTTTTTGGAAATTGAACGACAATTTACAAGTATTAACATGTACATTAGACATAATAACTTCCCGTGGAGGATGATAGGAAGCATCAATGGGCACCAGCGCCAGCGGTTCACTACATTCTTCATTTACTAGTGACTCTAAGTTAGAAAAACATAAGTCTGGGGTTCGAATATTTTTATTTGGTATGGTATTTGCCAAATTCAGACCTAGGAATAACGCCATGTCTAGAATAATACGTTCAGACTCACTAACACTCATATTATCGTCACTTTTCTTCTAGTTCACATTCTTCCTGTTCACACTTGTTCACCAAGGCTCCCTGTATACTTCGTTGCTTGAATTCGGTTGAATACAAATACAGCCCACTAAAATCTTTTTATTCCTGGCAACAATCACCTGCAGGAATATTTGCTCAAGTGGTTTGTGTTTTGTTGTAATTAAGTTTAGTTTGTATTTCTCGCTGGTGGCTATTAAGACCCCACCGTCTCTGTTTCTAGCACTTGTCAATAGATTTTTGTCTAATTATGCACGTTATAATTTATGAAAACTAATTCACTAAAGTGAATATTTGGCTCTTACCATGTTAATAATTAAAAAATTTATCCCAATTAATATTTACGTTACTTTCTTGTTGTCTGTTTTTCCGTCAACATTCGTGAAAATGGTGTAGTTAACGTCACCTCATTTGGTTTTCACTTCTTTTATAAATTTTTATCTCAATTTTAGCTTCAACCGTTTCCAGGTAATCATTTTGCATCTTTATCTTTAATTCAATTTCTTTTGGAGTGTATTTATCCGATAAAAAAATAATTATGAATTTGGGTTTCTTTGGTTTTAGTGAATTCACAACATCTTTTTTTCCATGTTTGAAATTATTTGTTCTTCCATCTTTTTTATTGCAGCTATATTCTTCCCCGCTACTATTACTGCCCCTTGTTTAATGTTTCTAATTCCGGTAACACCAAAATTAACCGGATCTCTATTTTGTTTTATTTGATTCTCTGTAACTGAAATTTTGATCTCTATCTTTTGTAATAATGACGATATGCCTTTATTTTTTTTACGTTTTGTTAGTTCTTCATTAAGTTTAGTATTTTTAGTAATTTTGGCATAGGATATAGATTCCATATGTAATTTAAGATCTTCAATGTTATTATCTATTTTAGATAATGATTGATACAATCTGTCGTGTCCTTCATCTTCTTTGTTTGTTGGCGTCTTGTATTCTTGAACCGTGGCCTCAATATGATTCATCATTTTACACAATGCCTCAGCAAGAGAGCTCTTTTGATCTTTTGATAAAATGATAGAAGTTATGTTAATATATAAGTTAATGATATAATGTTTTGTTAAAATTTTTCAGATTTTTTTTTTCATTCTTCAGCTTCTCTTCTGGTGATAGGGAAGGCATTTTAAATTATTAAATTTTATCGATTTCTTTAAAAAAAAACATATAAATTTTGTTGTTTATAAAAACTTTTACCATCTGTTGAGCAAGCAGTATTTTCTTTTACAATTTATGCATTCATTTTCGTCTGTTTTTTAGTAGAGTAACTCATTAATTTATAATTTTGTTAATGAATGTGGGTATTTACTGCTATCTATGAACAAGTAGCATAAATATAGCATATGTAGGTAGAGCATTCAAAGTCATTAAAAATCGCAGTTTTTTGATTTTTCAAAATCAGTTTACAATATATTATACAATGGATGTTGAAATATTTACGTAATCATATAAACTGATCCAGGAAGCGGCTTTTTGTTGGGCTTCGCCTCATTTAGTAAAGTTCCTTGACATTAGAGTTTTGCCCCTTTGCACATATAACAGCAATTATTAGAATGTGTTAAAAAATTTAGATAACTTATCAAATAGGTACCTATTTATGTTTCTATCCATTCGTGAATGCCTACATAGGTAATATATAAAATGTATATCATATAACTTCGTACATTTAAAATTCACTAGACGTTTGAAAAATAATTTCTACCAAGTAACGAATTAACTAAGAAATTTACTGCCAATCAGAACTGAAGAAATTAAAAAAACGCCTCCGTGTATTTTCACATAAAATCGACTTTATATTCCCCCTAACCTGCCTTATAGCAATTTTATCCAAAACGATTGAGAGTAAACCTCACCTGCGATAATACAGATACATCTCTAGCATGGCGGGTGAATTAATACGCTCTAAAACTGCAAGAATACCACCGAAAGTGGACTTTTGATTTGAATTCATCTCCCATCTAAACTTCCTGATCTTCGCCCTTTTATATAATTAGTAAATACATACAATACAAATAAAAACATTTTTGAAAACACTTTTTGATTTTCACCAAACGATTCGTGATGGTTTCATGGAGAAGTTCTCCGATAACTCAAAATTTAAATTCTATACATTTTAAAGTAGTATGTACGTACATTAAAGTTACTTTATGTTTTAATTTAATACATATTTAATGAGAAAGATAATAATTGGATAAAAAGGCATTGTTAAGGTGAACGTCCATCTGTCTGCGCCGGCCGCAACGCACGCACGGCACGCAATGGATTTTTCTATATCTTTATATAGAAAAATTCGTTGCTCGCACCGACCGCCGGTATTTGCCGATAGTGGACGCAGTGCTGTACTAATTCATATAAAGAGAAAAATCCGTTGCGTGCCGTGCGTGCGTTGCGGCCGGCGCGAATAGATGGACGTTCACCTTATACCCACACTAACGTGAAAAACTACATTCCTGACTTTAGAATTTCCCCCACCCGACTCGCTAAGGCAAGGTTCCTCTTTCGGTGTCTTTCGAATTTCAAACATCAATACACGATGATTTTTTTCATAGGCTGGGCATAGCTCAAATTTTCTCAATTTATAAAATCCAAAAGGAACCGATTCCATAAATAGTCGGTTCCTCGGAAAAATAATATCGGGCGATCCAGTGACAGCTTGATTGACTTTTGGATCACTAAACCCGCCCACTGTAAAACTGTCCATATCGCATTTCTTGAGTTCTTCTTTGATCCATGCGAGTAACGCTTTATTTCACCACCGAATATTATATGTGCTCATCATTTATTCAAAATACATTTGCAGAATAGAAACGCTGTTACGTGGGACATAAAAATGTGTAATAATCGATTATGGAATAAATCCATCAGCATCATCTTCTTCCCCTTTATCCTATTGCATCGACAAGGCGCCTCCATTCGTCCCTGTATTACGCTGATTATTCGGCCTCCGTCCATGACAGTCTCATCCTCTCATAAAGTTTTTGGAGTTGTCTCGCCCAACTGTATCTAAAGCAGCCCACTGGACGTCTACCCTCTGGAATCGCACTCAGTATTTTCCTAGGCATTCGGTCATCAGACATTCTTAGTACGTGCCTTGCAATTGCGATTCGAATAAATCCAATAAAATCAATTTAAAGTATTCCGGTTGTAGATCTGGAAGGATTCCTACAGCTGTGACCTTTTTATGTGAATGCCGCACGAAAGTCTGAACATTCCGGAGCCAGGAATATGGCCGCAATTCGAAGGTTGCGGGATCGAATCCCGACGTGGGCAAAGATATTGTAATTGATTAATTTGCGTTATTTCACAATTAATTCATTTAAAATGATATTTAGTATATTTGCGGCACGTTCCAGAGTGGAAGATACTCTTAGTATCGCCCTGGTGTAAGACCACCATTCAGAATTGAAATGGATTTAGCCGTTTTCGTTGACCATATGTGAATAGTCAGGTACCTCCCACCTTTTCCTTCCCCTCCCTACTACCATCAGCCTCACAACGTACCCTAATTGGGGACGTAAGAGTCTCACTGACTCCAGACGGGAGCATCTGTGGTTTGTAATTGTATTTTGTAATGTTTTAAAATGAATGAATAATTGAATAATTGAGTAAGAATGATGGTAATGGTGATTAGAAGACGGGGAGAGGGAGGTTGGTTGGAAACTGAATATTCAAATCTGGTAACTAAATACGACTACACTAATTCAAGCAAAGTTTCTTTTTTTTTTCAGTTTCAGTGCCGATAAACCTGGGTTTATTGAAATATTGTTGTAACAGTTTCCTACAATATAGGTATTGACGATACTTTGCCATATGTATACTGATGGTATTATAAATATTATGCCTACAGATATGGGTGGATTATTCCGTAATCTACCTGATTGAAACATTTTCTTCTTTTATTTTTACAATATCCAAAATGTATATATTAAAATAGTATTCTTCGTATATATTGAAGGTAGACACAACACCTTATTTCTGAATCGCCTATTAAAGACGTCATAGAAAGATAACTATACCGATACAAAAGAACGTATTAAAAAATGTAAAAGTGGCTTACTGATTGTAAAATAAAGATAATAGAAATAAGATTTTCGATCTACGCAGAGCTGTGACCTTCCTCGGATGGTGACCTTCTTTGAGCGATGACCTAACCTGACCTAAATAATACCTAATGTGACAATGAAAGGACGCGTTTCTCTTCCATACTGAATAGACAGATATTCCATAGAACTCCGCACAAATAATACGTTACAATAGCTTAAGGCATATATGTGTATAGTCAAACTGTTTATGCTTGATTGATGTGATTCATTGGCTGGGTGAATGTATTGGGGATCCATTACCGAAGACTTTTAAACTAAAATATAACCATTTGTTTCTCAGTGCTTTTACGTTAATAGATTCGGATATAAGAGAGAATTCGGAAGAGGCATGTCGGAATTTAAGGAATGTCTTTGAACATGAATCTGACTGTCTTCGAACATTATTTTTTTAGAGCCCTTCAAAAGTATTCACAATTTAAAAAATGGTATTCTGTTTAAGAAAACAGCTGGGAACTATCTAGTAAAATATTCTACACAAATATATGTTTTTTTATTGTTAAACACCAAACATTACAGACAATATTTTAACAAAATCTATATACTTATATATAAAAGGGAATTCCTGTTTTTTTTTACATTAACTCAACCCAGGAGGCCCTCAGGAAAATAATTTCCCTCAGGGCCTATGTCTGGAATGCTGTGTGGAGGGTCTTTTTGAGGAGAGGGAGGAATGAACATTGGTCTTGAAGAGACCCAGGTTGTAGGAAGGAGGAAACACAGAGGCCGGCTAATCATTCTGTAGCCGAGCTGTTGAACACAAGAACGAGTCGAAGAAACGACCCGTTCTCACGGGACAAATTTCAACCGTGTACCTGTTTTCCTTGGTCACGCCATAACTTCCGAACGACTTTACCTATTTCATTTATCTTTTTATTTTAAGTTTTCTAATACTTTGCAGAAGATTCTCATGGAAAGAAGAATTAAGAAAATTGCGTAGAAAATTGGATGATTTCAGAAAACTTAACGACTATTTTAACTTCGCACGTTTGACAGTTGGAGGGGGGTTGACGGAACGGTGGAGCGGAAGAGGAGTGAGGGTAGGCGGAAGGTGTAAGGGTAACGCGGAAGGGGCAGTGGACGCGGGAGGGGAACGGGACGCACGGGAAAGGACAAGCAGGGAGAAACAATTTATTTCTTTGAATATGGCATTGCAACGCATGCCGAGAACCAGCTAGTGCGTTTTAATAATATGTTAAGAGCGACGACTGCGTGTGAGTATATGAGATGTCTATACGTTGCTAAACCATTCATCCGATTGCGATGAAACTTTGGGGATTTGATGTGGGCATGCCCACAATTATTTCTATATACGAGTATAATAGTGAGCTCTGGTGTCATGAACTTTGGTGAGTTGTTGTGAGCACGCCCGCGAAGGTTTCAATATACATATTGTTATGGTACGCCCAAACGACAAAGAATTCAAACTCCTAATTCGCCGCAAACTACACAACACCCTGCTCCCCCCCTGTTCCCTGCTTCCTACTTCCTATCCCATCCGCCCACCCGCACGCGATCCCTTCCACCAGTTGAGAATTGCGAGCCGCCTCGGGCACACGTTAAGCCCGCGCGTGGATTCCCACTGTTCGCGCCCGGCATACTATCGCTCGAATTGTACTCAAATATAACCTGCAATGTTAATTCAATAACCTACGGGTTTAGCGCTGATATTTCACCATGCCTGTGTAAACTTCGGTTCTGTCCTAAACTCGGGAGGTCCCCCTGGAAGCCGGAAGACGACGACCCCCAACATCATGTAAGCTGTACAATTGTTTCCTCATTTGATTGTGTCCTTTAACGATAGACTGTAAACTCCCGCGCAAAGCCATCACTCAGAGAGTTTCGTTTAGGGATCTTGAGGTTATAAACACGATAGCTAGGATTGTGTAGTATGTATTTCTTGTGTTGAATTGTACTGTAATGACCTATGCACTGTGTTTTAAATTTGCAATACATGAATCTAGTTAACTCAATCCTGTTATTATTCTGCTACGGCAGGAGGGTTTCCTAGAGGGGGAGTATCCTGCCAGACGACTGAGATGCGAAGGAATTTCTGAAGCCTCGAGCGACCCACCACCTGAATAGAGGGTAAATCATGCCTCCCCTGAGAGCTAGCTTGGGACATGTTTGGGGGCCCGCTCCTAACACTGGCGTCCATAGTGGGGCCCAGAATTTTTTTTTCATTTTTGCCATTGTCTCAGTCGCCTTACGGAGTGCTCCCTGTCGAAATCTTCCCCGCATAGGAACTGTTTGTAAACATTGATTGTACTGTGTCTTGGTGTTTTATACCCAGTGAATAATGAATTCTGTGGGAAACCACAGAAATCCATGTGCAAGTTAAGTCCATAACGCAGATTTGATTGCAATTATAAAAAAATTGCGTCAAAATTGAAAACATGGCCATTTTGTATTAACCAGAAAGACGGCAGCATTTAAACCGCGAATCTGACTGCGCACGCGCCGACCCCTTTGTTCACAAAGCAGCGGACGAGCAACAGTAATTCGCGCCAAATCAACGGCCCGATGTTTCACGCGGTAAATACATACCTAATCTCTGAGTTGCGCGCGCACCCACGCGCATCGAAGCACAAAAGTGCGTTTATCGCGCCAAACTCCAACGGCAAAAAATCTGTTTGAATCAGGCAGAACAATTCCCTGTCACTATGCAGTGTTTTGAATAATAAAATCGCCCTTCTGTCACTAAGGTCGGAAGCAATGGAGATCGCTATTGTAAATTTGGTTTTGGAATTCCAATTACCTTGTGGATTCTTTAATTAAAAAATCTCACACTCACGTTTTTCTTGCACAATATACCGATCGGCCCACTTGTTGTGTCTGTCAAATTAGTACCACGTATATTTCACCAAATGGACAAAATAATGACTTTCTTTCCACATTCTACGTTATAGGTACCGCATTTTTTTCAGCATAAGTGTAAAGTGAATTGTGTTTTTTTCCTTACATAAAAAAAGTGAAATAATAATAAAACCAATGATTGGTTCCATGAAAAAATAAAATAATTTTAATGTGGTTTCGTAACAAATCCCATATTCAGTTATTTTCATCCGGAAGTTTGTCCTTATTTGCCAGAAGAGTGCCTTTTGTGAATTTTAGTGCCTTTCTCAGTGCAAAGTGGTTTGTGAAAAATAAAAAAACCCGTTTTCTAAAGGTCAGTCCTGGCAAAATTTTTTGGAAATAAATAAATACTTGTGAATTTCACAGTTTTCTCAAAAGTGGTTTGTGAAAAATAAAAAACCCGTTTTCTAAAGGTCAGTCCTGGCAAAATTTTTTTTGAAAAAAAAATAAATACTTGTGAATTTCACAAGTTTTCTCAAAAGTGGTCAGTGAAACACAAAAACCTTTACTTCTTAGGTCTTTCCACGCAAAATTTTTTCTTGTGCCTTCCTTTGACAAAGATTCTGGTGTCATATATACCAAATTGTAGTATGGAATACAGTTTTCTATAACTATTTTAGAAATACCAACCAGTGATTACCAAGTGAAAAGTGCCTCACAAAATTAATTTTGCGTTTGCTAAAGAAGACCCCTGGCAATTTTTTTCACCACCTGGGAAACTCACAATGGAAAACAATCAAGCTATGGCATCATCCAATTTGGGCATCATTCCCAACGTGCACAACTTATCCAAAACTCACTTACAAACTGCTTTAAGGGATAGAGGACTCTCGCCATCAAGCAAATCTAAACCTACATTAAAGGCTTATGCACTTTTATTCAACAAAAAGTACATTAAGAGAATAAACCTCGCCCCCTCAAGCGAAAATAATTCACGCTCGGCTACGCAAGTTTTGAATAATCTTGTTCCTAACGAAGAACCTATGCCACAAGTAATGATAAAACAGGACATCGCACCCACCTTGACACAAGATAAAACCTACGATTTATCCTCGTGGAAAATCAAATATAATGGCGTCTCCGATGTACTGGATTTCATTGACCGTATTGAAGAAACGGCTACAATCAAAAATATCCCATTCGAGATTCTACGAAAAAACTTCATAGAACTCATCTCCCCAGAATTGATACCCTGGCACCGCATTCAAAAAACTAAATGCAAAGATTGGAATAAACTCAGATCTGCCCTAATCTCGAGCTTCGGAAAAACGGAAGCCCAGCACCGGATCAAATTATCTTTACTATCTATTAAACAGCTAGTAAATGAACCTGTAGCAACATTCATAGAAAGGGCTGAATCCATTAACATCAAGCTTTCACATCCCGTTTCGGAAGCTGAACTATTACCAGTCATAACTGATGGCCTTTTAAGCAAATACGAGAACATCATTACCTCACAGAAAATTGCATCCCTAGCCCAGCTAAACGAAGTCTGTCTCCTTCTGGAATCGTACCAGGATAGGAAAAACATAAAGAATGTGTCAAATAATGTAGTTGTGCCAAGCCGTTCGTCTGGTTTAAAACCAGAATTCAACAACAAAAAAGTGTGCTCTTTTTGCAAAAAAGTAGGCCATCTGGCCACTACTTGTTTCAAGCAAGCAAGGTTTCTGGAATCTAAGGAACCCCGAACTTTCAAGAGGCATCACTCTAGGGACCGCTCTCCTCCAAGCGACGAACTGCGCAACATTTTCAAGAAATCAAGGCACAACATGGAAAGGTTACAAAACCCAAGCAATGTCAGACCTCAGGTGGATTTCTCCAAGCCCCCACCAAATTTCTACATGAAGAGGCCAAAAAAACTAAATAATAACCTCTCAGGCACCCATTCTGAACCAAGGTCTAAAGAATGGACTGATTGGTTAGCACACATTAAGTATTTTAACCAGACCTTAAATGTTTCTTCGGTTTGTTGCAAACAAGCTAAAGATGGGAGACCCTATGCTTTTTTCTCTGTTAACAATGTGCCCTTTTCCGGATTACTTGATAGTGGTGCATCTGTCAGCTGTCTTGGCAACAATGCTCACCTGCCTTTTGTTAACAGTGATTTTAGAATTTCGCCCCAATCAACACACCTGACGACTGCGGATAATGTTTCCCAACCGGTCATCGGTGCCCTTGCCCTGCCAATTAATTGTAACAATAAAATAGTTACAATCAATTTTCTAATAGTGCCCTCTATATCCCAGAATTTCATCCTTGGCGTTGACTTCTGGAAGGCATTCAATGTTGCTCCCCAAGTATTTAATACTCTTGGCGAAACCTCCACTGCTGCTCAAATTAGTGAGATCCGCACAATAATACCTCACGAAAATTTAAGCACGGACCAGGCTCTCCAACTAAAAGAAATGGTCAATAAATTCGAGTCAATATCTTTCGAAAAATGTGGATTAGGTTTGACAAATTTGGTTGAACACCATATCAAAACCAATGGCCCACCCATCAAGCAACGTTATTACAACTTAGCCCCCCAAAAACTTAAACTTTTAGAAAACGAACTTGATGAAATGTTAAAAATGGGTGTGGTGGTTCCCAGCAGAAGTGCATGGACCAACCCAACTCTTTTGGTTTCTAAAAAAGACGGCTCTGCACGTTTCTGTCTCGACAGTAGACGTTTAAACTCTTGCACGGAAGCTGATGCGTATCCCTTACCTCACGTTCACGCAACCTTAGACAAGCTGCGTAACGCCAAGTTCATCTCTTCTGTCGATCTCAGCAAAGCGTTTTGGCAAATACCCTTGGACGCAGAATCGTGCGAAAAAACTGCTTTCATTGTACCTGGTAGGGGAATGTTCCATTTTAAAAGATTACCCTTTGGTCTAAAAAACAGCCCCGCCGAGTTACAAAGACTGATGGACAAACTTTTCGGTCCTGAAGTCGATAACAGCCTGTTTTGTTACCTTGACGACCTCATCATCGTCAGCGATACCTTTGAAAAACACCTATTAATGCTGGAAAAAGTTTTTCAACAACTCAAGTTCGCTGGTTTAACCATCAACTTGAAGAAGTCTGAATTCTGTAAGTCCCGTCTACGTTATTTGGGATTCATTATCGACGAAAAAGGTCTAAGAACAGACCCCGCTAAGGTGGAAGCCATGGCAAATTTTCCCCGACCCAAAAACGCGAAGGAAGTCAAAGGTTTCCTTGGACTTGCAGGTTACTACAGGAGATTCATCAAAGACTTTTCCACTATCGCAGCCCCCTTAAATAAAATTACCGGCATCCGTAAAGGTGTCAGCAATTTCCGATGGTCTGTCGAAGCTGAAGAAGCGTTTACAACTCTAAAAAATGCCCTTCAAAAAGCTCCCGTTCTGAATTGCCCGGATTTTGCACTCTCTTTTACCCTCCACACGGATGCCTCCAATGTAGGAATCGGTGGAGTCCTTACTCAAGAATTCCCAGATGGCGAACACCCTGTAGCGTATTTTTCCCGTACATTAAACAAACACGAGAAAAACTACGGAATTACCGAGAAAGAGTTATTGGCTGTATTGGATTCTGTTCACCATTTCCGCGGTTACATAGACGGTAGCAAATTTACTGTAGTTACAGACCATAGTAGTTTGAAATGGTTGATCTCTTTAAGTAATCCCTCCGGTAGGCTCGCTCGTTGGTCCTCCCGTTTGTCTCAATACAATTTTGATGTTGTTCACCGTAAAGGCGCGGACAATATTGTTCCCGACGCCCTTTCAAGAATTGAACTGGCTTCATTAAATGTTGACACAATTGCCCCCCCTCCATCTACAAAAGATGAATGGTACTTGAAAATCTTCGAAGGTTGTAAAAATAACCAACAAAAGTTTCCTAATTTTATCATAAAAGAAGGACAACTATACCGTAATTGCAAGGTACCACTATCCATCCTCGAAGATTACTCGTGGAAACTTGTCGTTCCCCTCGAAGGTAGAGAACAAATAATTATTGACAATCATAGTGCTCCCGACTCCATACACCCAGGAAATTTCAAGACGTATAAAAAGATCTCCTTGAAGTATTACTGGCCTGGTCTCTTCAAGCAAATTCGCAATTACATCTCTAAATGTGAAACTTGTAAAGCTTATAAACATAGCACGGCAGCACCTGCCGGCCTAATGGGTAATCCCAAACGTGCCGACAGACCCCTACAATCATTGTCAATGGACCTCGTCGGACCCTTTCCCCGAAGTTATGCCGGACACATGCACATACTTAGTGTAGTGGATGTTTTCACTAAATTCTGTTGGATCTTTCCTTTAAAAAGAGCCAACGCGTCCGCCATCATCAAACTTCTGGAAAAACACATTTTTATACCTTACGGAACACCCAGAACCGTAATTGTTGATAACGGAAAACAATTTATTGCCCAAGAATTCAAAGATTTTCTTGCCAAATACGGAATCAAGGATATTTACTATAATACCTTGTATACTCCACAAAATAACACCGTCGAACGTTATAACCAAACAATCAACACAGCTCTGGCTATTCTAGTTGATAAAGATCAACGTACTTGGTGTAAAAACCTAGATAAAATTCAGGCTGCAATGAACAACACTGTTAATCTGGCCACTGGTTACACACCTTTCTTCTTAAAACACGGTATGGAACAAGTTGTTCATGGTTCTCTACATAGGAACACTAACTTTCCTACGTCAATTGCCACCACAAGCAACCCTACCGCGAACTATGCCCATCGTCTGGAAGAACTGTCGGCCATCTACAGTGAAGTCACTGATGCTTTGCTCCTGGCTCATCAAAAGAGTGCGGACAGATACAACCTACGTAGGAAACATGTCACCTTCAATACAGGAGACATAGTTTGGAGAAAGAACAACACACTTTCCCAAGGAGCCATGTATTTCTCTGCCAAGCTGGCACCACGTTTCGTGAAGGCCAAAGTTCTAAGAAAGATATCAGATCTAGTGTACTCCTTGTCTGACTGCTCTGGAAAACACATTGGTAATTACCATATTAAGGATATCGCAAAATCTGGAAGTGAGGAGTCAAGTAAAACTGCCCCCACTATCTCAGCAAACTTAAAATGATCCAGTGTGTATCACCACAACCTTTTTGTAAGCACACCAAGTCTTACAATGGCTGGCGTGTAAAGTGTCAATTACATGCCCACCCTTTCGTTGATAAAACGAATATTGTTAAAAAATCATTTTTGTAAATTTATGTACAATCCACGGTGTAGTTGCCCCGTTCATGTTCGTGAATTGGCAACCACCGTAATTTTTGTCTCACACGTTTTTTATTTTTTTTCCTTTTTTTCTCACCTGTTCCAAAATTGATCACTTTAGAGCAGAGACACCCCTCGAGTGACAGTGTTCGGGAAGTCATGAACCCAATCATTGCCTCTCAACCCCTCACACTACGCAACGTTCATGCCATGGCACGCTTTGCCATGTAATGCAATATTGTAATTTTCACCATTTTTGTTTGTTGTTTTTTTTCATCATATCGGAAGGAATCTCTTCATTTTTTTTCTTTTTATGTTCTGTAAATACTGGAGCGTCGTTCTAAAATCGATTTGGTAAACTCCAAAGCGTTAAATCACGACCCAGGACTAGTAAACCATCTCAACATGCTCCATATTTTACCCATCATGGTAAAGATAAGTGGTTACTCACATAATCACATTCCTTGTGTATAGTAGTTTTCAATTTTTTCTCAAATGTCAAAAATTGATGGCGTCCTACCCGAGCTCTTTGCTAACAAATTGGATTTTGACACATCCATTTTGAAATCATATGTATATAAATAAAGGAAAAGCCTTTAAATTGGTCTTTCCATCCTTGTACAAATCCTCATGGACTCGTTTCAACTAAAGTACGTAAAACCAAATACTCGGTCTTTTGTTGTTATAAGAAGTCCTCGATTTGTCCCTCTTCACAACATGTATGTCTTGTATTACATGCTTCAACCCTTACGGAAAAGGTTAATAAAACCTAACGGCAGCCCTGATTTCCGTACATAAATAACCGCAGTTTAACGTAAATCATCAATGTTTTGTTTGATCATCGTTTTACAAACATAGGCATTCAACTCCTGTTTCGCCATTTAACCAAGTATTTGCAACCTAAATTGCACATAACCTGGTATGTTGTAACCGCACAAAGGGTATATAAAACCACAATTGGTCCCTTTTATTTGTCCCCACTGAAGTTTGCTGCAATAGACAGTATGTAAAACCATGTAGGTCTGTCTTTGTTTGTCACATGGTGTAAACAGAAATGTACTCTGTCATCACCCCGCCTTTATAACATACGAAGTGACATTAAATTGTTTACCTCCTTGTTATCCTATCGTACGCTCCTGGGCTACGGAGTTAGTTAATCTAACAAATCTTTATAAACTGTGTTAAAACAAGCATAGTTAACGTTTATTGTGTTGTATTTAAACGTAACCGTGTTACATTATAGGAGAGATCCTTAGAACATCCACCATTATAGGAGGGATCCTTAAAATACCTGCCGCGATACGAGAAGTTCGTCATAATCACTTTTTCTCATAGCTAAATGTTATTGAGCTGGTCGTGTGCCATTCATTTGTCATGAGAACCATTTTGTACATTCTATTTTGGTCGTGTGCCATTCATTTGTCATGAGAACCATTTTGTACATTCTATTTTGGTCGTGTGCCATTCATTTGTCATGAGAACCATTTTGTACATTCTATTTTGGTCGTGTGCCATTCATTTGTCATGAGAACCATTTTGTACGTTCTATTTTGGTCGTGTGCCATTCATTTGCCATGAGTACCACCCTTTTCGTATAACCTGTTCCGGTCGTGTGTCATTTATTTGTCATGAGTACCGCTTTTATGTATAACTGTGTATAAACTCTGTACACGAGACGTGGAGACGTAATAACAATACTTACCGTGATTCGTGTGAACGACATAATATCGGCTTTGCTATCTTCTTTAGGATGCATTGTATAAACTCTTTGACTTCTGTCTATAATTGAGTTATATCTTGTATGTACTTACATATTTTGTACATTATACGTGGAGACGTTAAAACACTTACCATGAGTCGTGCGAACGAAATAATATCAAACCCTTTGTGTGCGATCTACGAAATGTAGTCCACAACCCTTTGTTGTCATTCAACGCCAATGCCCGTGGACTTCCTATTTTTTTTACTTCTTTGCAAAAAGGAAAGAAGCCCAGGAATATCTACTATCCCAAAAGGACTAGTTTTCAGCTTCACTGTCAATTATGGGGCATAGTGCTGTGGGAGTTAATCGATTGAGCACAAAAAACCACCTAACTCGTTGTCTGGAGAACGAACAAGAAAACCCCCAGGTTTGTGAAATTGGAGCAAGGGTCTGTCTTTTCTCACAATCATGTAGAAGTTTTTAAAATGACCCCTAATCTTTTGCCCAATACACGCGAAAGATTAGCCTCTTTGATATAATGTGTATTCAAATGTCTCCTCATCCTTTTTGATAAATGTAAAGAGTCAGGAAATCTGCTGGTTGATTATGTTTCATTTTCACATAGAGTTTGAATCGGAAATTGGTCCAGTCTCTAGCAAGTTTCGCAACTCGTCTCCCTTCTCCCCTCCTCCTCCCATTCCCCATGTTTCAGACTTATGTTATGAAGTGAAAAATCTGTCGTTGACCATATCTCGCCCTCACTTGGAGTTCGAATAGGTAACTGTCCGGTTATCTACAGGTTTTCCCCCTCAATCTCTGCATATGTCTCACCAGTTTTTTTCTCTCTTTTCTCAATTCCACGAAACACATTCATGAATGTTGGATATGTACGATATGCACTTGGCGTACCGTCTGTCTCCTTTTGACAACCTTTATTCATGAATTGGTTTCCCTTTGCCGTGACTAGTTCACGATTCTTTGTCTCGTTCTTTGAAATTCTACGAAAATGTTACCATCTCATGTTAGCATAGGCCATAGAGGGCCGGTTGTTTTTTAACCAAGACATATTGTCACTAGGCAAACGCCAAGTCATCCTGGCAAAGGAAAATGTTCATGTAATCACAATTTAGTTAGGAATCTCTCTTCGTCGCTCTCTGGGTCGGTGGTTAAAATTTCGTTATTTCATTATCTGGACACATTTTGTTTCTCTCCAAACCTTTTCTTCATTGGTCCCTAGGCAGGTAAACTTCAAGAATTTTGCTCTAATAATAATTCCTCCCGGATTTAAAAAGAAGCCCAGGCGGATGTCATCACCAACAGCCAAGCTGAGCTTCACTTCCTGACAGCACGCGCTGTGGTTACAAGGTCTCTCCTGCTGCCATTTTCTACGCAATTGTTCCTGAAAGCACAGACCATACCGCCCATACGTATGTTGTCTTGTCGTGCCACAGCAAGCTGAGTTGTCCCACTATACTTTATGACACTCTAAACTACCTTTTGGGCACGCTAGCTCTTAGGTTTGTTCTTACTCTTGCTATCAATGCCAACCTTGTCGTCTCTTGCTCTGTCATGCAGTGACACATATATCGTCATGTGTAAACCATCATTACCTTGACCCACCAGTATTCGCTGAATGCGCACCAATACAAGTTATCTTGAGCTACATTATGCTTCAATAACCATTATATACGATCCGTGTTTACCATAATAACACTTAGGATTCGCACTGGCATGTCTGCAGATACTGGATTCTTCTCTTCAATGACCTCTGTAACCATAGTCGCGGCACAGCAACCACAGTCTCCACTTCGTGAACTTCGACGTCTTCGACAAAACCAAGTGTTTTCTAAGGCCCAAGTGTACTCCTGAGCGTTGTCTCAAATGGGTCTGATTACAGTGATAATGTAATCCTTAGAATCCGTGAAGTCACGTCCTTTTCTTCGAAATTCTCCGAAACCAAACAAATCCACGCTTCACAAACTTAGCTCCAAGACCAATGAAACCTTAGAATCACACACTTTTTCTCTTCTCTTGTACAAATGTATTGTCATTCTTTCAATTGCTTAACCATGTGTATTGTCATTCTTTCAATTGCATAACCATGTGTATTGTTATTTTCAATTGCATAACCTTGTATGTTGTTTTACACCATGTACTTTTCCCAAATTTGTCTTGTCCAAACATTGTATGTACCCCCACCCATTCCCTACAAACATTGTGACCCAAACTATAGCATAAAACTGTATGTTCTAGCTAGGAAATCTCTCAAGCAACGAATCTCTCAAAACCCCGATGGAAGCATAAGAGGATTTTTTTTCCCTACAGCTCCATTGCCACGTCGCTTTTTTTCCAAGCGCGGGGGGAAGTGTTATGGTACGCCCAAACGACAAAGAATTCAAACTCCTAATTCGCCGCAAACTACACAACACCCTGCTCCCCCCCTGTTCCCTGCTTCCTACTTCCTATCCCATCCGCCCACCCGCACGCGATCCCTTCCACCAGTTGAGAATTGCGAGCCGCCTCGGGCACACGTTAAGCCCGCGCGTGGATTCCCACTGTTCGCGCCCGGCATACTATCGCTCGAATTGTACTCAAATATAACCTGCAATGTTAATTCAATAACCTACGGGTTTAGCGCTGATATTTCACCATGCCTGTGTAAACTTCGGTTCTGTCCTAAACTCGGGAGGTCCCCCTGGAAGCCGGAAGACGACGACCCCCAACATCATGTAAGCTGTACAATTGTTTCCTCATTTGATTGTGTCCTTTAACGATAGACTGTAAACTCCCGCGCAAAGCCATCACTCAGAGAGTTTCGTTTAGGGATCTTGAGGTTATAAACACGATAGCTAGGATTGTGTAGTATGTATTTCTTGTGTTGAATTGTACTGTAATGACCTATGCACTGTGTTTTAAATTTGCAATACATGAATCTAGTTAACTCAATCCTGTTATTATTCTGCTACGGCAGGAGGGTTTCCTAGAGGGGGAGTATCCTGCCAGACGACTGAGATGCGAAGGAATTTCTGAAGCCTCGAGCGACCCACCACCTGAATAGAGGGTAAATCATGCCTCCCCTGAGAGCTAGCTTGGGACATGTTTGGGGGCCCGCTCCTAACAATATACTGGTGAGCTCTGGCATTATAAAATTTGTATAAAAAATTGCAATAGTCAATTGAGCTGACACGCGAGCTGTTTGAAAACTGAATGTATCGGAACTTAATGTGTGGAATGCGGGATGGGGTAATGGAACTTGGGAAGGGGGTGAGGAGCTCGAGAGGGGGGTTCGCGGGACGGGGGAAGCGGGAGAGGGAAGTGGGGAGAGGGAAGGCGGAGTGGGAATGCGTGAAGGAAAGGATATGCGGAAGAGGAAGTGGAGTTGGAAGGGAAACGGGACGAATGGGAAAGGACACGCAGGGAGAAACAATTTTTTTATTAAATGGCATAGCAAAGCATTCCGGAAACTCGCATGTGAAATATGAAACACGAGAATTATAGATCGTAAAAAGCGTTTTTTTGTTCGAAATTTTACTTTTAGGTTCGACAAATTTGTGTTCCAACCATAGACATCCAAATTCAATAGACGATAAATTACAGGTGAGGGGAAAAATCAACTATGGCGGTACGAAGAGGGGGAAGATGACTGTGATTCGTTTGAAAATTAATCTGACAGTATATAGGCATCTCGCATTACAATATCACCATTTAGTTCTTAAAAGAAAAATCTGCTTTGAATGAATAGACCCTTTTACATGGGAGCGCGAATTGCTTGCCACGATAATAACATATTTGCTAAGGCCAAATGCTCGCCCCAAAAAGACTCGCCCCAATACACATAGCAATATTTTGTTGCCGTGTTTAGTTAAAACACTATTACAAATGTTTCATAATTTACTTACCCCTGTAACCAGCGACGAGCACACTGAAGAACCGCCCACATTCGCTATGTGCACATTGATATGTAGATATATTGTACAGCATACGCTACCGTTTTGGCGTTGTATTTCGTTAAATGTATGGATGTTACCTTCTAGCTGTTCACGGCAAGAATGATGACGTCACACATTTTAGATTCAAGCGAGGCTCTATCCCCTCCCCATGGAGCGAGCCGGTTCCAAGGAGGAGCTCCAGCCGGTGCCATGTGGAGGGGGAAATAATACGTTTTTATCACTTAGGGCAGGTCCATATATATTCATATGTCCGTGGTTCCAACGTAAATCAGTGGTTAATTATAAACGTAATTTAAATATTCAAGCCCATCAAAAGGCTTTTTTTTTTAAATGAAATATATTTTTTATAAGTAGTAAAAATATATTAAATGAAATATATTTTCATTTAGTAGTAAATGTAATTTTTTTATATAATTTTCATTAACTCACAATCAATTTGTCGAAGTTGGCTCTAAAATAGTGGAAAATCGATTTCTTTAATGGCCTATTCTTATATATAAAAATGAATCGCTGAATATGTTGCTAAGCGCAAATCTCGAGAGCAGCTGAACCGATTTCGCTAATTCTTTTTTTAGAATATTCCTTGAAGTACAAAAATGGTTCTTACGGAGAGAAAAATTAAGAAAATTGCGCAGAAAATTGGATAATTTCAGAAAACCTAACGACTATCGCACGTTTGACTTTTTTTTATAATTTTATTTATCTTAAAAAATGAAACATGTTACAGTGTTCCTTTTCCTCCATTAAAAGCATTTGCTTGTGGATGGAGAAGCTTGTGGATACATTTTAAATATTTACAATTTATACAGTCAGGTGTTTCACATAATATATGCACAGATTCACAGTTAATATACATACATCGTTAAAACACAGTTTAATCATATCGCAATCAAGATCCTGTAACTAAAAGATAAAATCATCCACATGTATTCAGTAATAAGTAAAATAGGTATAATTTTTAGTGTGACATTCATGTGGTGATGAGGGAAGCAGCAATTTTCCCGCGGGTGATTTCTCTAAAATGTTTTTTGATGGAGTTCAACAATTGTACTTTGTCATTAATGTTTCTGATTTCTACTGGAAGGTTATTAAAGAAGTATTTTCCTTGGTGTGTATAATGGTGTTGGGCAAAAGACGTGTTTAGTTTGGGGCATACAAATACATGTGTAAGTCTTGTACGATTTTCAGTTATGAATGAGAATTTATCTTTTTCTTTTATAATTTGTATGATTGAATTTTTCTCAAATAAGTTTTTAAATGTTGGAACTTTGAACTCTTCGAATATGCGTTCAGTGGGGAAGTCTGGAGGTTTTTTTTAGTATAATTTTTATAATGAGTCTTTGAACAATTTCTTTGGGGGCCAAATTAGTTTTGTAAGCTGCTCCCCAACTGATAATGGCATACTGAAGAATAGACTGTACTAGTGCGTAGTATATTGAGTATAGATTTTTTGTTGATAAGAAGTTTCTAATTCGTAAGAATATATAAATTAAAATATTATTAATTATTATTTTTTAATTTATAAACTAACGTTTAGACAAGATTTTTATGCATAGCACAAAGGGTAACAATTATTACAAGCAATAATTGTCAGCCTGAAACACTCATTTACATTGAAAAATCTTCCGAGAAAAGATACTTGCCGCCAACGGGACTTGAACCCGTGTCCTTCCGATTGCCGGTCGAATGCTCTGACCACTGAGCTATAGCCGCCATAGCTCAGTGGTCAGAGCATTCGACCGGCAATCGGAAGGACACGGGTTCAAGTCCCGTTGGCGGCAAGTATCTTTTCTCGGAAGATTTTTCAATGTAAATGTGTGTTTCAGGCTGACAATTATTGCTTGTAATAATTGTTAAAATATTATTGTTACCCTTTGTGCTATGCATAAAAATCTTGTCTTAAAAAACGTTATTTTATCAATAAAAAATAATAATATATAAATTAATTTCCTAATTCTTTTTATTGTATGTCCGATGTGATCTTTCTATTTTAGGTTTTTATCTATGATTATTCCGAGATATTTAATTTTATCCGCTGTTTTCAGAAGTGAACAATTTTGTCGACAGTGATTAGTATCGTGTTGTGCGAGAGGATGATTATGTAAGATTATTTGAAGATTTGATATATTGTTGGTGTTAATTTCGAAAGGGATGACATATGTTTTATCACTATTTAACGAAAGGAGGTTATAGTCAAACCATATTTTTAGATTATTTATGTCTTCTGTGGCTTTTAAATTAATTTTTTCCCACGTTTTTTATTTTATTAACAGAACGGTATCATCGGCGTAAGAGATAATTCGTCCATGTAATGGTTGAATAAATATATCGTTTACATACAAAATGAACAATATTGGTCCTAGCACGGTGCCCTGTGGGATACCAAAATTTGACGTTTCCTGGTCGCTAGTTTGGTAATTTATTTTAACAAATTGTGCACGATTGTTAAAGTAACTTTCTATCCATTGGACGGCTATGTCGTTGATGTTATTTGATTTCAGTTTTTTGATAAGCTTTACGTGTGAGATACTATCGAATGCTTTTCTTAGGTCTATGAATATTCCTGCGCATTTAATACCTTCATCAAGTGCCGAGTATATAAATGATGTTACATTTGCTATTACGTCTTGTTTGCTTTTTGTTTTTAAGAATCCGAATTGATTGCTATGTAATATTTTATTGTTCTCCAGAAAATCTACAATCCGATTTCTTACAATCTTTTCAAATATTTTTGCTATATTCAATATTAGTGAAATCGGTCAATAATTTGAGACATTTTGTGGGTCGCCAGTTTTAAAGATAGGGGATATTACAGATTTTTTATAATTTGTTGGGAATATGCCTTTAGTCAGACTGAGATAAATAAGGTGGTTAAGAGGTTTCAGTAGATACATTTTCATTGTCTTAAGAATTTTCACAGAAATATGGTCAAAACCTGGAGAGGATCCATCTTTCATGTTTTCTATTATAAGTTGTATTTCAGTTTTAGTAGTTTTTTTAAAAGTGGACAGTGTATTTCGTTTTTGTGTATTATTAGTTATAGGTTTTGGTGTGTGTCAAGGTTTAGAGATTTTTTTAGCGAGATTATTTCCTACTTTAGAGAAATAAGAATTGAAAATGTTTGCTGTTAGTTTTGGATCTTAGGATACATCTATTATATTATTTTCATGATTAATGTATTTTATAGAATTATTTTTTTTCTTATTTTCAATTGCATAATTTACCGCTTTCCAAATAGCTATCAGATTATTTTCTGAAGTAGAGATTACTTTTCTGAAGTAGTCATCTTTACTTTTTTTTAATTAAAGTTGTTAATTTATTTCGATATTTTTTGAGAACTATTTTAGCATTTTTGTCGTGTGGATTTTTAATTGTATTTTTATACAGCTTTTTTTTCTCTGATAGATTTTATAAGGCCACGAGTGATCCAAGGTTTTATACATCTGAATTTTGAATTCGTGTATAATGAGACCTCTGTTGTGGAGGTTTCAATATGATCCATAAGTTTTTTTTTCAAACATACTTGAACATTCTTCGACATCGTTAGATTGTAATATTGTATACCCAGTTTCTGCTTTCAATTTTTCCTCCAACATGGCAATATTTGTGGTTTTTTTAGTCTTAATTGGAAAATTTATTTCTGACTTCATATCGTTATCATATAATAATAAGCAAGAATGGTGGTCAGTAATATTCGTTTGCCAAACTATTGTTCTAATTTTATAAAGGTTTTGTAATTTTATGTTAACCCAAATATGATCTAAACAAGACGATTTTTGTCCACGAATTTCTCGAGTATTTTTGTTTATGCATGATTTAAAATCTAATTCAGTCATACAATTTAGGTATTCATTTTTGAAAATATTTTCGGACTTTTCGTTAATGTTAATGTTAAAATCACCAGCAATAAAACAGGTTTTATTTTTAAGCGGCAGTAAAATATTTTTCACTTGATTTATAAAATTAGAAATATTTGAATCGTGTGTTCTGTAAATGGCAATAATGTGGTAAATATATTTATCGAGTTTTATTTCGATTTGAATACAGTTAGTCAGTAATATTGGGTGTTCTAAAATCGTGACAATACTGAATTTGGTGTGAACGAATATTGCGATTCCACTATTTTTATTAATATTTATTTTGGTCGGGATGTATGTATAGTTAGGTAGTTGATAAGCTGGTGACTCATCATTTGTAAATGTCTCTGTTAATATTATGCAGTCTGGTTGATATATTAAGTTATTTATTTTAATAACAAATTTATCAAAATTTTGAAAAATACTACGTATATTTTGGTGTAATATGAATAAACCATTAAATTTGTGGGGGGAAAATTCATTACATGTCTCTGTGCTTGCACATTCATATTCATTTGTGTAGTTGTTTTCTATTTGTCTGGATATGAAATCATCCATTTAAAATTAATGGAGTTGAGTGTTTTTCTTTGGATTTTACAATTTTATAATGAGTCATAATAGTTTTTGGTTTTGCAATCTTTAACAAACAATTTTTCCAATTGTACGATGTAATATTTGGAAGATGATCGGTTTGGAGATTTTTTATTTTATTTTGGTTAGAATTTGACAAATTTGTTAAAAAACAGGTGGACTTGATAGAAGAAAGAAAATATATTATTATGCATATACAGTATCATGTAAATTATAAGTCAATAAAATATGGTATATCAATGCAAGTGAATACATGGATTGCATGGACCATCCTGTGTGAGTACTATCAAATGCAGAAGGAATTAAATTTAAGGGTAAAATAGCTATGTGGTAAGGTAATTGTAAGGTAGAGTGGAGTATTAAAGGATACAGTTTGTCGCCTATTTCTGGAGCAGTATCTTCCTCTTTTGCATTAGTATTGGCAATTTGTTTGTTTTCCTCTGGTTTCGTCCTATTTAGTCACATTGTTGCAAACTTTCGTCCTATTTAGTCACAGTGTTGCAAAACAATGATTGTTAAATCACACACATTTTTGCAAAACAATGATTGTTAAATCAGGATTCTATTTTTGAAAATCGTTAAGTTGATAAATTTATTTAAAGTAGGTTCTCCCCTAATAGTTTGAATCGAATTAAGAATTTTAGATATTTTAAATAGGTGCCTATGTTAGGTACCAAATTTAATTTACGTGAAAATTGGAAATTCGAATAAAAATTGTAGAAGGTGGCACGCGGGCTGTTTAAAAACTGTTTGTACTTGGATTGAATATATAGAAATCGGGAGTGAGGGAGGGGGGGAGGGGGGGAGGTGGGGTGGAGGGGGGAGGGCGAGGGGGTGGAGGGGGAGGGTGGGTGGGTGGGGAAGGGGAGGGGGGGAAGGGGGTCAAGAGGGCGGTGTGAGGGAGGGGGGGGGGGGTAGAGGAGGCGGAGTGGGAACCCCCATTACACCATGCGAGCGAAGCCGCGGGAAAAAGCTAGTATTTTATAAATTACATTACATTTAATATTTTGAAAAATATTTATTTTGTTCGGTTGGGTATTTTGGCCTCAAATCCAAATTAAGTTTGGTTTGAAAAGGGATGCGCGGCCTTAACTTAGTGACTCGCTAACCATCACGGTAAATGTCTTTACTTGACATTTTTACACGGTCGAACATGGTTTTACCAAGCATTGGCCTCAACGATTTAATTTGTACTACATTCATCAGTATATTATGTTGTTAAATGTAATTATTTGTTTACGTGTGTTTTCAAAGACCATGTATTTCAAAGAGTATTTTCTCAAAAGTATTGCAACGGCTTTCGAGAAAATGTCATCTGTCTAGCAATTTAACATCGTGTGTGAACGTTACTGGTAGCCACATTTCAAAGGAGAATTCAGCTGAGATCGAAAGAAGCAATTTAAAATAAGCCAACGTTAAATCGTTACTTTACCTTTAACAGAGCATGTCGCACATTGCACAATCTGAAATTCCTATGTTATTCTTCTTCTTTGCGTGCCGTATCAGGTCCCCCCGACGTTGGCGATCACTCTTGAGAATGTCTCTCTGTCTTGCGCTGCCCGGAATAGCTCCTCCACACTTCTAATGCCGGTCCACTCTCGTATGTTACGCAGCCAAGACATTTGTCTCCTACCAGGCCCTCGGCGACCCTCTATCTTGCCTTTCAATATCAAATGGAGCAAGTGATACTTTTCCCCTCGAAGTATATGACCTAGATATGAAATTTTCCTGATTTTTATTAATGTAAGCAGTTCTCTATCTGCTCTAGCCCGCCTGAGAATTTCTGTGTTGATGATCATGTCGGTCCATGGGACCTTGAGCATTCTCCGGTGAAGCCACATTTCAAAAGCCTCTAACCTGGTCATGGTATTTACTTTCAAGGTCCATGTTTCACATCCATAGAGCAAGACCGACCACACATAACATTTTAGCATTCTCTGCCTTAGTTTTAAGCTGATATTGTCATTGCAGAAGAGGGATTTCATTTTAATGAACGCAGTTCTTGCTGCTTCAATTCTGCATCTAACCTCCACATCTGGGTCAAGAGTCTCCGTGAGAATACTGCCGAGGTATCTAAATCTTTCCACCTTTTCGACATTGCAACCATTTAACAGTATCACTGATTCAGAGTGATCTAGTCGTCCAAATGTCATCCATTTAGTTTTATTGACGTTGATTGTTAGGCCCAGTTGCTCACCAGCATTATTAACAAGATTTAATAGGTCTTGGAGGTCATCGATACAGTCAGCTAGTAATACAGTATCATCTGCGTATCTTATGTTATTAATGACAACTCCGTTGATCTTCAGACCCTTATCAGTATTACTTAGGGCTCTTTTAAAGACATAGTTGGAATAGAGATTAAACAATAGTGGCGACAGGATACAGCCTTGTCGTACTCCACGCTGAATGGCAATTGCATTAGATCTCTCATTCCCATGTCTTATTCCTATGTTATTAAAAGTAGGAATTTTTTATTTTATTTCACAATTTAATAATTTAAAATAATATGTGGCGTATTTGCGGCAAGGTCCAAAGTGCAAGGTTCTCTCAGTATCGCCCTAGTGTAAGACCACCGTTCAGAAATGAAACATTGCTTGAGATAGATTAAGCGCTCTTTGGTGACCAGATCTGAATAGCCTGATACTTCTCCACCCTCTTCTCCATCTCCCACTACTCCTCACTGCCGTTAGTCTCACAACATACCATAACTCATAACAATTGGGGATTGCATAGTCCCACTTAGTCCAGAAGGTTGGGAGATGTTGAGACTAGACTGAACATTGCGGTCTACTTCTGTTTCTGCCAAAATATGGATGTAAACTGTGCACCTCAAAGTTAAAGCCTAGACTTGTGAATTTAAATACTTCGTTTGTGTGGAAACCCTGTGATATATATATATTTTTACATGAGCTCCACACAGGAGGCCCTGAGGAAAATAATTTCCCTCAGGGCCTATGCTATCTTTGGGTACGCTGTGTGGAGGGTTTTTTTAAGGAAAGGAAGGAGATGAGAGTTCTGGGAAGGAAAAGGGTTCAAGGGGTGGGTAGGAATCTGGGGTTCAGTGTGTCCTGGTCATCCGCCTCCAAGACCTAGCCAAACCTCACCCCATGAACCCGGGCACCCTTGCTAAATCACCAAACATAACGAACCACTTGGGGTGACCTGTGGCGGAGGTGTTGGTTATCCAATAAAGGTTCCCGGGGCGGCGGTACCCATTCCCGCCTCCCAAATTAATATAAGATATGAAACAAAATAATTTTTTTACTTCAATGGCGTAAGCCAGAGATGAAAAGTAATTAAAGCCCCGTTCTGATTCGGCAAGTAGTAAGTCAAGTAGCGAGTACACTCGCTACTAGACTCGCCGAAAACCGTTCGCATTGCTTTCAATTAGATTTATGCCCGCTGCTCGTCGCAAGATGACGGCGGATGATGGGTTGCTACAATGCAAAGTATCTTCGTGCTTATTTTAATGTTTATTTTAGAAGAGGTGGAAGAATAAATTAGTACGATGAAAATAAATAAACTATGGACACCAAAAGAGATTTATAGCAGCATAAATAAATAAATTTAGGGTTGCATCTTCGCCCTATCACCACGACTTTTCGGCGCGTTCACAAATGAAAACACTGCTTAAATGGTCATTTCGCGCCTGTCAGTGTGCAGGGACGCATGGAGGAGGTACTTACTCGCCCGAAAAATAGAACGAAATGGATTGAATCTACTAAAGAGCTGACTCACCCACTTTACTAAAATTATGGGGTTCGGACGCATTTAGTTAATACTGTACTCTCCACTCGACTAAAATACTAGCCCAATCAGAACGGGGCTTATTACAGTGTCAGTAAGTATTCTAATTAAAACACACACACACAGTAGTGGGTAGTACAGCCAGTAAATTATATTTCAATTCGGTATAATTTAACTATTTCGGATTTGAACGAAAATTTATGCATTAACCGAACACTTTTCCATCACTCGAATTTTAACACGTACCTTCTCGCTTAGATTAGCGAAATTATAATAAATCAGGGATTTAACTAAAGCACTCGGCTGCTGGTAACTCTGTGATATCGTGATTAGTCGAGTACCTACCGATCTATATAAACATCGGTAGATCCTCCCCGCCCACCGAAACCATTTGGCAAACTGGGGTTACGTTTTGGGGATCAGTTATTTCCATAAAATTTTAATTAAAGTCTAAATTGGATATTTCGGTAGTCTACATAATATTTGTTTTCTGCATCAAAATACGGCGGGATTTGGAAAATCCGATACTTACACTTCGCCCGCCCGACTCTGCGCTGCGGGGATGGCAGTGGGTGTTGGGTACCTAGTGTCGGGTGTTGGGTGTTGGGTGTTGGGTTGCCTAGTTTTGGTGAAAAGTGTAAATGAAAATTTAATTAGAAACTTCCAGCATTCGTTTATTTCTGAACCTACGGTTTGTTGAGGAATGGAGAAGGGGTGATTCGAATTGCACACCCACTACACACAAATATAATTATTATACTAAACTTGTGGGAAGCTAAATGTTTTAAATGGAATTTAAAGGTTATTTGTTAAAAGTAATAATTTGTTTATGTAAATCCAATTTTATTACGTTAACTCCGCGTATGAAACCCCGAGGAAAATAATTTTCCTTGGGCCAATGCCATCTTTGGGGATGCTGTGCGGGGGGTATTTTTAGGGAAAGAAAGTATCGGAAGTTCTGGAAGGAAAAATGTATGAGTGGTAGGTAGAAATCTGGGTTTAACGTGTCTAGAAGTGATGGGCGTATGAATCCATCCCTCCCACTGCGATACAAGGCGATGGGTTGAGAAAGTCCGGCTGGAGACGTAAACAGGTCTCCCAATTCGACACACCACACCGCGCGGTAATTTTATTGTGGGCAAACGCATGTGCCTCCAAGACCTGGACAAACCTCACCTCGTTAACACAGACACAGAAAAGGGTGATCTATGTCAGAGATGTAGGTTAACCGATATACTACTCCCGGGGCTGTGGTATCCATACCCGCCTCCAAAAATGAAAACTGAAAAAAAAAACTAAAACATTCTCTAACGGTGAAAAAAATATTTATTTTTGCGTTAAGCCGCTTACTCGTTTATACAGTTAGATTTTGCTTTATTATTTCGAAAAGTGAGTATTTATGTCGGGGGAGACCAATAAACATGCAAAAAATATGCATTTAACATTTTAAATTTGTTAAAATAAATTCACTCACGCGGTAACGCCATTTTTTATTCATCGTTTTTATTTTAACATTTCATAGATCATATGCTGCGAATCATAGAAAAATATTATTGCGTTAAATAAAAAGAATGTATTATTGACAAGTTTGTACCTACATGTATTTATAACAGTAGAACATGGAAAGAAATGTATTAGAATAATTACACAAACCCGCTAGACAAACCCTGCTTTGCCAAACAAACCATTCAAAACCTGGGATGTTTTTTTTAAATAATGATGAAATGCGAGTTTATTTTAGAGAATTTATTTTATAAGATTGTTACTTCCGACAAATGTCATATTTGATGGTCTATTACAGTGTTTTTCAATCTGTAGGTCGCGACCCCTAGGGGGGTCGCGAAGCCTTACTCGGGGGGTCGCCGGCAAAAAGGAAAAAATAGTGACCGACCGAAGGTTTGGTTTCGATTTCGGCAAGTTTCGGCAAAAAAACTAGTTTCGGCATCAGTTTGGGTTTCGGCAGATTTTCTGCCGAACCTTCGGCCGCACCAAAACTATGCAAAAGATCTCAATAAATAGTAAATTTAGTCTTAAGAATGTTGGGATTGTCAACGCAATTTAAATTAAAATATTCAATGAATGAATGAGGTCCTTCCTTTATAATGTACATACGTGTTGATTATTGATAAATATTAGTTCCAAGAAGTAGTTAACATGTTTGTTAATTTTTAGCATTATCAAAAAAAAACTTTTTTTTTCCACATAGGTACCTACAAATACTTATAGTGTACTTCAAATATTGTTTTTTATTTCATTTAACACATGTTAATTGTTTGCATTAGTGTAAAAAATAAGCCAAATTTTAGTAAACAATAAATTTTTAATATGTCTAAAAAGTTTCGGTTTCGGCCTAAACTGAGACAGCTACCGAAGATTCGGTTTCGGTTTCGGTAGAAAGTCCTGTTTTGGTCGGACACTAGGAAAAAGGCGAGGTTCTAACCACAAAAAAAAACACTATTTCAGTGAGAAGGTGGATTTGTTTATTTTTAAAATATATATTTCAAAACGGTGCTATTTTTGATACGTTAATAATCAAATCATTTTCTAAGTTAAGTTTCTTTCTCTTTTTAGTTTTAATGTCCACCATTGAAGAGAATGTCTTTTGAGAAACTTATCCATTTTTCAATCATGCGGAGCAAGCGAAAAATCAAAAAGTGACCCGTTCAGTGGGGGGGGGGGATCTTCAAAATACCCTGCTTGGTCACAATGATCGGCGAGGGGCTTCGGTTTTTAGTCACCGGGGGGGGGGGGGTTACAAAAAGTGTAGATAAGTGCAGATAAGTGCAGATTGTAATAATTAACGTATTTAAATTTTGAAGGGGGGGTCGCCAGAATTTTTCACCCTGTAAAGGGGTCGCGTTTTCAAAAAGATTGAAAAACACTGGTCTATTAGTTAAAAGGAACATTCCGTATTATCCGTGCATCAAACTTCGACAACACGAACGTGACTAACTGCATATTTACCAAAATATTTTTTTGGCGATTGATGACAATTCTAAAAGTTCATGTAAATTTAATGATAAGCAGTAAATAGGTATTATTTGTTTTTTGTTTTTTTGTATGAAATTTTTTTTATCGACAATCTCAATTTTTAACATTCTAAAAAATTTGTGACTGGATGGTTTTCCTGATACCTTATAAACTGTATTTGTATTATAATTTGCAAGCATGGGAGTAAGTTCCCCAGGCACTCTGAGATCAATGCTCAGAAGTATATTATTGATTATTGATTAATATACTCTATATATCAACCAACCAACTCTATATTATATTGTTTTGTATCTCTTATGACAAAAATATTTTCTTTTGTTAAATATTTTGTATACGCTGATGATACTGCACTTGTCATGAAAATTTGTCTATTGCAATGAAATTATTGCAGCTAGATTTTATTTCCTTATTAACGTGGTCACATGATTATGGTCTACTAATCAATTCCAAAAAAACAAAACTAATGCATATAAGATCACCACACGCCAAGTACAGCGAGACACCTGTAATCATATCTTACTCTTTCGATTGCATTCACAACAACATCACACAGCCCTGTTCATGTACAAGTATCGAACTAGTTAACGACTATGTGTATCTAGGAGTTACGGCAGATTGTAACATGAAGTGGGATGCACACATAGCCACACTTTATAAGCGCCTTCGATCTATTGTAGGTAGACTTCATAAACCAAAATGTTATGTCTTCGTCTTAATTTTTAATTGTCCAACGATCATTTGAAAATTTTACAGGAAAATTTAACATTATGATAGGTGCTTAAGATAAAGCTATTTCCGTAAAGGCAAATATCTCATTAGTTTAAATTATTCTTAGTTAAGTGATTAACTATAATTTTTTATATTTATTTTTAGTTTTGAAGTGCAGATTGAACAAAAACTAAAATGGTCGTTTGGACAATTAAGAACTGAGGCGACGATGTGCCTATAAAACTATGAAATTGATTTATTTGTCTCTTGCAGAATCAATAGTGAGATATGGGATAACTGCTTAGGGTCAATCATGTAAAACCAACATAAAACATATACAAATGATTCAAAACGCCATGGTAAAATTGCTAGTAAGCAAAACCGTTTTTAACCAAAGATGAGATAGTAGTATCGTATATAAATCAATCAATGTATTACCTGTACGTGCTATTATGTGGAAAAAAATTGTGTTGCAGCATATATAAGGCAGTCTATATAAAACAATGGTGGATCATGCACACAATACTCGTCTCGTACGAAATACAGGAATGAAAGTACCTGTGTTTCAAAACAAATATGGTCAAAGAACATTTGAATATATTATACCATTAATATTTAACAAATTGCCATACGAATTTAAAGAAAATTGCTCTATAACGAAATTCTCACTGATGTTAAAATCATGGCTATTAGGGAGTAACCTTATGTATTAAGATTATATTTTGCTCACCCTCACCATGTACTAATTTGCAATTGTGTTATTAATAACTAGTGTTTTATATACTCAACTGTCTAATGATATTTTTTTAAAAGTAAAAAAAAAATCCTTATCTACATTTTTTCATCATAAAATAGGTCTCTGTATTATTATCAACATTGCAGATCCCATTATCACAATGTTTAGTAAATATGTTTATGGTTAATATGCTGTTATTTATTTATTTATTTATTGCAACGCCATAAATGGCTATTACATCCTGTGATACATGATACACAGTGGTATAAATAGTGGTTATACATAGGTTATGATTATAACAAACAAAAATGAATATGAGCTCATAAAAAATACACATTTTTATGCAGAATAAACATAAGTAAATAAAGGTGAATTTTTAGAAAAATTCTCAACATCAAGTATAATATACCTACTTTACTTTTATTTGTTCGTATTGTTGGATTCTAGGAATTGGCTAAAATGGACTAACTTAGTAATGATATTATTGTTACCTTCAGTTGAAATGACTGAAGTTTAAAATTACTACAGGTACTGCTAATTAGTTCAGCTTTTCAGGGCTGCCAGTTAGAGAATCAATAATAAATCTTTGGTTTAAAAATAATAATTTTGGAGAAAAAAAAATTATACATTATTAGCTATCACTTAACTAGTCTGTCTGATAGTTAATATAAATGAAGCAAGCAGTTTGGAATCTATATTAGAGTATGATATAGACGCCGTGCAGACGAACACTATTATACCTAGCATTAATTATTGTCATTGAGGTATGATATTATAGCCTTCTTATAACTATATTCGGTGCAGTTGAACACATCTACTACTTCTGAGAAAGCATTGCCAACAGCATGCAATCTAGGTATAAGCGAGTATCTAAATGACTCAGTCCTGATATTTTTGTTGCAATTAAAAAGAATTTTGGATCGAGTAGTCCTAGTAGGTATGTGGAAGGTAATTAGGTTTAATAAATCAGGACTGTCTATAATACCATTAACAATTTTAAAAATAAAAGTCAAGTCGGAAATAAGTCTTCTATCTGAAAGTTTGAGTAAGTTTAGTTCTTTCATTAAGTGATTGTAATTTATTGATTCTATTGGTAGACCAAATTTATAGTTAATGAATCTTAAGAATTTATGCTGAATTTTTTCTATGGAATCGGAGTGGATTTTGAAGTGAGGGGACCAAATAGAAGAATTATATTCGACTTGACTTCGAACTAGAGAGGAATATAGGATTTTTAATGTTGAAATATTTTGAAAGTCTCTGCCATTTCGAAGAATGAAACCTAGCATTTTTAATCCTTTATTGGTTACTGTAGTTATATGTGGAAGAAAGTTAAATTTGGAATCGAAAATAATGCCAAGATCATTAATCTCATTGACAGAGGTGAGGGAAACATTATTAATTTTATATTGATAGTTAAGGGGTTGATTTGTTCTGAAAAACCTTATTATCTGGCATTTACATATATTCAGATAAAGTTTATTAGTATTACACCAGTCTTGTAGTTTATTTAAATTTAATTGAATGTGAATACAGTCATTTATTGTTTTTATAAGTTTAAATAGTTTTAAGTCGTCGGCTAAAAGCAACACTTCAACATTATTATCAAAAACAGTGATGATATCATTTATAAAAAGTAGGAACAGTATTGGGCCTAAATGTGACCTTTGAGGTACACCGCTAGTAGCCATGAATTTGTGTGATAGGTAAGAGTTATTTTTTACTTGGAGAATTCTGTTGGTTAAGTAACTCTTTAACCATTCCAATAGTTTA
Organism: Limnephilus rhombicus; assembly: GCA_929108145.2. Classification (NCBI taxonomy): domain Eukaryota; kingdom Metazoa; phylum Arthropoda; class Insecta; order Trichoptera; family Limnephilidae; genus Limnephilus; species Limnephilus rhombicus. Next base: position 22,023,702 of record OV815287.1, on the reverse strand, counting down.
CCCTCTATTCCCATTTTACTAAGTTTGTTGAGAAGAATTTCATGGTTAACTTTGTCAAACGCTTTGACAAAGTCTGTATATATTGAATCTACTTGGGTTTTATTTTCGAGTGAGCATGCAATAAATTGTTCGTACAAGGAAAGATATGTTAGGGTGAATCTGCCCGGCATAAAGCCATGTTGGTTAGGTGCAATGATGTTATTAATATGTATGGAGATTCTGTCAAGGATAAGTTTTTCAAACAGTTTGGGGATAGTTGAGAGCATGCAAATGGGTCGGTAATTTGTGACATCATGAATATCACCCTTTTTAAATACAGGTGTGAGATAACAGTTTTTCCATAAATCGGGGAAGCAGCCAGAATTAAGTGATTGGTTAAATATTTGACATAGTGGCTTGGCTAGTATCGATACACAGTTGATTAGAAAAGCAGGACTAACTTTGTCAGGACCCGCTTTTTTCTTTATGTCGAGTGATTTTATTTTGCGTATAACATCTGGAACATTTATATGTAAAGCGGGAATGTGGACCGATTTCTTCGGATGAAAGGATGGAAGTTGAACATTAGGGATATCCTTATCGTACACATTTTTGAAGAAGTCAGCAAAGAAATTAACAATGTCGTTTGTATCACTGCTGCTTTTCCCTTCGAAATACATGTGAGTAGGTATGCTGGGTTTATTTTTTCTTAGTGAGTTTATATGTGTAAAAAAGTTTTTGGTATCAGAAGAAATAGACTTTTCTGTGTTAAGTATGTATGTTTGATATAATTTTCTGGCGAGTATTTTGCAGTCAGTTCTATATTTATGAAATATTTTGTAGCCTGAGATAGAGTTGCTCTCTTTGAAGTTTTTGTGCCAGATTTTTTTGTTTTTTGTTAATTGCTTTAAGTCACTATTAAACCATTTGGGGAACTTTGATGGTATTACTTGAATAGAGGGTACGTATTTTTCGATAGCCATGTTGATGATGGAGTAAAAAGATTCTAGGTTATGATTAACATTTGTGTTTCTGTCTAAAAAGGACCAATCTGCATTTTCTAAGTATGTTATTATCAATGGATAATCTGCTTTGGCAAAATTATAAGAAAAATTGGGAACAGTGTTAGAGTGAGTATTAAGAAAGTTGTTCATAATAGTAATGTTTAAGGGAGGATGGTGGGAATCTATGGGGAGAAGAGAGTCTAAGGATTTACTTAGTTTTACTGAAGGATCACTACTAAATGCAAGGTCTAATAGGTGGTGATTAGAATTATATACATTATTAATTTGTTTAAGACCAAGGAAATTAGACATATTTATAATTTCACGAGCAATGGCAGATATGTTAGCATGAATTGTTGGATTATTACTTATGGTAACCCAGTCTATATTGTTTGGAATATTGTAGTCACCGGTTAGCAGCATTCTAGCTTCCGGATATTTGAGCTTGAGGGCCTCTACATCTTCAATGTGGTTTTCATAAACTTGTGAATTTGATCCGGGTGGAATGTAAACACATCCAAGAATAATTTTTCCTAGGTTCGTCTTGAGTAGTACGTAAAGTTGTTCTATATTTTTGTGTTTGCATTTTAATCTGGACGAAGTTATAGATTTTGTGACAGATATTATTACACCTCCTCCTCTTGATTTGGTGCTGGTAGTGGTACTTCTATCGAAGCGGTAGGTATTATGAAAAGTGAAGCCTAGTTCTTCTGTATTAAATGACGGATCCAACCATGGAACTAGGATTGCATGGAAGCGGTATAGGCATTTCAGAACGTACTAAACCGTCAAAACCTGTGTAGCTATCTCCATTTTTGGCCGGCGTGAAGAGGGGATAGAAACGGGGTTACCGCCCAGCGCGCGGGGGCAGGGTGAGCGTTCTACAGAAAAGGGCCGAACTGGTAATGGGATTAACATTATTTAATTTATTTTTTAATAAAAAAAAAACTTTTGTCAGTTTTTTTTCATATTTTAGGCACAAAATATAATTACCCATTGTGTATTATTTGCTGAACGAATTTCTTTATCAAAATTAATAGTTTACTTTCTTTTAACCACTTTTATTGTTTATAAAAAACCGGCATATTTCGTGAGCAATGCTCACTTCCTCAGGGTTTACTTATTTAAAAGATAAATTAAATGAAGACAATATTAACGAAACTCAATAGAAAATCTGAAAACAAAAAAAATCTGAAAAAAATATGGGCATAACTGGAAGGTTTTACTGACAAAGTTAAAAATAAAATATATCCTAGACTTGCAGAAAAGTCAATAGATGTCGTATATTAAAAATAAAATGGTTAAAAATATATCCAGGCCCTTTCTAGATAGCATTTAGTTCGGGTTTGAATCTTGCAATCATACATGTAGATAGCAGCCAATTAAATACGCGTCAAGAAAATGAAGATAATGTCGGTAGTTCTTAGTCAAAGTATGATCCAGTTAAAAATGACCGAATCGGATAGGGACACATTAACTCAGTTGGCAGAGTTGCGGGCCCGGAAAGCCGAAGTTCTTGGGTTCGTGTCCCGATTTAAAGGAAGTGGCAATACGGCCGGAAATGTACCTAACTTATATTATTTTTAATTATTAAATTTTGATAACACAGATCAATCGAATAAAATTTATCTGCGCGCACCGGGATTTGAACCCGCGACCTCCGGATTGCTAGTCAAGAGCTTTACCCCTCGACCACGAGGGCATGTCAATGTGACTTTTACATGACAATACAGTGATTAAAAACTTTGAATTAACATTGTAAATATATTTAAAAGGAGTGTTAAATTAGTAGGAAAAAAAAAACTAAAAATAACAGTGCAAAAAAGACAAAGTAAAAATGTTTAAAAATTAATAAGCAAAATGATAAAAAACACATACCTATGACATGTGTAAATCACAACTTTATATTTGTGCGTTATGATTAATAAAAATATAAAAGTTTTTTGGTAATTTTTAATTATTATAATTTAAGTTGACTGATTCGGCCCATCGGCAGTCGGAGTTCACGTGATAACATCGGGCCCATGGCGATGGCGGTTGAAATGAACACGCCGAAAATTATAAAATGTATATTTAAGCTATGTTTAAACACTTTCCTGTGAAAGGTAAGACCGTCTTTCTTCTTAAAGGTCTTCATAGAACTACTTTTACACAAGTTTACGGCGCGGTGGACCATTTTTCTATGTTTTATGAACGTTTTTCTGGGAGCTCTATGCGCGACCGAGGTGTAAAAGCCAATGTCAGCCATCTAAAAACCGTTAGGTAAAATTTTTGAAAAGGCATACTTTGGGAGGGTGGGCGCACTTTACATGCCGTCTCTCTAATATCCATACTCTTAGGATCCAACCAAGTTTCAGTCAGGAAATATATATGAAAGGGGTGGATTGGAATCGACGATCTTAGCTCATTAAGTTTGGTGCGGCAGCGTCTGATATTCTGATAATAACACTTAATAGGTTTTAGTTTTTTGGATTAATATTTACAATTGTGGGTTTATTATTTTTGTATTTGATTGTGAGTCCTGTTTCACCGTTTTGAGTTCTTTGGTCTAGGGTTAGTCGTAAATTGGTGAGATAGTTCCTTTGGGCTGGGGTTTGGTCGGAATATTTTATGCTGTATGTTGTTGCCACGCTGACGCGTTTGGATTATTTCATGTATTGTTTTAACTAATCTGTGGAACTAATCTCCTGCTGACAAGCTACTTGCAGTAGCTTAGCGGGTATAAATTCCCATTATTTGTAACTTTTACACAATAATAAAAAAAATTAATCTAACATTATGTGAACAGACAATGGCGATCCGACACACATATCTCAATGAAAAATCAGTTCCACTAACCTTAATTATCTATTTCTGCAATATCGGAGACCTCCGAAAGATTAATCCCACTTGAATCCATTTCCGTAGTTTTCGTTACTTCAAACTCGCACAGTCCGGTGTCAAACTTTACACAAACTGAGTTAAAATCACAATGAATTCAGACCACAAGATGATGTGTCACAGGTATTATTCAATATTATTAAAAATTAACAAAAAAAAAATTAACAAACACTAATCTTTATTCTACAACCTTACTAAACGATGAAAGAGAAAGGGGCCTAATTGGCCCGGAGCTCTGTACGCCCGTATTTCAAAAGTCAAAAAAAGTATTATTCAATAAACATTTCAAAAACTGCATTAATCTACCAAAACTACAAGCGGGCGACATCTCTTTGTCATTGTAGTTAATGATAATATCATATTTATTCGCACCATATTGAAGTGCTTTGATTTAACAGTTATTCGAACCATACTGAAGTGCTGCTAATAATAGAGAAATCTAGTCCATTTTTTAATTTTTTTTAATGAATAATAACCTTCTAACTTAAATAACTGCATTTTTATTTTTATTTTTAGAGTTAGATTTAATAGTTAAAATAATTGTCAAAGTTTTAATTTTTCAAGACCCCCCGAAAACCACCGTATGTATGGTGGATCGTAGACGTCATCACTGCTGAAAAATTACTATAGAATCTGCCGCTAATACTGCCGCCATTTTGAATTCCTTTGTTCGAAGTATTCTCCCTAGAAATAGCATAACTATTTTTTTTGTGCAGTAGTTTTTGAATATTTTCAATAATAGAGATAAACAAATAAGAGATACCTTTATTTTTGAAACATTATTTAGGCCTTTTTTACATTAAATCCACACAGGAGGCCCTGGGGAAAATAATTTCCCTCAGGGCCTTTGACATCTGGGATGCTGTGCGGAGGGTCTTTTTGAGGAGAGGAAGGAATGAACATTGGTCTTGAAGAGACCCATGTTGTATGAAGGAGGAAACACAGAGGCCGGCAAATCATTCCACAGCCGAGCTGTTGAACTCAAGAACGAGTCGAAGAAACGACCTGTTCTCATGTGACAAATGTCAACTGTTCGGCAGGCGTTTGGCGTGTTTCCCGACTATGCACCGGTGCCGAAGGGATCAATGATGCTAGTTCCTCGGAGCATCTTCCATTGTAATACCGGTAGAACAAGGATAGCATTCCCACCCGACGCCTGTGCTCTAAAGATTGCAATCCGTCTGTTAAGATGGGAGAATCTATCAAACGGACTGCCCGTTTCTGCACAGAATCGAGGGTATTTTTCAGGTATTTTGGAGCTCCAGACCAGAGGTGGCTGCCAAATTCAACCGTGGGGCGCACTTGTGATTTGTACAGGGTTAGCAGTTGTGTACTATTAAAGTATCTGCGGGCCCTGTACAGTACGCCCAGTTTTTGGGAGGCTAACTTTACTCTGGCTTGGATGGAGCCCCCGTACCTGAACTGGTCACTTAGGGTTACACCAAGCATATCAATGGAGGGCCTGTTCGGAAGATTGCTTCCGTTGAAAGAGACTAGATTTTCATTTCGATCCCTTTTAGACGTAATCGGACAAGATTGGGTCTTTAAAACATTAAATTCAACGAGATTATATTTATCCCAACCGTGGGGCGCACTTGTGATTTGTACAGGGTTAGCAGTTGTGTACTATTAAAGTATCTGCGGGCCCTGTACAGTACGCCCAGTTTTTGGGAGGCTAACTTTACTCTGGCTTGGATGGAGCCCCCGTACCTGAACTGGTCACTTAGGGTTACACCAAGCATATCAATGGAGGGCCTGTTCGGAAGATTGCTTCCGTTGAAAGAGACTAGATTTTCATTTCGATCCCTTTTAGACGTAATCGGACAAGATTGGGTCTTTAAAACATTAAATTCAACGAGATTATATTTATCACTCTCGAGGTAACCGTCTATTCTTTGCTTCAAAGCCCTACGAGCTGTTAGAGTTTGTGAGCCCTTTGGAGCTTGTCAAACAAAAAGTTATCATGAACTGTACTGTCATCCGCGTAACAATGAATTGGTGCACATGACAAAAGGTCGTTGAAGTGCAACAAAAACAAAGTCGGAGACAGAACCGATCCCTGTGGGACGCCAGCATTTATCGAGTGTGGGGAAGAGGTGAAACCATCGGCTACCGTCTGAATCGACCTCTACCTCAAGAAATCGGAAATCCACGTACACAAGGATGCGGGAAGTCCGTAAGAAGGCAGTTTGTTGACAAGTCCTCGGTGCCAAACCCGGTCAAAGGCCTTGGAAATGTCCAGTGCAAACCGTTTGGGTCTCACCAAAACGTTCCAGGCATTGCCCCCAAACATGCATCACATACGCGAGAAGATCACTGCACGAGCGGTTTTGCCAGAATTCGTAATGACGGTTGTTAATAATTTTGTTCTTCTCAAGGTATGTGAGCAGTTTGTCGTTGATCACACGTTCCATCACCTTAGACAGCACTGATGTGATCGCTATGGAGCGGTAGTTGGCCGGGTTGGAGCGGTCACCCTTCTTTGGAATAGGATGGATAACCGCTTTTTTCCAACCAGAGGACACAGAGCCAGTCTTCAGGGACATTTTAAAAAGCTTCGTCAAAATTGGAGCTATTTCTACAGCGCACCTCTGCAGTACCAGGGCAGGTATTCCGTCAGGCCCACTAGCTTTATTAACATCAAGCCCTCGTAAAACATGGAGTACTTCCCGATGCCGGATCCTCAGCTCAGCTTTTTCATACGAAAACCGCAGTGAGGAACCAAACAGCACCTTGGTCATCGAGGGTTGAGTTATGCGCAAACATTTTACCTAATAAGTTAGCCTTTTCGGTGGCGGTGTTTGCTAGTGAGCTGTCAAGGTGGCAAGTATCAAGTGTCTGGTAAGAGGTGGCAGACTGGATTTGCAGAAATTGCGACCTATTGAGATGGCAAGCGACCAGAATTGCCTGCTGCCATCCGGGCATGCAGCCAGCTTTCTGCTGATCTGCTGGTCGTGCTCGAATTTTGACCTATTTATGATTCTCTTGGTTTCCTTTGCTATTTTGTTGTAAGCTGTTCTGTCTTCGGATGTTCTAGATGTGTTGTAGGCTCGGTAAGCCGCATTTTTTCGTCGCACTGCTTCAGCGCATTGTCGACTGAACCACGCCTTTGAGCCTACACCAGATTCCTTAACAGTAATAATGTTTCAATAAACACAACAACTAAATCTCTATAAACAGTATGTAAATAAACGAATAAATTTATTGTCATAGGCTTGTGTCATATCATACATTCCCATACAATGACTTTACGGTGACGTCACGACACGTCGAACAGTGACGTCACCTTGACGGGGTGTTTTTACGACCCGATTAAAAATGGACTTTTTTTTTTTAAACTCTGCGTTTATTAATATTAAATAAAACTTATATATTCAGAATCAGCGTTTATTGGTCTATATAAACATATTTTTTTAAAGCCAGAATATTTTTCACTGGAGTTCCTTATTCAAAGAGAGTGCGCCAAACACCATCATTGTGATGTAATTTTTTTTTTTTTTTAATATACTTTAGCATGTAATTATTAACCCCACTAGGGTTCGCCTGTATCGGGGTTAATAATTTCACAATTTAATAAAAATAACACACGCAAATATCGGTCATGCAAAACAGTTAAGTAAAAGCAAAATAATAAAATTTAAAAATAAAATGATAAACAGAGAAAATAATAAGTGATAAAAATATGAATTAATAACAAAGTGTTAAGAGATCAGACAAAATGTTCTCATTCATTATATCATTAGTTCATACCATTTTCAACAACAGATAAAATTTAAAAAAAATATATGTCCTTAGGTTTTTTTTTTAAATATGTGTAAAAAAATAAAAAATGAAACAAAACAATGATTTATAAGCGATTACATTAGAGCGAATCTTTCTTATGCAATATTAAAGTGACTATCAAATAATTATGAAATAAACATGAAAGAAACCGTTTTGATCACAATATTATTGTTTTCATTCCATTTAAGTGACCGTTTTCATTAAAATATGATTGTATTTTATAGTGTAAGTGACACCTTAGAAATGCCATCCGTGTGATCTTTTAGTTTTGACAAAGTTATGGGATACGATAACCCATATATATTTATTTATTTATTTATTTATTGTTTCTTTACCTTTTTAATTTAGGTGTTATTAATTAATTAATTATTTTTGTTTTCTAATAAGCAAACATATTTAATGCATAACCAATATTACTGGACATCAATTCAAGTCAATTTACCTTCGTTTAAGCTAAGTAAGTAGGCAGGAGACGTTTAAATAAATTAGGGATTTTATGTCAAGGGACTATTTTTTTTCTGCCCTTCTACAGAAGTCAACTGGAAGTTTCGTCTCTCTTTTTTTCCTTTTTGAAGTACTACTTTTTTACACACGCTGGACTTGGGGAGTAAGCTGGCGAATGCGTGACGAAAGCGTTACGAAAAGCGAAGCAAACGGTTGTCGAGAGGGAGATATAAGTTAGTGAAGATAAAAAGAGAGAGAGTTACGTTTCGTATATTACTGTAGGGGCAAGAGAGAGAGGTGCGAGCACACATTTTCTTTCTTTTTTTTCTCTCATAGCCAGTTACGTTTCGTATATATAAGACACAGTGCAGGCCTATTGTCTGTATCACACTGTAGGAGCAAGACAGAGCAATGCGCGCGCACATTTTCTTTCTCTTTTCCTATCATATAGATGGAGCAGAAGTTTTACTTCATTCGTGTGGTCTAAAGGACACTTGTTTTTTTTAAGTAAAACTGACTTGGGGAGTAAGCTGGTGAATGCGTGATGAGAGCGTTATGAAAAGTGTGATCAGGCGAGGCAAAAGGTCAGGTTGAGAGGGAGATATAAGTTAGTGAAGTTTTACTTCAGTCCTATGGTCTAAAGCACACTGGTTTTTTTTACACACAGTTAGCCTTGAGGAAAATAATTTCCCATAGAAGTCATCTTTAGGTATGCCTTGTGGAGGATCTTTTTAAAGAAAGTGTTATTTACAGACTTTAGTGTAGTGTAGGCGTGATAGGTGAGATCTTGCAGACCTTAATAATACGCGCGTGGAGGAGATGAACATTTTTTTATTTCTTTTATTGTAATATAAAAAATATGAGTTACATATTATATACACATATATTTTACAAAATATTAAATTAAAGGTCTTTTCTGGTCATGTATACCTTATCAGAAAAGAGGGGCACTTGTGCCTGATAAGGGAGCCACGATTCTTACTTGCGTTGTAAGTTATAATCTGTTTTGTATAAAATATTTACTTTTTACTGTAAGTTTTTTTGAAAAATTGTTTTATTTTATTTATTTGTTCTGATTGGTTGATGATGCAGCGCAATTCAGAAGGGAGTTTATTATAGTTTTTTATTGCTTGGAAAATATAATGATTTTGCATTTGAGTTGTTTTAAAATTAGGTGTCATAAATTGGTTTCCATTTCTCATTAGTTTGTAAAATTCTTAATATTCTGTGTTATTTTTTTCTTTACACATTTTTATAATGGAAGCTTGCTTGAAAATGTCATCGACATTTGGTACTGGAAATAATTTAATAAGTGATTCTGTTGAGAAGGTAGATTGTTTTTTTAATATTACTTTAATGATGATTCTTTGCGAAACTTTTATTGAGTTTAGATTTTTTTTGTAAGAGCCTCCCCAACCTATAATTCCGTAGATAAGTAAAGAATGAACAAGGGCATAGTACACATTTTTCATTATTTTTACATTTAAAATATTTCTTAACCTAACAAATATATATATATATACATTTCCTCATTCTCTTCACTAGCTCTGAAATGTAATTATTCCATTTCAGGTTTTGATCAATGATCACACCGAGATATTTAATTTCGGAGGAAGAATTAATTACGGTACAAATAGGATTATTTTGTTTACAGAGTAGTTGTTTATTTGTACAATATATAAGTTATAAGCTACGCGCTAGCTAACGGAGCTGTCTGTGGGTAAGGAGAGCGAGCAGGTACAGTCATCACCTTTTATACTCAGTTCTGCCGTCTCGCTCTTGCATATTTAAAAAGGCAGGCGTGCCACTAAAACCATTCTCACAGAAAGGAAGAAGAGAAGGTTGTGAATGGAACAAGGTATGTGAGTAAACTTGGAGTCAGTGAGTCCAGGAGTGACGGATGTTAACTTTTTACCCAGGGTTCAACATCCGCGACTTGAAATCAGCAAAAAATATTTCAAACATACCAGCATTTATCAACTTTTCACCACCGACCCTCAAAATAAACCAATCTGACATATAAGATATAACGAACATAATTTATTTTACACGGAGCAACTAATTATTTTCAAACGGAATTAATTTTCCACGAACTACTTTGGAAGATAACAAATTTTCCTCCCTAATTTCAGCAAGATTTTGTAAATCATTTATCTATTACTTCGACCTAACCAGTATTAGAAAAATATTTTATCATTTTACGTGATTTTCTAAGCGCTAAAAGCTTTCAATTTGAATCTACGTCTTCAGTAATATTTCAACTACGATTATTAAATTGTTGGAATTTTATGTGTACCAATCATATTTAACAATATTTCGTAAAATTCGTTCATATAAAAGCCCATATTATTTGAGTTGAAAGCTGTATTAAATTGTTATTAGAAAAGGGTAACTGAAAGGAAATTACAACTAAGTAGGCGTCAATTTCAAATATATGTCAATCTGTAACAATTATTATAAGCAATAATTATCAGCCTGAAACACTCATCTACATTGAAAAAATCTTCGGAGAAAAGATGCAATGCCGCCAACGGGACTTTAACCCGTGTCCTTCTGATTGCCGGTCAGGTGCTCTACTACTGAGCTATGTCGGCTTATCTAATACCCACCAAATAATTCAATATATACTAGTGTTTCATTCAACAATTACTGCTTATTACATTTTTCCACCTGAAAACAACCAACATTATTTTTGTGAGAGAAGCATTGTTAGTTCTAAATCTCTCGCTAGGTTGTTTCAGAATTATAATTATTGCTTATAATAATTGTTACCCTTTGTGCTTTGCATAAAAATCTTATCTTAAAAGTTAGTTTTTCAATTAAAAATAATGATATGTCAATCTGGTTGCGATTTAAGATTCTCTGTTGTTTTTAGCCATTCTGAGTCTCCACTCCTACAGGCGCTACAACCGGGCTCAAAAAGAAGAAAATGGAGAGAAATGTAATTACGAATGTTAGAGGAGCGCGCTATTATTTAAAGCGATAAAATCGATACGAAAATTGTGAAAATGTTTAATAAAACACGACTCGTTTAAAATAGAGCAAAAATCTCGCATTTAAAAATGCTGTGAATTTTTTCAAACAAACTTGTAAAATAAGTGAAACAAAAGTGTTTATAATAATTTTTGTAGCATACTTTGCGATTTTTTTCTGTCAAGGGAATTTTATATAATTTGCGTTTCGGCGCGGGGAATATCAAGATATTATCTTCAAGAGTAACATATATTCTTTAAGAGCTTTACAACTTAAAGTGTTTAAGGGAGATATGTAAGAAATCGGTAGAAAATCGGGTAGCGGTGGCTTCATAAGCTAACATTTAGGAGAATCATATGAAGCATTTAGCAAGGAAAGATGTTTTTCATCCAAGAACCAAAATTAATTTGATAAAATACGTGAACAATTTTTTATAAGGAAAACTCTCTTTTTATAACTTTTAAAGGATATTCCTAACAATGTTATATATCATAGAAGAAGAAGATAATAATATTCTAAATGAAAATATGAAAGAGAACAAGACACAGAAAAAGATGATGGTCGTAACTGTTATCGTTACTGTTACCGCGACCATTATCTTTTTCTGTTTTTCTGAATCTTTTTCCCTTTTATATTTTCTTTAAGATTATCATTATTATCTTCCTTTTCAAAAATACGTAACATTTTGTTTCTGCGAATATTATAAGCATGACTTATAGTTTGTATCTACAATTTGAATTTCATTAAATTTAATACGTATAATCACAGTAGACCAAATTTGTCCCAGATCACAAAGGTCTCACATAAATCGTTGTATTTCCAAAATCTTAAAGTGGGAAGCCAAAAGCAAGGCAATTACACTGGTCTCGATGTCTAGTACCTTAGTATTAAACTGCCACTCATCGAGTAAGATCTTGTCTCACCAGTAGGAAAATTGCATTTAAAAAGCGCCAAAATGCCCTCCTGTGCGATGAGAAAATGTTTCCATTACACGGCAAATAGTAGTAAAAGTGAAGAAATAACATTTTATTTATATGTACACACATATAACTTATTATCGATTATTATAAGCAATACGACTAATTTTCACACTGGGGCCAACTTCCAACTTCAAACTTTCGGACGATTATTTAGAAGGGTAGTTCGTGCGTTGGAAGTTCGATTTGGAAGTTTGGCTTCAGTGTGGAAGTACCATATCTTTTTAATACATAAATAACTTTTGAATTAAGAAATTACTGAAAACCGCTGAAAACAAAAGAGTGTTGCTTACTTGCCACATTATTTTGCGAGTGTGTGAGACTATGGCGAGTATTTATATAACTTCATTGTTTATTTCCCATTCTGTTAGAAGTGTGATATAAACGGTGTTAGAAAGAAAAAACTCCACGTTTTATATTAAAATCTAGAATTTAACCTTTAAATTTAATACGCTCTTGAATGAAACCAAATTTTCGATAGCAATTTGAGAAAAATTTAAAAAATAACAAGAATGTTTTATTCTTTTTTTTTATGCAACTTAAAAACATGAGGTGTTTATAATTCATTTTGGTAATAAAATATGTGTATTTTCCACGGACATATGAATATACATGGACCTGCCCTAAGTGATAAAAACGTATTATTTCCCCCTCCACATGGCGCCGGCTGGAGTTCCTCCTTGGAACCGGCTCGCTCCATGGGGAGGGGATAGAGCCTCGCTTGAATCTAAAATGTGTGACGTCATCATTCTTGCCGTGAACAGCTAGAAGGTAACATCCATACATTTAACGAAATACAACGCCAACACGGTAGCGTATGCAATACAATATATCTACATATCAATGTGCACATAGCGAATGTGGGCGGTTCTCCAGTGTGCTCGTCGCTGGTTACAGGGGTAAGTAAATTATGAAACATTTGTAATAGTGTTTTAACTAAACACGGCAACAAAATATTGCTATGTGTATTGGGGCGAGTCTTTTTGCGGCGAGCATTTGGCCTTAGCAAATATGTTATTATCGTGGCAAGCAATTCGCGCTCCCATGTAAAAAGGTCTATTCATTCAAAGCAGATTTTGCTTTTAAGAACTAAATGGTGATATTGGAATGCGAGATGCCTATTTACTGTCAGATTGATTGTATAACGAATCACAGTCATCTTTCCCCTCTTCGCCCTCCATGGTTTGGTTTGACCCCTCACCTGTAACTGCTTGTCTAGTCATTTGGATGTCTATGGGTCTATTGAATTCTGATGTCTATGGTATTTTCCTTTTTTCGTTTGCAATAATTTTAGATAGAAAAACTTAACGTGAGCCATTTTTTAATTTTTTTTTGTGTTTGTATTAAAATTTTTAATATTTCATAAATTATAGGTTTATTTCAAATAATAATCATTTTAAAGCGTTTTCTATCACCCCTCAAAAATGATTTTTTTTCAGAAATATTCCATTTATTTGGATTTATTAAACGATTGTTTTAAGCGGAAATTTTCTGACCATCTGACAGAATATGCCCGAGACCTGGTAGATCAATTGATAAATTCCGCTTTAGATATTCAGTGTCACTCGAATAACAGAGAAAGCCAGATTATTTTACGTGTTAGTGAGACGACAGTAAATGAGCCATACGGAGTAGCGCGGGCTCTGTCAGCATCGTCTAATAATGCCAGATTATCGCACAAACAAGGCATTTGTTCACCATATCATAAACCATGGAAAGCAAAAAAAACTGTGCTATACAAGTGTTACATTATTATTATTCCATAAATCGGTATTATAAAACAATATATTCAAATGATAATAATTTCCTTGTAACATACATTAAGATAAGAAGAGAAGAGTTTCCAAGTACCTATACTTTATACCTATCTTTATATATTATTACCTATCTTTTTTGTTTTTATATAAGAATACGCACACGAATACGCAAACTGCTCCTGTCTGGAAGTAGAGAGACTATGGCATCCCCAATAGGGGAATGTTACATGTCTGAAGGTAGTTGGGAGGAGAAGGAGATATTTTTTATTTTTTATTTTTATTTTTATTTTATTTTAGTTTATTTTATTTCATTTTTTTTTACATTAACTCCACACATCTGTTATGTCTGTTATGTCATCTTTGAAGATGCTGTGTGGTGGGTCTTTTTGAGGAAAGGAAGGAGTGAACACGGGTCTTGAAGAGACCCATGTTGTAGGAGGGAGGAAACACAGAGACCGGCAAATCATTCTACAGCCGAGCCGTTGAACTCAAGAACGAGTCATAGAAACGACCCGTTCTCATGTGACTAATGTCAACCGTGTACAAATGTTGGGCGCGTGTTTGGCGTGTTTCCCGACTATGCACCGGTGCCGAGGGGATCAATGACGCTAGTTCCTCGGAGCATCTTCCATTGTAATACCGGTAGAACAAGGAGAGCATTCCCACCTGACGCACGCTGCTCTAAAGATTGCAGTACGTCTGTTAAGATGGGAGAATCTATCAAACGGGCCGCCCGTTACTGCACAGAGTCAAGGGTTTTTTTTAGGTATTTTGGAGCTCCAGACCAGAGGTGGCTGCCAAATTCAACCGTGGGGCGTGGGGTTTACGAAACAAACAGTTATACATATTTTAATAAGAAAGTAACATATTACATGGTTGCATTAACCAGCGAAGTTTCCGCTAAAATTTATGATATATATAAAAACATAGATTAAAACATTAAAGAAAACATAAAGTGGTAGAAAAAAAATAAAAAAAATATATGTATATATATATATATACAAATCATATAAACCCAAATTAAGGCATGTGAGATATGTAAATCATCCAAATATTATTATTATTATAAAAAGAAGGAAAACCAACATAATGAGAATGAAAGAAAAAATAACATGCAGCAGGGGTGGAGAGTTCGTAATTAACAATTTGCTTTAATTTTTTCTATTATGAATTTAATAAATTGACCTGAGGACAAATGGAAAATATCAGCGTCGTAAAAGATATCATTGTATTTTGTGTACGTCCTTCGGAGAATAAAAGAGGAAGAGGAATAATATAAAAGAGGAAGGTGGGTAAGTACCTGGCTATTCAGATCTTGTCACCAAACACGGCTAAATCAATTTCAAGCAACGTTTCAGTTCTGAATGGTGGTCTTATATCAGGGTGAAACTGAGAGCATCTTCCACTCTGGAACATGCCGCGAATATTTTACACGTTATTTTAAACGAATAAATTGTGAAATATCACAAATCAATCTAATAAACTATATTTGCGCACGCCGGGATTTGAACCGGCGACCTTCGGATTGATATTCGAGAGCATTACCCCTGAGGCACATTAAACCACATTAAACTTTATATGATTTTTTTCACATGATTTTTAACCGGCTGCGCCAATATTAAATATATTGGCGCAGCCGGTTAAAAATCATTAGCAATTGAAACGTTGCTTGAAATAGAATTAGTTAAACCAAATATTATATCTATAAAGCAAACGGTTACCAAGTTTGAAATTCTCGACCATCCCCTCACCATATATAAATTCTCCTCCCCATCTCCTCCCCACTCCTATCAATCTCACCACTCACACCGATTGGGCGGATTCCATAGCGCCACGGGTAGTTGCAACTCTTTTGCGGTTGTCACAAATAACGTTTTTTAAAACTTGTTTCTGTAAATCTCAACTTAAGTGTTAATAAATAAATAAACATAACTTTATTCAGGAAATGAAGTAATTACTAATTTTAACGCCACCCCCTCGGGGTGATATTTTGCAGTACCTCCCCTTCCCACCTCCCCGGCCCAGCGCTGAGCCAAGTGCAGAGCAAACTAGCCCCAGACTGACGGGAACTGGAACTTACCAACGCAGCGGAATCTCGTTAAGCCTTCAAAGAAGCAATTATCTTCCCGAAAACTTGCCTCAAGCTGAAACAACCCGCAGAAAAAAAAACTTTACGAATTTATATATATATATATATATATATATATATACAGGGTGTAACAGGACGTACCCGAGGGATTTTAACCAGTGATTCCTGAGCATATTTGGAGTAAAAAATGTAAATGAAATTTTCGTCTCCGGTGAAATTTTTATTTCAAATAAAATCATTTTTTTGGTTTTTTTCCACACGCCGTCACTGATCTCATATTTCGAGTAAAGGATACGGCAACTCCGCGCAAACCCCTCCCCCATATCCGCTAGCCAACCCGAACCCCGTTGTTGGCAGCGTACTCTTTCACTCTCTACTGCGCGCCTCCTCGTAACGCGAATAAACATATTGCCAGGTGGTTTTTTAAATAGATATTTTTTTGGAGATAATATTTAACATAACTTTCGCATACAGTATTTTTAAATAGTGTAACAGGACGTACCCGAGGGATTTTAACCAGCGATTCCTGAGCTTATTTGGAGAAAAAAATTTGTATATCATTTTGCTGTACGGTGACATTTTTTTTCAATTAAAAACATTTTTTTTTGTTTTTTCTACACACCTTCACTGATCTCATATTTCGAGTAAAGGATATGGCAACCTCGCGATAACCCCTCCCCCTATCCGCTAGCCAACCCTACAGTTATCGGCAGCACGCTCCCTCACTCCCATACCGCGGCGAAGCTACCCCTTTCCGAATACCGCTCGGTCAGTTGTGTTTGGAGTTTGACGGTGAACGGGGTCGTGCGTAGTTGCTTTGAAATTTGTTTTTGTTTTACTGTTATTATTAGTGTTTATTCTAAAAGATGCCTCAAAATTATCCACCTGCCCATGAAGCAGATATAGTGTTTGTTTATGGAATTTGCCGAGGAAATTCAGTGGAAGCTGTAAGAGAGTATCGCAGAATATATCCAGAACGACGTCTACCACACCATACAACTTTCGTACAGGTTTGTACCTAACTACCTATTTATTATCGTAGAGCTAGACACACATTTAATGCCGCCATCTCATTGTAAAGGCTCCCAAAAATCCGCCTAATTGTGTCTTGTAATGTTACGGAAAAAGGTTATCACTACGTATGTTTATTTACAAAACTTTCCAAAATTTTATGTTTCACTCTCGGAAATCCAAGATAATACCTATCAAACGTGCCAAGTAAAAAAAATAGGGTAATGTTTCCCAACTTGGCTAATTCTTTAAGCTCAAATTATTTAAATAACACTTCATTTAACTTAATATCCTCCTCACAGCATCCCCGAAAATGTGTGGAGTTGATGTAAAAAATGAATAATAATACAACAGAAACAAGAATAATTTACGTAGGTTAATTGGTAAAAGATGCTTTAAAGTTCCATTTTCATTACAATTAAAGTTCGAAATTCTTGTGAAAAAAATATCAAGCCGTCGCGTCATTTTGAAATTGTTATTAACACTTATTTATAACCCAAATTAAGAACTAAATAATCATATTTTGTGCTTGTCCCCCAACGTAAATAGTTGCTAATCAAAATCGGTTCCAAGAAAGCTTGTTTTAAATAGTTTCACTCACAAAATAAATTAATTCGTACTTACGGAACGTTTTCTATGTTAATCAAATATTTCTATGTTCTCAGAAATAAACTGATATAAAACGCACCCGTCATTCATTTTTACTGATATTTTATAACAGAATAATGTTAGCAATTGTATTTTTGTTTGCAGATGTATCAACGCCTGCGCGACCATGGAATCGTACGGGTTCAGGGCGGAGGAAATAATGATGTTCCAGTTCGTGTTGAAGAGAGGATCCTCAACATGATGACAGAAGACCCGACGCTTTCCGTGCGTCGCGTCGCCATGATCGTTGGAGACATAACACACACGACGGTATGGAGAATCCTAAAAAAACATCGCCTGAAACCTTTCCACTACAGGCGCTGCCAAGGTCTACTGGAGAACGACCATTTCTCAAGACTAATTTACTGTAGACGGATGCTACGAAATGTGTTGAGAAATGGAGATTTCATGAAAAATATTCTATTCACAGACGAAGCCCAATTTACGAAAACAGGAATATTAAATATCCACAACCTGCATCATTGGGCCGAAGAAAATCCTAAGCTTGTCCGGGAATCGTCGAGCCAAGAGAGATTCTCAGTAAATATGTGGGCGGGTATTTTGGGTAACAAAATAATTGGTCCGATCGAGTTGCCTCCCAGGTTAAATGGACCGATGTATCTGGAGTTCCTGCAAGGGCAGCTGGGCGACATTCTGGACGAAGTAAACTTACAAGCACTGCGAAGGATGTGGTTCCAGCACGATGGAGCTCCACCCCATTATTCCGTTGCCGTGCGGAACTACCTGAATGTAGAGTTTCCTGGACGGTGGATAGGCCGAGGTAGTCCTAACATTGCATGGCCACCGAGATCACCCGACCTAACACCGTTGGATTACTACCTCTGGGGAACTCTGAAGGAAAAGGTGATTCGAAGCCGATAGCGACGAGAGAGCAATTGATCCAACTGATCATGGAGGCAGCAGACGAACTGAAGGCGAATCCTGCTAATTTAAGCATCCATAATGTGTTAAGATTGCATGCATGCATTGAAGCCGATGGCGGCCACTTCGAGCAACTTTTATAATAATAATAAAAAAAATATTATAACCAAATGTCAGCATTTTTATTCTTACATGTCATTCATAATATTATGTTCGTATCTGTGACAGATGACAGACACAAACGCGAACAAAACATTGCCGGGTGGGTTTTTAAATTATTTTTAGAGGTATTATTTAATTATAACTTTCGCAAATAGTATTTTTAAGTATTGTAAGTTCAGTCAACATTACACTTAAACAGTAGATACTAAAATGTTTTCAAAGCTTATGATCTAACCACCACGATTAATTTATTTGAAACTTCTATAAGAACTCACATTTTGTGTCAAAATTATGAAACATTCCAATCCTTCATAATCGGACTGTTTGTGGTTAGTTTGTATTTTATTGGTAAGGCTGAATACAGTCAACTTATTGACTTGATTTTTTTTTTCTTTAAATCGGCACCATTACCTTAGGGACGTACTCATACTACGTAACCTCTTCGGGGGGGGGGGGGGTCTTCAAAATGTCACGCTTGGTACAAATGAGCGGCGATTTGCTTAGGATTTTGGTCACCGGGAGGGGGAGGGGGGGGGGGGGGGGGTTAAAAATTGCAAAAAAAAATGGTCACGTAGTATGGGTACGTTCCCTTCTGTAAAATGATAATATTATTTGTATCGGTAAAACAGGTTATTATTGCAATCCTTATTCTGGATAGTTCCTTGTAATCCAAATGTATGCTATTACATTCAAAACATTGCTAGATCAACTTATTTTCTAAGAACTTTGTCAACATACTTATTGATGGGTTGGTAAAACCAATAGTTTATTGTTTCAAAACACTGGTTAGGCCACATTATAAGTCGAGAACTTTCTAAGAATTGTGTTAGGTATCCTGTTCTTCATAATACGTATTAATAGATCGGTAAAACCAATAGTTTATTGATTGTAACCCTTATTCTGAGTACCTACATAACAGAAAAATATTAGTACCTACATTGTGTAGTTAGGTAAAAATAAATGGGGAATTTGAATTGGAATTTGAATCATGACTAGGTACTTCCAAGAATACACAATTACCTACTACGTGGAATTGCGAGGAGTATGCTAAGACCGAGTTGTTTGGCAGTTCATCCTCTCTACCTACCGCGTGATGTTTAATAAATCTTTTGAACAAAATATTTCACACGGTTTTAAAATTGTTCCAATATGTAATTGATTTATTTTTAAATTCATTTATAAAATTAAATATTTTTCTTATTCAAATAATTCAGCACCTGGCAGCATTCTAATTTTAAAATAACATCGTATTCTACCTATACATGTATGTATTTCATATTATTTTAAATTCTGTGGGTCAAGGTCACGGTTACGCATTTGCAGCTGTTGACAAGTTCGTTTTATATGAGCATTGATTTTATTGACAATAATTTCGCGATTATAATGCGCGTTTCGTTTTGGTGATTCTGGATACCTAATTAAGCAAGTGCAAGGGAGATTGTGTTTTTAAAGGTGGTTAAATATTTATCTTATCTTATTTCTTAATATTTATGATAAAAGGACCATTGGAAATTATTCTCAATTATTGTCAACAAATAAGTTATTTAATTACTGTTTTTGTGTTTAATTCGTAGAACTACATTTTTTTTTGTTTAAAAGTTATTTAATGGTGGGTTTCTTCATTTACCGAGAATGCTAAATGCAATGCTAATTGTAAAAGTAAACGGTCAAATGCATAGACATTTTTAAATTTCGATCGTTTACTTTTACAATTAGCATTCCATTTAGCATTCTCGGTAAATGAAGAAACCCACCCGTCTTCTAACCACAAATTATTTAAATTAGAATTCCATCAGGAATTTTCGGTACTTAAAGTCTTTACTTAAAGCTAGCAATAATATCTGAGTAAAATAAGCATAATAATTATTTACGCAATATTAAATATTACTTGTTTGGTATTGGAGCATATAATATGGTCCTGCCTTGAAGCGCGCTGGTCGTTGTCGCCTCCCTTCCACTGTGTGCACGTGTGAAATTGCGACGTTGTCTCCCGAGTAGACCAATGATCATGCCATTGGCGACGCGTGATTTAAAAACATAATTTTTGTTTTTAATAGAAAAAAAATATCACCGGAGAGCAAAATGAAATCTACATTTTTTACTCCAAATATGCTCAGGAACCGCTGGTTAAAATCCCTCGGGTACGTCCTGTTACACCCTGTATATATATATATATATATATATATATATATTAATATATTTCCTCAATACAGCACTAAAAGCCGGGGTGTTCCAATCGAGACATTCGTGAATTCCCTTTGTAAACGAAGATACTTCCGAGCGACTCGAGTTTGATGCGCATAGCACACGCATCGCTCGTGAGTACCCGCCATACTATTTTGCTAGTGTTCGTACATGATGCTATGCGCCGACTACTGGTCTGACGTCAGTTGCACGCTACCAAAGGTGCTGGTAGCGCGCTACGCAAGTTGCATTCATATCTATTACTATTCGTTAGACGTTTGACAGAAACGGTGATCGATCTTGAATGGAATGTTAAATTTGGTCTTTAAATAGAAAAAAATGCGTGTTTATGTAACTATACGTTACCAGAATACGTAAGAAAAAATTAAGTCGTGAAGGCATGGATTGATGTTGGAAAAAAGTTTATTTTTCTTTTGGATATTAGGAGTTAACAAGTGCACCAAATTTAAATACAAATCATTTGACCCTCTGTAGAAAGAATATACCTAACACGTTGTCATCATCTCATGTAGTTCCCTGGCGGCAACGAATGTCCTGCAGTTAATATTTCTTTCGATATATGGGTCTTCAAAAAATCAAAAATCTTCAATTAGAATATAAATAATTAAACGAATCATTGTCGTCATCACTAGAGTCACTTGACATCGTATTAACTCCACGCAAAAAGTTCAGTGTATTTCGGGTAGCGTCTTGCACGGAAACCAGCATTAAATAGTAATATATATGTAGGCTACTTGTGGTTGCGTCACAATCACATTGTTTGTAAATAGTCACGGTTTTGCCAAACTTAGGTATATAATGTTAAAACTTAGGGCCATGTGTTGTCTTTGTTTTATTAGTCGAAAATATACTATTTCAATCGATCTCCATCAGTGCAAAGTTTAAAAAGCGTTTGGAAATAAATTCAGTTTTAATTTTCATATGTTTCATTAAAATGTATCTTACTTTTCCTAACATGTTGATCTTTGCTACATTTACTGTAGACGGGTGTTAGTCAACACTGGGTTTAAATAGTTTACTGAAGTATCTGACATTATTTGTTTTAACCTGAAATGTTCCACGGTAGGAGTATAAAGTATTTAGTCTTCTGAAATTGAATTTTGCAGAAATTCTGACGATAATGTAACTGGTCAAAATGGAATCGTTTTGAATATTAATTTTAGTGCGGTTCATGTCGGTAGTGCGTATTTTTGTTTGTAATCAACTTCGCTATGTATTTAACACATATAAATTACACATATATTAAGAACAAATTCATAATTTTTATTTGTTATACATATATTATGCTATCCGCAGCTCTAAAACTGATTTTTTTTTCTCTTTATTGTATAACGCTATACTTACCAGCTTTACTTCTATGCACCATGTGAAAAGTTTTCTTTGTCATCTAAACACACCTGTATATACTAAAATAAGATAAAAAATGTAAATTTATGTAAAAGCCCATAAGGGCGTTAATGATTAATAAATAAATAAATAAAATATTTATATTATTTCTGATTATTTCTGTTATCATTGTTTTACATAATTTTAATCCACGAATGTAATTAAATAATTATTAATTTACTAAGGGCGAAAAAAAAATAAATGTTCGACACCGCCACAGATCCGCGATCAGCGCCAGTATTTTGATATTAACCCGTAAACCGCCAGTTTTCGACCTTGTAATGTTTCTTATTTTTTTAATGTGTGACTGTGAGTAATTCACATTACGATTTGGGAGGCGGGTACGGGTACCGTTGGCCCGGAAGCATTTATAGGATAACCACCATAGGTCACCCCAAGTGATTCGCCACGTTTGGTGATTTAGCAGAGGTTCCTGGATTCAAGCGATATTGTTTTATTTTTCAGGAGGCCCTGAGGAAAATAATTTCCCTCAGGGCCTATGTCATCTGGGATGCTGTGAGGAGGGTCTTTTTGAGGAGAGGAAGGAATGAACATTGGTCTTGAAGAGACCCATGTTGTAGGAACGAGGGATCAATGACGCTAGTTCCTAGAAGTATCTTCCATTGTAATATTGGTAGAACAAGGACAGCTTTCCCACCCGACGCCTGTGCTCCAAAAATGCATTCCGTCTGATAAGATGAGAGAATCTATTAAACGGACCGCTCGTTTCTGCACAGAGTCGAGGGTATTTTTCAGTTATTTTGGAGCTTAAGATCAGAGGCGGCTGACAAATTCAACCGTGGGGCGCACTTGTGATTTGTACAGGGTTAGCAGTTGTGTACTATTAAAGTATCTGCGGGCCCTGTACAGTACACCCAGTTTTTGGAGACTAACTTTACTTTGGCTTCGATGGAACCCTCATGCCTGAGCAGGTCATGTAGGGTAACACCAAGCATATCAATGGAGGGCCTGGTTTGAAGATTCCGTTGAAAGATACTAGATTTTCATTTCGATCTCTTTTAGACGTAATCAGACAAGATTGGGTCTTTGAAACATTAAATTCGACGAGATTATTTTTACTCCAAGAGTTGGAGTAAAAATAATCTCGTAAAAATAAAAAATAACATCGTAAAGAGTAAAAATAATCTCCATGAGTTGGAGTAAAAATAATCTCGTCGAAAACAATCGAAAACACTCTCGAATGTTTTCTACGAGATTATTTTTCTAGTGACCATTTTCTACAGAATGACTGGATACATTTTACGCTGATCGTAACCACAGTGACCATTTCCTAAACAAAGACTGGAACCATTTCACGGAGACCGTATCCACAGTGAACATTTTCTAAAAAAAGACTGGAAACATTTCACGCGGACCGTATCCACAGTGACCATTTTCTAAAGAAAGACTGGAACGATTTCACGGGGAACGTATCCACTGTGACTATTGTCTAAAGAAAGACTGGAACCGTTTCACTAAGACCATATCCACAGTGACCATTTTCTAAAGAAAGACTGGAACCATTTCATGTGGACCGTACCCACAGTGACCATTTTCTAAAGAAAGACTGAAACCATGTCACATGGACTGTACCACAGTGACCATTTTCTAAAGAAAGACTGGAACCATTTCATGAAGACCGTATCCACAGTGACCGTTTTCTGAAGAAAGACTGGAACCATTTCACGCGGACCGTATCCACAGTGACTATTTTCTAAAGAAAGACTGGAACCATTTCATGAAGACCGTATCCACAGTGACCATTTCCTAAAGAAAGACTGGAACCATTCCACGCGGACCGTTTCTATAGTGACCACTTTTTAAAGAAACACTGGAACCATTTCACGTGGACCGTTCCACAGTGACCATTTTCTAAAGAAAGACTGGAACCATTTCACGTAGACCGTATCCACAGTGACCGTTTTCTGAAGAAAGATTGGAACTATTTCACGCGGACCGTACCAACAGTGACCATTTTCTAAAGAAAGACTGGAACCATTTCATGAAGACCATATCCACAGTGACGATTTTCTAAAAAAAGACTGGTACCATTTCACGGGAACCGTATCCACAGTGACCATTTTCTAAAGAAAGAAGAGAACCATTCCACGTAGACCGTATCTACAGTGACCGTTTTCTATGGAGAGACTGGAACCATTTTCGAGGACCGTATCTACCGTGACCATTTTCTAAAGAAAGACTTGAACCATTCCACGTAGACCGTATCCACAGTGACCGTTTTCTGAAGAAAGACTGGAACCATTTCACGTAGTGTGACAGTGACCATTTTCTAAAAAAAGACTGGTACCATTTCACGCGGACCTTACCCACAGTGACCATTTTCTAAAGAAAGACTGGAACCATTTCCGCAGACCGTTTCCACCGTGACCATTTTCTAAAGAAAGACTGGAGCCATTCCACGTAAACCGTATCCACAGTGACCATTTTCTTAAGAAATACTGGAACCATTTCACGCGGACCATTTCCACAGTGACCATTTTCTAAAGAAAGACTGGAACCATTTCACGTAGACCGTATCCACAGTGACCATTTTCTAACGAAAGACTAGTACCATTTTACGCGAACCATATCCACAGTGACCATTTTCCATAGAAAGAATGGAACCATTTCATGTAGACATAATATTTAATAACTTTCAAGTCTTCAATGTACAGAAACTTTATTCAAAAAATATTTTATTTAAACTGAAAAAAAACATATATGTATACTCCACTGCCCAACATAAATACTCAACCAGGAAAGTAAGCAATAACATCCTGGTTGCTCCCAGTTTGGACACATCTTTTGGACAGAGAAATAATAAGTTCCATGCTATGAAATTATACAACGCTCTACCAGATCAAATCAAAAATATAAAGGAAATGAATATATTTAAAACAAAAGTAAAAACATGACTGAGAGATCAAAGTGATAATAAAATTCCAAACATCATGAAGACGATATAAAGACAACCCATAACCAAATACAAATATTTTAAAAAACTACAGGCCACCTCAGAACAGGAAATCCTAGTGAGGAGGTCTGTGAAAAAAAAAAGAATCTATACTTATACTATACATTATACATAAATGTACAAACCTTGCTATTGAAACTAATAATAAATAAATAAATCAACCATTCCACGTAGACCGTATCTACAGTGACCGTTTTCTATGGAGAGACTGGAACCATTTTCGAAGACCGTATCCACCGTGACCATTTTCTAAAGAAAGACTTGAACCATTCCACGTAGACCGTATCCACAGTGACCATTTTCTAAATAAAGACTGGAACCATTTCACGTAGACCGTATCCACAGTGACCGTTTTCTGAAGAAAGACTGGAACATTTTCACGCGGACCGTATCCACAGTAACCATTTTCTAAAGAAAGACTGGAACCATTGCATGAATACCATATCCACAGTGACCATTTTCTAAAGAAAGACTGGAACCATTGCATGAATACCATATCCACAGTGACCATTTTCTAAAGAAAGACTGGAACCATTTCACGCGGACCGTTTCTTTACTGACCACTTTCTAAATAAAGACTGGAACCATTTCACGTGGACCGTATTCACAGTGACCATTTTCTAAAGAAAGACTAGTACCATTTTACGCGGACCATATCCACAGTGACTATTTTCTAAAGAAAGACTCGAACCATTTCACGTAAACCATATCCACAGTGACCATTTTCCATAGAAAGAATGGAAACATTTCACGTAGACCGCATCCACAGTGACCGTTTTCTGAAGAAAGACTGGAACCATTTCACGTGGACCGTATCCACAGTGACCATTTTCTTAAGAAAGACTGGTACCATTTCACGCGGATCTTACCCACAGTGACCATTTTCTAAAGAAAGACTGGAACCATTTTCGCAGACCGTAGCCACTGTGACCATTTTCAAAAGAAAGACTGGAGCCATTTCACATAAACCGTATCCACAGTGACCATTTTCTAAAGAAAGCCTGTAACCATTTCACGGGAACCGTATCCACAGTGAACATTTTCTAAAGAAAGAAGAGAACTATTCCACGTAGACCGCATCTACACTGACCGTTTTCTATGAAGAGACTGGAAACATTTTCGAAGACCGTATCCACCGTGACCATTTTCTAAAGAAAGACTTAAACCATTCCGCGTAGACCGTATCCACAATGACTATTTTCTAAAGAAAAACTGGAACCATTTCACGCGGACGGTATCCACAGTGACCATTTTCTAAAGAAAAACTGGAATCATTTCACGGAGAACGTATCCACAGTGACCATTTTCTAAAAAAAGACTGGAACCATTTCACGCGGACCGTTTTAACAGTGACCATTGTCTAAAGAAAGACTGGAATCGTTTCACGTAGACCGTATCCACAGTAAAAAATTTTAATGAAAGACTGGAACCACTTCACTTAGACCGTATCCACAGCGACTATTTTCTAAAGAAAGACTCGAACCATTTTAAGCGGACCGTACCCACAGTGACCATTTTCTAATGAAAGACTGGAACCATTTCACGTTGACCGTATCCACGGTGATCATTTTCTAAAGAAAGACTGAAACCATTTCACCTAGACCGTATTTACACTGACCATTTTCTTACGAAAGACTGGATCCATTTTTAAATATTTCACTCCCGTCGAAAACACTCTCGAGGAAACCGTCCATTCTTTGCTTCAAAACCCTCCGAGCCGTTGGAGTTTGTGAGCCCTTTGGGGGTTTGTCTGGGTCTTGGCGGCGGATGCGTTTACTCATCTACTACGTGACATTGAGACTAGTTGAGAGAGACCTTTTGACCTCTCCAGCAAGACTCTCTCGACCCATCGCCTTTCACCGCTGTAGAAGAGATAGGTTTGTGGAGTGCCGATTCTCCCACCAACATTGGGACGAGAGGTGGGGAGAGACGCGACACGGCCCGTCACTCCGTGACAATAGGTGCATCAAGCAACAGCTCTGTTAATTGTTTTTTCGTCATTGTTATTTATCAACAAACCTAGTGAATACCATACTTCTTATTTTATTTTAACAGAACTCCAAATCAAAACCCATACCATGTCACGAAATACTTTCTTGATTTTTAACTTCCAACCCTGTACGATGATTAGCGTCAAGTACCCGATATTTCAAATTATTGGTTATAAGTTAACAACACCGACGTTCCTTCATTGGCGTTGGATTTCGTTGGGGGAGGGGGAGGCGACCACCCATTCCCGCTGCGCCCGCATCTCTTCCCGGCTTCTTCTTGGTTTTAACTTCAGACAGGCCGGTCATCGCTTAAGCGCCCGGGGCAAGCCCTTCTGGGCCGTGTAACATTCAAATCATCAAGTTATCTGCAACACGTATTTTTTTAAATACAATTAAATTTTATATACCTGAATAAACTTAGTTGTGTTCTCCTGACGAGGTCGTCTGCCCAGATGTAACCGGTGACGGGGTAAATGTATGTAAAACTTATATAATTATGTGTTTTCCATTCATCCCTTTTATTTTAATCTAGAATCATTAACTTTGAGTTCACAAAGAGATTTAGGCTTTTTTCCTGGAAAAAGGCAAAAAACCTAGCAAAATCCATAAATACAACCAATATATCAAATCCACAACAAATAACATAATGTCAAATAAATAAATTTCACCCAGTCACAGAATCCGATATTGAAAAAACTATCTCGGAACTAAAAGGAGGTTCCGCCCCCGGCTTTGATAACAAAGATGCAAAGACAATAAAAGCGATGAAAACATACTTAGTTCTCCCCATAACACATATAATAAACCTTAGTCTAGCAAGTGGCGAATTTCCCAATAATTATAAAAGAGCAGTTATAACTCCCATTTATAAAACAGATTGTCGTAAAGATCCACAAAATTACCGCCCGATTTCCCTCCTATCAAACATATCAAAAATATATGAGAAAATTGTAAAAAAACAAATTTGGACATTCTTAGAAGAAAATAAAATAATTAATGATAACCAAATCGGCTTCAAAAAAAATACAAGTACTCATGACGCGATAGCAAAAATAACTAACTATTTATATATGGCCCTAGATTTCGATAAAAAATATATCGAAATATTTATAGACCTGTAAAAAGCTTTCGACAGCATATCACATAAAAAAATAATAAATATATTAAAATCGATAGGAATTAATGGGAAAGTCTTAGCATGGATAACTAGTTATTTACAGAAAAGACATCAACAATTAAAATTACTCAATCAAGTCAGCGATTCAAAATATAGCGACTTTTCAATACCCCAAGGTACAGTTTTAGGACCACTATTATTTCAATGATATATTCCATATTTCCAAATATGGAGACATTGTCTCCTACGCTGACGATACAGTCTTACTACTAAAAGCAAACACATGGTCTGAAGTAAATAAAATGGCAAACACAGATATCAATGCACTAAAATTATGGTTTGATGAAAATCTGTTGACTTTAAATTCTAAAAAAACCTATTATTTACCGTTTTCCATTAAAAAAAAAGAAACACCTAAAGAATAAAACATAATAATCCACTCTGTGACAAATACAGAAAACCACAAATGCAATATAGTATGTACAAACATAGAAAGCAAGACCGATATTAAGTACCTGGGCATAAAAATAGACCAGCGTTTAAAATGGTCCCCACACATAAATATTCTGAACAACAGAATAAGGAAACTAACATATATATTTAGATGCTTAAGAGATATTTTAAAAGAAAAATTAATTAGAAACACACACTTCGCTTTCTGTCCATCAATTATACAATACTGCATTATGGGATGGGGCGGTACACATACAAATCAAACACAAACAATACATATCACAAAAACTAATAATAAAAACAATTTTTAAAAAACCCTACTCATATTCATCAGAACTGTTATTCAAACAATTTGAGGTCAGAAAATTAAGTGCGTTATACTTTTAGCGCGCAACATTACAAATTAATAAAGATAATATTCAAAATAAAGTTGCACCCTTCAAAAATAACAGAAATCTTAGACAAACATCAATACTTCCTATTCCAAAATGTAAAAAAAAAACAAAAGGACAGTTAAATCATAAATATCTCGGAGTTAATTTTTTTAATTCACTACCTGAAAAAATCAGAAACATCAACAGAAACATAAAAAAATTTAAAACTCAGCTTAAAAATTACACTGAAAATTTGAACTGAATAAAAAATAATAAATTGAACCAATATTATAACACCCCCTACGCACAAACCCTGCTTATTTATGGGGGTACATCAAAAACATGTATTATGTAATTAATTTATTGTAAAAAAATATTATAATTTATGTATCTTTTTGTAAATAAAAAAAAAATAAAAAAAAACCAATTAACCAAGTGAGTACCATACTTCTTATTTTAATTTTACAGAACCGTACAAAATTCGCAAAAAATTGAAGGAAATTACATGCTCTTCTACATCTTCGACGATTCCAATTAATTAATATTGTATGAAAAAGATATTTTACAAACACGGGACAAGTATATTCATGATACATTCAAAGATATTAGACCTGACATTAATATTCCTAACGATCAATTGCATGGACCATCTATTTTAAAATCAGAAATTCTTCATGCGATAAAGACTTCAGACAATAGAAAAGCGTGCGGACTAGACGATATTCCAGTTGAGGTTTTGAAGCTCTTTAGTAATTTAAATGTTGACTACTTGTTGAGGTTATTTAACTCAATATATGACATAGGGAATATACCCCAAGATTGGCTAAAATGCAATTGACATTGCCTAAAAAACAATACCCTAAGAAGTGCAGTGACTCGATGTAGAGGTTAATAAGCCTGAAAAGTCATGTCCTTAAATTCAGAACTCGGATGATACTCAATTTGGCTTCAGAAACACGTTTGGGACGCGTGAAGCCTTATTGTCTATCGACGTACTATTGCAAAAGTGTCGTGACCAAAGTCTTTGCCTGTTTTATTGACTACGAAAAGGCATTAGACAGGAAAATGCTTGCGGATTATAACGTTGACACCAAAGACCAGAATTTCATTAAAAACCTGTATTGGTTCTAAATAGCATAAATAAGACATGGGAATGAGAGATCTAATTCAATTGCCATTCAGCGTAGAGTTATGACAAGGCTGTATCCTGTCGCCAGTATTATTTAATCTCTATTCCAACTATGTCCTTAAATATGATTTTAAAGTTATACCGAGAAGGGTCTGAAGATCAACGGAGTTGTCATTAATAACATAAGATACGCAGATGATACTGTATTACTGGTTGATCGTATTGATGACCTCCAAGACCTGTTAAATCTTATTAATAATGCTGGTGAGCAACTGGACCTAATAATCAACGTCAATAAAACTAAGTGGATGACATTTGACACTCTGGATCAGTGATACAGTTAAATAGTTGCTATGCCGAAAAGGTAGAAAGATTTAGATACCTCGGTATGCGTTCTCACGGAGACTCTTGACTCAGATGTGGAGGTTAGGTGCAGAAATGAAGCAGCAAAAACTGCATACAGTAAAATGAAATCCTTCTTCTAACCAACACCTCTACCACCCCAAGTGGTTAGCTGCGTTTGGTGATTTAGCCGGGGTGCCCGGGTTGATGGGGTGAGGTTTGTCTGGGTCTTGGGGGCGGATGCGTCTGCCCACCAGCTGCATGGCAGGCCGGATCGGGAGAGACTGGATGAGGGAGTTCTTTTGACTTCTCCAACCGTACTCTCTCGGAACATCGCCTTGCATCGCAGTGGAAGGGATGGATTCATACGTCCGTCACTCCTGGACACTCCCAAATTTTCCTTCCCAGAACTTCTTCTCCTTCCTTTCGTAAAAGACCCTCCACACAGCATTTCCAAATATGACATAAGCCTTGAGGGAAATTATTTTCCTCAGGGCCTTCTGTACGGAGCAAAAGTAAAAAAAATAGTAACCTGACTGATAAAAATGACTAACGAGGAATCTAAAAGATATCAAAAACTTATATCTCGAGAGAATTTTAATATAAATTACATAACCCAGAGAAAATAAATTAGAGGGACGGAAGTCCAAGTCAAAAAAATAATAATTTATTAGTTTTACAGTTTACTCCGAACCTTACCACAACCCGCGACATCTGTAAAAATGTAATTAGGTACTAATTATTACTAAATATGGTTCGTTTCACAAAACCTACAAGTATTAAAATTCGTATACTGACTTACATTTGTAATTGCAAATACTTAATGATATTTAATAAAAAATAAAAAAAATGAAACAATACAAATTTGTATAAACCACTTATATAATGTGCAAATCCAAACACTGTTGGTAAAAATGTATATTCAAACACACAATTCTATATTTAACTGTCAAATTTTTATACATTTAAAAATTTTCATTTTTCTATAATGGATAACCACAAAGTAATAGCTACATTCAAAGATATTTAATAACTTTGTAAAGCACTCTCAAGATGTTATTTCACAAAAATTGCTAAGTATTTTTATTGTTATTATTGCCTTAACTTCGTGCTTACGAAGAACATCTGTTTTTCAAGATAAAATCGCCCAAAGTATGTGTTTTAATCTTAAATGAAAGGCGCCTTTGTAATCCATTCTCATTTGGGGACAATACGGTATAAGCCGCTGCCGTCAATAGGGCCACACGCCATACGACAGATGGCTAACTTCGTTTGTCGTGAAAAGGATCCGCGGACGTTTTTTTCCCTTTATACATATACAATCACGTTCCAAAACTCCTGATGAATAAAATTATTCTTCTTTCGGAGAAAGCTGAAGCTACAAATGTGTTTCACTATGTATATTATTGGAAAACAAAATAATGAACCGCTTTTCAGGGCTTAGCAAAAATTATTATGCCTAGAATATTAAAGCGACAGAGCCAGGAGTGAAAACGAGGAAAAAAACAGAGTTCTTTTATAAAAAAACTATAACGTGAAACGAGTATCAAACAAAATGATAGATATTTTAACGATGTGAAAAATGTCAAACATTTTATCTAGAGAGGCAGCGTGTTTTGTGCTTTTATACGCTTTTAACGATTTTATTTATAATAATGTAAATTTTGCGTGTACTTTTTTTTATTATTTTTAGCAAATCCGCTCACTTTTATAAATAAATCTGACGGCGAAAAGAGTAAATCTCTAAAAAGTTGACCTCTGTTGACTTGGTGATGAAATTAGTGCAGCTTTTTATTACAGTTTGTTATCAATCACAGAGCTTCGAAATCAAAAAATCCAATTTTCTATTTAAAATTAGACAACCGTCATGTTGCGCACTCGGTTTTTTTTTTTTTTTTTTATTAAGAAAACGGTTTTCGATGAGTTGAAATCTCGGGCGAAATTGAGTAGTAAAATTTGCACGCAAAAATAAAGGAACTTCCATGCTAATCAAACCCTCAATAATTGTGAGATCCCTCCACACAGCATCTCCAAATATGACACAGATATTGACGGAAATTATTTCTCTCCGGATTTCCTTTGTAATAATATATTTTTAAATATACCTAAACTCTGGTTCAATTAACTCGGATTTGTTTTCAATTTAAGGACCATTGGTACCTAAATATAATAATATTTTATTACTAAGTTAAGAAAAGTATTTTAATTGTCATTTTTTTAAATTAAGTTTTCAGAATGCAATAAAGTACCTACCTATAAAATAACATTTCTTAAGGAGAAAATGAGCATTTCTTTCGTTTAAATTTCTTTGGGTTAATCTTAACAAGTTAAGTTAGATTTCGTGATTTTTCAAGGGTTTGCGCTCTTTATCTTACACGTAATTATCAATCCTACAATTATCATTTATATACCTACCACGTCCGGCATGGTCTAGGGGTAAAAATCCGATGGTCGCGGGATCGAATCCCGGCGTAGGCAAACCAATTTTATTTGATTAATTGTGTTTAATTTATTAATTAAAAATAATTTATAGTATGTTTTTGGCACGTTCCAGAGTTGAAGATGCTCTCAGTATTTCCCTGGTGTTATGCCTTATAAAAACGTTACTTGAAATGGTTATAGCCTTGTTTGGTGACCCATATTTGAATTGCCAGGTACTCCCCACTTTCCTCTTCCCCATCTCCTTTCCCTTCCCATTACCTTCAGCCTCACAACATACCCTAATTGGGGATGCCATTATCTCACTGGCTCCAGACGGGAACAGCTGAGACTCTTGTGAGGTATTCACATAAAAAATAAAATATACAGAGTTTTACAGGACGTACTTGAATAAAAAAATCAGTAGGTGTTGGATGGTTAGTGTTTGAGAAAGGGGTTGTGCGGTTATTCGGCTGAGTGACCAGTGATGACCCGTGAAGAAAGTTCGTTATGAAAATATTTTATTTTTTTTACATGAGCTCCACACAGGAGGCCTTGAGGAAAATAATTTCCCTCGGGGCCTGTGTCATCTTTGGGGATGCTGTGTGGAGGGTTTTTTTTAAGGAAGGGAAGGAGAGGAGAGTTCTGGGAAGGAAGAGGGTTTAAGGGGTGGGTAGGAATCTGGGGTTCAGTATGTCCCGGTCATCTGCCTCCAAGACAAATCTCACCCCATGAACCCGGGCACCCCTGCTAAATCACCAAACGTAGCGAACCACTTGGGGTGACCTATGGCAGAGCTGTTGGTTATCCAATAAAGGTTCCCGGGCGGCGGTACCCATTCCCGCCTCCCAAATTGAAAAAAAATTAAATTGATGTTCTAAATTACCCCAGGATTATTATTGTTTGTTTTTATTAATAATTCCGATTATTTTTACTGGCCACTAATGGTTTCACTTTTTCTCCGGTTAGTTTAACATTCCAACCACAGGGGGGTTCTATGTCGCTTTCCGGCCACTTCTTGAATTCGGGTCAAAGGGGCATGATCCGAATTCCACAGGTCGACAAATGTGGATTTTAAATTAAAATACTTAATCGGCGGTTTTAGTTTTTAATTCAAAATGTGAACGTACGCTTATTTATTCTCAGCCGATATGATGTGATCGCGTCTGTAGAACCTTATTTTACCGGGTAATTTAGTGTAAATTCCCGAAGTGTTAATGGCGGCTTGACCGACCAAGTTTTATTATAATCGTAGATTTTAAACATCATCCGTCATACAACGAGATGAAATATAATTATTTCAACGTCACACAACCCGACCGTTTAGTCCACGCCGATTATTTCCACAATCTGATGGACTTTTAATGCTACCTACCACATGTTGGAGGACGCCATGGGCAAGGCGTTCCCATGCCTAACATTCATCCAAGAAGGAGGGAGAAGCTCGCTGACCAGACGCTGATGCTACGAGAGGGAGTTGGAAACTCCTCATTATGGATACCGATTCGTCGCATCAAACGTATATAGTCTTGCTAGTTTACTCTCAGTAGATTTGGTCCACGGGTATGCAAGTTATTTTCAATATATTTTTTGTTATACATCCATCCACTCTTTTATTTATATTTCATTATTCACAATTCACAACAATGTTAAAAAGAACATTGCCCACGCTCTGATGGGAGTAACTCTTGCCTACCTACTGCACAGCCTCGGCATATCTTGTATCAAACAAGATTTGGCGTCCAAGTTCCCACTATGGGAATAAAGCTGATAACTGTGATATTATTTAATGTCATGTTTGCACATAATTGTTTACATATTAGTTACAGCGCATAAATAAATAATAAAAAAACAACTTAATATATATTATTACATACATAAATTATATCTAATATTGTAAATTTTTATGTATTTCTCTTATAAGTGAACTTTGTATTATAAGTTCACACTTTTAAACACATAACTTCATCTCTCTTTATTGTGAATCTTGTTGTAATTCCTCCAACTTGTTATCAAATATTTGGTTTATACTTTTTGACTTTTCAATGCTACTAACTTACCTACTTATCTCATACACTGTAAATCTGAATATATTATATGTTATCAGGTTGTCGGCAAATCCGAATATACTTTATGCTACCAGGTTCTTTTTCTATTTTTTGTTATGTAATTATGTATGTATAATATGAACTAAACTTGTAAATTTGTCTGTCCTGGTACGGGAAACTTTCCTAGTTGGACAGGCAAAGCTTCCTAATATGTATTTTGTACTTTTTTTTGTATCTATCTATAGTAAATAAATAAATAAATAAATAAAATAAAATAAAATTTATACTCTGTAAATCTAACATTTAATACACCCACTTAACAAGAGGTGTTTATGTCATGAATAACATGACCACATAGTAGGTACAAAACACATCCAGTGTCATTACATTACATCTTACCCTAACTATTTAAATACCTAACGTGCCCAACATTAATTCCTTCACTATAACAAGATTTTTTGTTCGAATTTGTAAAAAAAAATAATTTTTAAACTAATCCAAAAAGTCATGTAACATTTAGATTTTGTACTCCAAGTAACATCTGAAATGACTGGTTAAATTAAATCAAGTAGGTATCTCTAAAACCCCGTGTGTGTATATATTAACTATATCATTGTTGAAATGTAAAAAAAGAGTTGTGAAACATGGGCAAAGCCGGTAAATAACTACTAGTAATTTAACAATTTTAATGGTTTCGTAAGTATTTTTTTTAAATAAAATTACTTAGCACGCTTACCAGAATGTGATGAAACCTTTTAATTAATTAAAAACACCATAAACTAAAGCTTTTAATTAATTAGGAATACTAACCAAAAGCGCGCATTCCATTATATTATTACTATTAGGTATTTAATGTTATAATTTACGAGAGCCATTCATTTTCCCACATGCTTTCGTGTCTAAACAGGTAATAAAAAATCATAATATATGAAATGAGTCGCGTTTTAAAAACGTAAATCGCAAAGTTTACGTGCAACTGTTTGGTGCCGAGATCGTGCGGGCTCTACTGGAGTGGAGTGGAGAGCGTGGAAAGGGGGAGTCGTAGAGAGTGTAGAGTAGAAAGGAGGGCAGAGGGGTGCTGTTGTAGAACTGTGCTCGAGCTCTCAGGGAGGTTGTGAAATAAATGCCTCTTACGTTTTGTGAGAAGAAACGTTTTTTCTCACACGAAATAGCGCGCAGTGGAGTCCTCTCAACACCGGACCCGTATCAGGGATGTCCAAGAGGTTTTATTTTAAATTTTAATTCGCCAGGGGTCACAAAATACGGTCTATTGAATTCTGATACCTTAAAAATATTCCATGCTTATTTTGGCCTTGGTGCACCTCTCTGTAGCAAATCCAGAGGTGATAATTTAATTCAAAATAATGGATATTATTCGTTGGACTTCAAATAAGGACTAACGCGCGGTCAACTCTGTATTTATTACATACTCGTAAAATAGGTCCTATACTTATAGCTAACTTAATCTCAAATCAGTATTTTAAACCAATAATATTATGCAACCTCTACATTAAATTTGG
This sequence comes from Limnephilus rhombicus, assembly GCA_929108145.2. NCBI lineage: Eukaryota > Metazoa > Arthropoda > Insecta > Trichoptera > Limnephilidae > Limnephilus > Limnephilus rhombicus. The sequence continues at coordinate 21,987,156 of OV815287.1, read as the reverse complement.
ACAGAAACATATCTGTTTTTTTTTTAACATTTTTGTCTTCCTAGAATAATTACTGAAAAATACCTGGGTTTTTATTTACATTAGATCCACACAGCAGGCAATGAGGAAAAAAAACCCTCAGGACCTATTTCATCTTTGGGGATTCTATATGGAGAATCTTTTTATGGAACGGAAGGAGAAGAAGTTCTGGAAGTAAAGGTTGTGAGGGGTAAGTGAATGATTCCCAAGGCGGCGCGGCGGCGTAATTTCAGTTTGTGAGAAGTACATTATTTCTGTGTGATTTTTTAAAATGTTTATTGAACTCAAATGTGCTTTGAATTTAAGTGTCATTTAAATTGGAACTGATTGTGTAAATAATAATTCAGCCCAAGATGTGTCAAGAATTAAGACAAGCGATAAAGTACCTACCTATTAGTACATTTTGGTGAATATTTTTTCTTGACAACTTCAAGTCAACAGCAATTATTGTCCTTGAACAAAATGTTTGAGCATCACAAATCCTTACATCACAACAAATTATAACATCCCTGGGGACGCTGGGACATCAGCTTATGTTATTATAAAATCAAGACTTATTTTTAAACCTAAACCAAAATCAACCTTATTATCCTTTGGTACAGTATCCGCACCTTTGAAACAGAAACAGAAAATCAAAATGAGCCTTGACGGCCCAGCCCAGTAAGTCCGCACGGTCCAAAGGGAATAATGTTGACGAAATGGATTAACTCCTTAGGGATGAAAAGCTCCAGATTGTTATTAAATACCACAGACCAGAGGAAGACCGGACTTATACGAAAGTTAATCCTTCCCTCCATTACCCACAGCTGCTGGTCAATGGCTTGCTCTCAAGTGGGGTCCCCTACGTCTCAAATAATAATAATTATAATTACTCTAGACTGCATTGGATTTGTTTTCTGATTTTCACAGTCAAAAGTATTATCGTTATTAATTATTAGATTACCTACGAATTATAATGAAATGAGGTACCTGAGAGGAGTGGCAGGGGTTACGAAATGGGATCATATAAGAAACTCGACGATCCGAGATGATCTAAACATTGAACCACTGCTACTCTTCATAGAAAAATCACAACTGAGGTGGCTTGGGCGTGTACTAAAAATGTCTGATGACCGAATTCCGAGGAAGATACTGAGTGCGATTCCAGAGGGTAGACGTCCAGTGGGCCGCCCCAGACACAGTTGGGCGAGGCAACTCCAGAAACTGTGTGAGGAGAGGATGGGGCTACCATGGACAGACGCCGAACAATCAGCACAAGACAGGGACGTATGGAGGAGCCTTGTCGATGCAATGGGTCCCCGACCCGATTAGGATAAGGGGAAGAAGATGATGATGATGATGAATTATTAGATCTTAAAATCACTTAAAATTCAATCTTAAAATCACTTAAAATCTGCTGTGTAAATATGGATATCTATATAGGACGTTTGGGATTGCACTATCCACCCCACATCCTGGAATAAAACATTATTACTATTATTTAATCTTAGTCGTTAGGATTACTTGAAATGTGTTCGGAAAAACTCCAAAATAAGAACGAGGTTAGTCAAGATTACGGGTTGCTTTATTTACGTTATTGTAAGGTTTACAGTTAATATTTAACTTTACCAGACGTCCTTTTTATAGGAGGCTGCGCAACACTGTCGAAGCCCAGCAGTCTATCATATGCCTTCTGCTATTTCCGCAACCTTTCGTGCATTAGACACGAACGATGATAGATGAAACTGGTCTAAAGTACTAATTAACTAACATCTGTTGAAACACCTAAAAACTACATCTAACTAACTATAATAATGACATCTGTTGAAGGATGTTGAAACATCCTATATACTACAGATATTGTAACATTGTTCTTAATCAGGACAGGTGTGTAGATTGTAGTAAAGTGGGTTGTACAGTGTTTATTTATGTAGAATTGACATTGGCGCAGCCGGTAGGATCCCCTCGTTCTCATTTTAACTATTTTGTTCTTATTTTGTTCGAAGCTGCATTCTGTTAAATTGCCATTTTGTCAAAGGCCTTGTAAATGCAATAGATACAATCCCACGATGCACTGACAAAGTGAACATTTGGTGATAGCACGTAATTGCTATAAATAATATGACTGCAATTGAACTGGAATGGAGCCAAGTATTGTAGGGGATATCTTTGAATTATTATGACATGTGGCAGATAGTGGGCAGTGGACAGTGGAACCATGTCGTTGCAACATGAATAATACAGCCTTCCATTAGTCAAATGCATAGGTATAAAAAATTTAAGATAAAATACAAATTGATGTCAATAATTACAAAAATCATTTTATTATAAAAACATATTTCCAAATATTGTAAAGACGTTTAATTGTTCTCTTTTATCGGGGGGTAGCTAGTTTAAGTAGATCAAATTTAATAAAGTTATTATTAAATTCTAAAAGTATTTTGGTTTTTATTATTGTAACAGCTGTTCAGGCCATTTTTAAACTGTGGTTGACAATTTTGAGACGACTTATTTATATGACTCTATTTACCCGCCAAATTTCTAAATCGGTAAATAGAATCGTACAAATAGGGCGTCTCAAAGTGGTCTCACCACAATTTTAAATATCCTTGAAAGCCGAAACATCTGTCATATTAATAAAAAATAAAATAATAGTTCTGCGAATTAAACACAAAAACAATTAATATTTGAGGTACGGTTTGGTTGGTTAGGTTAGGCGAGGTAAGAAGACCTTAGACGGTTGACGACCTCCGTAGTCAAGGGGCAAGACTCTCAATTAGCGATCCGGAGGTCGCTGGTTCATATCCAAACGTGTGCAAATAAATTTTATTTGAATAATTTATGTTATTTCGCAATTAATGAATTAAAAATAATATGTACCATATTTGCTTCCAATTAAAAATAATACGTTCCAGAGTTGAAGATGCAAGACTCCACGATTTGTTTCAGAACACGTGTTCTTGCACGGCATAGCATGGCAAAAGAATTGTATTAATGAATGAAATTTCTGAAAAGGTGGATATATTTAATTCCGCTTTAAATAGATTTATGATTTTTTTGTATAGTTATTTTCCCAAATGTTAAGAGTGTCATAATGAGGAAGTTCTATACAATCTATACTGTAATTGGATGAATAATGTAAGATTAAAAAAATATATGAAAAAAAATCAAAAACCTCTCTTCATTCATTTCACGAAAAGTAAAGTAAGTACCTAGATCTACAAAAAGCATACGACCGAGCTGACAGGAAAAAGCTATGGAAGGTATTGTCCAAGTATGAAGTGAGTACGAATCTCATACAGGCAATTGCGTCTCTGTATGAGGGAAGCGTTACATGTATTAGGGTGAACGGCAATTTTAACTTCAAACTGTCAAACCACCCGGTTTGACATCACAGAAGGTGTTAAACAAGGCTGCGTAATGTCACCGTGGTTATTCAATTTATACATGGATAATTGCATGCAAGAATTGAAAGAGATGGGATTGGGCGTGAAATTGAGTAATCTGGAAGTACGCCGAGGATGCGGTGATGATTTCTAACAGTATGGAAGATCTACAGTCTCTCGTGTCTAGGATGAACGAAGTATGTATGAAGAATGGGTTAATGATGAATGTAAGTAAGTCTAAAGTCATGGTATTTGAAAGAGAGAATATTAAAACAATGTGCAGCATAGTTGTGAATGATGTGTATTTGGAGCAGGTGGATGAGTTTGTGTACTAGGGAAGTATGTTTACCAGAGATGGGAAGGCTGATAAAGATATCGAAAGAAGAGTAAATGCAGGCAACTCTCTTAATGAAGGACTAAACGCCGTTGGCGCCAACAAAAAATTGTCCAAAGGAGCGAAGTTAGCTATCCATAATGGAGTGCTGGTACCTACCCTGATGAATGGCAGTGAGGCGTGGAACTGGCAGAGGAAGGATGAAAGTAGACTGAATGCTGTAGAAACAAGATCCCTGAGGCGTATGTGTTGTAAAACCATGTACGATCGTGTGAGAAATGTGCAGATCCGCGAAGAATGCAAGGCTGATGTATGCGTAATGAGTAAGATTAAGAAAGGGACGCTCAGATGGTTTGGGCATGTAGAGCAAATGAACGAGGAAAGGAGTTTAAGGAGAATATATGAAGCAAATGTGAATGTAATAAGAAGTCGGGGACGCCCGAGGAAGACATGGCACGACCAGGTGAATCAGATACTTGAGTCGGGCCATGTGAAGAGTCGGAATAATAGAAGAGCATGTATAAGACGATGTATAAATGTGAACGAGGCAAGAAATGTGTGCCAAAACAGAGTTGTTTGGCGGTCCGTCCTCTCTGCCTACCCCTGCGGGGAAACGGCGTGATGGTTAGTTAGTTAGTAAAGTAAGTTTCGAAGGCAAAAGATTCGGCGTCATCTTCTATCCCAACTTCCCATCAATCTTCCCCTGGATTAGCTGTTGGATAATCTTGAGTGATTCGCTCTCACGGTATTACACTTTAATATAGATATAGATTATAAGATTCTGAAATTATCTACAGCTAAGCTTTACATACACAATTGTGTAACTTAAAAACATGGACGTATTTAATAGTAGAAATAAGAGGGTCATAGAATTACATTAGATATAAAAAAAAATCTACACGCAAAAAAACAATTACATTACTACTCGTATGATGCATCTAATGTCCTTTAAAAATAAAATTAAAAATATATAAAAATTGGTTTTACTGAGGATTGAACCTTCCCACCCAGGGGCTAGAGTCAACACTCTACCAACTGAGCCAAATCCCGGTTGGACAAGACCGACGTTTATTGCGTATATTAACTGCTGTAATATCATCGAATTTCAGGAGAATGCGTAGGTATATGTCGGCGTGTAAATGCGTAATTGCCATGTTGGTAGAATGCACTGTTATTGACAACGAGTCACTTCCAAGATTCCATTTCATAAATTCATTCATTCATTAATTCATTCAAACAAACTCGAAATTTAAATGGATGGTTTTAAAAATTCGTCTCAACCTAACAAGGAAAGAATAAATATATTGATAGTAAATACTAATTGGTTGGCATTGAGTTTGTAGTACGTTTTCTTCTAAAGCGTTGTTACTATTATCTATAGCGGCAAGTTCCAGAGTGAAAGAATCTCTCAGTTTCGCCCCGGTGTAAGACCACCATTCAGAAATGAAACGTTGCTTGTAATGTTACTTACCCATTACTCTGAAACAACAACTTATTGCAAATACATCTACAAACATCCACAAAAAATATATCACAGCCTGGATCAAAAATCAAGATATTCACTTTATTCAAAATACTTTAATCCCTAACCAAACATAACCAAACTATAAAAAGTGTAAAATAAATAAACATGTCTATCAAGAATTTACCAACTATTCATATGTACATATAATATACATATATATCTTATATATATTTTTTATTTCTTCTAAGTAATCTATGTACAATTACCATTAAAATGTTAAAAAAACTAACTTTCTACTAGAACACATAAATACCTGTACATGTCACACTTAATCATAAACACGTAAACACCTCAGCACAGGTTCTCCTAGTGAGGTGCTCACGAAACATACTATATTACCAACCAACAGTTTCACCTTCTCAAACCTACCTAACACATAACATAATGAAATGTAATATTAATATGTAAAAATGTTTTCAAAATATATAACATATGTAAAAATGTTAACAATAAGGTGTAAACTGTAATATATAGATATAAATAAATAAATAATTGGCTTTGGCCGAATTTGGTGGCCAGATCTGAATATTACAGCAACTTCCTCATACTTAACTCCTTCCCCTCTCCACTACCTTCAGCGTCACAGTATACCCCAATCCGGGATACCATAGGTACATATCACTGGCAACAGATGGGAGAAGTTATCACTTTTTTAATTAAAATTTTTTTTTGTGCAGTATTTGTATAAAAACATCAATAAGATAAAATAATTCTTCAAGGTTTTAAAATCCGGATTGTGTAGGTACTTATATTACAGTTTAATCAAGTAATTTTTCTTTGACGTAACTTAGTTTGAAATATAGAAATTTCTTAAGGTTAGACTATTAACTGTTATAATTATACTAAAATACAACGTAATATAACTTTCCTAAGAAAAACAAATAATTATATGTGTTTAACTATAAATAGCCCGTTCCTGTTTCAACGCTATGACTTGTACGTTCCTGAAAACTTCAGCCGTAGTCTTGTAGCCGTAGTCAACCACGACTTGTTCAAAATATCAGACGGCAGAACGGTTATTCTAGCACAGCATGACAAGAGGAATGGTGAAAACGAATGATATTTACGAAACAGTAGATGGATTAAATTTAATTCAATTTCAATTTACCTACCTACCGAAACTAAATAACCCACAGTAAAAGTGATCCGTAAGAAACATCGCATAATTGTGTATAATTAGTAAACAATACAATCCGAAACACTACGAGATTCACCCAAGTGTCCACTACATTAATGATGATATAAATTTTGTACATTACAATTAGATTATTCAAGTGAATTTCGAATAATTAATTTCGGAAAATAGTGACAGTGGAATTGAAATATATTTGACAGTTCTCTTGTGATTGGCCAAAACCGTCGCCATCTTTCTTACACTGACCGTACAGCTTGCTCGCTTTACTGCTCAGTCAGTACTTACGCATACTAGGTATTTCTGCCAATATTCAATACAAACTACTGCTAGTGTGACCATGAGTTCAAGCAAAAAAACCGGCTCCCAACAACAAGAAAATTTATACACAACCACAAGATCCAAAATCAAAATGAATACACTACCTGAAGACATTAGCACAGAAGAAGATGGCTTTTCAAAATTTGCGTCTTACATAGATGTAAAATTAGAGAAAATAAAAACCCAAATTCTCGAAAACATTGACAAAAAATTGTTAGAATTTCAAAAAACAACCGAATTTATTTGTCAAAAATATGACGACATCATTACCCGCTTAGACTCCATGAATGAGGTTAAAGGAGAAGTTGAACGTTTAAAAAATGATTTGGCAATTAAAAATAAAAATATTATGCATCTGGAAACCAGAGTGGCTTGCTTGGAACAGTCGAACCTTGATGACTGTATTGAAATTACAGGCATTGAGGAAAAGACTGAAGAACATCCCAAAATAACCGCTATAAAACTGATAGAAAGTGCTAATATCAAAATAAATTCAGAGGATATTGCCTCGGCAATGAGGCAATATGACAGAAGACCAGGACATCCAAAAAAAAAATATTATCCTAAAAATGAAAAACCCAGAAACCAGATTAAAATTATTAGCAAATAAGAAGATAATTTCTAATCGTGAAAACATGATATTCCTAGGAGAGTCATTATCTCCTTACTATAAGGAACTACTTTGGAAAGCCAAAACAAAGGGAAAATAATTAAAATATAAATATATTTGGTACAAAAATGGAGCAATTCTAATGAAAGAAGAAGAAGGCAAAAAAATCAGGGAAATCAAACACGAAGATGACCTCAATAGGTTATAATAGAAGTTTAATAGTGAAAGGCACCGAAAAATATTTTCATCATTAAAATGGATATCGATTTTGGAAAATACATTGACTTGATTGATAATACAGAATCTAATTTAACCATTACAGATTCATTAACTTGCAAAAACTTTTTAAAACATTCCAAATTTTCATTACTTTGTTTAAACGTTAGAAGTTTAAACGTTAGAAGTTTAAACAAAAACTTTGATGAAACGATAACCATGCTGGATAGTATTGAGCATCGTCCTGAGGTACTTGTTTTTACAGAAGCTTTGCTGAAAAATTTTACCAATATACCTAACATCCCCGGATACGCAGTTTACAACACAAATAATAACTATTTGCAAAATGATGGTGTAGTTGCCTATGTAAAACAAAATGTTCACGTGACTGTTGAGGAAGTTGTTTTCCCTGGAGCAAACTGTTTAAAAATGCAGATATCGAGTACCTTGTGTGTAATAGCTGTTTATAGATCTCCGTCCCTGGCTCATATAGATAATTTCCTTGAATCACTGAGTGCACTGCTTGACTCTACATCTATAAAAAATAAGGAGATCATTTTATGTGGCGACATAAATATTAATACTTTGGATTTGAGCGATATGAAAACTCAAAAATACCTCTGTCTTTTGACTTTTCATGGCTTGAAGCCAATCATAATTTCACCTACCAGAGTTTCTTCTACCATTTCAAGCTGCATCGATCACATTATGGTAAAATCTAAATTTGAACCAGAGGGAGCTGTCTTCACTACTGACATAACAGACCATGATGTGATATTGCTGAGATTTATGAGCTTTACACTAAATAAAATAGCAAAAGATAATGAAAACTTGAAAACCGTAATCGATAACAATCTTTTGAAAGTCAAATTAAAGAAAGAATCATGGCAGTCAGTTCTGTCATCGCAAGATGTTAATTTAGCGACTGAAAATTTCATAAAATATTTAAAAATGCATGTGGAAAGTTGTTCGTCTGTACGAAGTGTAAAGCATAATATGAAATATTTAAAACCGTGGATAAATAATGGAATTATTAAATGTCTCAGAACCCGAGACAAATTACACAACAAATGTCGAGCAGATTCAAATAATATTCAACTGCTGGATTATTACAAAAGATATAGAAACTGGTGTACAAAAATTATAAAATATACAAAGCAAGCATATTACAAAAGGAAACTGGATAACGTCAATGGAAATACCAAGCAACAGTGGAAGATTATAAAGGAGGCTGTAAATATACAAAAGGAGCAAGTGTCTATAAAAAAATTAAAAATCAATAACAATATCATCTCAATGGAAGAGAATCCAAATATAATCACTAATCACGTAAATAGCTTCTTCAGTGATATTGGTCCTAGATTCGCAAAACAATTGTGCAGTGCAAATAAAACGACCGAAATGTGTCTTGTTAACAATTTTATACCTTGTACTCAATTTTCAGGAGAGAGCTTTGAATTTAAAACTACTAGCATTTATGAAGTTTCAAAAGTGATAAATGAATTAAAAATATCTTTTTCCTGTGGTATTGATGGCTTAAGTATCATGGTATACAAACAGCATGTTTCTGTATTGGCTGGTCCCATATCTCACATTGTTAACCTTAGTTTTAAGAGTGGCATATTTCCTACTCATTGTAAGAATGCTAAGGTTGTACCTCTTTTCAAAGGTGGGGATCACCTAGAGGTTAACAATTACAGACCCATGTCTTTACTCAATACTCTCTCAAAATTGATAGAAAGATTGGCCAAGTCAAGATTAGTTTCATTCTTAGAAAAATACAAATTACTCTCTGACAATCAATTCGGTTTCAGAGCAAATAAAGGTACGAGTGATGCTGTTTTAAAGGTATTGACCAAAGTTACAAGAGCGCTGGACTATGGCAACAAAGCCATAGCGGTGTTCTTGGATTTATCAAAAGCATTTGACACTGTTTCCCACGAATTGCTACTTAAAAAATTATCATATTTAGGCATTAATAATACAGCAATGGGCTGGTTCAGATCTTATCTTAGTGACAGAACACAACAAGTGGAAATAAATAAGATGTTAAGCGAGGGTAAATCAATCTCCTTTGGAGTCCCGCAAGGTAGGGTGCTTGGGCCAATATTGTTTCTTATTTATATAAATGATTTATGTAGTCTGAATATTCCTGGTAACTTGTTAGTTTTGCAGATGACACTGCCTTAATATTTGAGGGTAAAACTTGGAATGAAACTTTCAACAAACGTAATATTGGTTTAAAAGTGGTAAATAGTTGGTTAAACGATAATATATTAACTTTGAATGCACAAAAAACCAAATTTATCACTTTTAGCATTTCAAGTAAAAGTCAGCCTTCTGAAACTCACAACTTGATTATTCACAATTGTTTTCAAACATGTAACTGCAACCCTTTAGAAAATGTAGTCAGCATCAAATACCTTGGTGTAAAAATAGATAAATTTTTGAGATGGAATGATCATATTAATATGTTAGTAAATAATACTAGGAGACTTACCTATATCTTTAAAGAACTGAGACATATACTAGACAAAGAAAAATTAAAAACTGTTTATTTTGCAATAATCCAGTCTCTGCTTTCTTATAATATTGTGTGCTGGGGATCTTCTGCCCAAAGACTTATATAGAACCACTTAATATTGCCCAAAAAATGATTCTTAAAGTTATGTTCAAGAAAAAAATTAAATATCCAACTCATTTACTTTTTAAGGAATGTGATGTAATGAACGTAAAACAGTTATATATTACACAAACGCTTTGTAGATTTTTTAATAATATTAATTTTGCAGAAAGAACACAGCAAATTCGTACTACGAGAATTGGCTCTGGTCTGAACTTTATGGCAATTCAAACTAAATCTTCTTTTGGTCAAAGAAATTATTTTTATCAAGCTCCACTCATATTTAATAGCCTTCCAGAACATATAAAGTCATCTAATTCCTTGTACACTTTGTAATAAATTAATGACTCTTACCCCCCCCCCTAATTAATAATAAACTTTACAAGCTTTATGCTTTTCCTTCAAAGCACATTCGAATTAGGAAAATTTAGAACAAGCTCGGTGTGGACGCTCTCTCCTTGGTCGCGGCACCACTGTAATAAATCCGACCCTTGCACCTGTAATTAATTAATTTTCCTTTTCTTTTAAAACTTGATTTTATGGTTTCTATCTTTCTACATCGTTCGTAGGCTCTGCAACGAAAGCTCTGTACGTAGAGTTCGTCGCCTCGAATTCGTATTCGTAGCCTTGTAGTTTCGTCGCTCACTCTTCTCTCCTCTTCATTCCTTTGGCAGCGCCTCGACACCCCTTTACGTAATACGTTTTAGGTATACGTGGCGAGATGCTCTCAATTAATCAACTTGTAATTAACCCCTTAACGTTGTGTCATTTTTTGCTTTAAAGGTTTGATATGGTTAATACAATTTAATTAATGATTTGTTTGTGGTAAACCCTTGTTCTTTTAGGTATGGCGTGTTACAATTCACTAGGGTCCGATTTACAATGACTGACTCTAGCTAACTTGAAAATAACTAATGCTATCGTTCGTGCAACTTCCTCCCCTACTAACGTCCGTTCTATACTTGTTCGTTGATGACTACTTCTTCTGAATTAACCCGCGTCATCTTCCCTAGTACCTAGTACAAAAATATACTTTTATACATTTAATTGGGAAGATCCTACCTTTAGCGTGACGCAGCGTATCCTCTGCTGTTCTTGGGGTGCTAACACATAAAATAATTTGACATTTGTAATCTAGTTACGGATTTTCAATCAAAATTCAATCAAAACAGGCCCGGGATGCACAAATTCTACAGGCACCATTGTAAGTGAAGCTTGTTAGTTAGTTTTGAGTTTGAGTAGGTATTTTTGGGAGATTACTAGGGATTGACATGAAACAAAATATGTCTTGCTACAATTGGACTCCTCCATTTCCGCAACTGACTTGGTGAGGTTCAATTAAAACCGCCCGGTCAGTCTCCAATTCCAACACCTCCAGAGAATATTTTGATGGTCGCAAGCGACTGATGAAAAATCGACATGTTTTGCTTCCTGTCGGGAAAGGGTTTGATGTGTATTTCCGGTTCGTATGGTGATAGTGGGAGTGTTCTCAACCAATGCGCCGCCAAATTATAATGGTGATAATGCTAATGTTGCCTGATGAAATGTCAACTCATATCTTTTGATGTGAGGATCTGCTTCGATTTATGGTGTGGTAGCCGATGTCCGGAAGTATTCAGGATTGCGTGGGTGGCACGAGGTTTTAGATCGTGACATCCTCAAAGCCGAATTGATGATGATGATGATGATGATGATACTGTAGAAGTCTTTCAGCATGTCAATGACTAGAGTTCCGTTCACTCCTATAGCATCGAACATGAACATTAAACCGAAGTGGATTAGACAAGCGGCAATGTCAGGAGGTCGGTGGAGCCGCTCCCCCCTCTGTTCTCGTGAAGTTTGAATTTAGTGAAGGTGGATTTTGATGTCATCGACCCTCGCCTCTGCAGTCACACAGCTCCCCAACAGTCCCGTTCTCCGTCCAGCACACCGCCTCGAACCAGTAGAAATGATGCTTACGTTTTCCTAGGCACGTTATAAACATGCGTCAGCTTTCAGCCGCGGTGATCATCGGTACTTGATTTGAATGAAAATACCTCCCCTCGCATGACGGAAACAGGCGTGACGGGGACGGTCCCCCATTTAGCGTCACGGGCATCCGCCCTACGATAGGTGATATCCCAAGCTCTTCTCAAATATCAGCTCGAAGAAGGAATGTCAAGCTCGGCTTCCAGGGTGCTGGGTCCAGGAATGAATGGCACCGGGTCGTGAATCCGACTTCCATCCCATCCATTTCCCCTGCTACGCTTTCGTCCAAAGTACATTCCCAACCTGATGCTGGATGATGCCCTAATTCTAATTTTGGGGAGGATTATGAAAATTTATCCGGTTTCCGACAATGAGCCGCCGATCGATTGCTAAAACAACTCTGTATGTCATGTTCTCTTCGTTCCGCTGACAAGGTAACTCCCCACGAGCGTAACCAAAGGGTAGTGAAGCCATCGCGAATTTCGTCACTTCTTTTCCTTCATTACGGAGGTAGCCCGGCCAGATCGTTTTCTCCGTCCTGTATTTAATTGACCTCCCGCGACAGCGACTCTTATCAGCTGATACCTCTGGAGGGGGCTAAAGAGGGGGGTTGTGGGAGCACGTCCTTTGCCTTCCAGACGTCCCCCAATGCCTTTATGACGATACATGTGATAGCATATACGTCGACATCATGAGACGGCTCCTGCCTCGCCCTCAACTGCTTCAGGGCCGTCCAGAGACACAGGTTTCCAAGCCTCCATCACAAAGGATTCCAATTTAATTGTACAAAGCCTGTAACCATCGCTTGCTTCGCCCCCACATTTGGGAAATAGTGTAGCCCACCAGCAAATCGTTCACTTCGCCCCCGATCATAACTGCATAGGTGTAACCTACATACATGGAATAGGGAAGCTTAACTCAAAAATTACTCCAGCAATCACCAGCTTCAGCGCCGTAACTCGTTCGGTTAAATTTGAAGGAAGGAAATTTGCTAAATAATGATAGCAGAGCGCGTCACGCGCGATGTCTGAATACCTACTGTTGGTCTCGTTCAATCGCAAATACTAAGGATTTAAGCTAGAAAGTAAATTCTGTATAAAATATACCTATCGTAAAGTGCTATGCACACTTCCAAGCGTGAGTTTAAACGAAGTCAAAAGCTAGCTTATGTAGGTCTCTACATAACAGTTTTTCTGAGATCCCTGAAATTTGAGGTAAAAGGCGTGGGATTTTATTTTTTTTGGGAATGGGAATTCTATTGTATACATTTGTTAGTAAACAGAAACCTCATGCAATGCATCCTTTTTCCAAATCAATATACCTAGTACGTACAGACCTTGCCTTAACAAATATCTTCAATTACTGAGTAAATTCTAAAATGTTTGAGAATAGGTATTCCTAATGTAATGTAATTTATTATATCCATATAACCCCTAACCTAGTATTTCTGATGTAATGTCTCGCAACACAATCGTAAGATACATAAATACCTCTTGTCCGTTAAAGTTACCAAAACATCCCCAAAAGACCCTCTCCCCTTACAATCTTTGCACTTCGGCGACACCATTATGGTTATTGGTTTGAAAACTTCTTTAGCACCGTTGTGATTTGAAATTAGATGAAGCGAAACGTGCGACACTAAACACAGCTATAAGATTTATCCTGAGAGAGAATGAGATACTCTAATCGGTCTCCTCTTTATGAGGTGCTTCGTAGAATAAAATGTGAAACAATTTTAACACTTGGTAACGATGTTATAATAAATAAACCTCACAATTAACGTATTCCTGATAATCTACATCAGTCCTAAATTCGTCACTCTTCCGAAGTTTAGTTTTCAGAAGGTTTCACCTCTACCGCATGCGGATTGCACTCTGATTCCGCACACCCCATCGACTAGACAGGGAACCCGCCTAAAGTGTCTAGTCACACAAAATTAAATGTTAGCTGTTGCCCGAAGTGTCAAAAGAAAGGCAGTCTAAATTTATGACCAAAACCCAAAACAATCGCTCACTATAAGGTATCTCAGCATGACCTTGGGTAGGCACACTCCCCGAAACCTAGAATTAAACTTGGCTTTTGTTTCTTTTTTTTCGCAAGGCCCGTACTAAATACGTAATGCAAATATGTAATTTTTTCAAACTTACCAAGTCCTCCATGCTGCACAACACACTGAAAGCACTCTTGAAAACACAAGCCATTTCCACAAACCGTCATGCAACTACTCATTTCAAAACCAACTCTCGCGCCTAGGTTCAAATAGAATCTCCGTCTCATGACCTTTCTCATTTATAAAACTCAATTTTCTGAATAAATTCTGCCAATAAACGAATTATCTCCGGTTCACCCGCACCGAACTAACTACTGTTATTATTCCCTGAATAACTGCAAAATGATCGTCCTCATCCGCGAACTTTTCCTGACTCTCTAAAAATCCGTCCGTCCCCGAGGTCGAATCTACCCTGACTCCTTTATTTAAAATTTGATTTCCTTTGAATTTTGTCAATAAGTGACTTATTTTCCGTTTACACGTCCGAACTACTGTTATTATTCCCTGTATAACCGCGACTCTGAAACACGCCCGTCTTCGAAACCGAAATTACCCTGACTCTCAAAATCCGTCTGTCCCCGAGACCGAAACTATCCTGACTCTCAAAATCCGTCTGTCCCCGAGACCGAAACTATCCTGACTCCTTTATTTAAAATTTGATTTCCTTTGAATTTTGTCAATAAGTGACTTATTTTCCGTTTACACGTCCGAACTACTGTTATTATTCCCTGTATAACCGCGACTCTGAAACACGCCCGTCTTCGAAACCGAAATTACCCTGACTCTCAAAATCCGTCTGTCCCCGAGACCGAAACTATCCTGACTGTCTTTATCTAAAATTTGATCTCACTTCTTTTCCTTCCCTGCCCGTCTGTGTCGTCCAAGTACCCTTTTTTTATTCACTTTTTCTCTAAAATCCTTCAAATATCGTTAACTCTCATGGCGGATATTTAACTTAATGACCGAACTTGTCAAATTTAATCACCATTTTCGAAGAATTCTGACGTTATTTCATGTTTTTTAGTTTTTTGTTGCAGTGTCAGACCTTCAAAATAGTAATTAATTATCATGTACTTGAAGGCCAGAATGTATCCCAAAACGACACGGTCACACGTGGCTCCAAGCCCTTTTTTTGCATTCAGAATGGCCTTCGCCGGGGGTCTTCATAAATTCATCAACCCCGTAGTTATTTGGATTTCAGAAATTATTTTAGCGCTCTTACAAAATGGCTCCATACAAATTATCCACGTATTATTATTATTAAGGCGAGTTCATCACAACTTTTAAGAAGGACCTTAAATTATTTGTGTTAGTCGAGGATTGCCAATTGATTTTCTCTACTTTGTCCTTTCTAAATTATTAGCTAAATGAGTATGTTTATAATAACAAGCTAAAATAATATTATTTTTGTTTGAACCGTTTTTGTTCATCTTCCTCTTGCCAAATCTATAGTATGTTAAATTATATACATATATTTATTATTAACAACTTAATCCTTAAAAAAAAAAAAAAACTTTATTTTATTTTATTTTAAATCAGATCTCAAAACTATGGTCACCCTAAAAGTCTACATTAATGTAGTACCTAGCGCCATCAGTTTAGTAGGTACCAGTAGGTACCCATAATCTAATCTCAATCTGTAAGAAATACAACAATATTGTTCTTTCAAAATCTGTATAATTTTGTGTTTTTTGTTAACTTGTATAATTATTGTTAACCTCAACACAGGCTTGTCCTAGTGAGGTAACAAATTGTATTGTAAACATTTTTACCTACAGTGTAAAGAAACAATAAATAAATAAATTACTTTGTAAGTAACCAAAACATTTGTTTGTACTTATAAGTATTGTTAAGAATGTTTAAAGGAATAATTTTGTCGCTCGATTAATCTCTCGTAGAATAATTTTATAAAAAAACAGAGTGTGCAATTCACACGTGGTAGAAGTTAAACCTTCAAAAAACTAAAGTAGACAAGAGTGGGAAGACTACGAATACCGCACAAAGAGTAGACTGATTTTGAAATCTCATTCTCTAAGAGAATTTCTCTTCCAGACTAACCATTTATTATAGGCCCCGGGAGCCATTTATTGGACAACCAATACCACTGCCACAGGTCACCCCAAGTGGTTCGCTACGTTTGGTGACTTAGAAGGGGTGCCCGGGTTCATGGGATGAGGTTTATCTAGGTCTTGGTGGCGGATACGTTTTCCCAACCACTGCATGGCGGGCTGGATCGGAGGAGACTGATTGAGGGAGACCTTTTGACCTCAGTGTGAGGAATAGATTCATACGTCCGTCACTCCTGGCCACACTGACCGACTGACCCCCCAGATTCCTACCCACCATTCGTACCTTTTTCCTTCCCATATCTTCTTCTCCTTCCTTTCCTTTAAAAAACCCTCCACACAGCATCCTAAAAGATGACATAGGCCCCTAGGGAAATTGTTTTCCTCGGTGCCTCCTGTAAGGAGCTAATGTAAAAAAAAGGCTAAATCCTATAGATGTATGTGGTTGTTTCTTTTTAGTGTCGCTATTTTTCGTTTAATCGAGTTTCAAATCACAACGGTGCTAAAGAAGTTTTCACTTCAACAATAACAATAATTCGTCGTGACGCCACTGGTGCGAATATTTTTTGCGCATGCCAAATGTTCTGAAACGTTCTTGTGTGCCCGTCAGAACACGAATTTAACTTTATCTCTTTGATTAAAGAAAATGAATCTAACATGGAAAGAAGCAGGTTTGTTTTATTCCTCACCCTCCCATGGATCCCATCACGCTTGAGGATTCCCACGGTTCCTTCTGCCGGCGCCTACCCTACACACTATATAGTGTACGCACCCTATAACAAACACAGCCAGCTTGCTCGCTAGCTAGAGTCCTACAGTACCTACAGCTATAAGCCGTCCTTAAATTCACGTTCCCGGGTAATGCTCTACGTGTCTCGGGACGCGCAGGAGAAAACGGTTACACTTTTATTCAAATGTTCCCGAATATCCCCATATCACATCACATCCACATCTCGGCAGCACGTGCTCACTACAGCTATCCCCGCACAGCCTTAGCCATACTGCCGTACTGCCTTCCTGCCTTACTGCCGCGAGAGCCTCCCCGTCATATGGCGTAATATGCTTACTTCGCCCCGGGCACAGCGCGACACAGTCCGCCCAGGGCGTAAAAACCACAGCTGGAAGAAATAAGACAGATCGGCAAATGACTTTAGCTAACAAACTGGCGAAGCTTTATCTCGTGTTCTTGGAAATGCATCCCCGTACTATTTTTTTTTCTTAAACCCAAGTTACTGTCATGTTAATTGATGTATATTTTACATTAACCCTACAAAGGAAGCTAATTACTAATTTGGTAGGCGGGAATGGGTACCGCCGCCCCGGGAACCTTTATTGGATAACCAACACCTCTGCCATAGGTCACCCCAAATGGTTCGCTTCGTTTGGTGATTTAGCAGGGGTGCCCGGGGTCATGGGGTGAGGTTTGTCTAGGTCTTGGAGGCGGATGGCCAAGACACACTGAACCCCAGATTCCTACCCACCCCTTAAACCCCTTTTTCTTCCTCCCAGAACTCTCCTCTCCTTCCTTTCCTTAAAAAAAACCCTCCACACAGCATCCTCAAAGATGAGATAGGCCCTGACGGAAATTATTTTCCACGGGGCCTCCTGTGTGGAGCTCATGTAAAAAAAAAATAATAAAAAAGCCCTGGGGAACCTACCCCTGTAGGAATCCAGGAGTGACGGACGTATGAATCCATTCCTTCCACTGCGGTCCAATACGATGAGTTGAGAGAGACCAGCTGGAGAGGTCGAAAGGTCTTTCAAACCAGCCTCTCCTGATCCGGCCTGCCACGTGACTGGTGGGCAGGCGCATAGGGGCATACATTAATTACGTGAGCTCAAAAGGGGGGAGGAGGGGGGGGGCAGCAAAATCTCACGTTACTTGAAAAGAATATACGAAGTGGCCCAAATTTATCTCACCATGGGGAGGGGTCTAGATTGGAAGAAAAAATGCTCACGTAATTAATGTATGCCCCCATCCTCATCGTATGAATACACCTCTCCCGATGAATCCGGTCACCCCTGCTAAGTAACCAAACATAGCGAACCACTCGGGGTGACCTATGATGGCAGAGGTTTTTGTTATCCAATAAATGGTTCCCGGGGCGGCGTTACCCATTCCCGCCTCCCAAGAATTACCTTAAATTGATCAAGAAACTAGCTGACAGTATTACAGATACATTAGAGAAACATATAATTTACATAAAGGCAACCCAAAGATGTTTTGACGCCGCAAAATACACATATGAGTCGAAGGGTTATTCAAGTATAAATTACTTAACAATGATATTCAATGCCCGAAGTTGCTTAATAAGATTCAATTAAATGTACCGGTGCGCTCCAAACGCTCTTGTGACCCATTCAAAGTAGATCACTGTAAAACAAACTGTTAACAATATTCTTGCTTGAACAGGCTATGTAATATGTAATAATTACAATAACATGATATCAAAATTGGAAATCTTCAACTGCGAGCTGAATAAATACATATAACAAGTTTGAAAAACATGTCACGAGTAACTTTTCTTTGTTGTTTTGTATAGATAAGTATGTTATGAAATGAGTTTGTTTTACGTCATGTCTTCTTATCATATTATAATATTACAGTATAATATATAATATATATCATTATGTTCTGTTAATTCTGTCCATTTCCTATCACAAGGTAAATCCATTTTTGGCTTGAAGGAAAGATGACAAAGTTAAATCGTTGATTTCTCAAATATTAATGAATAAAATAAAAACTTAATCCTGGGATTCATCCAGGATAATTATAAAATCACCACCAACTAATCAACCACATTAACAAATGAATGTTGTCCTATGTATATTCTTCTTTTATTCTGACCCTTGACCTAACCCACATAAGTGTGCCTCGCATGTGCGTCGTACATTCCTCCGTCAGTTCTTTTTTCGTCAATCCTCTCAATACACAACGTATTTATTGACATTGGTACGATAGTACGGAGCTGTCACCTTGTGAAGGATCCAGTAGTTTAAATATCGGTGGAGGCAATAACTGCACTTTCTAAGGTGCCCTAAAAATATATAAATTCCATAGTTTTATATAAAATGATACCCATAATTCGAGCTAAATACTTACTACGCACAGATAAGTCTCTAACACCGCAATTAGACGGGATTAAAAAGCATCCTTGGGTCTAGACCCTAGAGTATTATTGTATCGTACCGCCTCTAAAAAATGTCGTCAAAGGTCGCCATCTTTGCCAAAACAACATTACTGTTGTTTACACTACAGAAAAGCGCTTGAGTCTTTTTTTTACTATCAATATGAACAGGGCGTATATTTGTACAAAGGATTTTCGCCTAGAAAACTTTTTTTCAAGCTTTCAAATAAAGATGGCACGTGACCAATAACGTTTTCCTAATGTTTCGTCATTAAATTTCATTCCATATTACTTTATTATAATGTCGAACAAATCGCTACACAACCATAAGCGAAAGATCGGGTCGTTATTAGCACATCTTTAGCGTAAAGCCGGCTCTTTTGGTAGATCAATTTGCCATTAGAGTTGTTCAGTGGTAGTCAGTGATCGTTCAGTGTTCTGTGTTCAGTGTTTGGTTCAGGGCCGCATTTACGCGTAGAATACTAAGGTGGCAGCCCATGAGCCCACAACATTAAGTGCCTTCGTTCACAGAGATACTTTCAAGATACTCGATCCTCGTGCGCGTATATACGCGCCGATCGTAAGTACCCCCCGTACGATTCACGGTGCCCGTTCACGGCGCTACGCGGTGGCTGTCGGATTCCAATCAGTATTTTTTTATTTTATTTTTATTTATATTTTATTAACGCCCTAGTGGGATTTTAGAAGAAAAGAAGCAAATATATAATTAACAATATTAATTACATGTATTACATAAACAATAAAACAGAATAAATATGAATGCAATCGACTCGTTAGGTAAAAAATATTACAACATAAAAAAGAAATGAAATGAAATAGTACAAGTTGTACTTATAAAAAACTAAAACAATTCAGCTTTAAATATTTATACATATTATTAACCATAATAATAAGACCTGACATAGAACAAAGTGTAAATAGAACTGCAAAAATATTATAAAGTAAGTATACATTTTACTGGTGAGGTTTAGATGAGAAAATATTTTATGAGAAAAACAAAAAAAATAATAAAAGTTAAATATTAGCAGATAGAATCGAGATTAGTTGATTTTTGAAACATTCAAAACTGTCAATACTAAATATATCTATAGATTCGCAGTATTTATTCGCAAGGTTATGGATTCTTGGAATTGGTGAGTATATAGAGTAATTAGTGTTGAGTTTATTGTTGCATTTAAAAATATCTTTACTACGAGTTTGTCTAGCGGGTATGCTAATGCAAATTAGTTTCAACAAATTAGGGCTGTCAATTAAAGATTTTATTTTTGTATAAAAATAATAAATCAATTAACACTCTTCTATCTGATAATTTAAGAAGTCTGGTTTCAGCGCGTAAGTAATTATAATTTATAAATTCGATTGGAATTTTCATTTTAAAATTGATGTACCGAAGAAATTTGTTTTGTACCTTTTCCAATGATTGAGAATGAACATTGTAGTATGGTGACCATACAGAGGAATTGTATTCTAATCTGCTTCGTAATAGTGAGCAATACAGATGTTTTAATGTTAACATACTTTTAAAATTTGCCCCCATTCTCAAGATAAAACCTAGTATTCTCATTGCATCGCTTGTTATTTCATCGATGTGTACATTGAACTGTAGACTCTCGTGGAATATAACACCAAGATCACGAATCTGCGATACACGAAGAAGATTAACACCGTTCATATCATAAGAAAAGTTAAAAGGATTTTTACCTCTGTAAAAACTAATAATCTGGCATTTACCAATATTTAGTTGTAAATCATTGACAGAAAACCACGCGCATAGTTTGTTCAGGTTTAACTGCAGAATGGCGCGATCTTCATCGTTTCTAATTGTTCTGTAAATCTTCAGATCATCCGCAAATAATAGGACTTTGACATTACCAAAAATATTAACAATATCATTTATGAATCAGCAAAATAATATCGGGCCCAAATGAGATCCCTGTGGTACCCCACTCGAGGCAGCAAATGTATAAGAAGTAAACGAATCAACTTTGACCGCTAAGTACCTTCCCAATAGATAACTCTTAAACCATTCCAATATACTCCCTCTCATTCCCAACAACTTCAGTTTTCGTAATAAGAGTCTGTGGTTAACCTTATCAAATGCCTTACTGAAATCAGTATATATGGAATCAATTTGATGTGATGAAGTCAAGGCATTAACAATGTCATTCGTGTATAATATTAAATTGGACAGGGTTGATCTTCCTTTGATAAATCCATTTTGAAGCGGTGAGATGGTTTGATTGATTTGGGATATCAATTTGTCTAGTACTAGGCTTTCAAAGAGTTTGGGTAATGTAGACATGGTGCATATTGGCCTATAGTTTGTTACGTCGCTCTTATTTTCTTTTTTAAAAATGAGTGTCAAAAGACTAAACTTCCAAAGGTCAGGGAACACACCTGATGAGAGTGACTTTGTAAATAACTTATGTATGGGATACGATAATGTATGCATACAATTAACTAAGAATCTGGGTGGAATTTTGTCAGGTCCTGCGGATTTGCGGGAATCGAGACTCTTCAACTTGGACATAATATCATCTATGATTAGAGTACAATTAGATATATCAAGAGTCTCAACTAAATTAGAGCAAGAGATATTGCTATCTACATTTGCATTAACATGTACACCGCTAAAGAAATCGGCGAACAGATTAACAGTTTCCTGAAGATTTTGGGATAGTTTAGAATCAAATGACGTAATACTAGGTATACAAGTACCGTTTTCTTTTTGGGATTTAACATATTTCCAAAAAAAATTTGAGTCGTTCATGATAGAGCCTTCAACATCACGTATGAAAGTTTTGTAACATTCTGCAGAGAGCTTATTGCAGTCTCCCCTCAATTTTTGAAACACGGAATAATCGATAGCCAGGTGACTTTGTTTGAATTTCTTATGAGATATTTTTTTGAGGTAAATTAAGTCTATCAGTTCTTTTGAGAACCAATTTGGGTATTGAGTTTCCCTGTAAGCCGTAAAAGGTACAAATTTTTCAATTGCAGAATTAATAATGGAGTAAAAAAAGTTAAGGTGTGCATTGATATCAGCCTCGCTATCCAAGAATGACCAGTCAATCTGGTTGAGATAGTTGGAAATTTGTACATAGTCTGCTTTTTTGAAATTTCTAGTTTTTACTACCCTTTTTTCAATAGGAATTGGTTTGAGGTTAGACATGCATATTTCTAGTGGTGGATGGTAAACATCAATAGGTAATAGTATTTCGGTACTTCTCGCAACACAGATGTCAGACACATTTGACAATGCCAAATCCAATGTACGACCACCAATATTATGAATACTATTACACTGAGTTAGTCCTAAGAAGAGAGCCATATCTCTAATTACACGAATATTAACATTAGAACAATAATTGTCAGAATTCATATTACACCAATCGTATTGAGGCAGGTTGTAGTCACCAACTAGAAGTAATTTAGTGTTAGGGTTTTTAGCACAGATTGATTCAACCTCGTCACAGTGATTGCTGTAGCTTTGGACGTCAGAATTTGGAGGTAAATATGTACATCCCACTATTAATTTACCACTAGAAGTGTTCACTTTAACAAAAAGTTGCTCTATGGATGGATTCTTCGTGGATATTTTTAAGGAGCTGAAATTTTTTGAGATAGCTATGACCACTCCGCCACCTCTTGATTTGGCACTTGTTTTCAAGTTTCTATCCATACGATAAATATTAAAATTAGGGAAGCCTAATTCAGCCGAATTAGTTCCTGAATCGAGCCATGTTTCCGTTAATATGAAAATATCACTGGTGAGAGTTGCCGCCGAAGTCAATAATTTGGGAAGTTTTGTACGGACCCCTCTCACATTTTGATAATAGCATTTTATTTTATTTTGCTTTAGTTTTTTGGCGTACAATCAATAATTTTGGGTATGGAGTTTATATATTTGATGGTGATATTGGTTTCACCATTGTTCTTTCTGGTCTCAAGTTGTTGGCGTAAGTCTAGAAGTTGGGTCCTCTGCAACAGCGTTTGATCACTTCTGGCCTTGACACCATTTTTCAGTTTAGCATTATTGGTCAAGATCTCACGTGCCGAGATAAAATCCTTAAATTCGACCTTAATTGGTATAATTTTGTTTGGTTTTTGTAGACCCAGCCTGTACATCTTTAACATATTAGGTATAATTTCACTGTTTATATCGCCTATTGCTGAGGTAACTTTGTCGTTGTCCATTGTTATAGCCGTGGTTTTTGATTCAGATAAACTTTCAGGAATATTGAATAGAATTATGTTCTTTGCTCTGGTTTTCCTATCCTCAGCCTCCGCGAGCAAATCATTGATTGAAGAGGTGTTATTAGCTGGCGGTTGAGGTTTGTCAATTATCCGTCCGTAGGATTCTATTTTACCAACAAGAATCCCCACTTTCACTCCTACATCTGTCATGTTTCCAGAGACGGCGGAGAGAAGAGATAATATTTTTGTCATCTGATCTCTGGTTATTTTGAGCGCAGGATCAGTTATGGCTTTGTGAAGAGCACTAAGTGATTCAGTCACATTATTTAAGGATAACACAGCACTGTCGTTGTTATTCATTGTAGAAAAATAAA
This sequence comes from Limnephilus rhombicus, assembly GCA_929108145.2. Taxonomy (NCBI): domain Eukaryota; kingdom Metazoa; phylum Arthropoda; class Insecta; order Trichoptera; family Limnephilidae; genus Limnephilus; species Limnephilus rhombicus. Next base: position 21,963,208 of record OV815287.1, on the reverse strand, counting down.
AGTTTATTTGTTTAATTATGGACAAGAAATAACTTGTGACAACCCTGTCGCATTAAGCGGAATTACTGACACAATCACATGCAAATACGTAGCACATTCGACACACACATCAATTGTAGTGCACTGGTGTAATAATGTCACTTCTCACAGTGTTAACTTTGTAAGTTTAAAGTTATTATAATGCTTGCACAGTTGAGTTTAACACCAACGACTTCGATTTGCAATAGTTACTAAAGTGCACCGAGAAGTTAGAGTTTTTGTAGTGATTTATTCCGTATTATCAAGTTTATTTAGGAGCGTTAAAACAATCGACCGTTATACTTAATATTGTTGTTGTTGTCGATATCACGATACCGACAGTGCTGATCGCACGCGACGCTCGCATCATTTGTGTCCGATACTTATTCGTTTGACGTTTGACAGAAATGGTGTCGGAACATGAAAATAATGTTAGATTTGTTCTGGAAGTGGAAAAAATGCATGTTTACATAACTATACTTTACCAAAATACGTAAGAAACGATTTAGTGGAAAAGGCATGGATTGATGTTAGAAAAAAAGTCATATGACATCGCATGACAGCGTGTTCACTCCACGGCTGCACGTGAAAAATGACCAAGTTCGGTACATTTCGGATAGCGCCGTGTACGGAGACTAGCATTAAAAAGTGGTATATCAGCAGGGTACTTGTGGTTTCGTCACAATTACGTAGATTGTAAGTATCTCCATGAACGGATGGCCTAAGGAGGCCGCGAGTTGGTTTCTCAACAAGTTGGATACATTCCGTCGGAGAAATTCTTTGCAACTGCCCAAAATCGAATGAAATACAAACAATAAAATACCTTGGAATAATTATTGATCTAAATTTCAATTGGAACTCCCAATTGGAAAATGTGAGCAACAATTTTTAAAAAAACTAACCTATTTTTTCATTTTACATTTTAGATAAAGAACAGCTAAGAAATTAAATTTTAGCCCAATCTCGTCTACAATATGGTCTCATCGGATGGGGAAGCTCATGCGATTCCACTATAAAACCAGTCCTCATAGCACAAAGGGCAATTTTGAAAATTATACTTAAGTCCCAATCAGAACTCCTACAGACTATGTTTTTAAAGCACTCAATTTAAAGTCACTGAAATAATTATATACTAAAGATATTCTAATTCAAAAACCAGGATAAGTTTACACAGACAAACTCCGGCCGATTCACAATATCTCCCATTTCAACATACATTCCACCAACCTACAACTAAAACTTTTGGACACAGAAATATGCAATGCATCACTATAAAATTAATTTATTTACTCCCTCTTACAATAAAAACCATTTAAAAAATAACCGACTTAAAAAGAACCATTAAGATATGGATTATGAACATGGGAAGGAAGAATATATTTACAATTTTGCAACGTAACAAAGATTAATGCTTGTATTGTACTTTCTTTTAGATATAACATCATAATTTTCCTCTTGTAATATTTCAACGTAGTATTTACTTATTATTTCAAACACTAAAACACAATGTGACCTTAGAACGGGGTACCCTAGTAAGGACACATTTTTTTTCTGAAAAATTGTAAAACAAAGAAAAAAAAATAGAATAAATAAAAAAAATCGCTTTTTTGTTAGTCAGTAGCAACATATTGACATTTTATTTATAACCATGATTAATTTAAAATATTTTCAAAAGGTGTATACATATTACGAGTTCAAAAACGACCTGAAAAAATCGAAATAAAAAAAATCGGGGACCTTGGAGTATCTATCACTTGTTCATAAAGAATATATCTTAGTAAAAGCCTACTAACAAATGGGCTTCATTATACGCATCACAAAATAATTCAATAAGCATTTTACCCTTTAACTACTATGTATGGCGTATGTAAGATCTCATCTCGAATTTGCATCTGTCCTCAATAACAAACTTGTATTACCGAATTAAAAATATTCACACAAAATTTTTGAAAGACATCAAATCATCGGTGTAACCCTATTGCTCATTACGAATGTAGAAAAAAAATTGCCGTACAGTTTCTGAATTATTTTTTTTTTACCTTAGCTCTACACAGGAGGCCCCGAGGAAACAATTTCCCTAGGGGCCTATGCCATCTTTGAGGATGCTGTGTGGAGGGTTTTTAAGGGAAAGGAAGGAGAAGAAGATATGGGAAGGAAAAAGGTATGAGGGGTGGGTAGGAATCTGGGGGTCAGTGTGGCCAGGAGTGACGGATGTATGAATCTATTCCTCACACTGCGGTGCAAGGCGATGGGTCGGGAGAATCCGGCTGGAGAGGTCAAAAGGCCTCACTCAATCAGTTCCCTCCGATCAAGCCCGCCACGCAGTGGTTGGGCAAACGTATCCACCACCAAATCCTAGACAAACCTCATCCCATGAACCCGGGCACCCCTACTAAGTCACCAAACTTAGCGAACCACTTGGGGTGACCTGTGGCAGGGGTGTTGGTTGACCAATAAATGGTTCCCAGGGCGGCAGTACCCATACCCGCCTCCCAAATTGCAAAGATTGTGAACTGCCTTATTGATTCGCCAGCTCTATTATAAAGGATTGCCTTTCTTTACGCTGATCGCCCGCAATTTTTTGCAAATTTCATAATTCCTACCCTGCTTATTATAATTGCAAAAACACACACACGACAACAAATAATATTGAACATTACAAATATTATTTTACCTAATATATTAAAAATATATTATTTCTTTTGCGTTTTAAGCCCACAGGCTAGTTTGTTCGCTTTCCGGAACAACTAATATTGGTCTCATAGAAATCGTTGTGTCTCCCTTACTAGCATGATTAGAAATATGATCAAAACGGTGTTAGGAAAAGAAAACAACGAGCCTTTCAAATCTACAAGTTAACCACTAAATAATTAAAATGTTCATATGTGAAACCAACATTTCTGACCGCAACGTGAAAAAAAATAATGAAACTTTAGGATTTTTTGTATTTATTGAACGACAAGAAAGTGATTGCAGATAACGTTTATAATACATTTTCCTTATAAAATATGAATGTGTACTTTTTTTCTTTATAAGTAATTTTTTCATTATAATAATGACGGCCGGCGTAGTAGTAAGGTAGCGGTAGTAAGTGAGCGGTAAGGCTCTTGACTCGCATTCCGAAGGTTCCGTGATTGAATCCCGGCGCGCGTGGCAAATAAGTTTTATTTGATTATATATTTGTATTTCACAAGTAATTCTTTAAAATAATATATAGTATATTTGCGGCACGTTCCAGAGTGGAAGATACTTTCAGTATCGCCCTGCTGTAAGACCACCATTCAGAATTGAAACGTTGTTTGAAATGGCTTTGGCCGTGTTTGGTAACCAAATCTGATTATCCAGGTACTTCTCCACCTTCCTCTTCCCTATCTCCTTCCCCTCCCCACTACCTTCAGCCTCACAACATACCCCAATTGGGGATGCCGTAGTTTCACTGGCTCCAGACGGGAGCAGTTGGGACTCTTGTGCAGTATTCGCCAAAAAAAATAAACTAAAATAGTTGCAGTTAGAAAAACGTAAGGTGAACCGTTTTTAAAACTTTTTTTATGTTTGCATAAAAAAAAATTATGTTTCATAAATTATATGTTTATTTATTTTTGTGAGGTTTGAATATCAATTGGGATATAAACTGATTCACCAGTTTCAAAAAGGTTATGAGTAAAATGAAAGGGTCATTAATGAAAGGCTGATTCTGGTTCTACTTAAGGATAACAAATTGTTCTTAACCTTAAATTAATCGATTTGTCACTGTCATTCGAGAAAACTGGAATCGCAATTAAAGTAAAAGTCGTTAATAATTTAAAGATTAAAAACAATTCCTTTGAGGAGGGAATTTCATCCTTGTGTTTCAATTTTTTAATGTACAGTAGAAACCGTTTATCATGACTTCGCTTATATTGTCCAACCGCTTAATTGAAGTAATTAATCAGCGAAGTTTGGTTTTCATATAAAATTCTTTATAACAAAGTCGGATATAATGACTTCGCATATAGTGACGTGTTGCTTATTATGACCCATTTTTAATTAATTATGTCCGGTTATAGTAACCGACATGGTTCCTAACACCTTCGGCAGTGTTCGGGAGGGTCAAAACATGAACCAGATTAAGGACCCCTTCAATTCAATGTAAAAAAATGAAAAAAATATGTAATTTACTTGTGGCGACGCATTATCTTTCGCCGTCACCAAGAACGCACGAGAAACATCTTCTAATATTCGCGCGGCGCCGGCAAGCTACTTGCCTAGGTACCTACCTACCTATGCCGGCCTCGGTGTACTTTGTCGTCTGCCGTGCCGTTGCGATGAATAATAATATCGCCACCGCCTAGAAAGGTCTCGAGATAGCACCGTGCAATATCTGTACGGCGCCGAAACTTCTCGTCAACTGCCGAGTGGCACGCATTACCTACCGTGAGGGTAATTACTCTACCGCTCGCTTCGGCTATATAAGCAGCAGATTCGCTCGCCCGCTCCAGTCAGTCTCAATCCGTCAGTCAACGCCTACCCGCCAGCGAGGAACCATCTAGACGCTATACAGTGCGATGTGAACTACACGCATTCTTACAGCGCAGCATCTGGGCTCGGACTCTCTGTAACACCCTCGAGGCTCTCATCTACCACCACTGTCTCACAGTCCGGTCCGCTGCACCACAACTTGAGATGTCTTCGCCCGCAACACATAAAGCCCGCCGCGCTTTCTGTTCGGGAAACAATTCGATCTCCGGCAATCCGAAACCTGTCACGTTTCGCTGCCGCAGAGATTCTCCTCATCGCCTCACAAGGTCTTCTTACTGCCCTACGTGTGACTCCAGCTTACCGAAGTCACAGCCATCATCTCCGTCCTCATGACGTCGAGCGACCGCCTGGAACTGGTCATCCTTTACCACCCTAGTGATCTGAAGAAACGTTATCTTCACCACTGCAGCTTCCTGACCATCATCACATCTTACGGCGCACCATCACTGTCTACTCTTCCGTCTACACCCCTGGCTCATTGACTATCGCTACGTAGCACAATAAAGACGATTCACACTACATCGGCCTGCCGTCTTTCATTTCGCAACCCGTCTCTGCCGATCCGGCCCGCTTCCTCATACTTTTTACGTACAATTTTTATTTTGATTTAAACATATATATATACCTTACAAAAACAGGACGTTTTTTATTTTCTACAAATGCTTTGTATGACGTCCGCTTAGTACGACGTGTTTGTTATTTCCCTTTGATGTCATTATAAACGGATTTCACTATAGTTGTTCACAACAATGTTATTGAATCGTGAATATAATTCAATTCATTTTCATCAACTACTAAATACGTTATAGTAAAATTTTCTACAATTTAACATTATTCTTTATATGTTTAATTTGGATTTATAGTTAGAAAATTTAAAAAAAAAATCCAGGGGCGGATCCCTCGTTTTGTTAGGGTTTATGAATTACTCCCAGAACCCTCGGTAAGGCCCACACCACCATTCTAAATACGGCCCTTGTTGGGTTTATGATGACCCAGAAGGGTGGGGAAGAGGGTGGTAATGGTCGGAAACGAGTGTAATATGGTAATGTGCTAAGCTTTATCTCATGCTTCTTGTGCAAGGCTCGGTTTCAATCTCAAAACATTTCCTACTAATAAAAAACGTTTGAATTTCGAATTTGTTTACTCTGTTTTTCTTCATTTAGAATTGATTTTCAATTTGGTTTCAATAATTAGGGAGAAATGAAAGCGACCTAATAAATAATTAATTCTGAATACTTAATACTTCAATAATTAAAAATTTATGCGTAATAATTAATTCTTTCCCAAAGTTGAACGAATAATTCCGGTTGCCCTTGGGACTACAACACATTTTTAATTTGGGAAGTGGGTATGCCCCAAGTGGTTTGCTACATTTGGTGACCAAGCAGGAGTCCTCAAGTTCTTGGGTTGAGGTTTTTTCGGATCTTGGCGGCGTATGCGCCTGCTCACCAACTGCGTGGTAGGCCGGATCGGTGGAGAGTGATTGAGGGAGACCTTTTGATCTCTCCAGCAGAACCCTCTCGAAACATAAGCCTTGCACCGCAAAGGAAGGGTTGACACACTGATCCAGAGATTCCTACCCACATTCATACCTTTTTCCTACCGAGAATTTTTTTTAATTGCCGGCAACCCGGGCGTATATTGAAATAACATTATCATATACAAACAAGTAAGTAACCCGCCTCACCAGAGGATGTCTGTTCTGAGACGGGTACATATATATGCGTACGTATACACTAGTACTGGGCGTTGACGATAATTCTATCCAACGCCAACGTCGTTATCGTTGGCAATTTTCAACTGTTGAAAATAGCTGTTGAAAATAACGTCGACGTTGACGCAATTATAATAGGAGATCTACACGATACTAACAAAAAATATATCAAAATCGTATTAAGGAATCCCTTTTAACGGGTGGTTCCCCGAATTATTGATGTATTATTAATTATTATTATCTCTATGCCCCACGCGACACACACGTAATAATAATCCTATAATAACGTTGAAAGTTGAAACTGTTGGAAGACGTTGGTTTCGGTGTTGAAAATATTATCCTGTTGAAGATATATTTTGCTTGTCACTGATAAATTCGCTTGTTGCTTGGCGCTACGTATCGGCCGTATTGGACGGGAAAATAAAAAAAAACGTGCAGTACGTGTGTACATTACTAAAAGACCTTGTGTAATTGGGTATAATATCGTTCACGAAGTGTGATCTCTTGACCCTTTTGACTTAATCATTCCAACACCGTTGAAAACAATAGGTACAAAACATTGTCAATTATCAATAGGTTATTTTTTTGCTTGTCGTTGATAAATTTGATTGTTCCATGGCGCTACGTATCGGCCGTATTGGATGGGAAAATAAAAAAAAACGTGCAGTAGGTACGTACATAACCAAAAGACCATTTAAAATATCGAGTAATGTTGTTCACGAAGTACAAACTCTTAACCCTTTTTATTTATTAGGCAGTTGAATCGTTGACTGCGTTGAATAATATTCGCATGTAGGTATTATATTTCAACTGTTGGCGCTAATTATTTTCAACAGCGTTGGACGTTGAAATAATATAACTATTGTTTCCAACGGCTAGTTATATTTTAATACAGTACTAGTATACACATACATTCACACATAGGTTCACATATGTATACGCATGCATGCACATAATCTTAAAAACATAAGTATATAAAATCTAGATAAAATTATTGGAAATTGTTAAAAGGTTATCATAAAACAAAACTCTGAAAAGAATTATTGGTAATTGCTAAAAGGCTATCATGGGATGTACATAGTATTATAAAACCAAAAATTTAAAAATAATTATTGAAAATTGTTATAAGGTTATCATGGAATGTACATAGTATCATAATATCTAAAAATTTAATAGAATTATTGGAAATCGTTATAAGTTTATAATGGAATGTATATGTATAGTTTCATAAAATCAAGAATTTAGTTAAAACTTTAAAAACACATAGTAATACCAACATCTTAATCTAAACATAGTAGTATTTTAACAAAATAATATAACGATAAACTTTATATGCGTAAAACATAAGCAGTATTAAATAGGAAAGAATAAAACTCTATAAATATAAATAACACATATATGTAAATAGTGAATGAAGATTAGATTAGGATGGTATTACACGTAACTTGGTGATGGTAGTAACCATGTTTTGAAATGTTTATATAACCTTTTTAGGTTTTTTTAGTGATACAAAGTGGTTTCTTTTAGGAAGGTGTTGAAAATGAGAGGTGCGAGGTAGGATTCGTGCTTTTTGACAAAAGTTGATTTAATTTTTGGCACTAGAAGTTGATTATGCGATTTTGCTCTTGTGTTTTCTGGGTAAGTTATGTAGCAATTCCCTCTCCTTCCTTTCCCTAGAAAAGACCCTAAACACAGCACGCCCAAAGATGACATTATTTTCCTCAGGGGAATTATTAATATTATCCGAAGGGAATTAATTTCATCGGGCTGCGTGTGAAGCTAACATAAAAAACACACATTCACACTATGATCAAACTTCTTGAGAGCAAAGCTCGTGTAAAAAAGGAAGAGAACGAAAGAAAACTTTTAATAATAAAGTTTTCGTCAATGAGTTAACTTCTAACAGAGCAAACAATTTAAACAGCAGACTAATCTAGCGATATAATATCTTGGTTGTATAATATAAACAAAATGCTCTATAACAAAACAGTTGCCTTACTTTTCAAATTATTTTCATTTAATTTTAATTTTGCTTTTGTAATATATTGTAGATATGTACAATAATATATAATGTTAAAAGAAATTACTATACGCTCCAATTTATCTTGATTAAATATTAATTTAATTTCCTAACAGTAGAATGAAGATATAATAATAAATGTACCTGTGTCTTTTTTCTTTACTACTAATTCGGCTATTTCATTTTTTTGTTTTATATTAGTGACCGACCGAAGGTTTGGTTTCGGCAAAAAAATAGTTTTGGCGTCAGTTTCGGTTTCGGCAGAAAATCTGCAAACCTTCGGCCGCACCGAAACTCTGCGTTCGTGAATTATCGCGCGTCGTTAGGGTCACTTCGTGTGAGTTCGTGGCTGGTGTGTCACCAGCCATCATCATTGTCTTGTGAATTTATGTGTTATTTCTCGCGGATAGTGATTAGGAATGTGTTTGTTTTTGTTAATATTACTTCTGTCTCACATATTTTATTGGCATTTATTAAGCATTGAAGTTCTTTCCGTTGAGTTATTCATTCGGATTTATGAATGATGAGAATTATGTAAAAATAAAATAGGTTTGATTTAATTCACTCATTAATTATTTACCTACCAGTGGCGTAGCGAGAGGGGGTGGCGGTCCACCCGATGGGGGGGTGACACCAAACCCAACGGGGGGTGACACCCGACCGTGAAAACAAATTTTACGATGGATATTGTCACAAAAATATTGAACACGGATTGTTATTTATATTTTCGTAGTTCTATGGCTCTCCGTGGAGTGCCCCGAAACGGGAGAATTTGGTGTCTTTTTATAGGCGAAAATCGCCTACGTTTGAAATTCTCTTACCGGTGTTGCCATACCCACCTCCCAAATTGAAATAAAAGTTAGGAACCTACCCACTAGAGCAGTGGTTCTCAACCTTTTTCCGACCCGGGACCACTTGTACGTTTTTATTTTCGACACGGACCACAAGCAGTGGCGTAGCGAGGGGGGGCGGCGCCCGGTGCCGACACAGTTTCACCTACCAAGAGGACAATTTTCTTCGTGTTCTCGACATTTTTAGAAGATTTTTTTTTTTTTTTTTCGCCAACATTAAAAAATCATACCTTCGAATTTTAACATGGAATCAAAAAAACTTATTGCGGTACTACACAGCCAATGAATTAACCTGTATTTATACGTTGTTTTTATATTTGTAGGATTTATAAAAAAAATATTAAAAAATCGTGAAGTTTATAACCGCGCGAATCTTGCGCGGTTGTTACTTTGAAACGTGTTTTCGATTTCTGTATACTGTCTGTGGTATACTTGATAATGAAAGATGCATAACTATGGAAAAGGGACTTAATTTTAACCGTAAAGAGCTGATCAGAAATTCTACGTGGAAAAATATTTAAAAAATATATTTTTAACATCGTTATAAAAAAGTCTTCGAAGTTCGGATTTGCTAGAGAACTAACTAACTAACTAACCGTTACGCCGTTTCCCCGCAGGGGTAGGCATAGAGGACGGACCGCCAAACAACTCGGTCTTGGCACACACTCTTTGCCTCACTCACATTCATACATCGTCTCATACATACTCTTCTATTATTCTGACTTTTGACATGGCCCGACTCAAGTATCTGATTCACTTGATCATGTCATGTCTTCCTCGGGCGTCCCCGACTTCTTCTACCATTCACATTCGCGTCGTATATTCTTCTTATACTACTTTCTTCGTTCATTCGCTCTAGATGCCGAAACCATCTGAGGGTCCCTTTCTTAATCTTACTCATTATGCTTACATCAGCCTTACATTCTTTGCGGATATCCACATTTCTCACACAATCATACATTGTTTTAACACACATACGTCTCAGGGATCTCATTTCTACAGCATTCAGTTTACTTTCATCCTTCCTCTGCCAATTCCATGCCTCACTGCCATCAGGGTAGGTACATTGTGGACTGCTAGCTTCGTTTCTTTTGACAGTTTTTAATTAGCGCCAACGGCATTCAGTCCACCATTAATGGAGTTACCGGCATTCACCCTTCTTTCAATATCTCTATCAGCCTTCCCATCTCTCGTATATATACTACCCAGATACACAAACTCATCCACCTGCTCCAAGTATTCATCATTCACAACTATATTGCATACTGTTTTCGTACTCTCTCTTTCAAACACCATGGCTTTAGACTTACATTCATCATGAACTCATTCTTCATACATACTTCGTTCATCCTACATAGATACGAGAGACTATAGATCTTCCATCAGAAATCAGCACCGCACCATCAGCATACAACAGGCAACATACTTTCAGATTACTCAATTTTGCGCCCAATCTCACCTCTTTCAATTCTTGCATCAATTATCTATGTATAGATTGAATTACCATGGTGACATTACGCAGCCTTGCTTGACACCTTTTGTGATGTCAAACCACCCCGTAAAACCACCCTAACACATGCAACGCTTCCCTCGTACAGAGACGCAATTGCCTGTATGGGATTTGAGACATCTATGGTCGTAATAGATAAAGCATTTTAATAGCTTCGTTTTAAGTCCAAAACAACAAACGTGGGAGCTACAAATGATTTTCAAAAAAAAAAATTTCGAATTAAGAGATAATTCTCTTTTTTCCGGAAAAGCAATCGGTGACATTTAAAATGGCGCCAATATATGACAAAAATCGCTCCAGTGGATACAAGTAGATAATAAATGACTAAAGAAACTTTCAAAAATCCCACAAATAAGTTTTTTTTCATATTACGCGTGAACGAGTAAGAAGCCTTCCGAGGGTAAAAGTGAATACGAACTTACGTTAAAACTTAAAACAGTGTTGCGTTCATTAATATTCAAAACACAAGTTTAGCGAATTAACCCATGAACAAGTTAACTCCTTTGCGAGTCATGCGCTCTTAAACCTTTTGACAATTTACGGGATCCAGGATGAATTTTCACTTTTATTAAGGTTTCTCCCGCTTTCACGTTATTTAGCAAAACTCATAAAGGTGCAAATGCAGACACAATAATTGTTCTACATTGTAACTTTGTACAAAACCTCTCCACACTAATCATCTTCCAACCTCAAGTTTCCCAGTTTGTGCAGGGAGCTTAGTGTGATGATCGTTTCGTATTCGCACCTCTTTCGGCACTCGATAAATTTGGCGCTAGTAAAAACTTTTCAAATAAAGAACAACACCCGCACGGGCCTGGGGAAAGTAAGGGGTGGCAGGGGGGACTGATATTAGCCATCCCCAAGCTGGGGGAGGGGGAAGGAGACGACGGGGTGGGAGAACTCACCCCGCTTCCCAAATAAAAGAAAAATGTGCTAAAAGAAAACAGCTGACGAACTTTTGACAGTATCACGTCATTCAATTTGCTTGATACGGCATTTTCCAACAAGATTATAATGTTTCCAACATTTCATTATTATTACAATGTTGACGAAGTATTATGATGTAAATCTGGCAATTTAGAAAAGCTCGCAGATTGTATTATTTGACAAAGGGCGATGATGACAATTAAAATTCATCAATTCATTGTTTGAATTTAAACAAAATAAATTCGCTATCCAAATAAGTTGTAATATTAAAAACATAAATTGTATGGTCGAATTCATTGGGGAATAAAGTATTTCGTGCGCTCCAATAAAACACAGCTAATTAAATCAATTTACGAGGCTTGAAACTCTACTACAGCCATCCGTTAATTATTATTAATTCAATCCTGTGAAATATTTTCCTGAAATGAGGGTCGCTTCAATTAGCTACGAATTTAATAACATAAACCACAGCTTAAAACGCTTCCCTTTCCGGGTTAATAAGCCAGGAAATCACGGGGACTCGGGTGTCTCGGGATGGCCCGGGATGGACCGGAATGGCCCAGCCACTTTGCGAGGAATCCCGGAGAATGGTTTAACTGAAGTCCCGTTTTGCACAATATGAGCACTGTAGAGAAGAGGAAACTGCACAACTGACTCAATCTCGGATCTCAATAAGTATTCACAAAGAGAGAGCTGCAGCTAGATAACTGACGGATTCCATTTGGAAACAATTGCGCGGATTGCAAAGGAGCGCGCTTCCAAAGCTGTCCAGAAATGCAACATTTCATGGACTTATGCTGAAAAATTCACAACAAGGATGTTTGTATATTTATTTACCGCACATCTGACGTTTAAACCCTCGGACCTCGGGTTTTTTTTTTGTCGGAGGGTCAAAATAGTTCCGCTTTGCAATAAAATCCCAATAAATGGAATATTTATGAACGCATCCGAAAACTAAAACCTGACAAACGCTCTCAAACCTAATAATACGAAATAACAAACGTATATGCAAAAGGGGTGCCGAGCTGTTGATTTCAAGAACGAATCGTTGTTAATGTCAAAACAAGACATATGTTAGCCGTTGTCATGAAGTATTTTCTTGAATTATAACTTCCCACCCCTATATGATTATTTCCGTCATCAGGTACTAAATATTTAATATTAGTTGTAAAAAATTGGCAACATTGTCTAGACGTTTTGATTGGCCCGAATTTTGGTGGGGGAGGGGCCCGAGGACCCTTGCACTGCGTCGAGAGCCCTGGCGGGGTTCTTCTGGTTTTAACTGCGCTATGGGTCGGTCTTTCGCATTTTGGCCGGGGCCGCCTAGATCCTTTTGGTTCCAACGTTTTTTGGAACACGTAATTTAAAATATAGTTAAATTTTATATATCTAAATCAACTCAGTGGTGTTTCCGGACGAGGTTCTCTGCCCAGATGAAACCCGAGACGGGGTAACGTACGTACAACTTATATAATTATGTGTTATCATTCAACCCTTTAATTATATTTTAGAATCATTAACCTTGAGTTCACAAAGAGATTAAAAGCTTTTCCTAGAAGCGTCGAGTCATTAATAAATTCACAAATTATTTAAAAGTGACAAGAGATCTTCTAATTTATTAAACCCTATCTTTATTCAATAAATGAAGCGACGATCGTTTTGAATCAAATCCGATCGAATTGAGAACACATTATCCCTGAGAGAAGCTAGCCGGAGGTTTGTATTATAATTTGGTTTTTGTAAGTATTTAAATTGAACCATTGTTGTTGTGTCTTGAACATTGTGGTGTTATTTATTATTAATTTGTTATAAGTTCGTAATCAGGCGGTTCGATCCCGTCGTTACGTAACACCGTAAACAAATAACGTAATATTGGGCGAGTGTTTGGCGTGTTCCTTGTATACACCGGTGCCAAAGGATGAATGACTCTAATTCCTCGTAATATTTTCCATTGAAATACCGGTAGAACAAGGACGTAATTCCCACCTGACGTCTGTGCTCTACAGATAGGAACTAGTTGGTGGGGGAATCTATCAAACGGACCGCACGTTTCTGCGTGGAGTGAGGATTCTTTGTAAGTGAACGTGAAAAATCAAATTTTGTGTTTAATTTGTATAATAATAATTGTTACACACTATTATAAAATTTTATCGAAGAAAGCAAACACTTTGTGGTATGACATGATACTCGTATATTAAATGAAAATACACACTTTTTAAAAACACCACTTTTAAGTCTCTCAATTCCACCACTCAATTCCACCACTTTAAACTCACTCAATTCAAATAAAAAACACACTTTGTAAAACAAAGTGTAGAGCGTTACGAAAAGTGTGGTCGGGCCTTTACGCACGCTTGACTTGGGGAGTAAGCTGGTGAATGCGTGACGAGAGCGTTATGAAAAGTCTGATCGGGCAAGACGAAGGGTCGGGCGAGGCAAACGGAAGTTGAGAGGGAGATATAAGTAAGTGAAGTTTTACTTCAGTCGTGTGGTCTAAAGCCCACTCGTTTTTTTAATACCGCACGAGAGCCTGAACTGCTACAAAGTGTGCATTAGGATAGTGAGATTAGGACATACTGAAAGGGGTGTGTAGTGAGGCTTTGTTACATAAAATTTTTGAAGATCGCTACGATCGTGATTGTGAATTTTGGACGTCATACTCGCCATCTTGGGAGCTGACTGGAAGTTATCCTGGAGGGATGATTGGCATCGAAAATCATCTTCCTTTGCTGTTTCTAGAGGGTCCTTTTGGCTGGGAGCCATTTCTCTTGAGTCCTGCCCTTCTCACAATGTGAGATTCGTTTCACAATAGAAGATTTCATCATGCGTCATTTCATCTTACCACGGTATCAAAATGAATTATTTAAACCCAAGCAAGCCCATGCCAGACAGCCTTAGTTTCAGGATTTTTTTAAATATATTTCTTTTGTATTCAAAATACTTCATTTTCTTCAAAATCATTAACCTACTCCTTACATCTGCCATGCGAGTCATTGCTCATAAATAATCTACCTTGTAAATTCCAGGTAACAGCTAAAAAGAGTAGGGAAGGGAAGATTTGGGGAGCAGGAAGATGGAACTGGCTATTCAGACCTGGTCACCAAACACGGTAAAAGCCATTTGAGCAACGTTTCGTTTCTGATTAAATGTCTTTTACCAGGACGATACTAAGAGCATCTGCCACTCCAAACCACAAAGAACGTTAGAAATCGTCTCTATGTAATATAATTTGCAGAAATGTAAGCGTGAAATGTAAAAAAAATTTGTGATCTCACAATCAAAATCCTTTTAAAAAATTAACAGTTTTGTTATCACCAATCTTCGAGTTTATAGCTTTATAAGCCTTCGTGGTTTGTTCATGCCAATCCAAAATTATTTCCAGCCGGTGTTTTTGTCGGTTGACTGGATTTGGAAAATGTTGAAAACATTTTTATCGGGCTTGATCAAAATAAGCCTATTCTCTGTAAGCTCATGAATATTGGTTATGCCTACTAAAATAACAAACTAGGTAAATGATTTTTGCGGTATTCGATCAAATTCTGAGGTAAAATGGAAAATGATAATATTTAACGTAATACATAACCGAAAATCGATCATGATTGGAATAACGGTAAGAATAATAATAAGAGTTTATTTTATAAATAAGTGGAAATAAGTTAAAAAGTGTTTTAATTTCAATTTTAATAATAATAAGGTTATGAAGTTCTTTTTTGACAAATTCAGGCTTTGAATCTTGTGCAAAATCCACACTTTTCTTATTTTTTTTAATGAATTATTATTTTAAAGGTATTTAAAGACATATTATTTTAATCATGCGGTAAAATAGTAAGTTTACGAGATGTTTATTATAAGAATGAATAATAATAAATTTAAATCTAAATACATAATATTACAGTTTAGTCTTGGATTGTCAACTGGCGGTAGGCAAAATCGAGACAACAATCTGTAAGAGAAATCCACAATCCAAAAATGCATGTATTCTTAGTGTGCCTTGTATCGCCACTAATACAGGTAATAGGTGTATTCTTAGTGTGCCTTGTATCGCCACTAATACAGGTAATAGGTGTATTCTTAGTGTGCCTTGTATCGCCACTAATAAAGGTAATAGGTGTAAAAATTTCCTGGCAAACGGACTCTAGAGGTCACAATTTGAAGCACAAAAGTGGTTTTTATTTATTTTTTTAATAATTTTATAAGAAAGAAAAAACATCAGTGGAAACTGTCACAGATGATTTTAGCCCTATATTTTTTTTAAGTTTTTTTTTGCACGCGTTTATACGTTTCTAATGAATGTTTTTTGGTAGTTTTCACTTAAATTTGTATAAAGTAATTAACAATTTTATTTTAACTCTGATCAATGGAAACGATGGGAAAAGCTTCAATTTGTGTAAAGTTTTTTTTTTTGTATTTAAAATATAAAATGATTCTTATTATTACATATAAGCAATAATTATCAGCCTGAAACACTCATCAACATTGAAAAATCTTCCGAGAAAAGATACTTGCCGCCAACGGGACGTGAACCCGTGTCCTTCTGATTGCCGGTCAGCTGCTCTTGACCACTGAGCTATGGGGGGCTTATCAAATACCCGCCAAATAATTCAATATATACTAGTGTTTCATTCAACAATTACTGCTTATTATATTTTTTCCACCTGAAAACAACCAATGTCCCGTTGGCGGCAAGTATCTTTTCTCGGAAGATTTTTCAATGTTGATGAGTGTTTCAGGCTGATAATTATTGCTTATAATAATTGTTACCCTTTGTGCTATGCATAAAAATCTTGTCTAAACGTTAGTTTATAAATTAAAAATAATAATAAAATGATTCGTAGTAAAGGTTTATCTAAAATGGTGATTTACCATTAAGCTTCGCACATTTTTTTCTTGAAAAATTCAAACATCATTAGGTACTAACCCACAGAAATTTATTTACCCCTCTCCATTCATACAATATTTGCATTTATGGCAGAAAACTGCGTTTGTCTAACGCTTTACATAATATGAATATTTATGAAAGTGAGCCGAAACCGAAAATGAGTTGTTATATCGCTTCTCTAACAACTCATTTTCGGGTGATTTTTGTGATGCATCAATCAATCGAAAGAGAGGCTTGTTTCAAAGTCAACTGAAACTCAGTGTGGGTTGGTTTACTACTAGACGCACTTACTTAATGATATTTGACTTTGGAAAAACACTGACATTAAAAGGAAACATACTATCACGTATTGTGTATTTTGCGAAGAATCATTGTCGATGGAATTGTTTGCTTGATTGTAATTTTATAAAGTTACTGTCTGTTAGTATCCTTTTCTAAAAAATAATTGTAGGTTTAATAATCTAATATAATTAAGTTAACACGAAGATATTGTTTAACTTACATATTTTTTGGCTTCATGCTCCTTTATTATAAATTTAATTATTTCTAATGCTTTATCATGATGTCTAATCAGAGGTAGGGTCACAAGGAGAAAATCCATAATTGGTTTTATTTTGGCTGTAATCCACATGTCATGTAGAAACTGAAAAAATGTAAACTGTCGATTTCCCGAAAATAAATAAATGTGTTTATAAAGTCTCGCTTTACACAGATCTAATAATCGGCTGTAATATTCCAGAAGGAACTTGACTATTTACTCCACAATAAATGTTTCATGATATCTAATATTATGAGTTGAATTTCTGGGTACGCCAGTGACATCTAGCGATCGAGTAGCGTAACTGTGGCTTGTTTCTTAGGACCAAAGCCAGTTT
Organism: Limnephilus rhombicus; assembly: GCA_929108145.2. NCBI lineage: Eukaryota > Metazoa > Arthropoda > Insecta > Trichoptera > Limnephilidae > Limnephilus > Limnephilus rhombicus. The sequence continues at coordinate 21,945,896 of OV815287.1, read as the reverse complement.
TTCGAACCATTTTTTGTTTACGATTTCTCCTAAAAATGGGTTATCCTTCGAATTTTAAAAGAACCTTTCCAATGTTACACTACAAAATCACTTTTCAAGAAAAAAACTTGGTTAAAAGAACAAATTCTACATTTTTTAAAACTGAAACTGACCCTTTTTTACATTAGCTTCACATGGGAGGCCCTGCGGAAAATAATTCCCCTAAGGGAAAATTCCCCTCAAATTACAATTTTTTTTTTAGTAAAATGACATCAACTTCTTAAACTGAAGGGGGGGGGCTCACCTGGCTTTGCCGCCCCAGGCCTCTGACGGGCTTAGTCCGCCACTGAGGGTAGGTAGGAATCTGGGGGGTCAGTGTGTCCTTAATCCATCCTTTCCACTGCCTACTGGAGAGGTGACCTATGTCATCTTGGGGGATGCTGGAAGGTATTTTAGGGAAAGAAAGGAATGGAGGTTCTGCTAGGGAAAGGATGGGTAGAAGTCTGGTGGTCGATGTGTCTAGGAGTGACGGACGTATGAATCCATCCCTCCCACGACGCAAGGCGATAGTCGAACACGGCTGGATAGGTCAAAAGGATCCCCTTAACCGGTCTTTCCAGAACCGGCCCACCTTGCAGTAAACCTAAACAAACCTCACCCCATGAATTCGGGGACATTTGCTAAGTCACCAAACGTAGCGAACCACTTGGGATGACCTATGGCAGGGATGTTGGTTATCCAACAAATGGTACCAAGGCGGCGGTACCCATCTCCAAATTGAGAGTAGAAGATACTCTCAGTATCGCCCTGGTGTAAGACCAGCGTTCAGAATTGATACGTTGCTTGAAATGGCTTCTCCTTCCCCTCCCCACTGCCTTCAGCCTCACAACATACCCCAATTGGGGATGCCATAGTTCCACTGGCTCCAGACGGAAGCAGTTGGGACTCTTGTGCGGTAGCAATGTAAAAAAAAAAAAAAAAAATGCGATCACAAGCTTTGAAAACATAGTTGAATTGTTGACAATATGTACGTGATTAAAATTATTTTAATACTTGAAATGTGTAATTGGGAAATAATCAACTTAAAATGTGATCCAATTAATTCGGTATTAAAATGTCATATTATTCTGCTTTTGTCCGGCGTGGCAGTGGGGAGTTCTAAAAAAATTTATAATACGTGGTGTTTTCATAAAATTTGCAATGGTTTAATCGAAATTACGATAAAGTTGTGTAAGTACGTATAGGCGTATGTGCAGGTAGCTGAATTAAATTAATGGTGAAATTATTAACCATAATACGAGTATTAATGGTTCTCACGACGAATAACAATATAATTATTTTGCATGTTTTTACTAAAAATAATAGATAAGGTGTTTAGGAACGTACTTGACTTACTTTAATCAGTGACTTTATTTATAGTAAAAATTGAAATTAAAATTTTTGTCTTCTGTGACATTTTTGAAGTTTTTTTTTTTCCACTTAAGAGCGTTTAACCAGCCAGCGGACGAAAATCCACATTTCGTCGAAAGTTGTTCTTCCGATCGTGCAGGACGGTTACAATGGGAAAGATTAATTATTCTCCGTACCAGCTTTTTTAAATTATAACTCAATATCGAATTTATTTCAATCCAAATTAGCTTTAATTTATACCTTCATCCAAAAATGCTGAAAGGCGTGATGATAAAACTATTAAAATAGTGTACTTTTTGTAGTTATTTTTTGATTATAAGTATTTATCATTTTTCAATAATGTCTAAATTTAATAAGAATGTTAAAAAAATCTGAAATATATTAGTTTGTAAGTGCGCAAATAAATACACAAATGGAACAATTTTCGTCAAGAAACACATGTACGTACATAATTTTTAATGATTTTATTGAAACTAAAATAAAAATTCTAATACATAACTTTGCTAGATAATGTATTGATTTATTTTACTGCATGATTACATTATTTGAAATGGGTGTGGTATAATACAAAAACTTTTTTGAAAATTTAACAAATCTGCCAACGACCTATGGAATAACCTTATTATACTAAAAATTAAAAAAAATTCTAAAAATTTATTACATACGAATGCTAGATAAAAGAACAATCTTTCGAAATCCATTTATAATTTTTTGTGCAAAAGAGTCAATACGTCTAAAAACTTTTTTGAAAATGACGTATTTCAGGCTTTCTCTGGTAATGCCCTCTTAAAACATTAAATAAAGAAGCCTCTGTACAATGATTAATTATTTATCAATCTAGTGATCTCTCAGTGTATGTAATCAATGTCTTTTTTTACATTAGCTCCACACCGGAGGCCCTGAGAAAAATTATTCCCCTCAGGGCCTATGTCACTTTAGGGATGCTGTGTGGAGGGTATTTTTAGGAAAGGATGTAGAGGAAGTCTGGGAAATAAAAGGTGGAAAAGAATCTGGGGGTCAGTGCGTCCGGGAGAGATGGACGTATGAATCCACCCCTCTCACTGCGGCGTAAGGCGATGTTCCGAAAAAGTACGCCTGGAGCAGTCAAAGAGACTCCTTCAACTATTTTCTCCCGATCCAGCATGCAATGCAGTTGGTGGGCAGACGCATCCGCCTACAAGACCCGGACAAACCTCACCTCATGAACCCGGGCACCCCTGCTAAGTCGAACGACCTGGGGGTGACCTGTGGCAGAGCTGTTGATTATCCAATAAATGGATCCCGGGGCGGCGCGGCGGTACCCATACCTGCATCCCAAAAGAAAAGTATATCTATGTAATCCGTGCAGTTATCACTTCTGGTGCCACCTTCTTCTTCTTCTTATTGTGCCTTGTCCGTCCAACGGACGTTGGCTATCATGTTGGCTGTGCGGACTTTGTTTACTGCGGCCCGGAACAGCTCTACGGTAGACTGGCCAAACCACTGTCTATGGTGTTTCATCCATGAGGTTCTCCTTCTTCCAGGGCCCCGTCTTCCGGAAAATTTTCCCTGCATTATGAGACGCAGGATCTCATACTTCTCTGGATGTCTCCCACATGTCCAAGATATTGAAGTATTCGGATTTTTTAAGTTTTAATTATGATGTAATAGTTTTAATTAATTATGATGACACCTCGGTCACTTTATTATCGATTCGTGTTGTACTTGACCTCGTGAGCCCTCGGTGCCATAATATTGAACCTCAACATAACGTGCTGTGAGAAATTAATGTGAGTCAAATTCCTTTCCTTTGTCAACTGTTCAAATATTCCCATAGTTGTGTCATTTTGAAAAGCCATCATTTAATTATTATAGTCCATTGATTTTTGTAGTCAATGTACCTGCGACTATAAGAGTTCATTGAACCAGAGTTACTGGAGGGGAGAGAAGAGTAAATAGACAGACACACATCGCTGGTGCGATTTTTTTGTGTGCTGTGAATCAAAAACTTCCCCTTCTCTCCCAAGTACATTTCTTCGAGGCAAAATCGGGGAACCGGCTAAAGGACGCGGACTTCGAGCATCGTCTGCGGTTGGGCCGATAGCTATACGCATTCTCATTGGGACTGCCCGGTGGTCTATGGAATACTTTCTCTGGCTTTTTTTTAATATATATTTTATTTTATTTTCGCTACTATAGTAATTACTTACATTATAACATAATCATATAACTGTTTTTTCCTCATTACTTATTTTATTTGCAGAAGGTTTCTTCGACTGGTCATAGCCGTTATTTTTATTTTTCTTTTCTTTTACTAACACTATTATCTCTTTTTGATGTTACCTATTTCAGAAGAATTATTCCACGGGCTGCTACTTCTATTTATCTTTTGTATAATGTTAATGTAAGTACTTGCATACTGCTTACTAACCCCGTATGCATGGACATTGGAGGGTCTAGAGTCGTTCAAATAAATGTAGCTTCGTTCAAAAAAAGTAGAGTCTTGACGTGTGCGGTGAAGGAGGAAACCATATGTTTCCTTATAACGCCGTTGGGAAAGTGGTGGGTCCCCTCCAATGTGCTGTGAATCAGCATTGATGAAAGCCAACCTCCGTACCAGCCTGCTCACGAAAAGAAGAAAAAGAGCAAATAAATTATATAAATTATCATTATCATTTTAGTACATTTAAACTTCTTGAACTATGTTTCATCATTTAAATTTGCTGAAGAGACAGCGGAACCAGAATACGAGTAATATGTTAATATGCAATCTGATATGCAAAGGTTTCTCAAACATTCCCATGTAGGAGTGCGAGTAACCAGATCTCAGCTAGAATTGAAGCGGAATGCGAATTACTTCAATGAAAGTGTGCAACTCAAACAAGTTCTCGCAGAATTTGAACACCCATTCCCGTTACGTCATTTTACTTTAAAGTCTTCTTGGCTCGGTTGCACTTACGCCAAATGTTTGATTAAAATCGAGGCAACTCATTTCGAAGTCATAAAATGTAAAAAATTAATAATCAAGCTGAAAGAAGCGTTCCTGTTGAGAGACCATACCATAGATATTGAAATACAAGATAAGTGCTATCCACAGTTTTACTGTGTAGGACTGTGTTTCCTGGCGTCGCCGATATTGTTAACCAATACTACTGCGCATCTTCAAAAAATCAACTGAAAGAATGAATTCTTTCCGAATAGAGAACTCTTGTCCAATTTTTTTTTAGGTATGGCCTTCTAACTTAAATAACTGCATATTTTATTTTTTTTATTTTTAGAGTTAGTTTTAATAGTTAAAATAATTGTAAGTTTTAATTTTTCAAGATCCCCGAAACAACAACAATCAATCAAGTGTGACATACGTCATTTTTTGCTCTCTCAAAGTTATTGCTTTTCTACAGTTAAAACATCAAATTATACATTCAAACTTCGCACAATTCTTCGGTGAATTCGTACAAAATTAGTTTTCATATTTTCTCGAAAGTGTTGATGGTAATTCATCGTTGAAACCAAAATTATAAAGTGTAGTTCTGCGTTGCCGTATATTAGAATTTAGGACTACCTACAAAGTGTATCCGCGCCGGGCAGTGCCGTGCTCCGTTGCCTAATGGCGATATTACACACGTCAACCACATTGATGCGATTTGGTTGAACGGCGAATAATTGAAAGGGTGTGCTGTTTAGACGTACTTGACAGAAGTGGACCATACAATCACATTGCTGTCATAGAGTTTAGAATGTCTTCGAAACAGGTCGTGCGCGCGGGAATTATATCCCTCTGATTTAATGTTCCACAGGCTTGGATAGTTCTTAAAGTGCTCTAAGAACAGAGGCGTATGCTCTTCCCTCCATTTAAAAACCATTTTCTATGTTGACAACTCACTACAAAATAAACAGTCACAGTTTGACAATTCAATACGCGCGCACAGTGCTGCGCGCGCATGCAACGCCGCATTCGCGCATGCGCACGAAGGACAACAGAACCAATCGCATTGAAAATATTAAACAAGTTGAATATTTTCAATGCGGTGGAAAGATGACGCGCAATGACATGGAAACATTCAATTTCTTGTTTACACGGTGCAATTTGGTATCTACAACCTAATTGCGAGGCAGAATTGAAACGTCTAATATGCCCATAACAGACATACGAGTATAATACATATATCCACATCACCGTGCGCCTGACAAGCCAGAGGCGACCAACCGTTTAAAATGTTATGTTTTAAGTGCCAATTAACTATGACAGATGGCATCACTTGTAACTCCTGCAGTAAGCAGTTTCACTACGAATGCGGAGGGACATCTGAAACTACATTTCGAAAGGCTAACAATGAGAAAAGAAGAACCTGGCGCTGCACTACCTGCAAAACTTCACCCCAATCAACAGCTACGTCAACCAACCCTATAGAAGATATGATGGTTGAAATAAAAAAAATATTCTCGGAACTTGCCTCCCTCAAAACCCTCAATAACCAAGTAAAGGAAGACATGTCTGAACTTAAAAAATCCGTCGACTTCAATAACTCAAAATTAGATGATTTTACTAAACGATTCCAAGCATTTGAACAATCGATGTAGACAACCTGGAACGAGACGTTTCCTCTCTTCAATTGACAATCAAATCTATGCAAGAAGATTCAAACAAAAGGGAACAATTAATGAGGCTTCAGAATATTGAAATAAAAGGAATACCTCAAGATAAAAATGAAAACATTCCAAATATCCTATCAGAAATAGCAAACCAAATTGGTATTCACAACTTTAAAACCAGTGAAATCGAGTCCGCCATCAGAGTCTCGGCAAAAGACCCACTTCATTCTAAATTAATCAAACCAATAATTGTAAAATTCACCTCCCGCTCACGTAAAAATGAATTCATCTCGTAAATTCGACGAAGAAAGGGAATAAGCACGAATTAAATTACCCCGGTGACGAAAGAAAAATCTATGTCAACGACCATCTGACCAGCTTCAACAAAAACCTCCTTTTTCGGGCCAAGGGGTTTGCGAAGGAGAAGGGGTACAAATTCACGTGGCTGAAAAACAGCATGATATTTGTGAGGAAAAATCCTACTTCGCTCCCCATACTAATTACCAAAGAAGAGGACCTCAAGAAAATTTCCTAAGTCGTTCTGCATCCTCTTCGCGTCGTAAAATAGATTTTTTATTCTGTCATGTATCTCCCCACACATTCCCCTACTCCCATCATCCACTCCTATTACACCTACCCTCCCTCTCCTATTTTGCCCTCTCCCTTAAAATTTTTAATTCACTTCTAACCCAATCAAGTAAACCTTTCAAAAACCAATTTGAAAACCATGTAACCGCCTGTTGGCGACCACTACCTGCTACACGCTTTACACCCAGACCTACTCGACGAACTATCACGGTCTCGTTTACACCAGTTGCCTTTTCTGCTGCTGTGGTAAGCAAATTATTATATACTCATTTGTCCACAATAATTTCAATAAAATACCTACTAAATAATATTATGAATAGTTCTTACCTTAAATATGGGTACCTACCTATATCTAATTATATCAACAGCAGAACAATAGTATCAATAGCCGGACCTGAGATGCACCCACATGCATTGTGTTAGATGTATTTACTCTGTTAAATTGCGTGTCCTATAACCGAATCTACTTATCTTACGTAAACACTCGTACATTAATTCACGTTCGTAGGTCTTAATTTACGTAGGCACATCTAACACATGTATTGTGTTAGATGTACTTACGCTTTTAAATTGCATGCACTATAAACGAATTTACTTATTACACTTATCACTTATATGTATAACATACCGCTTACTCACTAACATTTACTTAAATACTCTCCCATGTCTTTAGCTATATATTACCAGAATGTTAGAGGTCTTCGAACCAAAACAACGACGTTCCTTCAAAATACCTTTTCAAACGATTACGATATAATCGCTCTTACAGAATCATGGCTCACCAAAGGCTTCAGATACGAAGAACTTTTCGACTCTCGGTACCATGTATATCGTAGAGATCGCGACTACGCTTCCACCGGTCAACGTCTTGGCGGTGGTGTAGTATTAGCTATTAAACAGGAGCTGATCAGCATCGCCCGACCTGAATGGACCTCTTGTGCTGAAGACATTTGGGTCACCATTCGCACTAATAGTACACCTCACCGTTTAGTCCATATATGCTGCGTATACATCCCCGGAGGGACTCAACATCAATATTTAATTGAAAATTTCCTAAACATGTTATCAGATGTGGTATCTAATAATCCCATGGATTCTTTTATTATCTTAAGTGACCTTAATCTTGCTGAAATTTCATGGACCCAAACTACGTCATCTGCTTATTATGCAGCTAGTAATTACTCTACTCATGTAAGTAATCATTTCGTAGACTGTATGCATTTTTTGGACCTCTCGCAATACAACGGTGAACTAAACTCAAGCGGCCATATCCTAGATCTTATACTATCAAATCTATTAATCTCTGTCGAATCTAATGACGACCCGCTAGTTCCCGAAGATGCACATCATAAAGCTTTGTCCATTAGTGTGCCATTTCAGGAAACCCCTTCATTGACAAATGCGAAAAGGAAAGTTTTTCTATATAATCGCGGAGACTACGAATCAATTAATCTCGCCCTAGAACAAGCTGACTGGGCATCCATTTTCTCTACCTCTCAAATAGAACCAGCGCTTGATGCTCTCTATACGTTTTTGAAATCCCTCATAAACCTTCACATTCCTCATAAATTTTCGTGGAATTTGAAATATCCTCCTTGGTACAATGCTGCCCTTATTAAGGTAATGAAGGAAAAATCGAAATATTTGAGCAAATATAAAAAATATAAAAATCAGGCTGATTATGCCGCATTTTCTCTTCTTCGTAAACGGCATAAAGATTTATGTTGGGAAAACAAATCTCGTTATATAAGTTAAATCGAAAATAATATATCCTCAAACCCGAAAAACTTCTGGAGCCACATCAAATCCTCTAATAAATCCCAAGGTGTTCCAAAATGTATGTATCTTGGAGAGCTGAGAGCCGATAATGGAACAGCCATTGCAAATTTATTCTCCGAATATTTCAGTTCGGTTTTCAGTAAACCCTCCAATCCTACTGCCCGTAATCCAACTGACGTCGGAAACCATACATCCAACATAAGCAATATTGAGGTGACACGAGAAATCGTCTTAAAATACCTTAAGGAAATTGATACTTGCAAAGGTGCTGGTCCTGACGAAATACCTTCAATCCTTATAAAACGATGTGCAAACAATCTAGCCTTACCCCTCTCTTTGATTTTTAATCGTTCTCTTACCGAATGCACTGTCCCAGTTATGTGGAAATTCGCGTTTGTGTCTCCCATCTTCAAGAATGGTAAAAAAACTGATGTCAAAAACTACAGGCCAATCTCCAAACTTTGCATATTCAACAAAATTTTTGAAAAAACAATCTATGATCAACTATTTGCTGCTCTTAAACCTAGCCTGAATATGAACCAGCACGGTTTCATTAGTGGTAAATCAACAAGCACAAATCTTTTAACTTTCACAGAGTACCTTCAGGATAATTTGGATAACCGAATACAAGTGGACACTATCCATACCGACTTTAGTAAGGCGTTTGACAGGGTCGATCACTCAATATTGTTAAAAAAGCTCTTAGAGATTGGTATTAACGGCAATCTTTATCGTTGGCTCTCTTCGTATATCTCCAACCGTAGCCAAATAGTAGTGGTTGCTAGATTTAAATCAGATTCTGTTGCTTGTTACATCATGAGTTCCTCAAGGCATCCTGTTGGGACCAGTATTATTTAACATCTATATCAATGATGTTGGTAACGGTTTTCTAAACTCCCAAACTATTCTGTATGCAGATGATATGAAAATATTTTCACCTATAAACTCAATCGAGGACTGTCAGAAGCTGCAAGATGATTTGCTACGTTTGAGCACGTATTGTAATGCCCATTGTCTGGAAATAAATATTTCTAAGTGCTTCATTGTGCGCTTTACTAGAAATAAAACCGTATTAATCCATGAATACTCAATTAATCATGTACCGTTGTCTATCAAATTCGAAAGTAAGGACTAGTTAACTGAATTTCAATAAACATATCGACCATATAGTCACTAACGCATCTTCTATGCTTGGTTTCATAATCAGCTCCTGTAAACAATTTTAAGACCTTACTACTTTTAAAACACTGTATTTCTCATATGTTCGTAGTATCTTTGAATACGCATCTCAGGTGTGGAACCCAGGCTATGCAGTGCACAAAAATAGAATTGAAAGCGTTCAAAATAGATTTTTAAGGTATCTCAATTTCCGCTCTTTTCGATGTCATGTTAGTAATGAAGACTCTGCAAAGTTCTTCAAAATACAAACGTTAACTTGTCGAAGAAATATAGCAGATTCGCTAATGTTATTTAAAATTACACATAACTTAATCGATTGTCCTGATCTTCTTCAACGCCTATCAAATCGCAACAGCAGACAGTCGCTTACCTTTAATCTCTCTCTTTGCAAGACCAACTCCAAACAGAACTCATATATCTACAGATCCACACACTCATTTTACTTTAATTATTACCACATTGACATTTTTAACTCAACTTTACGTGACATAAAACGAAAACTCACCAAGCAGTATGACTCAAACTAGAAAGTTCAATCCCTATATATATATTCCCTTCTTTTGCCTATTAATCCTATTCCTTTGTTCCTCCTCCCCCCCCCCCCCCTTTTTTATATTTTGTAACTAAAAATTAAACTAAGAAAATACCCTTACAATGTTCACACTTTATTACTAACTATCGTCAATGGAAAGTTCATAATTGGCATAATTAACATCTTATTATTGTATTATTTTGTAATCTCTGATTTGCTGTCAACTTGCTCTAAAATAAATAAAATAAAATAAAATAAAATAAAACCACCGTACGTGTAGTGAATCATGTGATGTGATCACACCTGAAAAGTTACTATAAGATAGGGTAATCAGCTGATCAACTACCGCCATTTTTAAATTCGGTGTTCGAAGTATTCTCCCTAGAGTATCATTACTATTTTTAGTGCAGTAGTTTTTTAATATTTTCAATAATAGAGATAAACTAATAAGAGATACCTTTATTTTTAAAACTGAATTATTTAGGCCTAAATAATGTTTCAAAAAACACAAGTAAATCTCTATGAACAGTATGTAAATAAACGAATAAATTAATACGATGGCTTGTGTCATACCTATATTCCCATACAATGACTTTACGGTGGCGTCACGACACGATGAGTAGTGATGTCACCATTAAACATTTTAATACTACCAACTCAGTGTGTTTCTGGTGTGTTTCTAGGACCCGATTAAAAATGTACTTTTTAATAATTTTTTAAAAATTCTGCGTTTAATATTATTAAATAAATCTTATATATTCAGAATCAGCGTTTATTGGTTTATATGATCATATTTTTTTAAAGCCATAACATTTTTCACTAGATATCCTTATTCAAACTATTCCCATAAGGTAGTAGTGCGGTCGGGTGACATCGTGGCATATCTTTATCTTTGCTTTATTACATAGTATAAAATGAAGTCGATAACGGTGTATGTGCGCTTAGATATTTTAAACTAAGCAACGGATTTTCACGTGGTTTTCACCGATAGAGTGATTCATGAGGAAGGTTTGTAGGTATTTATTTTGTCAACATTTGTGTAAATTTGTTGAAATACATAATATATCTGGCCAAGCGGCAGCAGGCAGTGGGCAGCGGACAGCGGGCAGCGTGCTAACAAACAGACTGTGTGGATTTGGTTTAACAGATGGCGTTGGTTATAAAGGTTTCGTTAGCCACAGCAACGTGTGGCCAGGTCTGCTAGTCTCTTACATTTCAATATATTTGGAGACCACCATTCTTAAAACAGCATTAGCCATAAATATATTTTACTTGCTTAAGAAGAAACCTAGTGCGTAATTATTATTTTAGATTCATCTCTACTACGGATCGGTTTACATTATAAATACAAAAAAGGATGCTTTGGATAAATTGAAGCTTTTCTTGCCATTTCCGTTGATTAGAATAATTAAAAATATTGTTAATTACTTTATTTAAAATGTAAGCGTTAATTTGCCAAAAAAAATCTACTTTAATTATAAATTTATGAACGCGTATTCGAAACTTTTTAAAAACAAAACTTTATGGCTAAAATTATCTGTGAGAGTTTCCATTGATTAAGTTTTGTCTTTCTTATAAAATTGCGCAAAAAATAACAAAAAATCACGTTTGCACTTAAAATTGTGATCTCTGGACTCCGCAATTATTATGACAAGTACCTATTTTTTGCATTTATTTTCTCTATGTATAGCTATTTTCGTGGCGTATAATGCACACTAAGAATACATACTTTTTTTGCTTGTGGCATTCTCGGAAATCCTGGTGTTGACCGGGTTATACGCAGAGTTTTTCAAAATGTATTTATTTATTGATTTATACATCAATATACGTATAATCAGAAGTGGACAGTAATTTTCTTCTTATTTTTAAAGTGTTCAAAATTTCATCAAGAAGTTTCAAAATTCTGCATTAAGGAGTGGGAAAAGCATATAGACAGTTCTTCCTCCCATTTGAAGGTCAAGTGTGCAAAATTTCATCAATCTTGGAATAAAACCGTAAATTTATATAAAAAACAAAACGCCACAGACACTTATCTTTATAATATAACAGCTGAAGTCCCTGACGTTAAACGGACTTTACATAGATTTTTATTTTTTTTTTATTTCAGATGTAGGCAAAAATTTTACTCTTATTTTGAACGATAGGTGTGTAAAGTTTCATCAAGTAGCACCAAAATTCTGCTAATGGGTGAGAAAAGGAGGTGGGTGTCTTTTTTTTTGAAATATCATGTATAGTAGACCATTCCCATTTTTCGAAGATCCAGTTTGCAAAATGTAATCAATCTCGGAATGAAACTTTAGATTTGTATAAAAATGTGCCGCCATGCCGCCATGCCGCCCGCTGCAGACACTATTCTTTATACAGGATGTCAAATAAGGAACGTACTTGACTAACTTTAACCAGTGATTCCTGACGTTATTTGGAATAAAAATGAAAATGAAATGTTGGTCTCCGGTGGTTTTTTTATGTTTTTTTCTTCAAAACCAAACAAAAAAAAATACTTCCACACGTCATCACCGGTCACTCAACCGAGTAATCGCCCAACCCCTCACACCGGCCCTACCTGTCCAATTGTGAAACATACACATTTTTTAATTTGTGTGAATACCTCATAATAGTCCCAGCTACTCCCGTCTGGAGCCAGTGAGACCATGGCTTCCCAAATTGGGGTATGTTGTTTGGCTGAAGGTAGTGGGAAGGGAAAGGAGATGGGTAAGAGGGTGCCGGGGAAGTACCTGACTATTCAGATCTGGTCACCAAGCACGGCTTAAGCCATTTCAAGCAACGTTTCAATTCCGAATGGTAGTCTTGCACCACGGCGATACTGATAGAATCTTCAAATCTGGAACGTGCCGCAAATATTGCCGTAAAATGCTATTTTTTAAATATTACAAATCTTATAAATTGGTTCAAAATAGAACAACAATTTTGTAAATTTCACTTTTTTTATACCTATTGCCGATCAAGTTTCACTGCTACAGTGGTTTATTCAGGACTTTTGTTACAGAAGCATTTATAAGGGGTTAGAAAAATGGAAAAGTGTTCGTGTATCGCTTTATTTTAAGTTATTATTTCACATCACGAAGTATTTGCTTCACATGAAAATATATAAATTAGTTGTACACCCTACTTTAATTAAAGGGAAGCCATGAAGAAGCCTGAGGCAATGCGAAACCCGGTCGACTTCAGCGTAAATAAATGGTGCTGGAAAACAAGCCGTATTCCATTTTATTTGTGTCACACCACAGTGTTTGATTTCCACGAAAATGTTAATGTCACATCTTTTGAAACATTCTCAGATAATGCCTCGTTAAAAATGACCTTCAACAGCGTAAAGTACTGTGTAGACATTATTTCAAAAACTAGCAAAGTTGAATTTAATCCTGAGTTATGACTATTCCAGTTAGATATGTTGTTTTCCCGGCGTTGGACGTTAATTCATTTAAAACTACGACAATGGGAGACAGTCTATTATTTGGTTTTTCCCACACTGAGTGCGCGTTACTCGTTACTCCACTCCGTTCACCATTTGCCACCGGGTCCGCCCAGCTCAGCGTGACAGCTCCGCGCTAAGTTTTTCACGAGTGACACATTTCACGGCGAATGCACTTCGGGGAAGTTTGAGCATTTCGCTCGCTTTGTGTCACAACAGTTTATGATTGCGCCGGATAATGTAGAGTCGTGGACCACTCTACTCAGCGAAGCGCGTTGCTTTCGGGCGGGATGGTTTGTTATTAAAACCGAATCACGTACTTACTCTACCTACATGTTAACGTATTAAACTATTTTAACTCGTGACAGTAAAAAATTCGAAAGATTTATATCGGCTAACTCCTTAATAGTACGCCATTAGTCAAATACATGCAATGCACGCATGTGGTATTATTATAATGAACTCATAATTATTGTGGTAACTATGTGCTTTGACTATGTTCTTTTTTCTGTTATTTAGGCTTACATTTCCTATAAAGCTCTTTAAACAAAGAATTGAGAACACGTTTTTGCAATAATTAGTCTTTTTAGATTTTTCGGGTTCTTTTTCAAATGTGTCTGGTTTTTTTTTCACCCAGTAAGGTTGTTCTAGCTGGGCCATCATTTCAAATTAAAGAAAGAGAGAACCTGAATATACAGGATGTTAAGAGGCGTTCTTAACTTACTTTAACCAATGATTCCTGTCATTATTTGGAATAAAAATTTAATAGAAATTTGTACTTCAATGACGTTTTTGATTTTTTTTTTAACTAAAAACATTTAAAAAATCCTTAGTTTTTGGACAGTTTGGTGAATTGAGGAGTTGGGCGGTTACTCAATTGAGAAACCAATGACGATATTTGGATGAATTTTTTTGTTTGATTTTGAAGAAAAAAAAGACATCGAAAAAGTCACCATTTCATTTACATTTTCAACTCCAAATATTGCCAGGAATATTTGGAGTTGAAAATTGGGTTGAAAATTTGGATTGCCGGGTTAAAGTAAGTCAAATACAACCCTTTACACCAGAGGTTCCTAAAGTGGGTGCCGCGGCACCCTGGGGTGCCGCGAACTGAGTTCAGGGGTGCCGCGAGGCGACCCTGATGTCTCTACTTAAAATCAAAATTGACATGAACGAAAACAAACATTTTATGGAATGGAAAATCTCCCTTGTTACTATGCAGGAAGAAGAAAATCTAATTGACCTCTCGAGCGACAGCAGCCTAAAAACAAAATACGCTTCTTCGGATTTGATGGAGTTTTGGATTTCAGTCAAAAATCAGTATCCGATTCTAAATGCAAAAGCTGTAAGGGTCCTCATTCCCTTTGCTACTTCATATCTGTGCTAAGCTGGATTTAGACTAAGAGCAAATATCGCTCGAAAATAAATGAAAAAAAAGAAATGAGAGTAGCTGTATCAAACCTTATTCCCCGGTTTGAAAAATTGTGCAGCGAGCTGCAAGCTCACCCGTCGCAATAAACGGTTTTTGTAATTATATATGACACTCGGTCCCGGGGCTACCACAGATAGACATTATTTGACCGGGGTGCCGTGAGAAAATTCAAAATTTTCTAAGGGTGCCGCGACTTGAAAAAGTTTGGGAAGCCCTGCTTTACACAATGTATTAATTTCATTTAAATGGGAAAATATTCTTAATTTACAGAGATGGAGTCGAGTTCAGTCTTAGAAGAGATGAGATGTTGAATGTAGGGGAGGCAACTGATAAGATATGATCGAAGAGAGTGTATTTGTTTAAAGAGGAACAGCCAAAAAATATGCAATCTGAGTTCCAACTTCTCGACCACAGAAAGTACAATCTGGGGAGTCATGTACATAATTTTTATAAAGGTTAGAGGAAAAGCAGCATTGTCCAATTCTCGTTCGAAAAAGTTAGGATTTATTTTTAAAAGGAAGGGTATTGTTCAAACCGGTTCCATGCCAACTCAGAATCAAGTCAACTCAACACCTCTTTGAAACGTCCTAAATATCCCATAACCCTAACCTAATGTAACCTACCTAACCAAATTGATTTTTAATGACTTTTCAAAGGAGGTTCTGAGTTAATTTCATTCTACACGTTTTTTTACGGTTTTGCACGGTAATTTCGGTCACCGTTCAAACCACGGTTTTGATGGGATAGTGTGTTTTGTATCTTGTCATATCAGGCTTCCTTGGATTGCCTAGTAATGTATCAATTCTTGCCCCTAACATTGTATGATCTATCTTTGAGGTTGGAAATACTGTCAGATAGGGGGGTGTGGTTTATGAGGGTAGCTTTAGCTTTGGATTTTTTTTATTATTCCTGGTGACAAATTTTATCAACTCTCTCTGGGTACTGTGAGCCAATCGTTATGTTTAATGGACCTTAAAATATTGACTTTACAGCTGCCGTAAAGAACATTGGTATATTAGGAAGTTATAACTCGGATACTTTCAGCACTGTTGCACACTACCAATTGCACAATGTAGGTACAGTCAAAAGACAAAACTAAGTGTCAGTGTGTCCAGCACTGCAGCATTGGTTTCTTTAAGACCTCAGTTTACTACTATTTCGCTCTAAAGCACCCTCGCCTCAAAATCCCAGAATATTTTATAGAATATGTGGAAACCTACAGAACTATCAGGGTTACATTTTTAACGTGAATACCACACAAGTCTCTTGTTCCAAGTACTCCCGGAGCCAGTGAGTCTATGGCATCCCTAATTGGGGAATTTTGTGAGACATAAAATGGCGTAGGAAAAAACACTGGGAAAGAGGAAAGAAAACAACACTCCTACCATAGGTAGTGGTGTTATTTTCTCTGTTAGAGGTTCGCTAAGTTACTAGGTTACTTAGCAGCCACCGTACAACACTTTTGCACGGTTGCCGGGTTTCTGAAGTGAGGTTTGTCGAGGTCTTGACGGTGGATTCGTTTACTCACCAGATACATGGCAGGCCGGATATCTTTTCCATCATCCTTTTATTATTCTTTTAAAAAATCCTTTGACTTCTCCAACCAGTCTCTCTCTCTCTACCCATCGCCTTGCACCGCATTGGGATAGACGGATAAAACGTCACTCTTGGACACAATGGCCCCTCAGATTTCTACCCACCCCTCATTCATGTTTCCTTTCCGGAACTTCTTCTCTCTCCTTTCCTTAAAAAGATCATCCGCATTACCAAAGACGAGATGTGGTCTTTCACCAAGTGATACGATAATTGAATTAAAATTACTTCCTCAATTCTATTGTTGATATCAATTCCAATTTAAATTCAGGAAGGCGATTACGGACTTTTTGATGACTGAATTTGACAGTGCCAGTGGCCTATTTCTCGTTCTCAGATAGAACAACTGTCCATATATACATGTGTTAATTTGTATGTATACATACATGTATGTATGTGGGTGTGTATGAATGTATGTGTGTCATGTATACGCAAGGGTGTGTACGCGTATAGATACATATGTATATCAGGGTGTATGTATGTGAACATGTATTGCACATGTATGCACGCATGCACACATATAAAACTATAAATAAGAATTATGTTTTTGAATATTATCTATAAACTTATGCAAAACTTTTCTCTTTTCTTTTCTTTCTTATTTCCTTAAAAAAATAATTCTTATAATAAACTTTCTACTATAATTTTTCCAATTTTCAACATGTTTATAAATTTAATCCATTTGTTCACACTAGACACCACAAAGTAACTCTTTTCATGAAACAGGCAGCCGCCTAGTATGATGATGTAATGTATCGTATATATGAAAATGTTTTAATGTGTTACCATGTAATTTATAAATAAAACATTGGAAATCTTTCATAAAACACTTTCTGTAGATTAATGTAAGACGATGCAGTTTATTAGAATTGTTTATTTTTTTAAAGAAGGTCAAACATTCCCGGATTACGAATAACCCAACATTGTTGGAAAATCTCCTACTACCACCACAGTAAGCGGAAAATGTTGCTTGATGGAGGACTTAGCCAGCCGAGGAATCGAACACGCGACACCTGGATGGGACCCAAACGCGATGCCCACTCAGCCACTGACCGGTCGTATTATATTATATTGGGTATACTTTTGTGTATTTTTCTCTATTCCATTGCGGCCTTAAATTTCAATATCATTATTTTAATGGTCAATGACATAAATGTTTGTAATAAGTACTAATAAATTCTTCTTCTTCTTCTTGTGCCCTGTCCGTTCAACGGACGTTGGCTATCATGTTGGCTATGCGGACTTTGTTTACTGCGGCCCGGAACAGCTCCACAGTAGACTGGCCAAACCACTGTCTCAGTTTTTCAGCCATGAGGTTCTTCTTCTTCCAGGGCCCTGTCTTCCGGCAATTTTTCCCTGCATTATGAGATGCAGGATCTCATACTTCTCTAGATGTCTCATCACATGTCCAAGATATTGAAGTTTTCG
Organism: Limnephilus rhombicus; assembly: GCA_929108145.2. Classification (NCBI taxonomy): domain Eukaryota; kingdom Metazoa; phylum Arthropoda; class Insecta; order Trichoptera; family Limnephilidae; genus Limnephilus; species Limnephilus rhombicus. Next base: position 21,927,971 of record OV815287.1, on the reverse strand, counting down.
GATTTTTATAGTTTTAATTACTTCCTTTTCTTTATTCATCCGAACCATAACACCTTCATTTGAAACCCTGTCCATCCGGCTTATTTTAAGTATTCTTCTTTAGATCCACATCTCGAATGCCTCAAGTCGCCTAATTAGTTCTTCAGTAAGCGCCCATGCTTCCATTCCATAAAATAATATCGAAAACACGTAGCATCTGACCATTCGCATTCGTAATCCAAGATTGAGATCATGACTGCAGAACATTTTTTTTCATGCGGATAAAGGTTGCACGTGCTTACTCAATGCGGCATTTGATTTCAACTGAAGGATCCCATCTATCATTTACATTGCAGCCCAAGCATACAATACTCTGTACCTTCTCTAGTTTTGTTCCAGCAATATAAAGATTTTCATCCAATGCGTTATTTTTGTTTATGAGCATGTATTTTGTTTTATTTATATTCAGTTCTAGCCCAAAATTCTCACAAGTCTTCACTACTTGATTCAGCAAAAGTTGTAAATCCTCAATGTTACTTGTTAGAAGTACTGTATCATCTGCATAACGCAGGTTGTTTAAATTATAAAAATAAGTAAAATCTACCACCCTGTATGAGTGAAGTCAAAATAACTGAAAAAAATCTTCCCAGTTTTCCGTGAATCTGATTTAATATTATTTTTCTCTCCGGTATTAAAAGCTGTCATAAAAAACTATATCTTATTATTATTTGTAAGGTAATTAATCTGCCAGCTCTCGCCACAATCCATCACTGTCGTTATGATGCCTTGTTGTGTTGGTAATTTTTACAAATCAGTTAAGTTTGTTTTCTTCAACTGACAGTTGAGGAGAGAGGGTAGGGGAGGGTCATAATGACTTTATCATCTCTCCCTACAAAGGCAAGTGTGATTGTATCCGATAGAAAAATAACATTTCGGGAAATGTAACCTATTGTCAAACACACGCTTCACACTGCGAGAAAGTCACGGGCGTACTGAATCTGGGAAACTCCGATATAACAACTAACGATAATGAAATTAAAATTTCCGATTTTTTTTTATTTACCATAGAAAAATACAAAAGAATTACATATTAAGAAACTTTGCCTGTCCAACTAGGAAAGTTTCCCGTTCCAGGACAGACAAATTGACAGGTTTAGTTCATATTATACATTACATAATTACATAACAAAAAAAAATAGAAAAAGAACCTGGTAGCATATAGTATATTCGGATTTGCCGAATTTGGTAGTTTATGTAGTTATTCTGGCTAGTAATTATAATTAATCACAACAGCACATAAAAGAACTTATTTTTTTCTACTACGAACAAAATTCAAACAAACTTCCTTTAACTACAATTGTTTGTTTACAAAAGTATTGAAATGAACGAACGGCGCGGCGCGGCGGCGGCGGCGGCGGCGGCGGCAGCGGTAAGTAAAACCCGCATCGCTGCCAGCCGACTAGCCTACTTACAACGGTTTCGGTTATGGCCCAGAATCTCGGCGATTTTTCGCCGAGAACTGAGACAGAGTTCTCGGTAGAATTTGTAACCGAGAATGCCGAGACCGAGACTGAGATCTCGGTCGACCCTTAACACTAGAAAGACCGGAGCCTTCATTTTGACGGCAGCTCGAAGTAAAGTGACGATATAATGCTTAATAATTATTGTACTGGTGTGATCTTTTTTTACATTTCATGATTTATGGTTTAACAACTATGGTGAAAATATCAGATACGTGTCCTTATTACTTTTTGAGATATATTGACTTATACCTACAAAGACCGCCGCCGTCAATGTGACGGTTTGGGCCATAATGCTGAGTTTGTTTACAACCTTCTCTACCTAAGTTCACAATATTCCCATTCCTACTCATTTATGATAGTATTATTATGTCTGTCTCTTTCTTTCGGTATCGCATGTCATTAGAAATTCGAACTCGATCTGTTTGTTGATTGGTCACTGTCACATAATTTACAAAAATACCAAATAATATATAAAAAATTATTTTATGGCTTGGAGAAGGACAGTGTATAAAAATACCAGAGTTGATCCAGCTGCGTTTGCTTCTGAAGAACTGACAGAATCATTTATTGGATAACCAACTCGTCTGCCATAGGTCACCCCAAGAGGTTTGCTATGTTTTGTGACTTAGCAGGGGTGCCTGGGTTCATGGGGTTAGGTTTGTCCGGATCTTGGTGGCGGATGCATCTGCCAAATAACTGCGTGTCAGAGAACGGTTGAGGATGATCTTTTGATCTTGCCAGCAAGACTCTCAGAACATTGCCTTGCACCGCAGTGGTGGGGACAGATTCATCCGTATGCCACTCTTGAACACATTGAACCCCAGTTTCCTACCCACCCCTTATACCTCATTTCCTTCCCAGAACCTATTATTCTTCCTTTCCCTATAGGTACCCACCACCCAGCCTCAGCATCCCAAAAGATGACAAATGCCCTGAGGGGAATTATTTTCCTTTAGGGCTTTTTTGTGGAGCTAATGTAAACGAAAAAGAAAAGAAACTGGTAAACAAAACTTCTGAAAGACGACAGTGCCAAATTAATAAAAAATAAAATAAAAAGAAAATAAATGAACATAACACATGCTTGTAGTAAAATTACAGCATTTTGCACTCACGGTTTTTTTTTTAGGAAAAAAACCCTCAGGGCCTATGTCATCTTTGGGGATGCTGTGTGCATTTATGTGTACATTGGTGTTTTTTGGGAAAGAAAGGAGTGGAAGTTCTGGGAAGGAAAAAAGTGTGAGAGATGAATAGGAAAAAAACGTAAATGTATCCAAAAGTGACGGACGAATGAATCCTTCCCTCCCACTGCGGTGCAAGGCGATGGGACGAGAAAGATCCTGCTGGAGAGGACAAGATTAGGTCTCAAGTGTTTCCCGAGTGCCTCCCGACCCGGTCGGCTACGCAGAGGTGGGCAAACATATTTGCCACCTAGACCCAAACAAACCTCACCCAATGAACCCGGACACCCCTGCTAAGTCACTAAACTTAGCGAACCACTTGAAGTGTCCTATGGCAGAGGTGTTGGTTATCCAATAAATGGTTCCCGAAGCAGCGGTACCCATATCTGCCTCCCAATTTGAAATAAATGATCAGCCGTCAAAATGACGGTTGTGGTCTTTATAGGTATGGAGCAGTACCCGGTATTTCTAGTGTTAATAAATAATACACTGTGATTAAATTGGTCACGGTGACGCACTTTCAAAGATTGCCTCACTCAATAGTTAGGAGATAAAATCTTCATCGTTAACTGGACGGAGCCAGTGAGACTGTGAAATCCCCAATTACTAAAGCTAAAGGGAGTGGAGAAGAGGTGGATATGAGTAAGTGGAATATTGGGAAGTAGGTAGGAACCAGGTTATTGAGATCTGGTTACTAAACATGGCTTACCAATTCAAGAACGCAAAATTTAGATTGTGAATGACGGTATTTATTAAAGCAAAACTATAATCTTAATTAAACTATAACAGAGTGAGTTTGGCGGCAATTCCATGTGAAGTGCATTCAGTGCATGCGCGCCATTCTCCAGTAGTTTGCACGACATGGAACGATCGTTTTTTCGGTCCGGTTTTTTGCCGCCTGCAATGTGTGCAATAGCGCATGAATAGTATTTTTTGCGAATCACCGTCCACGGCAAAACATCCCACTTTACGGTCCTGTCTAGGTAATTAGATTATTTCACAAAAACACACATCCGGCTGCAGCGTCGCCTAGAGATGATTACAGTATCCCAAACCTGTGATATTATCACAGTGATTGCTAATAAGCAGCGTTTTAGTGACAAGCATTTAAAATTCAGAGATTCAGAAATAAATCCTACCGGCTGCGCCAATATTATTTGAATATTCCCGTTGGAATATTAGTAACGTTTGTGGCGTTTAAATGAAAGCGGGATAATTTATTAAGTTTTGACAATGCACGTAATCATTTAACATTCAAATATAAAGATCAAATATTGCTAATTAAGTCTGAGATAGCTGGTATACTTTTGAGAATAGATTAACTACGTAATGAAAAATGAACCTGTCATCTCTAAAATGGAATGTAAAGATCTTGGTGTTAACCTTGATAGCAAACTTATGTTTAATAAGCACATCGACTCAATCGTTCACAGGTCGTATAAAATGCTTGGTTTTGTTCTTCGTATAAGTAAAGTGTTCAGTAATCCGCGTACAGTAGTAATGTTATATTTTGCATTAGTCAGAAGTACGCTGGAATATGCTTCGCCAATTTGGAACCCGCAATACAAAGTATACATAGATACCATAGAACATATTCAAAACAAATTTATAAAATATCTTACCTTCAAATTCAACAATAACTCTGAATGCACATTTCAAACTTTGCAAAAAGGCGAGCAATAGCTGATTTGACATTTATTCACAAAATTTTAAATAATAATATTGACTGTACCGAACTTCTTTCCCCAGTTAATTTTAACATACCATACTTTTATTTTTTTTATTGAAATTTTTTTATTTTTTTTGGTACAGTACATACAATAGATACATAAATATAATGAAAGTATACAAAAAAAAACTTAATACAATTATTGAATACAGATAAACATATTTTTTCAAATATTCTCCCATAATAAGCAAATGCTTGTGTGTACGGGAGGAAGTATTATTTGTTAGGTTATTTTGATTTTTTTTTTTTAAATTTAGTTTATATTAAGAATAAGAGAAACATATGTGTGTATATGTATATATTTTTTTAATTATTAGTTATTTTTTATTTTTTTTAATTTAGGGATCTTATATTTTCTGGTAATTTATTAAAGAAATTTGTTCCTAAGTATTTATAGTTTTGTTGACCCAAAGTTTTTTTACAAATGGGAATTGGTAAAATGTATTTTTGCCTGATATTTACTGTGTTTTTGAAAGGTATGGAATTGTTTAGGATATCCTATTTGTAAACTTGTAAGGTTGAATGATACAGGAAGAGAGTATTTAATTTTCTGACTTTAAATTCTTTGAATATTAGTTCAGATGGATAAAGAAATGATTTTTTTAATATTATTTTAATTATTAGTTTTTGCGCAATGTAAAATAAAATAAATAAATAAATAAATAAGTATTTAAATAAATGAATTTAATTAAATTATTTTTAATAAAATTCAGGTTTTACTCAAAAAGTTAACAATTAAAAATAAAAAATAAATAAGTGTTTATTCCAGTATGTGGGGAGGAGAGTGCAATCCCACACATTCCATAAGGGTAATATACACATACATGTACAAAGTATTTGAAAGGAAAAAAAGAAAAAGAAGGTGGATATGAATGTACATTAAACAAAAAAAGATAATAAGCTAATAGTAGTAAAAGGAAAACAAAAGAAATAATAATATTAAGATTTCAGGATTCTGTGAGCACGTAAGGAGCCAGTATTTTTCTCCAGTGTGCATCAATACTGGATGATGGACTGAGGCGGGCTTCCATGACGAGGATGTTTCCAGAGCTGGTTATCCTCTCCCTAATTCCTGCCAACCTGGATCTAATAAGGGCTTCAAAGCCAGGAACTCGCCCCTCCGTGAACATCCGGGAAGGGCTGCAATATCTGGGGAGACCAAACATTATGCGGAAGGCGTTGTTATACTGAACCCGAAGTCTTTCTATACTACTCTTCTTGTAGTTTGCCCAGAGTTCACACGTATACAGTGTTGCGCAGAAGGAAAGGAAGAGCGTCCTTTTTACAGCAGTACTGCAAAGGCGGAATCTTCTACTGAGCATGTTAGCTTTTACACTGAGAGCTCTTCTTTGCCTATCGATGTCGTCATCGTCCATCAGATTACTGGTGATTATGTGTCCAAGGTATTTAGTTCCTTCAGTCACCTGCAGGTTCACACCATTCAGGGTAGCTGGAGGAATATTTTTTGGCCCTTGTCCATATCTTACGACCAGTAGAGCCAAGAGATTGTGTGTGAGTTTTATAGGCGCCACCCCATCCTATTATACCATATTGGATTATGGATTGACAGAATGCGAAGTATGTCATTCTCAGTAGTTCTTTACTTAGAATGTGTCTCAAACAGCTTTTTTTTTTTTTTACATGATCTCCACACAGGAGGTCTTGAGGAAAATAATTTCCCTCAGGGCCTATGTCATCTTTGATGATGCTGTGTGGAGGGTTTTTTTTAAGGAAAAGGGAAGGAGAGGAGAGTTCTGGGAAGGAAAAGGGTTTAAGGGGTGGGTAGGAATCTGGGGTTCAGTATGTCCCGGTCATCCGCCTCCAAGACCTAGACAAACCTCACCCCATGAACCCGGGCACCCCTGCTAAATCACCAAACGTAGCGAACCACTTGGGGTGACCTATGGCAGAGGTGTTGGTTATCCAATAAAGGTTCCCGGGGCGGCGGTACCCATTCCCGCCTCCCAAATTGAAATGCTAAAAATATATGTCAATTTTCTTACTCTGTTTTTAAGAATGGTTATATGCGGTATCCATTTTAGACATTGGTCAAAAGTGATTCCTAGATATTTGGTTGAAGTTTTCATTTCAATATTAGTACACAATAAGTTACAGTGGTGTTGTTGAGTGTGTGGTGCAGAATGGATCCTTATGTTTATTTCATACGGCGTGTTTGGTTTTTTTATGAAAAATGGTATGTAATATGTTTTTTTAGAGTTTAATGTTAGTAGGTTATTGTCAAACCATGTTTTTAATTCATTCATGTCTATGTTAGCCTTTTTATTCAGTTCTTACCATGTGTTTGCTTTTAGAAGAAGCACTGTGTCATCTGCTTAGGAGATAATTTCCCCTATTTAGCAACTTCAAATATATCATTTACATATAATATGAACAAAAGTGGTCCTAGAACTGTGCCTTGTGGTATTGAGAAGTTACTACTTTCGGAATCACTTAGTTCATTTAATAATTTTACTTGTTGTGGTCTATTTTCCAAAAAGCTTATAATCCAGGATAGCACCAGTCCATTTATTCCAATTGATTTGATTTTTTTATTAAGTTTGTACGAGATATACTATCAAATGCTTTTTTAAGGTCAATAAATATTCCAATGCATTTTTCATTTGAGTCTAGGGCGGTATATATATAGTTTGTTATTTTCGCAATGGCATGATGGGTGACCATTAAGACGTACACGCCATACAGAACTATTCCAAACGCTTATTAGACAAATGCAGCATCTAATTTGCCAATCAATCGTGCTCTTCATATGATCAATATTATTGGTCTAAATTCTAAAATCGACGTTTTCTCCGATTCACTGCCCAAGTTTAAAAAGATCATCATGTCAGTAATATACATTGTTCAATGCGCGTACATACATACATACACACATACTCACACACACACACATACGCACACACCTTCCCACTACATATATCACCCGGTAATTACTTAATATGCATACCATAAATAAGACACTACAATGAAACACATAATAGGAACCTACCCACCATGAAATTTATTTATTAATTGTAATTTTTTTAACCAAAGTATCTAATGTACTGTTTGTTTATAAATAAAATTAAAATTAAAAAATAATAATAATACCTTAATGGTATGACCTTTACAGTGAATTTTTATTAATGTTTCACCAGAAAGATGAAATATAATTTATGATGGTATTTATATTTTATATATAATTTGATGCCTTGGTACACGGCACGTTGCTGGTCCGTAGAGACCGCTCCGGCCTGTCGCAGTTCTTGTTGATAAACTGCTCCCTAGTTACACAGAGCTCAGCTGCAAGAATAAGAAGATTGAATTGGGTATTGAAAAGGCCTCTTTCTAGAAATAAAGATTGTCTTGTGAAAAAGCACTCCACATAGCAAAAAGCTATTCCCTCTACTTAATAATTTTAACCCAAAACAATAACTAAAGACGATATTTAAATACGATTACAGGTGACATCAGTAAAAAATGCACTCCGTTTAGACAAGCATTCTGAACTTATTTTTCAATAACACTTTTGCACGATGATTTTGCACTTTTAATTTATATCCAGCTAAATACCGGTTTAGCCTTAGCTTTTCAGAAAAAGAAGGAATATTCAAAGAATCCTATTGTGTCTGAAAAACGGATTTAAAAAATTAAAACAAAACCAACTATTTACAAATGGATCACAACAACTCTCTTCATTACCGACTGAGAGAAAGAGTGATCTGTTGGGTCATGTAATCAATAATTAATCATAACGACGGTAGGTTTTAGTTAAGTTCCGAACCTAATATCTTTGAGCTAATATCTTTGTTCTCCACAGAGGGTGATGATAGTTATTTTATAAATACATAGCTTTTTACACATATTTTGTATCCGGTTTTCACGTTATATCTGCTTTTTAATTGCGCACGCACCCCCTTGCTCTCCACCAATCTGGCCGCCATTGTGTTGTGCCAGTGCCGTAGGGTTACGTGTTAGTTGTTAGCCCACAGCCAGTGCCGTTACGTGAAAAATGCTTTTTTAAACTCGGCTTTTATTGAAAACCATTCTTGAGTAACGTTGTACGTTTCATTGTAATCCGCTCGGATAAATACAAGGACTGGGATTGAATTTTTCACGTGGGGCAGAGGTGGAACTATACACTTTATGTGTGAATTCGACTTGGAATAGCTAACACTAACTGTGAACTCGCACTTGTTCGAGTTATTGGCGTTCGGAATGATGATATTCCTACCACAATAGGACTATTGAATTTGGTTCTTTTGTATACCTCTGGTGCTTAGTTTAAATGCATGGCGTGATGACGAACATCAACACGGCAACAACACAATCCGAAATGAGAAACTATAAGAAACAAACTGATAAAGTTTCTAGGTACCTTGGGTATTGGTTGAGTGATAAGGACCACAGTCAAATATTAAAGTACGGAACGAATTGTTTTTTCGAGTAGAAACCTGTTTAATACCCGATTGGCACCTTAGAAAGACGGTAAAATTCTCAACAAATATAAAGAACTTTCGATTTATCACTGGGAAAAGAGAGAGGAAGAAAGCCCCACCTTCAAATGTGGCGACCTACTCCTTCATCCATTGGTCACTTAGCATATAGTTACACCATAAAAAAGTATCACATAAAACATACATATAGGTACGCGATTTTGTGAGAGGTTCGATAATAGGCCACTTGCGTCACATTTTAAAAAAAAATCCGACTTAGGCAAAAATTCTAAGACATTCCGTTTTTTTTTAAACGTATTTTAGAAACCTGGCAATTTTTTTAAAATTTCAATCCGAGAAATCAGACCATTTTTTATAAAGCGGAAAGCGTGACATGATTTTATGGGTGCGAAAAAACGATAATTTCATACCCGAAAATCATATAAAAAAATAACGTTTTCCACACGAATGGCACAGGAGAATAACGAGGCATACCAAAAATATTACCACTCATAAATATTTTTTTCCTTGATTATAATGTTCAACGTCTATATATGACTAAATCCAATGTAATATACTTATACTTTTAAATTATAATAATAATATATTTTAAAATTTGTATTTGTTAAATTCAGCACCATGACTATTACACTTCTAAAATAGGTTCAGAAGGCATAAAATGTACGGGGTTCTCTTGTGTCAAAACGTGTCAAAATGTGTCAAAACGTCAAACCAAATGATAAGTTCGCAGAGAACAAATAATAAATCTAGTGAATGTTAAATGTCGAATTCAAAAATTCGCCTGAAATCAAAGTGTTACCATGGAATTTTACAAAATAAATAGAACATTATCCGAAACGGGACATTTTCATGTAGTGACGTCACGAGCCCAAATAATGGATTTATTTAATAAATAAAAAAAACTGTACATTTCAAAAAATTTACTAACATTTTCATAATCTTAGTAAGAAAAAATTCCAGACGATTTTTTTTTTCTAAGTCGTTATGAAAACCATGCAAGTGGCCTATTGGTGTGATCACGATCGCAACAATATTTCAACTGATTAATGTGAGCACTTCAAAATGTTTATCCAAATAATATTTTGAACTGGCATCGGTAGGTAGGATTTTGTCATCTTCTTCTTTCTTCTGATTCCCAAGTAGGGCTATGTAAGAAAGTAGTGAAACAATGGGAGATGACAATACATTGCAAGGACCTTGGGATATATGGAAAAGTCCCAAAGCTGTTTCAATACTAAACAAAACCAGCATCTACTCTGTGATGACGATGGCAGAATGTCAAAAATACTGATTGACTCAAACGCAAATAAAAATCATCGAGCAAGAAGATAATATAAATTAATCTAAACGAAACATGAAATAGAACAAGACGGTAATCTAGAAACCCTAAACTTAAAAATAGTGGCATTTATCATAATGAATCGGATTACATAGATCGGATTCCTTTTGAATAACAAGTCAACTTATATTTGGTTTCGTACGATTACGAATATACATCTGAGCTGATTTCGGTGTTCGGCTTTCAATAAGGCCACGCTCATTACAAAAAACATACCTCCAAATATTAATACAAAAATATATTTATTTATTTATTTATTTATTTATCTATAGTAAAATATATTTACAATGGTTTTATTTGTATGCCTGTCTCACTAGGGTATACCTGTGTCGAGGTATATAAATGAATATAGTAGTTACAAGGATATGTCAGGTAAAATACATATTATGAATAGAATTAAAACAGAAGGGTGATTGGAAGGGTGGTAAATCTTTTAAAGAGAGTTATTTTATAAATGTTGGAGATGGAGTAATGAAATAAATTCTGCCTAATCTATTTATAGGTTAAATTTGACAGGATTCCATTATTTTCATTTGTTTTATATGGGTTAGGTTGTATGTGAATAGTTATTTCTGTCTATGTGTGATTTATTTTACAGATATTTGTGATAGTGTGGCGTCCAATACTTATAATCCATTTTTTAATATCTTGTTTGAATTTTGTAAAGGAGTCACTTTGTCTGATCGTAGTTGGTAGTGTATTGTATAGTTTGCAAGCTATGTATTTAGAGTGTCTTTGCCCGAAGGTGGTTTTGAAAAAAGGAGTTTGGAGAAGTTCGTTGTTTTTGACTCGGGTATTGTGTATTGGTTGTGTAGCTTTGTATGGTGTTTTGTTGTTTTTGTGTAAATTAAGTAATATGGATCTTGAGTAGAGCTGTTTTATGTCCATAACGTTGAAGGAATTGAAGATAGTATCAGTGCTGGTAGTAAGCGGCATTTTAAGATATGAACTGCTTATTGCGGTTTAAAGTTGGCATGTTATGGAAATGAAATTTTGGATCTGGATACGGATAAGGATACATGAATAATATTATACCGGTTCCGGATACGGTTAAAGATATGAAATTATTTCGGATTATCCGCTAGTTTCGGATTATTTCGGTTACGGATAGGTATTATAATTTTAAAATTATGAAAGTAAAATTCAAATAGCTTGACTTTTATTTCTAGTCTATATTATCATTTGTTTTTACAATCAGTCAAATAAATAACTATTATTATAGCCACTTTAAGTTCTATGTAGGTACCTATGAAGGTATGTTCTTAAAAATACAAAAACAAAATTATAATAAACAAAAATAATATTGTAATAAAACCTTGGTGCACTTTTACTGTAATCTAAGTATATGATAACAAAAACAGTTCTTAATGATTTTTGTAAGTAATAAAACCATTACAAAATGTTTATTAATAAACTTTAACCTTAATTGTAGTTTTAAATAGTTAAAATTGAGCAAAGGCTTGTGTGACAAGTGACGACTCGGCCGGGCAAAACAAACAAAAACCTGTCGTAACCTGTCATTAGACTCCGCCTTTATCCGAAACTTTTATATCGGTTTCGGTTACGGTTACGGATATTTTTATTTATTTCGTTTATCCTAAAGTTTCGGTTACGGTTACAGAGCTCCATAACATCATTTAAAGCCAATGAATCCACTCAGATTCCACAATTTACTCATATTTTTAAGTTTCAACAAAGAGAAAAAAAGTTAAATTTGTAATAAAATTCGTAAAATCCATTATCCATAATGTTATTAAATAAATATTCATAATGTTGTTAAATAAATAACATTATGAAATTTGATTTACTTAAAATTAAAAATTGAACGAATTTCTACTAATTTGACACAATAGCAATAACTACTCGTGAATACATTTCGTGTGTTGTATTCCAGAGTGGAAAATACTTCGAATCGCCTTACGTCTCGTATATACTACTGGAGTACATAATAATGTAATCAGAAACTAGATCTGACAAGCCAGCCACAATTCAGCCTTTCTCAAACTGCCGAAATGCAGAAACAAACTATTTAGATTGAAATAAAGTTTAGAAATAAATTGTTTGATTTATAAAATAATTATTTGAACTTCAAAATTTAATTAAAAAAGTTTTTTTTTTATTTCTTCCTTTTTCTTAATTAGCCCCGCATAGGCGGCCCTGAGGAAAATAATTCCTCTCAGAGCCTCAGTAATCTTTGGGATACTGTTTGGAGGGTCTTTTTAAGGAATGAAGGAGAGGAAGTTCTGGGAAGGAAAAATGCATTAAGGGTGGTTGCATCCCTCCCACTGGAAGGGATAGAACACTAATAAGACGATGTTCCGAAAGAGTTCTGCTAGAGTTGGTGAGCAGACGCATCCGTCACCAAGGCTCGGTAAAACCTCACGACATGAACCCCGACACCTCTTTTAAGTCACCAAAAGGACCACTTGGGTTTACCACTATTTTTCAATAAATGGTTCAATGAATGGCGGCGTTACCCATACCTGCTTCCTGGAATAATCTATTTATTTTTCCCATTTTATTAAAACTCTTATGAACAGAAACATGAAAATAATTATTATTATGTGAAAATATTATGAATTCCACAGTGTAGACTAGCGTATCTTTTTTTATCACAAATTAAGATAAATGAAAGTTTGCGGTTGAAAGCAAAACCAACGCTCAAATTTAATATGACTGGATATTTGAATTCAATTAATCACGCTACCAAGGGCAGGACACTGCCAGAGTTACGCCATTCACCTTCGGAGCACAGAGCACAGAGCGCGGAATGTAAAAAGACCTGATTTAGTGTAATTTACTTGTGATGAATAGGGAAATTTGAGACAATTCTAACCGTCTATACTCGGAAGCCATTATCTGGGAACATAATTAAATCAGCAACCTTTGTCCGCAGCCACGGGAGAGAGAGGTGGAGATTGTATCCGGGCGCCATCTCTGAGCTCTAAGCCGAAGTTTTTAAACTTTAGTTCGGCTCCGAACCATTTATCAGGGGTCACTGTCAGCCCCGTGATTAATTGATTACTCTGTTTAATATGCACCGTGAATTATGAGCGGACCGGAGCATGACTGTTCGCTTTGTTATTTGTCAACATTTTGGCTTTGCTTTCAACATGGAAAATGTCATACAGTGGCGAATATTAGTATTTTTTATGACAATCCTGAATAAATGCAAAAAAAACAGCAATAAATGGTAGAGAATGGGAAAAATCGGAATGTTCGAGACCAAATATTTTGATGTAGACACATTTCACTGATACTCATCTTGAATCAAACCAAAAATGTTATACAGAAAAATCAAAACTCCGGCAAGATTGAGGTCCTGAGCTCCATGCGACTTTTTTTAGAGAATCGTTAATATTGTCTTCAATGATTAAATATTATAATTTTAGCTTTTTACACATTTAGTTATTTCAAATACCTTTGAGTTAACCCAAAGATATAAATTATGGTTAAAGGAATATGATGGTTAAAATTTAAGACAGTATCTACGTTTTTAAACAAAGCTATATATTCCGGCATAAGGATAAAAATGAAAGAAGGTTTGTAGGATCCTTAGCAGTGTTAATAGAACCGTGAACGATTCCATCATCGTAGACGCAAACAAAAGACGGAAAATTTAAAAATATTTGCCAAAATAATGGCACCAAATCTGCCTCTATTCCACCAGTTAACCAACCAAAACCATGTTTCCACCAATTCGCAGATCTTTCGACAAAAGAAAAAGCCATTCCCATTCCGGTGAAAATTGAACATGACTCGGTTCCCTCTCACCTTTTTTTAACACCTCCGGATTGTAGTCATTGTGGGTGGGGGGTGGGATCTTTAGATCAGATTGCCTCCCCCCCCCCACCCCCCCTCCGTCCCCCCTTTCAACATTGCACCTCTTCTTTGTTTCAACGCAACGCCGCGCCGCGCCGTGTTCACTTATTTGAAATATTTTCTTTTGGATGTTCAAACCTTATGGTTCAAAAACAATTTCGCGTACTCTTCCTTAAGAACCTTAATATGTCAATGCCTTTTAACGGTACAACAAGCGTGAATTTTTATTATTTTTAAATACGAGTAAATCAAAAATTATGACATCAAACAACATGAAATAATTGATAAAAACGCAGAAAATGAAGAAAAAAACGATTTACCAAGATTCGATCTGGGAACCTTTCCTCTTTTTTTTATGTGAGTACCTGTTCAAGAGTCCCAACTGTTACCGTCTGGAACCAGTGAGACTATTGCATCCCCAATTGGGGAAGGAGATGTGGAAGAGGAAGGTGGGGAAGTGCCTGGTTATTCAGATCTGACCACTTCAAGCAACGTTTCAATTCTGAATGGTGATCTTACATCAGGGCGACACTGAGAGTATCTTTTACTCTGGAACGTGCCGCAGTTATACTATATATATATTTTTTTTTTCATGTTCTTTATTCAGTAAAGTTTATACATTACAGTAAATGGATAATTTTTTGGCCATCACACTAGGCACATGCCCGTATTGTAGTGGCCAATTTTATGTTAAGTATAATAATACAAATTAAAAAAAAGTTGAATGTAAAACAAAATAATATAAAAATAAAATAAAATAATTTATACATCTAAAACAAGTATATGTACTCGTATATTGAAATAACACAATTTAATCAAATAAAATTTATTTGCGCGTGGCGCGATTCGATCCTGCGACCTTCGAATTGCGAGTCAAGAGCCTTAACCCTCGACCACGGAGGCCTCTATCCTATATTCGAAAGAAGCGCATCTAACCACTTTATGTGATTTTACTGACAATTTTATCATTTTCCTGAAAAATATTATTTTTATAAAATTTTCCCTGAAGGTAGTGGGGAGGCGAGCGAGACAGGGAAGAGAAAAGATGGAAAGTATCTGTATATTCAGATCTGGTCACTAAACACAGCTAAAACCAATTCAAGTTTCTTTTATGTATAAAATGTAATAATGTGTATATTTTACATACCTATCTCAATTTTAAAAAAAAAGTAAATGTCAAAAGAACCCGTTGACAAACTGATGATCAGTTTAACGGGACTTAATTTAAAAATGTAAAAAAAAACTGTAAATAAATAATAAAGGAAATTTATTAATAAAAAAAGGAACGTTTTGATTCTGAATGGTGGTCTTTACCTACTTGGAGTTACTGAAAGTTTCTACCACTCTAGAAAATGTATTAATTACATTCTGTAAAAAATGGTTAAAGCAATAAATCATTTGTTTTAACGCGCACACATCAGGTAGCTACACCTGATTGCACCTTTTTTCCAATAAAGTCGGCGCTGTCCATCACTCTGGGAGATTGACGCTGACGGGATGATGGGATCCTGTATTTACGATTTACAAGCCCATTGTCGTGTCGGGACCAATATGTAATCCAGTGCAGCGGACTACATATCCCTAACAGTAGGTACGGGAAATTTTATAGTATTATACTTCATTTACGTACCAGGGTGGCATATGCTCTCAGATGTCGCCCAGAAGGGTGATTCGGAATCTTTAGCGACAGCGTAATGTATGTTTAATCTGCCGTATACGACACATTTTGACAGTTTTCTTAAATGAGTATTCCGTAACGCGCTATCGAGCTAAATACTGTGCCCGTTTTAAGACACCAGCTCTTATAAGTTTACTTACCCTAACGCCAGAAATGACAGCGCGTTTGCAGCGAAATCCTGGTTAGGAGTTGTCAGTCCCGGATAAATTTGCAAATCGATTGTCATCGGTAACGCGGGCACTCATCGAGCAATCTCATAATGAAGTAAAGTACTTATCACGTAGTACAGGCATCACAATTCCTTTTGCTCCGGCCAGTAGGAAGTAGGAAGTCGGCGGACTTGTTATCAATTATTAATTATTAAAATTAAAAATAAATCCGGTCGTCATTCAGTATTACTTATAACTAGCTGTTACCCGGCGTGCGTTGCGATGCCGTTCAAAGATTTTTTTTTCGCCCTGCATGTCCTTTTCCACGCGTCCCCTTCCCCTCCCGTTTCCCTTTCACCTTCGCCGCCTTACCCCTCCCTTGTCACCCCTCCCTCGAACCCCACCTATGTTTAAAATTTATGAAATACACACATTTTCAAATCTCTCACGCACCACCTGTGGTATTTTTTTATACAAATTTCTAACTCCAAAGCTTACCATTATATATAACTAGCTTTTTCCCGTGGCTTCGCTCGCATGGTGTAAGGGGGGTTCCCACTCCACCTCCCCCCTCTCCCCCCTCCCTCTCACCGCCGTCCCTCCCCCCCTCCCCCTCCCCCCCTCCCTCCTTCCTCCTCCCCCCCCTCCACCATCTCTCCTTCCCTCCCGCTTTCCATATATTCAATCTCAGTACATTCAGTTTTTAAACAGCCCGCATGCCACCTCTTACAATTTTTATTCAAATTTCCATTATTCATATATATTAAATTTGGTACCTAACAAAGGTACCTATTTAAAATATCTAAAATTCTTGATTCGATTCAAACTATTGGGGGAGTACCTACTTTAAATAAATTTATCAGATTTTCAAAAATAGAATCCTGATTTAACATTTTGCAAAATGTCATTCTCAAACACCCGAACTGTCAAACGTGCGATAGTCGTTAGGTTTTCTGGAATTATCCAATTTTTTGCGCAATTTTCTTAATTTTTCTCTCTGTAAGAACCATCCTCATACTTCAAGGAATGTTCTAAAAAAAGAATTAGCGAAATCGGTTCAGCTGCTCTCGAGATTTGCGCTCAGCAACACATTTAGCCATTCATTTTTATATATAAGACTAGCTGGTCCCGCCAAGCGTTGCTATGCCATTTAATAAAGAAATTGTTTCTCCCTGAGTGTCCTTTCCCATTCGTCCCGTTCCCCTTCCGCCTCCCCTTCTTCTCCTGCGTCCTCTTCCCCTCTCGCGTTCCCACTCCGTCACCTCCACCTTCCCTCTCCCCACTCTACTCCCCCCCCTTCCCCCGTCCCGCGAACCCCCCTCCCGAGTTCCCCTCCCCCCTCCAGGTCCCCCTCCCCCCTCCCGCGTTCCCCTTCCACCTTTCCCGCCTTCCCTCTTCCTTTTCCCGCTCCCTCGTCCCGCCAATCCTCCTCCCGCGTTCCGTATATTCAATCCCAGTACATTCAATTTTTTAACAGCCCGGGTGCCACCTTTTACAATTTTTATTCAAATTTCCATTTTTCATGTATATTAAATTTGGTACCTAATACAGTACCTATTTAAAATATCTAAAATCCTTGATTCGATTCAAACTATTAGGGGAGTATCTATTTTAAATAAATTTATCAACTTAAAGATTTTCAAAAATAGAATCCTGATTTAACATTTTGCAAAATGTCATTCTCAAACACGTGAACTGTCAAACGTGCGATAGTCGTTAGTTTTTCTGAAATTATCCAACTTTCTGCGCAATTTTCTTAATTTTTCTCTCCGTAAGAACCATCCTCGTACTTCAAGGAATATTCTAAAAAAAAATTTGCGAAATCGGTTTAGCTGCTCTCGAGATTGGCGCTTAGCAACACATTTAGCGATTCATTTTTATACATAAGATTATAACCTTAGCAGGCATGCGCACGACAATTCACCAAATTTTCATCTCCATCTGATGAACGGTATGGCAACGCATAAAATATGAACCAACAAATAATAATATTGATTTTTATATATAAGATATTTAATGCCAATCGATTTGCAGAATTGCTTTATTTTTTTACGGTTACAGCTGAACGCAGTGGTGAGTTTAATATAAAGTATGTTCGGAATTAATGTTTTTAGAAAATAGTCTTTCGTTCTTTATCTCGTTGACCACAACACACGAGCAATGACAATTAGCGTACGACAAGATAAGAGGTTTTGGAAAGGAGGGGATCTCTCTGTTTAATACGTGTTCCCATTAAAATTGAAATATTTTGTCATTTGACCTACGTATATATAATTTATAATTAACCACAAATGAAAAGGAAAATAATATTCCTAAAATAGAAAATGCAGCTAAGAGTTAATGCGGTTTTCAAAGTGCTTAGTTTTACTCTTCATATTGTTGCATATTGAAGTAGATTAATATGTCAGATTTGATTTGAGATTTTCAAAGACAAAAGTATTATCGTGATATTATATTTTTTTATATTTTTTAATGACAGCATTACACTGTAATGCTGTCTGAAACTTTGGCTAAAGAAGGAAATAGCGCAACACGACATAATACCAAAAAATAAATAACACGTATTTATTTACAAATATTCTGTATTTATAAACACCTAACGTGTAGAGTCATTTTATAAGGTTCATCCTAACAAATAAAATCACAACAACCATTCCTGTGTCCTGTATGCACATTTTTTATGAAAAAATCAAATCTTTATATATTATGTTTGCGAGGCGTGGAAGTCGAATGCGTTACTACCCAACTTCCACCACTCGAAATGTCGCTTGAAATGGCTTTAACCGTGTTTGGTGACCAGATCGGAATATCAGGTCTTTCCCTCGCATGATAATACGGTTGAAGATGTTATAGTCCTCCTACTGGATCCAGATGCTGGGAGCAGTCGAGAGACTCTTATGCGATATTCAAATTTAAAAATACCTAATATCTGTGAAAAAAACAAAGATTTCAATAGCTCATACCGGTGAAAAAAACGTCCGAACAAAAACTAGAAAATGGAAAAAAAATTTAGGTTGTTTTACAGAAATGGAACAATTCACAAATTTCAAAGTAACTTTACTAGTTCTTTACGTTTTTTTTAATTATTATCATTATGAGCTAATTGCTTCATAGAACTGAAATAATTAAACAACTTAAATTTAACTCTCACAGAACTCGAAAATGTGATGATTTTTTTTTATTAATTTTGTAATCACTTTGAAAAAATTATTATTTTTACATAAATGCACCATAATTGTTTTAATACTAGAAATGAGCACATAAAGCAACATTAATAAAAAAGTCTGGCTATTTTCTTAAGTTGCCACATTGTAAAATCTCACAAGGGCACTTTACAAAGATAGATAATAATTTTATAGTTCGTTTAATTACCCTAAAAATACATAATTATTCAATTATTATAAGCAATTATTATTATTTACATAATAATTCATTTAAATTAGGAATGGTTAAAGTTTAGGTCTAGACGATAACTGGCATTTCCATATTTTAGACGTAGTAACGTGGGCTGTGGCTGTGAATGGATTAAGACAATATAACATTTTTCGGCGAATGAATGTAATTTAAATTTAAATTTTTAATTTTAAACATCATAAAAAATACATTTTACCTATAATTTTTCCTTCATTATAAATTTTTATTTTTAGTTTAATTTTAGAATTTTTTATGCAGCATTATTTTTAATGTATTATGTATAAAATGTTAGATATTATGTCAAATAAAATAAATAAAGACAAAGAACATCTATTTAAAAGCATATAACAGCATAAAAACGAAATGCTTTACTATGCATGATGGTAAAACAGTATAAACAAAAACAATCATATTTTTATATTATACTAAATACAGCTAAATCGATTGAAATGTTTTGCGCGTGTGCATATGTGCCGAAGTAAGGCCCTTGTGAAATTTATCAATCATTTTCAAATATCGTAATTCTTTCTTTCACAGTTAATCAATTGCATGACCTGTTTTGTGTAAGTAATAAAAAATAAACAAAAAGTCTTTTCAGTTGTTCGAAAAGTAATTCTCCTTTTATTATAAACTAGCAGACCCGGCCACACGTTGCTGTGGCTAACAAAACACAACGCCATTACCCAACCTTTATAAAATCCACACCACCCGCTTACCAGCTGCCCGCTGCCTGAATTGAATATTTGAATTTATCGACTTATCTCTACTATAATAAGCATGTTTTATACACATAAGCCTTCCTCTGAATCACTTTATCTATTGGTGAAAACCGCATGAGTATCCGTTGCGTAGTTTAAAAGATCTATGCGCACATATATTTTCAGCGTCTTCATCAAATAAAATAATTCAAATCAAATACCTACTTACTCTAGGACATCTATTTTCCAATTTATTCCGTAGAACGAATTTCAAAAGTGACTATGGCCCGCCAGCCGTTTTAAATCGCACAAAACGATGTTTTATTTGAATTTCTCGGCTTTTCTCTAATATAATTTACATGTATTATACACACAAACATTCCTCTTCAATCACTCTATGTATTGGTGAAAACCGTATGAAAATCCGTTGCGTAGTTTAAAAGATTAACGCGCACATACATTTTGAGCGACTTCATTTTATACTATGTAATGATGATGTGTATTGCTTTTATTTTAATCTCTAAGAGCTGATCTTATTATCCTTCTAATGGCAAATAAAGAAAGTTTTCTAAATTTTCCAATAGTCTGTGCTTTTTTATTTAAAAAAATCGATTTTATTTACACAGTAAATAGCTTTACTAAATCCGACAGGTAAATTTCTAATCGTCTCTCTAATTACTTAATAAAAAATATATTGTACTTGCTTTTGAGAGGCTTGGAGGCACCAACACATATGGCAAAGTTATGGTTCGTTTGGTGACGAGTGGGGGTAACCGTCACCTCATACTGTGGTTGGCCGGATGGATCATACGTCCTGGAGACGTTGACCACCAGATTTCCACCCACCCCTCAAACCTTTTTTCGTCCCAAAACTTCCACTTCTGAAAAAGACCCTACGCACAGTATCCCCAAAATTGACAAAGGCCACGAGGAAAATTATTTTTCTCAGGGCCTCCTGTGTGGAGATAATGTAAAAAAAAAATTAATAAATGCTTTCTGCATCACAAATCCCACGATTATAATATCCCGTGATTTTTCATTCGCTACTATTGTAATGTTAAAAATAAATATGTATTAACAAATCTGTTGGATTTTTTTTTACTATGGTTGTTGCTTGAACAATGTGTTATGAAAAGAAACCATAATATGATTTATTTATTTTTATTTATCTCATTATTTTAATATTACATGATGCCTATTAGGGTTTCTTGTCTTAGCGCTATTAACATTTGGCAAGAGTTTGGGGTTTTGGTCGCTAGAGGGGTTTCTGATTACCTTTAAACGAAAGACGCCCGGGGCACACGTCTTTGGTTCGACGGTCGAGTTTTGACAGACTTAAAAATCAAAGTGATCGGATCAGCAGAATTCACTGTAACCCGGTTTGCGAGTAGAGGAACATATTGCTTATTGTGACCGTGTAGTCATTATTTGTTTATTGAACCTAATTTTGGGTTATTGTTATTCCGGACACAGTCAATGTTGGTCGGTTATAAAAGTATACCACGTGCAGCGGTTTTTAAATATTGTTTCACGCCGTCGAAAGTTAGTAAACGGGGTTTATTTATGTTGTTGCAACAACACAAGTTATCAGCCGTGAAATGATTTTTTTAGTAAGGCTGTGATTCTCTCCCTGCCATGAAAATTGTATTTGTCTCATTAGTTCGCAGCCAAGTAGAATTTATTTTCGTGGTTTGTTTTAGGGGTGTTTTGCCGTGTTGCGCTACCTCCTTCTTTAGTCAATGTTTCGGACAGCGTTGCCGTGTCACATCTTCCGGATCTGACCTGATGATGCACACTGGACATGGACACGCTGTCCGAAACGTTGGCTAAAGAAGGAGGTAGCGCAACACGTCATAACACCCCAAAAACAAATAACTAAAATACTTTTGGTCGTTAAAATCTAAAAAAGTATAATTTAATTCCGTCATTTGGTCACCTCACCAAAAATTCATATAAAAACGTTGAAAGAATTCAGCCAAATTTTCTACGTTATTATTTTTAAGAAATATCCCCTCTGATCAAATGAAATACAATTTTTCGTTAAATACCTTAAGGGGTTACATGGGTTTCAAAGGCTAGGAAAAAGCATATTTGCTCTTTTGTTTTTTATATGATAAATAAATATTATTATTTGAAATTTTCAATCATTTAAAAGTGCAGTATTTAATGGATATTTTTAAAAATTTTCGATAATTTTTTTTTTAAATTCAGCTGTTGAGACTTGGTTTCCGGAGATCCCTTAAAAAAGGTGTCCTTGCGGTGACCTTCATCTGAAATTGAAAAGTTAAAAAGTTTTTTAAAAAAATTCTGGTACTGGGATAGTACAACTCGTTTTTGAACAAAGGATTAAAAAAAAGAATTTTGAATGTACTGAAAATTGAACCAATATTTTTTTATTGTTTTCATTTCTTGCCAGAGCTAACCAATGAATTGTAACTCATCGGAATAGCTCTGGCAAGAAATACATGGATGGGAGGAAATAGTCACAATTTTAGATAGGAATTTAGATGTTAAAAATATAAGTTTCACAGACAATATAGACCAAAAATTGAGTAGAACAAACAACAATAGAAAACAATTGTCACATATTGTTCTGTTTTGCATACAGCTCTGCCAGAAAATCTTTTTTTTAAAACCATTCTTTCAAGCATGAGCTATACTAACCTACTAATAGAAAAAAAAAATTCTATAGTTTTGGATGAAGCTATCATGAGTTATCCTGTCCACAGCAAGGACACATTTTTTAAGGGGTCTCTGGAAACCAGGTCCCACCAGGTGAATTTTTTAAGGGGTCTCTGGAAACCAGGTCCCACCAGGTGAATTTTTAAGGGGTCTCTGGAAACCAGGTCCCACCAGGTGAATTTTTCAAATTTTTGTTTGAAAAAGTTATAAAATATTGTTTAAATGTTTTTTTTTACATTAACTCCACACAAGAGGCCCTGAGGAAAACAATTTTCTTCAGGGCCTATGTCATCTGGGATGCTGTGTGGAGGGTCTTTTTGAGGAGAGGAAGGAATGAACATTCGTCTTGAAGAGACATTCCACAGCCGAGCTGTTGAACACAAGAACGAGTCGAAAAAACGACCCGTTCTCTGTGACAAATGTCAACTGTGTACAAATATTGGGCACGTGTTTGGCGTGTTTCCCGACTATGCACCGGTGCCGAAGGGATCAATGACGCTAGTTCCTCGGAGCATCTTCCATTGTAATACCGGTAGAATAAGGATAGCATGTCCACCCTGTGCTCTAAAGATTGCAATCCGTCTGTTGAGATGGGAGAATCTATTAAACGGACCACGCCCGTTTCTGCACAGAGTCGAGGGTATTTTTCAGGTATTTTGGAGCTCCAGACCAGAGGTGGCTGCCATATTCAACCACGGGGCGAACTTGCGATTTGTACAGAGTTAGCAGTTGTGTACTATTAAAGTATCTGTGGGCCCTGTATAGTATGCCCAGTTTTTGGGAGGCTAACTTTACTCTGGTTTCGATGGAGCCCCCATACTTGAGCTGGTCACTTAGGGTTACACCAAGCATATCAATGGAGGGCCTGTTCGGAAGATTACTATCGTTGAAAGATACTAGATTTTCATTTCAATCCCTTTTAGACGTAATCAGACAAGATTGGGTCTTTGAAACATTAAACTCAACGAGATTATTTTTACTTCAAGAGAAAACACTCTCGAGGTAACCAACCATTCTTTGCTACAAAGCCCTCCGAGCCATTGGAGTTTGTGATCCCTTTGGGGGCTTGTCAAACAAAAAGCTATCAAGGACTATACTGTCATCCGTGTAACAATGAATTGGTGCACGTGACATAAGGTCGCTGATGTGTAACAAAAACAAAAGCTGCAAAAGTCGGAGACAGAACGGATCCCTGTGAGACGCCAGTATTTATCGAGTGTGAGGAAGAGGTGAAACCATCGGCTACCGTCTGAATCGACCTCTCCCTCAAAAAGTCAGCAATCCACGTACACAAGGATGCGAGAAGTTCGTAAGAAGGCAGTTTGTTGACAAGTCCTTGGTGACAAACCCGGTCAAAGGCCTTGGAAATGTCCAGTACAACTGTTTGGGTCTCACCGAAAAATTCCAGGCACCGCCCCCAAACATGCGTCACATGCGCGAGAAGATCACCGCACGAGCGGTTCCGCCGAAATCCGTATTGACGATCGTTAATAATTTTGTTCTTCTCGAGGTATGTGAGCAGTTTGTCGTTGATCACACGTTCCATCACCTTAGACAGAACTGATGTCGCTATGGAGCGGTAGTTGGCCGGGTTGGAGCAGTCACCCTACTTTGAAATAGGATGGATAACTACTTTTTTCCAACCAGAGGGCACAGAGCCAGTCTTCAGGAACATTTTAAAAAGCTTCGTCAAAATTGGAGCTATTTCTGCAGCGCACCTCTGCAGTACCAGGGCAGGTATTCCGTCAGGCCCACTAGTTTTATTAACATCAAGCCCTCGTAAAACATGGAGTACTTTGCGATGCCAGATGCTCAGCTTTTTCATACGAAAACTGCAGTGAGGAACCGACGTCGGGACAGCACCTTGGTCATCGAGGGTTGAGTTATCCGCAACATTTTACCTAATAAGTTAGCCTTTTCGGTAGCGGTGTTTGCTAGTGAGCCGTCAAGTCTGGTAAGAGGTGGCAGACTGGAGTTGCAGAAATTGCGACGTATTGAGCCCGCAAGCGACCAGAATTGCCTGCTGCTATGCGGGCATGCAGCCAGCTTTCTGCTGATCTTTTTTTATTATTTTTTTTAAATATGAATACCGCACAAGAGTCCCAACTGCTCCCATCAGAAGCCAGTGAAACTATGATATCCCCAATTCAAGTAAGTTGTAAGGCTGAAGGTAGTGGGGAGGGGAAGGAGATAGGGAAGAAGAAGGTGGGGAAGTACCTAGCTATTCAGATCTAGTCACCAAACACGGCTAATGCTATTTCAAGCAATCTGCTGGTCATGCTCGAATTTTGACCTATTTATTTATTTATTTTTTATTTTTTATTTTTTTTATTTTTATTAGGTTTGTCAACAGTGATTTACATCAAAGCTTTCACAGATAAAATTACACTGAACATGGTTGATGCTATCACTAATTAAAGATAAACACAGCATTGATAATATAATACTTACATATACATTACATTCATTCACACAAACACATACTATACATTACAAAATAATAATTAACAAGTTTTACAAGGAACAAGTTTTTAGAACAATGAGTTTATAGGTTCATAAGTTTATAGAACAACGTAATAGGGAGCTTTAAAGCTTGGTAAGATTTGATTTGAAGTTGGCCGATGTTAACATTGTCAAATTAATCGAATGTTTTTTATAAGCCTCATTGAAATTACGGCACATTCTCGATAAAGCTGAGTCATACCCCAGCTTAGTTCGATATTTTTTAATATTTAACGGAACATAATTTACCAGTCGTGAACCAATTCTAGGAACATTGAACCTGATTTGATGAAGTAGAAAAGGACAGTTTATTAAACCATTTACAATTTTGAATAGAAAATTTAGATCTGTATTTAGTCTTCTCTGTTCAAGGGTGCGTATATTGTAGAATTTTAGTCTATCAGTGTAGTGAGGAAGTGATCGAGCTCGCCTATCGGAATATGCCAGGTGGTACATAAAATGTTTTTGAACCTGCTCTATTCGCTGAATATGAACTTTGTAGGTTGGACTCCATACAGCACTTGCGTACTCCAACACGTTGCGGGTGAAAGAATTGTACAGCGTTATTTTTGATGTGGGATTTTTAAAATGTTTACTGTTTCGTTTGATAAATCCTACCATTTTCATAGATCTAGAAATGATATTGTCGATATGAGGTGTGAAATTTATGAATCTCTTGGTTTCCTTTACCATTTTGTTGTAAGCTGTTCTGTCTTCGGATGTTCTAGATGTGTTGTAGGCTCGATAAGCCGCGTTACACTTGTTGCACTTTTGTAAGCTTAAAAATTTATTTGTTATATTAAAAAATAATGAAAATATGCTATTTTCTAACCTTTGAAACCCATGTAACCCTAAAAACTTATGCACAACGATCGGTGAAGGAAGTTTGTGCAACCTATGTTTCTTTTAATTGTAAATTCGGAGCCCGACTGTTGCGAAATCTTGAATGTAATCAATTTAAGAGTACCTACCCGACTCATTAGACACAAGGACCTATTTCAATGTCACCATTCACAAATTATGTAGGAAACTCGCTAATTCCTCGCTTACGTGCAACGTACTTTAAATCTCACTTTAAATGTAACAATTTCCTTGTTTAAAATATACTTGAACATTTTTTTGCATTAGCATTTTATTTCTGATAATTACACTTTATTGTTTTCATTTTATTTTCTTTAAATTTAAACTATAAACTGTAATAAAAGAAATTATTTTTATTAACCTGTTGTTTATTACTAACCCTTGTGTAAACATTATGCACCAAAAGTGAAAGCCCCATGGGCATAAAAAAGAGTAAATGAATATAACAATTCGGAAACATGTCCTATGAAAGCACTACATCTGTGTTGATAGGTACTGCGTTCGCTTCAACTTTCGCATTGCAGACTGCTGTCTTGAGTCTCGTATTTTATTTTTATTAAGGCTCTGCAACCGGGCCCAAAAAGAAGAAGATGGGGAGATACGAAATTACGAATGTTAGAGGAGAGCGTTAACATTTACAGCGACAAAATCGATGCGAAAATTGCGAAAATGTTTAATAAAACACGACTCGTTTAAAATAGAGCAAAAATTTCGTGGGCATTATCTTAAACAGCATTTAAAGAAACACTGCGAATTTTTTCATACATATAACTTGTAAAATAACTGAAACAAACGTGTTAATAATAATTTTTGGAGCATACTTTGAGATTTTTTTCTATCGAGGGAATTTTATATAATTTGCGTTCGGCGCGGGCAAAGTCTAGATATTATCTTCAAGAATAACATATATTTTTTTAAGAGCTTTAAAACATACCGTGTTTAAGGGAAATATGTAATAAATCGGTACAAATCCGGGTTGCGGGCCCTTAAGTCTAATAAGTTTGTGCCCACTCAGTTTTTCCCCTTAAATAATTCCATCTGAACAAACCAAGCGAACGATTTACACAGCAAGCCGCACTGAGAGCAGCGCACAAAGATTCTTCCTAATTCATCTGGAAAATATTGTTCACAGCATTTCCACTGCAGCGGAAGTCATGCGAGGGAAATTACTGTTGCATTTTCTACCTAACGTGTAACTTTTCATTTCGGTGAACTTTCTGTATATATAATATAATGCAATTTTCTTTGTCTGAGCACTGAAACATTGCAACGTTATGCCGTTTGTTTCTATGTGAATTCGGCCTCCTTCCTCCTTCGTAGTTGAGAGGTTGCGAGTTCAAATCCCGGTGTGTGCAAGAAAATTTTGCATGGTTAAACTTGTGTTTGTTTTATAACGCCGAATCGGATCTTGATAGGTTTTTTCTGCTTCACTATTTGGTAACATGATTTGACTAGAATTTAAACTTAGTTTGAAATCGCACATTGAGTAGGTACCTACAGGCGCAGGTAACCGGTAGCCGCCTGCCGTCAGTCTGGTTTTGGAAGTTCGAACATTCCCGTCGCTATCGTTACTTCGCTATGTAAATTACTCCGTTGCTACCTCCTTCGCTTTTCTAATATTATTTTCTTAACATGATTATTGTTACGTTATCTGGCTCACCAACCGAATATACCACCGTTGTATGAGTAAATCATGACAATAAAAATATTACGAGTGCCTGTGGTTCATTCATCAAATTCTACAAGTGTTGACCGAGGGATTCAATATACAAGAAGCAACATAAGATACCGTGATTGTCTTTGTGATTTGCCTTGCTATTTGGTTGGGCCCACGACTTTGTCGAGATCCATAGGCACTGCTCGCTTAGAGTAGCATCCAGTTCCCACTCTAATCCTTGTGAGGTGGTGCCAACAGAGTACCTACCTTATACGGTGTTCTTCCACAATTTATTAATTTAAAATAACATATAGTTTATTTGCGACACGTTCCAGGGTGGTAGATAGTTTCAATATCGTCCTATTCGTGAAACATCAGTATTCGTTAAAAGATCCAACATTCCAAGACCAACATTCAGATTCGAAACGATGCATGAAACGATACATGTCGTATTTGGCGACCAGATCTGAAAAGCCAAGTAGGTACTTCGCCACTTTCTTCTTCCCCATCTCCTTCCCCTCCCCGCTACCTACAGTTTCACAACATATCCCGATACGTCTTAATAGTTCCAGACTGTTGGAAGAAGTTGGGAGCATTTGAAATATATTAGGTTAATCATATTACATTTTAAACAAATTCAAATTACTTGAAATGGCTAAGAGATCGAGACTTTTTATATTGATACTAGCTGACCCGACGAACTTCGTATAGCCTCAGAATCAATTAATGTTGAATTAAATAAAGTTTTTTTATTAAGTTAAAAATTACACAACGAAGCAATTATCGATGCCCAACTGTCCGTGTTTTGTTTTTGTCAGTATCAGAGATGGCGTTGTGCACCTACAGATTTATATTTTATGTGATTTTCTTACTTTTCCACTTACTTACGGGAATTTTTGAAAGGAAGCGTGTAAGGGTAACGCCGCCCCCGGGAACCATTTATTGGATAACCAACACCTCTGCCATAGGTCACCCCAAGTGGTTCGCCACGTTTGGTGATTTAGCAGGGGTGCTTTTTGTGCGGGTCTTGGCGGCGGATGCGTCTGTTCACCTGCTGCATGGCGGGCCAGATCAAGACCTTTTAACCTTTCCAGTCGAAAGAGTCAAGGTCGAAAGAGTCAAGGTAAAAGGTCAATTCCGGTCAAGGCAATGGCCTTGCACCGCAGTTGGAGGGATGGATTCACTCCCGGATACACTGACCTCCAGATTCCTACCCACCCCTCATGCCTTTTTCCTTCCCAGAACTTCCTATCCTACCCTTCCTTAAAAAGATCCTCCACACAGCATCCCCTAAGATGACATAGGTCCTGAGTGGAGCTTATGTAAAAAAAATGCTTTTTATTTCAGAGATTTATTATTATTTTATTTTTTCTTTGGAGGGGTGCAGAGACATACGTTCACCGTTTGTCTCATTTTCGACTATTGGCATTTAGTGTGTTAGAAAGAGTGGCATCATTATATTATTAAGAACAAAAGCAACACAATTAGCGCATTGACATTTGACGTTTTTGAATTTTTGGAATTCACGCACAGTTAAATATTATACCTATCACAATATTGCTGCAGTTCTTTCAAAATATGAGAATTCGTTCCATACAAAATATATGAAAAAAATAATTTTCTTCATAACTTTCTTTTTCGTGAATTTTTGCGATGTTTTAATAGTTATTCTATTATCCGGGGCGGGGACAAATCCAACAAATCCAAGATCATCAAAATTCGGTCCAGCCGATCTCGAGTTATAAATAGTGTAACTGACCCGACTTTGTTTTATATATTAAGATGGTTTGTTATTTTATGTATAAATACGACTATGAGTAATTTGTCAGTGTTTCTATCTGTCCGCGTATTTTATGCCTTTTAATTACTTAAAAGTTATTCTTCTGTATCTTTTTTCTATTTGTGGTTTCTTGTTTTATGTGTTATTTAGTTATAGGTATTAATATGGTTAAATTGACCTGCTGACAAACTGCTTTCGCAGTTTAGCGGGTGCTTAAAATGAAGAATAAAAAAAATAAAAAGTTAAAAATTTAAATTATGAAATAGACGTTTCTATAAATGCTCTGTCGTTTTTTCCCAAGGGGGTAAAATCGATTTTTTTCATATTTCGCTGGTTAAGGATTTTTCGTTCGAAGTTCGAATTATTTTTAAAGTTATAGCCAATTTAGTGTCGTGGCAATTCGACCAGTTTAGACGAAACGAATCTTATATTTGAAATAAAAAGGCGGTAAATAAATAAATAGGCGGTTAACAAGCTCCGACTTCCTGAAAATGAATACCCCTCTCTGATTTCTATCGGTTAGACTGCCCGAAACACAAACGCATTTTTCTAGAAACTACTTTTTTTAAAGAATGACAAAAACTTTTGGATTAACCCTTTGGGTTACAAATAACCTTCTACAATATTTAAAAATTCTCCTCCTACTATCATTATAAGCTGAAGATATTACTTGCGCAATGATGGAGAACTTAGACAACAGAGGAATTATTGAATCCAAGTTGGTGGGAACCCGATGCATTCATCAACTTAGTTACCGGCCGTTATAATTAAAAATACGTATACATATAGGTTTTCCTTTATTTCGTAGATGTGCTTTTCACCGGTAATTCATAATGGAGGTGGATTGAGCACTAAGCTGTCACTTTCATAATTCCTTCAAATGTAAATTTATTTTCCTGTGATCTTTGTGTATTTTTTTTTATTCTTCTTTTGTAATATCTTTAAGCTGGGCTTTTTGGTGCTCTTGAATAATTCATTTTCCTTTCTTATTTTCTTAATAACTTCAGAAAGCTTTCAGGAAAATATAATTCATTGAAGATTGTGGATATGTTCATTCTTTTCGTTCTCGCTGCGTTTTTATTGCGGTATTTCAATTGGGGAATTTTCATTATTTGGGTGGCATTCAAAATAATGAACTACCATTGGAAACGTGTTACAAGGCAAGCGACAGATTTTGAAGTCGCACTTGATAATTCAGTGCCTTAGAGCAACGACAACTTGACAGTGATTGTTGTTGATATTCGTTTTTATTGCTGATTTATGTGTTGCTTCGCCGCAAGCACTATAATAATAATAAATAATAAATTTGGACAACTTATATAGCGCTGTTTTTGCGAAAAATCGCCTCAAGAGCGCTGAACAAATTATCAAGCGCATGGATTATTGGAATTCTAACCCCCGATAAATTAAATAAAATAAATATTTTTTTTTTTCATATGTACGTATATCAAGATTATCGGAATATACATTTACTTAACTTATGTAGGAGGCTAGATAACCACTCGTCTTGCAGCTATCAAGCGCATGGATTGTTGGAATTCTTGCCCCCCACTAAATTAAATAAATTTTTTTTTTTTTTCATATGTACGTATATCAAGATTATCGGAATATACATAATTACTCTCTCGCTTCAACATTTGAACCTAGAAATAAGAATTAGCTACCGACCGCTCTTGTTTAATAAACTAATAATAATACCAGGACACAATCGTATTGCAGTCTTACTAGAGGTAATGCAAAAGTATTGCACTCTTGTGATCACTCATGTATTTAGTAATCTACTTAACATCCTTAGTCTAACTTAATCTAACTCTACTTAATCTCACTTAACCTAACTTAATCTTACTCACACATACTCAAAACCTATATTTAATAAATCTGCAGTTCATAACAACAATTGTAAAGAAACGATAAAAATAACATGTAATCAACTCGTAATACACTGTAATAATTGTCACTGTGAACTGTTTATTATTATTGATTGTTGTTTTATACACTTTCTCTTAGGTATTTTATTTTGTCATTTATCACTCCATACGGCACTGGTAGAAACTGAAGGGCGCGGGATCAGTCCGATGACTTCCTAGTCCATGTGCTTAGGGGCGGGGGGCAGGCGCGGGCGGTTGGCAGCGGGGGCAGCTAGGGATGTAGAGATTGCAGAGGTCATCAGTTGGTTCTCTTCTCTGGTGCGTTTCTTAGAAGGCCGCTTCGGTGGCCCACACACCGAACGGGTCATATGGTCCACAGTCGTAAATACAGCGACAGTAAAGGTGCGGGGTGCGCAGGGGTACGGCTATGACACCCAACGACCGAACAAATGACCACATCTGGTAAATGTTCGCTACCCATCCTGGGTTTTTAACACTTCGCATCTAATGAATCACGATAACAATCTGCACATATTCTTAAAACTCGTTTTACGTCCAAACTACTCACGATTAAATTATTTTGAGTTCACATATGTAATTTACACACAGTAATGAACATTATTTGACACTTTTAAGGTCTCAAAAAGTTAATTATCCCTCTTACTTAATAAGGGATAGCGAGACCGGCCAGAATTCGTCAGGCTGCTCCGAGCGCCTATATTAAAGACCGAGACTATATTAAATAGTGAAGTTTATTTAGCTTAGTTTAATTTGGCGGTGGCGCGCCTAGCGACGTTGTGCCAAGACAAGATACTACCATAATGGCTTTAGCTATATGTAGGGACTAGATCAGATTAATATCCTCTTTAATTTCTCCTTTTTTACCCATATTAGTTAGCGTCGCAATGAACAAAGGACTCAGTATATTATCGAAGATTAGTTTAGCATTACTGCAATCAGCGCGGTATTACGAAAAAAAGACAACATTCTTTATGTATTGTATATTATTTGTTATTGTAAAAGTACCTTAAAATAAACAGATAAAATTATTTCTTTAAAAAAATACAAAATTATTACAAATAGTGTAAATAGAGTATTTTTAAGGAAAGGAAAGATAGGAAGTTATGGGAAGGAAAAAGATATAAGTGACCAGTCCAGGGGTGATGCATCTATCCCTCCCACCGCGGAGCAAGGCAATGTTCCGAGAGAGTCCTGACGGAGAGGTCAAAAGATCTTCCTCAACCAGTCTCTCGATCCGGCCCTCCACGCAGTTGGTGGGCAGGCTCGTCCACCGCCAAGATCCGGACAAACCTAACCCCATGAACTCGGGCACTCCTGCTAAACCACAAAACGTAGCGAACCACTTGGAGTGACCTATGGCAGAGGTGTTGGTTATCCCGGTTCGGCGGTATCCATACCCGCCTCCCAAAATAAAAAGTTAGCCATTTATTTTTTTTTATGTTTTTCCGTACAATTAATAATATCTGCTTTTTTGCATTCATTGGTTACATGAATTTTTTTTTATTATCTCCATACAGGAGGCTCTGAGGAAAATAATTCTCCTAAGTCATCTTTGGAGATGCTGTGTGGAGGGTCATTTGAGAAAAAGAAGAGGTACCGGGAAAGTAAGAAGTTCCGGGAAGGAAACAAGTAGGAGGGATGGTTAGGAATCTGGGGGACAGTGTCTCCAGGAGTGACGGTAATATAAACCCATCTCTCCTACTGCGGTGCAAGGCGATGTTCCGAGAGAGTCCTGCTGGAAAACTCAAAAGTCTCCCTCAACCAATGTCTCCCGATCAGGATGGCCATCGCAGATGGTGGTCAGATTTATCCAACATCAAGACCCGGACAAAACTTACCCCCCCATGAACCCTGGCACCCCTGCTAAGTCACCAAACTTAGCGAATCACATGGGATGACCTATGGAAGTGCGGGTGGTTGTCCAATAAATGGTTTCCGGAGTGGCGCGACGCAGACCCGCCTTCCAAGTTGAATGTTACTGCGTGTCCTGATGGTATAAGAGAGTTTATAAAAAAATTAGTATCGATATTATTTTTGCAGTGAACTGTATAAATCGCCTGACTATTACGAACATGAAATTAATGTAGTATACAATGAAATCAGTTTCAATAACCCAGGAAAAAAATAAATTGACATCAGGTACCAGACTTCGTAATAAGGGCCCATAAAAACTAAACCATTTTCGTATGAAATGAAAACAAATTACTTTGTATATATAACACCACTATATAATCTATAAGATAAGAGATTTAAGAGTAAGGTAACCATATTATATTAATCTCTTACTGACGAAGAACACTTTTAAACATTTCGATAATATAGATTACTAGCTGCCCGGCAACGTTGTTCTGCTATATAAATTATTTCTATGTGTGGATGAAAGTTCGATGAGGCGGACGTAGCGCCATTTGTCATTCAACAACATAAATAATTTGGTTCTGTTTGAAATATGAAAGACGGTTAAATTTGTTCTTACAAAAATACTAAAATCGCGATTAAAAAATAAGAAGGTGGGGTAGGAGGGTTAAAGTTTGAGATTATAGGTAGGTATTATTTGATGCCAAATATAAAAAAAAATATAACAGAAATTGTTAAAAAAATTCTTTTTTTTTCTGGGTAGGGACACCCTATTCACCTAGCGGTATGAAATATACTTCAAAACCTATTATCATACCTACCAAATATACATTAAAAAATTCATAAAAATCGGCCAAGCCGTTTTGGAGGAGTTCGACCACAAACACCGTGACACGAGATTTTTATATACTCGTATAAGAATAAGAATTTAGTGGTGTTATACAAAGTAATTTGTTTTCATTTAATTAAAAATGATGCCACAAAGGGAATTTGCTAAGTTCGAAAAAGCATTTTCGTTACCCAGTTCACAGTTAACACCTACCGCGGTAATTTGTGTAATAGAAGCTTTAGCATCATCCTGCCAGGAGA
This sequence comes from Limnephilus rhombicus, assembly GCA_929108145.2. NCBI lineage: Eukaryota > Metazoa > Arthropoda > Insecta > Trichoptera > Limnephilidae > Limnephilus > Limnephilus rhombicus. Next base: position 21,893,691 of record OV815287.1, on the reverse strand, counting down.
TGTACAGGCTAAATGCTAAATTTAAATGTAAAGCAGCGCTTCTACGTTCAGCTCGAGTTGTTGAGTACCCGCAGGGCGCGCCTTACTGCCTTCCTTTCTTACTTCCTTACCGCCGCCCCTGTGCCCACTGCTCCCCCCCCCCCCCCCCTCCTGGTAAGATAGCTCCGTCTGGCTAGTGCGGGTAGGTTTGGCCAAGTGGGGTGAAAGCGAGAGCGGGGCACAACCAGCGGGAGGGATAAACCAATACCGCCTTGATGAAAAGCCCAAACACTGTCATCCAAAACGGCCACCATTATTTTCCTAACATATTTTTTGTACATTTTGCTTGATTATTTATTTGGCATTTGGACCTTTTAATCTTTCTCCAAATTAGAAATATCAATAAGTATCTTCTTATTTTTATTTTTTTTATTATTTTAAATTATCCTTCTCACTTAAATACCACTGTAAATAATATTTTTAAAGTTATTTATCATACTTGGACAACATTTGGACAAAAATATCCTTATATTGTGGTAAGTACTGAACTCTACAACCAAATCCCACTCTCATTACAAAATTACAACAGCATTGAAACATATATACCAAACTTATACCAAAATAGACTTAAACAGAAAACACACAACTGCTCTATTGATGGACACTGAAACGCTGCGCGAGGTAGCGCAACACGGCGTGACACTCCAAAAACTTGTCACTTCACCACACAACTTTACTTTAAAACACTACATAATCTATATATATATAAAAATCTCGTGTCACGGTGTTTGTGGTCGCATTCCTCCGAAACGGCTCGACCAATTTTTATGAATTTTCTATGTATATTTGGTATGTATGAGAATAGGTCGTAAAGTATATTTCATACCGCTAGATGATTAGGGTGTCCCTATCCACCTATTTATATAAAAATATAGTTATAATAATAATAATAATGTTTATTCCAGGATGTGAGGAGGATAGTGCAATCCCACACGTCCCATAAAGTTGTACATATTTATACAACAGATAAAGTAAAAAAAGTAAATAGAACAAACAAATATAAAAGACATAAGCGATAATAGAAATAAAATAAATAATCAATTATAATGTAGGACGTGGTCTGGAGTGAGCTAGGGCCCAGCGCTCGCTCAGGAGTGGCGCTTGGTGCTGGAAGGCTGCGATCACCACTGTGTTATCGGAAGCCATTAGCCGCATCCTGGCTCCAGTGACCCGGTGTCTCATCAGACCGGCGAATCCGTGTAGTCCTAGCTCCGTAAACATTTAAGATGCGCTGCTGTATCTTCTGTATCCAAATATAATTCTGCAAGCATCATTATATTGGATCCGGAGTCGTTCTATTGAGCTGATACGGTAGTGACACCATGTTTCACATGTATATAGGTTAGTGCAAAATGCATTGAACAATATTTTTTTAATTTTTCGAAGAAAACTTCTTCTTAAGGGTTGTTACTTTGTGATGTCATTATTTATTTATTAAAAGAAAATAACTTAGTTTACATCACTTTATTTTTTATATTTTATAATATCAACATGTTTCGTGAACCAAGTTCACTTCTTCAGGAATAAAAGTATACTAAAGTTAAAAAATTAATTATAGATTACATATGGAGAGAAGAAATTGAAGGAAGGGGGAGGGTTGACAATGGTGGGAGTTTCGAAGAATTGGGGATTACCAAGCTATTAGAAGTAAAAGGCCGGTTAAGTGGGAAGATATTTAAAACAGGTTTAACAAAAAATTTTTGCTTATTAATTATGTCAGCTTTGGAATTTACATTTTTTCTTCTTTTTAAAATTTCTAAATTATTGATTTGCGATGTTTTATATCCTGTATGTAATATTTGAAGACCTGAATTTATGTCAAAGCTATGATCATATTTTAATTAATGGTCTGCGAACTCAGAATCGCTATTGCCATTTAGTGCTCTGAAGTGCTCTTTAACCCTAATCTCAAAGTTTCTATAAGTTCTACCTATATAAAACGAACTACAATCATTACAATTGAGTTTGTAAACCCCTGATTTTTTTGTTTTTATTTCGCTATCTTTATTGTTGAGTATATATTTCTTCAATTTGTTATTTGTGTAAAACGCTGGTTGAATAGTACCGGGAATATTTTTACTAATAATTTTTGACGTATCGTTGTCGACAAATAAAATTCTACGCCAATGTTTATTGTTATCTTTAGATAGATAATTTAATAGAAATAGAACTATTTCTAAAGATAACAATAAACATTGGCGTAGAATTTTATTTGTCGACAACGATAAGTCAAAAATTATTAGTAAAAATATTCCCGGTACTATTCAACCAGCGTTTTACACAAATAACAAATTGAAGAAATATATACTAGATTAGTTCGGTCTTCTTGGGGTTGTACATCATGTTGTGGTCATTTGCATATTCTTCACAGATTTTTAATAATGTTGTCAGCCCCTTGATCGACGGAGCTAGGAGAATCATGTCGTCCGCATAACTTATGTGATTTAGGCATAAATTATTAATACGACAGCCCGCCCTGGTGTCCAGGCGATTTGATAATTCGTCCATGTATACATTGAACAGGATTGGGGACATACACCCTCCTTGCCTTACTCCTGATCGCAAATATATCGGTTGGGAGTCCGTACTTGCCCACCGTACAACGTTTTCCTGCTGAGAGTGCCCGGGTGATAATGTGTTGATATACATAGTAGGTATATTTCTAGCTTTTAATTTCTCCCATAAGGTTTTATGACAGACCCTATCGAACGCTTTGCTCAGATCTAAGAAGCATTCGTATACAGTAGTTTTTCGTTTTTTGTAATATTCTATTATTTGCTTAGCGGAGTATATTGCCATTTTAGTGGATAATCTGTACTTAAAGTCCATCTGATTGTGTTTAGAATTGAGTTTACCTTCTATTTCAATCAGAATTACCCTTTCAAATAGTCTTGCAATTATAGTTGCCAGGGATATTGGCCGGTAATTGCTGGAGTTGGTCATATCGGGCTTTCCTGATTTCAGGATCGGGGTTATAATGGTTTTCGTCATTGCACTCGGTAGATGGTTGTGTTTGAGGATTGCATTGAACAGAATGTTTAGTAGTTTAAGTATATATCTACCTCCGTACCTTATGTGTTCAATACTTAAACTATCATGTCCCGGAGATTTACCGGCCTTAGTAGCTTTGATGGCCTTCATTCATATAGGTACCATATGTTTGTATTCGCAAATCTCGGAAAGTATGGATAGACTCAATTATTTTACAGAACATTGCATTTTAGCAAAAACGTGTTTCTATATATAATGGTAAACTGACGTTATGATATTTGTATTAAAAATTTACTAAAGGTGGTGCGCGAGTGGTTTGAAAATGAGTGTATTTCATATATTTTAGCGGCAAAGAGGGAAGGCTAGAGGGGGAAGGTAACGAAGAAGGTGGGGTTCGCGGGAAGGGTAACGAGGGAGGGGGAAAGCTGGGAAGGTGGAAGAGAAACGCAGGAGAGGAGGGGGGCGCGGGATGGGACGGGGTACGCATGGAATGAACGTGCAGGGAGAAACAATTTATTTCTTTGAATGGCATTGCAACGCATGCCGGGTACCAGCTGGTGAATTTATAATTCTTTGTTATTCTTTCAGTAACTTAATATAAATGTATTTCATTAAATCCTCAGTACGGGAGTTACTTGTGAAGATTTTATTGTCTCTTAAAACTAAAAGGAATACCGACATCAAATCATTTTTTAAATTATTATTTAACACATCTTTCGATTGACGCATGCCTGAAATATTGTGAAATGTTTCTACGCAATGCATAAAATTATCCCAGTTCAATGAACGTCAAATTTTTAAAATTGATAAGTAGAAAACATAACAGATAAGTAATAAAGTAGTTTCTATTAATTAATAATTCGTTTTTTAATGCGTTTTTTAATTGTTTAATGTTTGACTGGTGTCGTATTTTTTTAAATATCTTAACATATGAAAGGTAAATTTCTTATTTTGAAAGGCAATGAATCCTGAAGCAAACATACTTTTAATAAATACTTTCCATGGAATTAAGGATACTTCCATGATACTACTTTCAGCTTCAGAAATCCTACAATTATCCTATACATTATGCCGTGATTTTTCGCGGGTGGCGCTAGAAGTTAAGAAAATGTTTAATGTTTTAATTTTACAAGGTCTGCCGTGCACCAAAACGTTGTGCAAAACATTCTCAATAATAATTATATAACTTTTCTGGCTTGAAACAAAAAATGAAAATCGTTAGTTCCAGTTTTGACCGCCTTCGCCGTAATTTTTATCCGTGGGCCGGCCTTTTATTACGAGGGTGTTGGGTAAACCCAGCTGCATGGGAACTGGGAGTGGGTAGTGTGGGGTAACACTAACCAGGTGTCTAGAGAAGTGAAGCTGTTTACGCTTGCCCCTCGTGCTTTATTTGCAAACTAAAATATGCAAAGAAAAATTGTCGCTGTTCTTGAGAGTTACTTGGCAGTTAGTGTTTCCAACACTGTCATTTTTACTTGGAAATGCGGGTTAACGGGTTTATTTGAAACTTACTCAAGGTGAATCAAATACTAATACGGACAAAATGGACATTAAATTAATACATGCAAGTTAAAACTTCTTTAGCACCGTTGTGATTTGAATCTCGGTGAAACGAAAAATAGTCACACTAAAAGGAGACAAACACAAACATATGTATATGTTTACACCGGTGTTGCACATGTTTACACATGTTTACTTACATTACATATATATATATACTAATATATATAGTAATATATATAGTAATATCTTACAGTATTTTATTTTCATTTTTGTAACATATTATCTATAAGCAGTTCTAAATATAAGTACATAGACTAGCTCCCCAATTAGACCCGAGAATATTTCTCTACTGATTGGGTAACCATAAAAACTGATAATGTACCAAATAACTGATAATGTAACATTATTATTGTAAAAAAATAAAAATAAAAATAAAAATAAAAAAAATATATAGGATTTGACCTGCGAGAGAATGAGATAGTATAATCGGTCTCCTCTATGTGCCCTGCTTCGTAGCCTCCCCACTCTTGTCTACTTTAGTTTAGTTTAGTTTCACTTCTATCGCGTGTGAATTTCACACTCCGTTTTTTTTCTGTGAACAATGTTTTGTATGTATTTTTTAACATTTACTCTATACAAGAGGCCTTGAGGAAAATAATTTCCTCCCAAGACTTGAACAATATCATATTTGGGGATGCTATGAGGGGGGTATTTTTAAGGAGAGGACGTTTTGGGAAGAAAAAGATGCTATGAGGGAGATTGGTTGGAATCTGGGGGTCAGTGTATCCATCCCTTCCACTGCGGTGGGTCGAGAAAGTCCGGCTGGAGAGGTCAAAGAGACTCCCTCAACTCCTGATCCAGCCCGTCACGCAGCTGATTAGCAGGCGCATCCTCCGCCAAGACCAGGGGTTGAATTCTCAAATCGAGGCTACTCACAGTCAAAAGTACATATATATAAAAGTACCCACATTGGTTCTCTTTGCTATTCTCGAGTCATGTGTAAAGTTCACGCCTAGACGACAAAAGTCAAAAGTGATTCCACTCGAACGAGTGGGTCTTACCTCTTACCAGTCAACTAAACTATCAAAATCTAGTAAATTGAATCCTAACATAAGAAGGTTTCCCGTGCGCTCTTCGAAGAACAGGCATCGTATATTTTTACAAAGTGGTTTTAAGTTTCCATATATAATGGCTGATTTACCGGCAATGATGGCTGCAATACATAATGTAGGGCAAGCTGAAGCAGATGCTTTGAGACCGGCAAAGAACGTTTTACCGGAAGGTAGATGGTTTTCACGTAAAAATGAACTTCCTGATTAATAAAAGCAGCATTAAATTTCTTATCCGCGGCTGGTTACCAGCTGTTTTTAGTTTTAAGTAATATACCCGCTAGCCATTTCGAAGAAAGTGCGGTCGCAAATTTAAATTCACACCATAGAAACGTCAAAAATATCAGAAACATAGACAATATTTACAGGGCTACCAATATAATCAACTCTTCAATTCTTCAACCCTCGACATTCAAGAATACGTATAAATGAAACACTCGACATTCGTCCAGAGGACGGGTAATTTTTCGCATTGTTTTATATAACAATAATCGGAATAACGCTTGATCGCTATTGGAGAATTGAGCCCCTGGACTAGCACGAACGCGGGCATCCCTGCTAAGTCATAAAACATAGTGAACCATTTTGGGTGACCTATGGCAGAGGCGATGGTTATCCAATAAATGGTTTCCGGGGCAGCGCAAGAATGTAGTGTTGGGTAGGATACGAAATCAGGATGAGTTTTTATTAGAGACTCAAATACTGAAATGAGGTGTTGAGGTGAGGTGTGACAATATTTTATCTTTCGGGTGAGAATGGGGAGGGGGGGGGGGTTGGCTAGAGAATTTCAGAAAATGTGATTTTTATATTAGCTCCACACAGGAGGCCCTGAGGAAATAATTCCCCTCAGAGCTTATGTCATCTTTAGGGATGGATGCTGTGGACCAGTCCTGGATTTGTCAATAGACCTTATAGGCCGCGGCCTAGGGGCGGCAGAGTTCAAGAGGCGGCGCTCGCTCGCTTTGGAAAGCCGGTAAGTTTGGGGGGGATTATAAACAAAAAAACAAGTCACTGTTGATAGACGTAGTTTTTTTATGTATTAAACGTTTTTGCTAAAAGTCGCTAATTCCCAGCACTCATTCCTATTGTATGTTAGATAGTTTAGTATGTTTATTGTTTATGCTGCGCGGGTAGTAAAGGTGGCCCTTCTTACAGCCTCATCTAGCCGACAACCTTTTAAAGTCGGCGTTTTACATTTTCTTTTTTTCTTTTTACAGATTAATCAAAATATTTCATGTTCATATACTTACGAAAAATGAGTGACGGAAGACAGCGACTTAGTGGTGCTGAGTACAAAAAGAAAACAAAATTAAACAAAGAAGAAAAACAACGTGCATTTCAGAAAATCAGGAACATAGATACTTTGAAAAAAGTGAAAACAGCAACAAGGCATTAAGTATTGACATCACAAGAGAACTCGGGGAGTAGGAGTAGTGGTACTCGGATTGAGCTGAGGAGTCTACATCAGCTCAATCGGCAATTCATCAAGTGGCAGGAATTTGAGGTCAGGCAGTGAAGAAGTGTCTCTAATCGCGAAAGTACTGAAATTCAATCAACCACAAAACTGAGCAAAGATCTAGCTTTATGAGAAATTAACGTTTGACGAGAGACATTATTGCAATAAATGGTTTTGAACAAAAGAAGTCCCATGATTTCACAAAAAGTGGTATGTAATCTGATCATCGCCGTTATTTACAAAAAAAATCTATTTTCAGAAAAATTAAGTAAAAGAAAGGAATTGGCTTGTCTATTCGGAAAGCAAAGGCTCGGCATTCTGCCGTATTTTTTTTTTGAATTTGGATGTATTCGTGTTGAGAACAGGACACAATTTAAGCAGCAAGAGCAAGGTTTCAACGATTGGAAGAATGCAGAAATTCGAGTAGCTCAACACCATAAGTCCCGTATTCTCGCTTTAAGATCTAGAGGTTTGATTCACGGTTGTGTTTAATCGTCACTTACTCTGCCCAACTAAACGAGGATATTGCTTATTGGGAGAACATTTTAAAGAGGGTTGTTGCTGTAATGAAAGGCTTGGCATCAAGAGGTCTCGCTTTCAGAGGATGTAATGAAATGTTTGGTCACCCGCAAAAAACATAATGCGTACGTAAACTTCAAAGAAAATTTTTCATTTTTAACAAGAATGGGTGAACTTTAAACCCAGAGAGTCTCAGAAAAAGCTCAGTCTCTTGTGCAATTTTATTACAATGATTTAGAAGACGATTTAGTTCAGGAATGTGTACACTTTCATGATCACGTTTCCTCTAATAAGACGGCAGAGAAACCTGAATCAACAACATTACTGAATTTTTAAAGTTTTCGGGGAAACAATCTCTGTGCAACGTTTACCCGAACTTGACTAGCTTAAATATTTAAATTTGTACTACAAAATATTCCACATTTTGATCCATTTATGTAAATATCTAAACATTTTTTTGTTCTTTTTTCATCATAAAATTTATCGATCGACAGTCTTGTTCCGGGCCATTCGTGAGTTTTGAGTACCTCATACAAGAGGCACCTCAAATGTCCCATACAAAAACGTAAAATGTCCCCCAACCTCACAAAATGTATTTGAACCAACTCCTTTTTTTTGTATTACTACAAATGTCATGTCACGTTGTCACGTATGGGACAAATATGAGGTGTGGGGTGGTTGGTGCATTGGACTACATTCATGTCATGTCACGTAATGACAAATATGTGGTGAGGTGTGAGGTGGTTGGTGTATTGGACGTTGTCACGTATATGTCTTTCTTACGTATCCTTTACTTACTTATTACAATAATTTTTGTTACTAACTTACATGATTCTTCCATTTATAATGATTTTTTAATTTATATTATGATTTTTTTAAACTCTTCAGGATTTTTATTTTTAAATTATACAAGATTTTTTAACCTTCTTATTATTTACAATAGCCGTTATTACTAACTTACACGATCATTAATTTACTAATTGAGCTAGAACTCCCTCACCAAACACAAGAGCATTGTCTCTTTATGGTGAGGAAAGGCAATTTTTTTTTATTTTTTGTTAACCTTATGTAACTATGTAACTGTTGTAACTTCATATGTATTTTTAATAAACATTGCCAATAAAAAAATAAAAATAAAATAAATAAAAATAAAAATAAAAAAATAAAAATAAAATGTCACGTTGTCACGTACATGTCACGTGTACATGTCACGTTGTCACGTATGGGACACATGTGAGGAGAGGTGTGAGGTGATTGGTGTATTGAACAACATGTCACGTCACGTATCGTATGGGTCAAATGTATGAGGTGGTGAGGTGAGGTGATTCTTGTATGGCATCCGTGAGGTGTGAGAAGGCGAGGTGAAATTGTTTGTTTTGTTTTTAAATATATTTTTATCGTAAATTATTGTTATGTGAATAACAACACATGTGAACCGTTCAAATAAATATTTTTTTTATACAAATATTTTTTATTGTAAATTATTATAATGTGGGTACCGCACAAGAATCCCAAGTGCCTCAAATTTATTATTATTTTTTATAATTCGATGAGGGAGTCCTTTTGACTTCTCCAGCCTTACTCTCTCGGAACATCGCCTTGCACCGCTGGCTGGTCTAATTTTATCTTTTTACCACAAAACTACCCCTAAAAGTTGGAATTTCGAAAAAAAAAATTTTTCTTTCTTACTTATACTATCATGTAGAATTACCTCCCAAGTAAAGAGGGCATTACCAGAGAAAACCATTTATCATTTTCAAATCAGATTTTAGATGTATTGACTCTTTTCCACAATAATGAAGATTTTAATGAAGATTTTATAGAACAAAACGAAGATATTTACCAACTTATCAAAGACGATAGTAAACACATGCCCAAAATAATTGCAAATATAAAAAACAAAAGAAGCGAGAACTTATCCAACTACGTCCTAGAAACAACTGGTCAAATGAGAAAATTATTAATCGAAAAAGGAAGAATAAACCTGGGATTTATGCGGGTTCATGTAGACGACTCAAACCCGTTGTCCCAATGCTACCATTGCTTGTGGTTCGAACATACTGCCAACAAGTGCCGAAAAAAAATGGAAAAACCCAGATGTCTCCACTGCGCACAAGATCATACACTATCGAACTGCCCGAATAAAACTCAACCACCGACGTGCTACAATTGTCTAACCTTTAATAAATCAAGAAATGGAAAAACAAATTCGAATCATCGAGCGAATGATAGCAAGTGCCACTACGTCAATAAAATGACAGATTCTGCTTACCAGAAAATTGACTTTAATTAAAATGTTATATTCTTTAAAAAAAACAAGTAAGAAATTAATATTTCAACTATATTTTGTTTACAGAGTATCAAAGTCGGCACCCTGTTTATTAGCGCCTGTTCAAATTCATAGTATGTACTTAAGAACTAGCAACTCCCAGTCGAGTGGCATTATTATTACTAAGTATATGATTATTATTGTTCCGCCCGACTATGACGTTATTCATATAAACGAATTCTCAATTCCCTACAAAACGTACCTCCAAACATATTTATATACATACTCAATCATTTTACATAAGATTCACGATTTCAAAGTAGGATGAATAATATTATTACGGACGAACTAGATAACACTTATAATATAAGAGAAAAGGTATGTAATAATGTTGATCAATGCAACCTTCTCTTCAAAAATATGACTAACTCATTAACCATTATGCACTTAAATATCAGAAGTATTTACAAAAACATAAATGAATTATTATGCACTCTTAGTCTATTGAAAACTGAACTCGACTGTATAGTTTTGACCGAGGCCCACCTTAATGCAATAAATATTGATAGTATACAACAATTACCGAACTTTACATGTATTACCACGAAAACGCACATTAACAAGAATAGTGGCATAGTTATATATGTTAACCAAAAACACCAAGATATATCTTATAAAGAAATAAACATGACTCTCACTAACTGCCTAGCATTACAAATAAAAGTAAATAATCAGATTTATCAGGTTATTGCTATATACCGAACCCACGGTTCGAAAACTCAACAATTTATAGAGCATCTTAAAGATGTAATTAATAAAAACAAATGTCAAAATACTATAGTAACGGGTGACTTCAATATAAATATAGGTTTAAATTCAAACAGTGTCGAAAAAAATGATCTACATAATACGATGGCTGAACTGAACTTCATTTCATGCATAAACGATTATACTAGAGTTGTGCCCCGACAAAACCCATCATGTATTGATCATATTTGGACAAAAGCTGACATAACTACACAATTAACACCTGTCATTTGGAAAACAAACATAACTGATCACTTTACGTGTTTTTTAATTCTTGATTTAAAAAAAGAAATATCCTTTTCCTCAACTGCATTACAGCAGTATAATATAAAAACCATTAACACACAACTTCTAGAACAAAAATTAAAATCGGAAAAGTGGGAAGAAATATTAAATACCGAAGATGCCGAAAAATCTTCAATTTATTTCGAAAAAACACTTCGCGATCACATAATAAATGCAACTAAAGAAAATAACGTCTAACTAAAATCAAAACATAGAAAAATTAAACCTTGGATCACCCATGGAATAGTTACCTCAATTAGGAATAAAGAAAAATTATTTTATCAAACCCGTAAATAACCCAATGACCTTATTTTATTACAATTATATAAAAAATACAGAAATAATCTTACAAACTTGATTAAAAAAACAAAAGAAAATTACTTCAAAGAAAAAATTGAAGATTGTGGTGAAGATAACAAAAAAGTCTGGGCTACAATTAATAACATCATTGGCAAGGGTAATAAAAATAAACAAATAAATAAAATAACATATGACAATGTAACAATAGAGACAGTAAAAGAACCAACTAAAATTGCTAATATTTTCAACAACTACTTTGCAAAAGTCGGTGAGAACCTAGCCAAAAAAATTGACGTTGTCCAATCTAAAAAAACTTACAGTACATCCACACAAACTTGCCAAAATATTTTCAAAAAGTTTGAAAAATGCACACAGATAGAAATAGAAAAAATAATAATGAACTTACGAGTGTCCGCGAGCCCTGGTTTCGACCATATCACAGTAAATTTACTAAAACAAATGAGACAACTAATATCAAAACCAATAGCACATATCATAAATAACAGCATGCAACAAGGAATTTACCCTAAAATATATAAAAATACAATAATAACTCCGATTTTCAAATCAGGAATTGCAACCGACATCTCAAACTACCGTCCCATATCTATTGTATCAAACGTAGCAAAAATATTTGAAAAAGTCGTAAAGTCACAATTAACTAAGCACATCACTTCAAATAAAATTATTAATGATAACCAATTCGGCTTCAGAGAAAATTTAGGCACGCAAGATGCAATCGCAAAAATAACCTCAATAATATATAATGCTCTTGACTCGGGAAATAAATGTTTAAGTTTATTCATTGATCTAAGAAAAGCTTTTGACAGTATATGCCACAAAAAACTAATCAAGAAATTAGAAAATATTTGAATTCAAGGAACAGTTATAGAATGGTTCAAAAGTTATCTACATGAAAGACACCAACACGTGAAAATTACCAATACATTGAGTGAACCCACCTATTCAGAATTTGGAATTCCTCAAGGGACAGTGTTAGGTCCAATATTGTTTATCATTTACGTGAAAGAAATGCTTACAATACCGAAAATTGGAAAAATCATATCTTTCGCTGACGACACAGTCTTAATCATAGAAAAAAAAACTTTTGATGAAGCCTACCGAACCGCAAATGTAGAAATAAACAACTTAAATTAATGGCTGGATGACAACTATCTTTCCTTAAACTCTGACAAAACTTACTACATGACATTTACACTATCAGAAAAATTCCCTCCAATTATTAATTCCAATATAACTATTCATAGCTCTTGTAAAAATTATACTGACAACTGCAACTCATCTAAATGCACAAAAATTTCAAAAAAGAACAACATTAAATATTTAGGCATAATAATAGATCAACATATTAAATGGACAGAACATGTTGCACAAACTATAAACAGAATACGTAAACTTTTTTACGTATTCCTCAAACTAAGAAATATACTTCATAAATCTATACTACTGAAGGTTTACTATGCATTAGCCCAATCAGTTCTGCAATACGGAATAATAGGTTGGGGAGGAGCGTATAAAACCAACTTAGCCCCACTTGAAATAGTACATAGAAGACTCATCAAAATTATTCTAAAAAAACCTTTAGCCTATTCAACTCAAAAAATATTCGATGAATTCAAAGTTTTACAAATAAACAGAATCTATCAAAAAAATGCATTACTTCAAATCCATAAAGACAAACTAACAATAAAGTCATTTAGCACCAGGCCGAGAACAACAGGACAAATAATAATCCCTAAACTTAATACTACAACGGCCCAACACCATTACACATACTCAGCCTTAAAATGCTTTAACGAACTTCCTAAAGATATTCAATCCGAAAAAAATTATAAAATTTTTAAGAAAAAAATTAAAATACATTTCACCACTAAGTAATTTCATGTTTGTGTTATATTACGCCCACTTATATTTTCAATGTGTACACAGGTTTTATATTTTATAATTTAAAAAAAAAAACTTTCTTCCTAAAATAGTGCACAGGTATATAATTTTACATACATGTTGTTTTTATTTTATTTTTTCATAAATACGCTCATGGTAGCATCAATTAAACATATATCAAAATATCAATTGTGTTAGTACTCCCTCCCTAAACACGAGAAATTCTCAATTAGAGAGGTATTATTACCACCATAAAATATTTGCATTACATGTACATAATTAAAAAAATAATTGTACTTATACCTAACTTTGTAAAATTGTAAAAATGGAATAAATAAATAAATAAATATAAAAATAAAATAAAATAAAAAAAAATGGATTTCGAAAGATTGTTTTTTTATCTAGCATTTGCATGTAATAAATTTTGAGATTTTTTTTTAATTTTTAGTATAATAAGGTTATTCCATAGGTCGTTGGCAGATTTGTTAAATTTTCAAAAAAGATTTTATATTATACCACACCCATTTCAAATAATATAATCATGCAGTAAAATAAATCAATACATTATCTAGCAAACGCATGTTTTAGAATTTTAATTTTAGTTTCAATAAAATCATTAAAAAATATGCACGTACATGTGTTTCTTGACGAAAATTGGTCCATTTGTGTATTTATTTGCGCACTTACAAACTAATGTATTTCCGATTTTTTAAACATTCTTATTAAATGTAGACATTATTGAAAAATGATAAATACTTATAATCAAAAAATAATTACAAAAAGTACATTATTTTAATAGTTTTATCATCACGCCTTTCAGCATTTTTGGATGAAGTTGTAAATTAAAGCTAATTTGGATTGAAATAAATTCGATATTGAGTTATAATTTTAAAAAGCTGGTACGGAGAATAATTAATCTTTCTCATTGTAACCGCCCTGCACGATCGTAAGAACAACTTTCGACGAAATGTGGATTTTCGTCCGCTGGCTGGTTAAACGCTCTTAATGCACTTTACCCCCCCGGATACCCTGTATAACATTTTCGTTTTTAATGTTGTTAGCGCCAGAAGAAGAAGGCAGTTCTTACATAATATTACAATTTTAGAAAGCGAGTACAAATATGCGCTTTGGGTTAGCTAGATTTAAAGGAAAGTATAGATATCTAGAATGAATGAAATTAATCGTCAATATTTACCGCATTAAGATGAGCATCGCTCAACATTAAGTTCCCAGTGACTTACTCCATTTGTAGGTGAATCGTGTACCTTTTAATTTAAACCATATAATTTTATTTCAGCGTATTAAAATGCTTTTGTTATTAATTTTTATTTTATATTTCATCAAATTTATAAAGTGGTAAGGCAAAAAAAAATTCAAGTGTGCAGTTCGACGGCCGGCGCGGCGTGGTCGAGCGGTAAGGCTTTTTGACTCAAATTAATTTTATTTGATTAATTTGTGTTATTTCACAAGTTATTAATTTAAAATTTGATTAAGAAAGGGAAGCTCAGAGGGTTTGAGCATGTAGAGCGAATGAACGAGGAAAGGAGGGTAAGGAGAATATATGACGCAAATGTGAATGGTAGAAGAAGTCGGGGACGCCCGAGGAAGACATGGCACGATCAAGTGAATCAGATACTTGAGTCGTGCCATCTGAAGAGTCGGAATAATGTGAACGAGGCAAGGAGTGTTTTCCAAGATCGAGTTGTTTGGCGGTCCGTCCTCTCTGCCATTATATGTACAGCGCCCTTGAGATGATTTTTCATGAAAACGGCGCTTTATAAATCAGCCAAATATTATTATTATTATTATTATTACCCCTGCGGAGAAACGGCGTGATGGTTAGTTAGTTAGTTAATATGTAGTATATTTGCGGTACGTTCCAGAGTGGAAGATACTTTCAATATCGCCCTGGTGTAAGACAACCATTCAGAATTGAAACGTTGCTTGAAATGGCTTTAGCCGTGTTTGGTGACCAGATCTGAATAGCCAAGTACTTCCCCACGTTCCTCTTCCTATCTCCTTCCCCTCCCCACTACCTTCAGCCTCACAACATACCCCAATAGGGGATGCCATAGTCTCACTGGCTCCAGACGGGAGCAGTTGGGACCCCATTCATATTTTAAAAAAAATTTATAATGGTAGAATAAAACCTTCAGAAAACTAAAGTCGATAAGAGTGGAGAGGCTACGAAGCAGGTTTAGTAGAATGAAACCGTCAGAAAATTAAAGTAGACAAGAGGGGAAGCTACGAAGCACCGCACAAAGAGGAGACCGATTATTCCATCTCATTCTCTCGCAGGCTAAATCCAACAAATGTATGCGTTTGTCTCTATTTAGTGTCGCTTTTTAGATTCACCGAGTTTCAAATCACAATCGTGCTAAATTTTCATATCAATAATTTTTTTTAAATAATGTTTGTTAACTCACTAATAAAATTGCCAAAGTTGCCTTCGAAATCATGAAAAATTGACTTCTTTATTGGTCTACATTTGCACATATGAACATTTTGAATAAAAAATAAATTATTCAGTTTGGTTAAGTATTTTGGCCTCAAATTCTAATTGAAGTTTCCTATAAAAGAGGCCACACACCCGTTCCATTAAAAGGCTGTAATTAAAACCGCTGTAAAGGAGATAAATAACTTAGGCGGAAACACACAAAGCCCAAAAACAGGAACAGAGAAGAGTATTAGGAACCACCAACATTGATAAGCATTGACTGTTTATAATTAACCGACCATTTTAACTAAGAACTTTTTAAAGTATATATTTTACAATAATTATTGTTAAAATGATGATGGTTTAACTTTGATAAGAGTGTTTCCACTTTAAGAGTTACGAAGTGTGTATCTTACGAGGTATTGATAACGCTTCGGTAAAAGTTTGAGAGTTGTAAAATACATCGTTACTGTCTAGAAGTTCTCGTTGTAGGTTTTGTATTTAAAATTTATGCGGTACAAGAACATGCAACTGTACACTTAAATATCATATTGGGTAGTTTAAATGTAGATAAAAGTAATAAATAAAGCAATAAGATCAAATGACATATTATTTCGGAAACACCGGTAATAGGCGAAGTAATTTATTGTTTATTTTCAATTTGGGATGCGGGCATGGGTACCGCCGCTTCGGGAACCTTTATTGGATTACCAACATCTCTGCCATAGGTCACCCCAAGTGGTTAGCTATGTGAGGTGACTTAGCAGGGGTGCCTGGGTTCATGGGGTGAGGTTTGGCCGGATCTTGGCAACGGATGTATCTGCCCACCAACTGCCTGGCAGGCCGGTTTGGGGGAAACTGGTTAAGGGAAATCTTTTCGACCTCACCAACAGGACTCTCTCGGAACCGCGCACCGCAGTGGGAGATATACGTTCATACGTCCGTCATTCATGAATGTAGATACGTTCTTGTTATTACTATTAAATTTGTATATATTTACCCAAAATTACACTTACATACATTTCTTACAAACTCATTCACTTGACACTGGTTAGAACACTCCTCTGGCGTGAAGAGCCTTAAAAAAAACACAAACACTGAACCCCAGATTCCCACCCACCCATTATACCTTTTTTCCTTCCGAGAACTTACTCTCCTTCCATTCCTAAAAAAACCCTCCACACAGCATCCCCAAAGGTGACGTACGCCCTGAGTGGAATTATTTTCTTCAACGCCTCTTGTATGGAGCTAACGTAAAAAAAAATACGTAGACAAATATCTTTATTTACATAAACATTTTTATGTAAACAATTTTTTGTGTGAACGTTCATGTAAATAAAAATATTTTTATTAAAATTAATAAAATACTTCGTTTTTACCACTTTTATTGTTTACAAAACCAACATGTTTCGTGAGCAACGCTCACTTCTTCAGGGTTTTTTATTGATACTAATTATAAAAGATAGACATAGTCAATGGTGTCAATTGAAAAAGAATGGACATAGACAATGGTACCAATGGAAATATGAGAGTGGGTAGAGGAGAGAGGGGCAATGGGAGACAATTTACAAAGGGAACAGGTTTAATATTGGGTCATTTAAGAACAATTTTTGTTTTTTAATAATATTCAAATTTGCATTAACACTCTTTCAGATTTCTAAAATTTCTAGTTTATCCAACCGAATGCCATTGACATTACAATTCATTAATTCTATTCCACTATTGAAGTCAAAGGAAGCCTATTATTAAAGAACTTTTATTTTCATCAATGTTATTTAATGACATATCTCAGGATTCAAAAGTATTATTTAATATAGTTTTAAAACAAAATTATTTTCAATTCAATGACAATATCTTTAAACAAAAAGATGGCGTGGCAATGGGTGCTAGTACCAGCCCCTTGGTCGCGGATATATTTATGAATAATTTGGAAAATAAGATTTTTAACAGCTGTGCATTACTACTAAAATACGTACATTTTTGGAAGAGATATGTGGATGATGTGTTCTGTGCTTGGACAGGTACATTGAGACAACCTAATATTTTCTTAATTTCTTAAACAAACTCCGTAAAAATATAAAATTTACTGTAGAGATTGGGCAAAATTCGAATATAAACATTTTGGATTTAAATATTTCAATAATTAATAATAAATTTGAATTTAATATTTTTCGTAAAGATACATACACAGACATTGTAATCCACAACACCTCAAATCATCCAATTTCTCAAAAAATGTCAGCTTTCCATTCTATGATTCATAGATTAGTTAATGTACCCCTATCTCCCAACAATTTTTCAATAGAACTCAATATTATTAAACAAATTGCTATCAATAATGGATATAACACCAATTTAATTGAAAACATTCTTAATAAAAAATACAAGAATAAATTCCTTAAATCATATATCTATCCTGTACAAAAGGATCAGGAAAAGAAAAAATGGAGGAAAATCATGTATTTTAATAATAAAATTTCTAATTCCTTGACAAAAAATGTACCAAATGAAATTCTTCCTGTATTTTATGCAAATAACAAACTTAAAAATTACATTGTAAATAATAAAGATAGAGATTCAAAAATGAAAAAATCGGGAATCTATAAATTGAAGTGTAACGATTGTGGTTTCTTTGTTTTTCTTTCTTTCTTTCTTTTACTTGTAATCTAACGATTGGTAAAACTTCGAGAAACTTCGAAATAAGGATTAAAGAACATATAAAATCTTAACAACAGTTTCTAAGAGTTTGCCAACCATTTGTTGGAAACTAGTCACACCTTTGACTTCAATAGTGGAATAGAATAATGCATTGTAATGTCAATGGCATTCAGTTGGATAAACTAGAAATTTTAGAAATCCGAAAGAGTGTTAATGCGAATTTGAATATTATTAATAACCAAAAATTGTTCTTAAATGACCCAATATTAAACCTGTCCAATTTGTAAATTGTCTCCCATTGCCCCTCTCTCCTCTACCCACTCTCATATTTCCATTGGTACCATTGTCTATGTCCATTCTTTTTCAATTGACACCATCGTCTATTATCTATTATTTATAATTAGTATCAATAAAAAACCCTGAAGAAGTGAGCGTTGCTCACGAAAAATGTTGGTTTTGTAAACAATAAAAGTGGTAAAAACAAAATATTTTATTAATTTTAATCAAAATGGTGCCACAAAATAAGTTTGCTGTATTAGAAGAAAAGATATTTTTCTTTTTAAAAGATGCCATCAGAAAGTGATAGCCGATGAGAAGAAATTTTCTTCCAAAAATTAATTTGCAGAAAATATTAGCGACTCTCAAGAGAAAAATTACATACAATTGATAGCGGGCAATCTAGTTGAGGGCAATCATCGTCTAGTTTACGTCTAGGTACTTATCCGGTTATCATATAGGTATGTAACCAAATAAATTTTAAAAGATTTATAAATTATAGTTTCGTACATTCAAATTCACATTTAAATTATTCGATTGAAATCTGAGGAAACGCATGTGAAACATACATAAATCGTTTACAGGTAATATAAAACAAGTTTAAAAAACTATTTCATTCCAGATCCAGAACATCGACAAAAATATATGTATAAAGAAACAATACTGATGTCTCCTTATTATATACAAAATAAATAATGAACGCATACATACAAATACAGAATTCATTAAAACGTCCCAAGTACATAAAAAATATAAACACGATTGTATACATTTAAAAACTATCTAATTTGCCTTCCAAACGACAATAATAATGAAAAAAGTATGTTTAATTTATAAAAATAAATATTCCTTTTTTATTATTAACTAGCTTTTTCCCGCGGCTTCGCTCGCATGGTATTAGAGGGGTTCCCAATCCGCCACCTCCACTTCCCTCCCACCCATCTCCCCCCCCCCCCCCCCCCTCCCTCCCTCCCTCACCATCCCCCCACCCGCATTCCATACATTTATTCCCGGTACATTCAGTATTCAAACTGCTTGCGTGCCACCTATTGCAATTGCCAGAGCTCACCAATAGTTTTATACAATAAAAGAATTATCCAATTTGGTGCAATCGTTCGGAAGTTATGCGCCCACACACATTTAGGCGATTCATTTTTGGAGATAGTTATTAACGACGACGCCAACATCGTTTCCACGGCAACCGTTTGTTTTGCTTTTCTTCTGAGGTTTGTAATAACTCGATTTTGTTAGGGACAGAAAGCGTATGATAAATAATTTCATAACGCCAGAGCTTACCAATATATACAGCCTAAATTTGTCGCAAATAATGTAGCTTTCTATTAGTGAAAGAATTTTTTAAAGTCCATTCAGTATTTTTTGCGTGAAAGAGTAACAAACATACATACATCCGTTCAAACTTTCGCCTTTACGTAGATATAGTCAGATATAGTAGGATAAATAAAATAATGAAACAGAATAATATTGTATGAATTCAGTTCGGATATCTTCTTATATATAAAAATGAATCGCTAAATGTGTTGCTAAGCGCAAATCTCGAGAGCAGCTGAACCGATTTCGCTAATTCTTTTTTTAGAATATTTCTTGAAGTACGAGGATGGTTCTTACGGAGAGAAAAATTAAGAAAATTGGATAATTTCAGAAAACCTAACGACTATCGCACCTTTGACAGTTCGCGTGTTTGAAAATGACATTTGAAATCAGGATTCTATTTTTAAAAATCTTTAAGTTGATAAATTTATTTAAAGTAGGTACTCCTCTAATAGTTTGAATCGAATCAAGAATTTCAGATATTTTAAATAGGTACCTATGTTAGGTACCAAATTTAATACACATGAAAAATGGAAATTTCAATAAAAAATGTAAAAGGTGGCACACGGGCTGTTTAAAAACTGAATGTACTGGAATTGAATATATATAAAAAAGGGGGAGGGAGGGAGAGACGTGGGTGGGGGGGGTGGAGGGAGGAGGGAGGGCGGTAAGAGGGGGGGAGAGGGGGAGGTGGAGGAGGTGGAGTGGGAACCCCCCTTACACCATGCGAGCGAAGCCGCGGGAAAAAATTAGTTTCTAATAAAATAAGTGAAAATTTAATTGCCTTTTTTCTAGAATACAAACTTTAAAAAAAATCAATTAACTTGAAACCAACAAAAAATCAATAAACTTGCAAATAATACCCCTCTGCATACGCATTATTATTGTTACCACGCCTACAATTAAAAAAAAAGTGTAATACCTTTCGTATTGATGTTTCCCCTAACATACAAATCTCTTATCGTAGTGAAGGATAAGAACTTTATACCTACTTCAGGACTATCTGCGCTACCTGATTATTCGCCCAAGAAGAATTATTTAAGATTGACCCACTCTTTCCTCCTAGGGTGCTTGAGTATGCCAGAATAAAGTTAACCAAGCATTTCCAGAATAGTAAGATATCATTATATTCTTTATTTATCCCGAGGAAATAACGGGAAAAGTTAGCCTCTTAACTTGCCCAATTGTGTTTATGGCTCGTATTTAAATAATATATGGCCACTTTTCATCAGTTATTATTTTTTTACTGTATGGGATAATGTGACGCAAAAAAGGCAAATGTAATTACATAAAACTTTTTATGGATGAATTTCAGTTTTGTGTCGCAGTAAAACAAAATAGGTCTAATGAAAAAAATCTAAATGTCCAATCTAAAGATAAACCTTTTTTTATAATGTTACAATTTTTGCTTTGAATATTTATTATGAATAAAGAGGATATAACCAGAGAATGCCAGAAATGTCATTTTTAAATCAGATTTTATACATATTGACTCTTTTCCACCAAATTTTTTTAGATTCATTTCGAAAGATTGTTCTTTTATCTAGTAAACGCATGTTTTAAATTTTGAGAAAAAAAAAAAATTAGTATAATAAGGTTAAATACCATAGGTCGTTGGCAGATTAGTTAAATTTTCAAAAAAGATTTTGTACTATACAACACCATTTTAAAATCATTAAAAAAATATACCTAGATGTGTTTCTTGCCGAAAATCGCTCCGTTTGTGTATTTATTTGCCCACTTACAAACTAATATACAAGTATTCCAGATTTTTTCACATTCTTATATTGCTTAAACATTATTGAAAAATGATAAATACTTATGATCAAAAAATAAATACAAAAAGTACATAGAGTAATTTTAATAGTTTTATCATCACGCTTTTCGGCATTTTTGGATGTACTCGTAGGTATAAATTAAAGCAAATTTGGAATGAAATAAAATCGATATTGAGTTATAATTCTAAAAAGCTGGTACGGAGAAAAATTAAGCTTTCTCATCGGAACCGCCCTGTACGATCGTAAGAAAATCTTTCGACGAACTGTGAATTTTCGGCCGCTGGCTGGTTAAGCGCCTAAAAAATGAATAAAATAACTGAATGACTTTGATCGCTTAGATTATTTGAGACCAGACTATTTAATTTTTGGAGTGACCCAACAGTTGATCATCCTCCAATAGTTAGCTCCCCAAAATAATATTTATTGCATAACTAGCTGAAGTCCCCGGCATTGCCCGGGCTTTACACAAAGTTTTAGAAATTAAATGTAGACAGTGACCTTCCTTTACATACAAATCAAATCCACACAGCCCGCTTGCCAGCCCTCTCATCCACCACATACAGATATACTCCTTTATATATTGTATATTTCAACCAATTTACACAAAACCTTGACAAATTATATGAATAACTAAACCTTCCTCATGAATCACTCTACCTTTTCCCATCTTAACAGGCAGATTGCAATCTTTAGAGCACAGGCGTCGGGTTGGAATGCTACCCTTGTTCTACCGGTATTACAATGGAAGATGCTCCGAGGAACTAGCATCATTGATCCCTTCGACACCGTTGCATAGTCGGGAAACACGCCAAACGCGTGCCCAACATTTGTACACGGTTGACATTTGTCACATGAGAATGAGTCGTTTCTTCGACTCGTTCTTGTATTCAACAGCTCGGTTGTGGAATGATTTGCCGGCCTCTGTGTTTCCTCCCTAATGTGACGCATAATATCGTTATATTTTGTGTAATTAGGTAAAACGTATTTTTCCTAAAGCGACTGCGCTTTGTATATAAGTACGCCTGGGGACCAATTGTCGGCGGATCAACTGTCATGGAACCACTATATGTACCAGCGTATACGACGATTACTAATAGCATTTGAATGAAAATATTTTTAAACTTTTGTTATTCGGCGGTATATCTTCTCTGCACGTCTCTTCGGAGACACATAGTTATATTTTGGGTAGGTATTTTCTTTAAAGTTTAATTTTTATTTTCCCTAAACCGACTGCATATTGTATATAAGTATGCCGGGGGGGGAACTGTCGGGGGATCAACTGTCGGGGGATCAAACCAATTTTCGGAAAAGAGCTGTAATTTGCGCTTCCCCACTATGGCGAGAAGCAAAAGAAATAAACACAGGAATCACTAACTATTACGACTCAATCACCTACTGATAGTGTCTTACTAAAAACTCACGAAGACGGTTCACGACGAGTTCATCGAAAACGAATTTATCGAAAATCAATTCATCGAAAATCAATTCATCGAAAACCAATTCATCGAATGATTAATTCATCAAATCGCCAATTCATCGAAAAAATATACATATTTTGTTGATATTTGAGATAAATGCCGAGCGGACCGAGAAGTTAAAAAAAGCATTGGTCAACCTAAACTTACCTAACCCTAACCTAATCTAATATAACTTAACCTAACCTAACCTAACCTAACCTAACCTAACCTAACCTAACCTAACCTAACCTAACTTAACCTATTTAACCAATTTTTAAATATTTTTTTTTATCATCACTCTTAATGACCTTTCTGAGTTGTTTATGAGTTGGTTTCATTATGAGTTGTCTGGTCACCGTTCCTTAGATATCCCTTTTTTTGCAGTATCAGACAATCGGAAATCGAAGAGATAACCTATAAATTTTACATTGTCACTACGAAACTGACAGTTGCTAAACACATTTAACTCAGTTACACGTAAAGATTAAGAAAATAACTAAGCCTCCTTCAGTAGGAGGCGGTTCACGACGAGTTCATCGAAAACGAATTCATCGAAAATCAATTCATCGAAAATCAATTCATCGAAAGCAAATTCATCGAAAACGAGTTCATCGAAAACCTATTTATCGAAAATCAATTCATCGAAAACCAATTCATCGAATGATCAATTCATCGAATCGCCAATTCATCGAAAAAATATATTTTGTTGATATTTGAGAGAAATGCCGAGCGGACCGAGAAGTTGAAAAAGCATTGGTCAACCTCTCTCTCTCTGGTTTCAATCGTGGGATTGGTTTGCAGCAATTTCATCTATACGTTTCTTCCACTCTTCCCTGTCTTGTGCGGCTCTTTTGAAGTCTGCATATGACGAGCAGCGCACGTCCACCAGCAGGTCCTCCAGGTACTCTCGGCGTGGGCGTCCCCTAGCGTTTGTCCCCTCGGTCATACCCTCCATTATGGCATGCAAGAGGCCTTCTTGTCTTATTACATGGCCGATCCATCTTGCGCGCCTTTTGGAGAAGGTCCTGAGCAGGTGCCTTCCTCCTTCGATTCTTTGGAGAACCTCCTCATTTGTGATGTGGTCTCTCCAGGAAATTCCTAATAGTCTTCTATAGGACCACATCTCAAAAGCCTCTAGTCTCCGTTTATCTCTTTCGGATAGGCACCATGTTTCGCAGCCGTACATCAAGATACTCCATACATAGGTCTTGATGAGGAGTATTCTCAGTTTTAGGTATATATTATTCGATTCTATTATTTTCGACCTTTTATTGAATGCAAGCCTAGCCTGGTGTATACGGCTGTCGACCTCGCTCTTAGACCGACCGTCCCATGTTATTTTGCTCCCGAGGTAGACAAACTCCTTGGTGTTCTTTAGTGGAACTCCTGACATCTCTACTCTCATCTGATGTTGCGTTCGGCCTACAGTCAGCAGCTTTGTTTTGTCTTTATTTATCTTCATGTTGTAATTGTTTTGAAGAATGCTTTGCATGATTGTTAAGGCCTCTTGCAGTTCTTCTTCGCTTTCAGCAACCATAGCAATATCGTCAGCAAACCTTATCATATCCACCTTTTGCCCGTGTATCTTTACACCTTTTCTGTGACTCATTCTCTCTCTCAAGTCATCAATCGCACTTTGTATATAAGCGTTAAAAAGAACAGGTGACAAAGAGCATCCCTGTCTCACCTCTTGTCTTATACTGGCTTATTTTGCATCATTGTCACATCTAATTATAGCGGCCTCATTCTTGTATAGTGCCTGGATTATTCGTCTATCTCTATATTTGATGTCAATTCTCTTCAGAATCTCGAAGAGTCTTTTCCATTCAACTTTGTCGAAAGCCTTCTCCAGGTCTATGAATGCGATGAATGTGTTTTGGTTTCTTTTTATTCTTTTTTCAAGAAGTATTCGTAGTGACAATATTGCTTCTCTGATTCCTACACCTCTTCTAAAGCTAAACTGGTCTCCAGAAAGGATGTTCTCTAATTTTGGTTCGATTCTTTTTAGAATGATATTAGCCAAGATTTTTGAGGCATGGGATATTAGGCTAAGAGTTCTGTGTTGTTCACATTTCGTCGTGCCCGCCTTCTTTGGTAATAACACAATTAGGCATTTCTCGAAATCCTCTGGTAACTTTCCAGTCTTATACATTGTCTGTATCATTTTAAACAGGGCATCTATAGTTCCTTTCTAAAAGGTCAACCTAAACTTACTTAAGGTCAACCTAAACTAACCTAACCTAACCTAACCTAACCTAACCTTACCTAACCTAACCTAACCTAACCTAACCTAACCTAACCTAACCTAACTTAATTTATTTTTAAATATTTTTTTATCATCACTCTTAATGACCTTTCTGAGTTGTTTATGAGTTGGTTTCATTATGAGTTGTCTGGTCACCGTACCATAAGCGGCCTACACACGACACTGCATGTAGTGACTGCGGCAGTGACTGCAGAGAGTGTGGGTTTTAGCGAACTAGCGCTGTCTCGTTCTAGCGGCCCTTTAACAAACGAGACAGCGCTAGTTTGCTCAACTCCACCCTCTCTGCAGTCACTGCCGCAGTCACTACATGCAGTGTCGTGAGGAGAGCCCATTAGATATCCCTTTTTTTAGTATCAGACAATCGGAAATCGAAGAGATAACCTATAAATTTTATTTGTCACATTGTCACTACGAAACTGACAGTTGCTAAACATATTTAACTCAGTTAAACAGACCTTTTTGGGTATTTAATTTTGACAGCTCTAATATCTACAAAAAAAATGTTTTTCGATGAATTGGCGATTCGATGAATTGATCATTCGATGAATTGATTTTCGATGAATTGATTTTCGATGAACTCGTTTTCGATGAATTTGCTTTCGATGAATTGATTTTCGATGAACTCGTCGGTTACCGTAGGAGGCTCATATTACAATAATGTAAGGAAAAAATGTCCTACCATATGTGCTACCGGAATAATCATCTAAGTCAGAACGGAGTGTCACGCACCTCGTCATGGCGTAGCCCCAACAGGCGCAGCTGATGGTGTTCTTCTGCTGGATACGACTTCCGTCACTGAACTTCTCCTCATACTCTCTTCATACTCCTCACACTCCTACATAATGTGCAATTGCAATGATGAGCACGGGAATTGATCCAGAAATACATAAATGATCCCCTCAGGGCCGGGGAAGGTGAACTGGTGGTTCCGTGTCGGATAGCACGGATTAAGTACGCCAAATTCAATTAGCTTTAGCCGGCGCGTGGTGAATTGCGCCATCTATATATGGAACACTGCGTTCACGCACAGAAAATACTTCACCCATTGAATAATTCGGTTCATCATCCCGTGTGGTGGAAACTAAATTGAGTACTTACCCGTCCTCCTGTAATGGTGTTGCCAAGGATGTTGTAAGGATGAAAATAGGGAAAATAATTGAATTATTACTGCAAAGCATCGAGGCAAGTTGGAACAAGTAATAATTAGTGAGTTTATGTTTATGAAAACAATTACTACAATTTAAGATATTTTTCATAACACTGTACATATACTATCGACATCTGTCGGATAAATCGATAACCTCTAAAGTATATCTGCACTGGAGACATCTAGCTCCAGTGCAGTGTCTTATATATCACATTTGGGAGAATATATTTTCTGCCCTGTATCTCCCAACTGGAGACCTCTTTTCCTGAATATTCTTTAAATTGGTATTGGAGGTGGACAATCTCGGAGCTGTTTAGCGCCCTTTCTAGTAAGATTCCTTAAATTATGACGGCCTCCATTGTCAGGCTTTTGCTACGAATCCAAAGGTCGCGGGATCAAATCACTTTTAGCCCCACAGCACACCTGAATTAGGGATGCAATAGATTCACTGGCTCTGCTTTCTTTTTTTTTTACATGCCACACAAGAGTCCCAACTGCTCCCGTCTGGAGCTAGTGAGACTATGGCATCCCCAATTGGGGTATGTTGTGAGGCTGAAGGTAGTGTGGAGGGAAGGAGATAGAGAAGAGGAAGGTGGGGAAAGAGATAGAGAAGAGGAAGGTGGGGAAGCCACTTCAGGCAACGTTTCAATTCTGAATGGTGGTCTTACACCAGGGCGATACTGAGAGTATCTTCCACTCTGGAACGTGCCGCAAATATACAATATATTATTTTAAATGAATAAATTGTGAACTACACAAGTAATCAGATAAAATTTATTCGGAATGCGAGTCAAGCGCCTTACCGCTGCACTGCGCCTTACTGCTTGGGAGCAACGGGGATCCTTGTGCAGTATTCACTTTTGAAAAAAATGTGATGTGGTCTATTGAGTTCATTAGATCCTGACTATCCAACAATGGTAAAAGTAGATCAAAGATGGATTACCCTGTAAGAGAAACTTAGAAAAATGAATACTTACATAAAGTCAATGTAAACATCATAAATTTAAACAATTTCCTTTGGGAGTATGCTGATATCTGTGGCCGTAAACACGATTTTCACTAAATAAATTAGAAATCAAGTTTTTTTTAAATCCGTTTTGACCTTTTACTTTGTTCAAACGAAAGGTTTATTTTTATTCACGATACGATATGTAATTCACCTAACCTAACTTATGAAATGGATTAGAACTGTGTTGGTATTTATATATGTTGTTTATTTTGCCTAGAAAAGCAACTAACATTGGTAATGCAAATAGATTCAGTCTACTAACCTATTTAATGAAGTGAAGTTTAGTGAAGCGCACAGTGATGTTGCGGTGCTCG
Source organism: Limnephilus rhombicus (assembly GCA_929108145.2). Classification (NCBI taxonomy): domain Eukaryota; kingdom Metazoa; phylum Arthropoda; class Insecta; order Trichoptera; family Limnephilidae; genus Limnephilus; species Limnephilus rhombicus. Next base: position 21,865,837 of record OV815287.1, on the reverse strand, counting down.
ATGGGACTCTATTTGGAGATGATAAACATAAAACGTAGGAAGGTACCTAACCACTCGTCTGAGTGGTTAGGTACCTTTCTGAGATTAGGGAGTTTCTGAGATATTTATATCTTAGAGACTTCGGATATTATCCCTGGTTATATCCATCAGCCTTTTTGTCCGGCATGCTGGGTATTAATAGCCTCGCCGAAAGAAGGAAAACTGCTTTGCTGACAACAGCATATAAACTTTTAAACGGTAACATCTGTATTCCCGATATATTACAAAAATTTGAGTTTTATGTCCCCGACAACTTCACAAGAGCGCGCAGACACAGAACTTTTGTTGTTCCGAGATGCAGAACTAACTTACCATTAGTAATGCCGCTCAGAAAAATGATTCTTTTACTAAATTTCCTGCCCCCTGATATAGATTTTTTTAAACTAAATATTCATCAATTCAAAAACGCTATTATTAAAATAAAATGTATGTTTATTATTGGTTATGTATAACTGTAAATGTGCATTTAAAATAAAATAAAATAAATAAATAAAATGTCTTATTTTATTTTTTATTTCAACTTTATGAGTAAAACCTCAAATTGTAATATTTAAATAAATGAAGATAATATAAGCGAAACTCAATCGAAAATCTGGAAAACAGATAAATCAGAAAAACATATTGACACCTCTATTGTCTATATTATTATATTGTCCCAGAGGTGTCAATATGTTTTTCTGATTTATCTGTTTCCAGATTTTCGATTAAGTTTCGTTTATATTATCTTCATTTATTTAAATAAAATGTCATTTCAAAATAATTATTTATACAAGTAAAGGGTAAATATGCAGTTAGTCCACCTCACGGATAATACGGAACATTTGTGTTGTCGAAGTTTGATGCACGGATAATACGGAATGTTCCTTTTTTAACTAATAAACAATCAAATATGACATTTGTCGGAAGTACCAATCTTATAAAATAAATTCTCTAAAATAAACTCGCTTTTCATCATACTTTTAAAAAACATCCCAGGTTTTGAATGGTTTGTTTGGCTACGCAGGGTTTGTCTAGCGGGTTTGTGTAATTATTTTAATACATTTCTTTCCATGTCCTACTGTTACAAATACTTGTCAATGATGCATTCACTTTGCTTTACGCATAAATATTTTTCTTTGATTGGCAGCATTGATGAAATGTTAAAATAAAAACGATGAATGAACATGGCGTTACCGTGCGAGTGAATTAATTTTAACAAAATTAAAATGTTAAATGTATATTTTTTGCATGTTTTTTGGTCTCCCCCGACATAAATACTCACTTTTCGTAATAATAAAGCTAAATATAACTGTTTGGATAAAAAGTTTTCCGTATTAACGAGTAAGCGGTTTAATGCATAAATAATAAGTAAAGTAATATATTTATGATATATTGTCTTAAAACATTGTGAAAACGTCACCTCACCACATCATACCTCACTCGCAAAACATAAGAGCAAAAATAAATAAACGCTTTCAAGTACCCTATATCAATACGCTTTCAAGTACCCTATATCAATACGCTTTCAAGTACCCTATATCAATACGCTTTCAAGTACCCTATATCAAATACGCTTTCAGGTACTTACCCTATATCAATACGCTTTCAAGTACCCTATATCAATACGCTTTCAAGTACCCTATATCAAATACGCTTTCAAGTACCCTATATCAAATACGCTTTCAAGTACCCTATATCAATACGCTTTCAAGTACCCTATATCAAATACGCTTTCAAGTACCCTATATCAAATAAAATCAATTAAAAAAATACCCTATATCAAATACGCTTTCAAGTACCCTATATCAAATATGCTTTCAAGTACCCTATATCAAATACGCTTTCAAGTACCCTATATCAAATACGCTTTCAAGTACCCTATATCAAATACGCTTTCAAGTACCCTATATCAATACGCTTTCAAGTACCCTATATCAAATACGCTTTCAAGTACCCTATATCAAATACGCTTTCAAGTACCCTATATCAAATACGCTTTCAAGTAACCTATATCAAATACGCTTTCAAGTACCCTACATCAAATTTTATTTGAAAAGTGGCGAAGGCAAAGAGGAAGCATGTCTCTGGTTCTCTATGTTTTATTCATATATTTATTGCTTCTTCACAATTTAAATACATTTTTTAGCATGTAATTATTAACCCCACTAGGGTTCGCCGGTATCGGGGTTAATAATTTCACAATTTAATAAAAATAACACACGCAAATATCGGTCATCTAACAGTTAAGTGAAAGCAAAAAAATAAAATTTAAAAATAAAATGATAAACAGAGAAAATTAAAAGTGATAAAAATATATGAATTAACAACAAAGTGTTGAGAGGTCAAACAAAATGTTTGTTTATTTATCATTAATTCATACCATTTTCAAGAATAGATAAAATTAAAAAATATATATCCTTGAGGTTTTTTTTTAAATATGTGTAAAAAATAACTTAATGAAAAAACAAAGATTTATAAGCGATTACATTAAAGCGAATCTTTCTTATACAATATTAAAGTGACTATCAAATTAATAATTATGAAATAAATATGAAAGAAACCGTTTTGATCACAACATTATTGTTTTCATTCCATTTAAGTGTCCGTTTTCATTAAAATATGATTGTATTTTATAGAGTAAGTGACACCTTAGAAATGCCATCCGTGTGATCTTTTAGTTTTGACAAAGTTATGGAATACGATAACCCCTGTATATTTGTTTATTTATTGTTGCTTTCCCTTTTTAATTTAGGTGTTATTGTTTAAATTGAAATTTTGAATCTCATTTTGACCTGAGCTTAACAATTTTATCAATACCTATACACTGATGAACTAATTCAAAGAAATAGGTTGCCATGTATACGGAGTATGTGTAAATAATATTAATTACGCAGATGACATGGTTCTTCTAGCACCGTCACTTAGCGAACTAAAGAAATTACTTCAAATATGTGGAGTATTAATGTAAAACCCAAATATTTCACTCTGTCAAGAAACATTTTTAAAAAATTCTTAAGAAAAAAAACAACTGCCACCTAAATTAATCTTACAATTTTCCTTTCTTTTCCATAACATTATTTTTTTTTCATAATATATACATAACATATATAATCATTCTTATTTATATTTTCTTAGTTATAACACTTACACTAAATATAAATGACAATTTATTAATTTATTGTATATCTTTATTTTTTTCCATCATACCAACATGTACTTACTACAGCACCCACATACTCGTATATACATGTACAATTAATTATTTAAGTACTAACTGTTAACTGCATTTATGTACACTCCCCTTCCAAACACAAGCTTATATACGTCTAATGGAAGAGTAGTAAATAATTCAAAAATGTAAAATTATAAAAAAATGTCTATAAAAAACTGAAAAAATTAAAAATTAAAATAAATTTAAAAAAACTACGCCAGAGTAAGCGCCATAAAATACAAAAAAAAATATTATTTTATATAACATTCTCATAAATTTTAATTTTTTATTATGTTGTCTTATGAAAGGTAAAGTCACAACAGGAAACCCATGATTGGTTTTATTTTGGCTATAGTATACTACATATGTATACAGCCAAAATAACATGTACAAACTGATAAAATGTAAACGGTCATTTTCCCGAAAACTAGTAAAGAAACTACATGTTTAACATATATAACATAATTCCACTTCACTGTATTATAAATGTGATAAAAGCACTTACCTTATTTAAACTCGACCGATTTGCATGTCGTCTGTCTGTAAATTTGTTTGCACATTTCCGGTTCAAGATAGTGGCCGTTTTAAGGGTTCATTAAAGATTATTTTTTTAGTGGGAAAACATTGAGACTATTTCATGATTGGGGATGCTGTGCGGTCACATGTAGTTAATTCTGACAATTGGAATGGCATAGCCATAAATATACCAAACCACCCACGAAATAGCTGATAATTATATTGCAAGAGTAGGTACATAATATTATACTGTGACAATATTCACTTCATTTGAGTTCAAAATACTGATGAAATATTTTAAGAGAATATATTAAAACAAGAAGGATGCATTAATTTATAATTTATTTTTTTGTTAATTAATGATGAAATTAAAAAAATAATTTTAAACTAAAGTACGTAATATTATTATTAACACTTGATCAACTACTACTAATCGGTACAATGTAATCAAAAAATGCACGTAGAAATTCGTTCTATGAAATTAAAACTTATAATTATTGTTGGGTTGATCTAGCAGTTGTTTGATTTGTGATTTAAAGCTTTATAATTTTCTTTAGATTTGATTTTATATGAGAGGGCATTAAAAAAAATATATTTTGATAAGTATAATGGTGTTGAAAAGCACTCGTTTTAATTTTTTGGGATTTCTAGGTTGCCACGTGATCTTGATCGGTTACTTATTTTTGTGGTTGTTGTTGTAATATTGAAATGATCTTTGTGGGTTTGTAGCAGTGAGTTCTTTTTGAGATTTTATTTAGACTGCGAACCCTAAAAGAGTTAAATAGCTGTATTGTTGGAAATATAGATAGTTTTCGTAGGATGACTTCTAGAATCAACTTCTGTACTCTTTCTACAGATAGGAGGCAGTGGTGGCTCGTGACTTTGAGTGTGCTAGAGTGCTGATATTACAAAAAATGGCGTAATTGATGTTTTGTAGCTGCATTTTTTTTTTTTTTAAATTGGTTTTTAGTATAAAAAAATTCAGGAAGTTTCAGTTTGGCCTGGATTTCCTGAAAAATCTTCATACATAAACCGATTTTTGTAAAAAAAAAAAATTGTTTTTCGCCTACGACAACATCCATAATGCCATTTTTTTAGTAAAAGCATCCTAGCACACCCAAAATTCAGGAGCCGCCACTGGTAGGAGGTTAGTTTTGAAAATTCCCCCCCACCCGATTATACCTGTGGCAGAGGTGTTGGTTATTCAATAAATGGTTCCTTAGGCAGGGGTACCCATCCCCTCCTCCAATCAATCGCGTGAAGCGCTGCAAATCTGCATTTTATTCTGCTTATTCCATATGTTATTCTGCATATAAACCGAAAAGTATTGCCGCGAGCCGAGTAACGAATTATGGAAAAGAAACGAAGTAACTGCAAACGGCCTGAGGTGGAAACACCGACGAGGTTTATTTTCAAATGCGTTTTTAAACTGAGAAAATCTTATTCTCAGATTTCTCCCCTTGTAGTTAAGTTAAAATATGAACGTTAAGAATCTAATTAATGACATCCTCCTTACGTAAGAAAGCTTTCTCATTACACGCTCCTGCACTTGAACTAGAAGGACTTATATCTTACTTAAGAGTACATTAGGTGCATTTAAACTTGCTACGACTAGATTAAACCATTATTTTCCCTTACCTGGATTCAAGGAACTGGCTCGCAGCCAAATTTACTTTTCCTGCAGTTTTCCGGGGACTCATTTCTCGCTTGAATTAACTCACCGGTGACTGTTCCCTATGTTCATGCTATTATTCTGATTGAACCTTTAGCGCTTTCATATTTGACGATGACTCTTAAAAAGATTCTGAAACCGTGGGTAATTTTATGCGGAATTTTTTTTATATTAACCAATTCAGATTTTATGTAGAAATGAAGATGTTTTATCTGCTCTAATGTACAATTGTACATGTGCACAGTTAAACCCCAGCATTACCCGGTATTTATTCTGCTATGCAAGGCTGGAAAGGGGGGGTTATAATAAAGGTAATAGTAAAGGGAGAGGCAGGAAAGGGGTGGAGTAATGTTAAATAAATCGAGTGTAAAATTTAATCAATCTCGAAGTAAAACTGTAGAATTGTGTAAAAAAAGCAAAGTCACGCTGCCCTGTACACTCTTCTTTATATATACATATTTAATAATGATTTGTTGTCTTCATATCTTAGTAACAAGTAGAGATAATGATATCCTCAATGGGATCTCCCGTGCTGAGGATTTCATTTAAGTACATATTATAATTTATTTATAAGAAATTAATATGAATTAGACATAACATATATCATGTAGTATTTTTTTTAAAAATAATTATACAGTAAATAAGATGGTGTTTTTTTTATAATTCAGTTCACTAGATTTGTTTTTAGTCTGTATTTGATATCAGTATATTTTCTTTTTCTGATCTCCCTATATTTAGTATCCAGCTTTTTATTTGCAATTTAAATGTTATAATGTTGAGGTTTTTGAGTGAGAGTGGTATTTTACTATACAGTTTTTTTAAAGCCATAATATAAGAAGTTTTTTTGCCCAAATGTTGTGTTACGTGATGGATATGTTTTTGACCATGAGATCTAGTGTTTCTAATATACGTGTTAGTTGTTATTTCTTGGATTTTGTACTTATGAATGTAAATGAGTATAGTTTTAGAATATATTAGTTTAAGTTTAATATATATAAGTTTTGGATTATTATTGGATCGATCTATTTTAGATCTGTGGTAATTTTGTTTAGCCGATTTAGTAAAATTGGAGCAGATGTTTCAATAGTCTTTGTAAAACAGTTTTAGGGAAAGGTCTTACTTATAAGTCTTATGATATGTCTTATAAGGATTGTTTTTTACTTGCTGATGGATTTTGTCTCTTTTTCTTATACATTTAAGTAGGCCAGGTGTGATCCAAGCTTTTTTGATAATTTTATTGTGTGAATACGTGTAAGTTTTTATTGAAGTGTGGTTTTGTATTTTTAATTGCAAGTGTTCAATAAATATTTTCCAAGCAACTTTTAGGTCTTTATATATTGACTCCCAGGTTTCAGTTCGTAGTAATATTTTTTGTTTTATGTATTTTTATTTATTTATTTGATTCGATATACATATTTACATTTTATACCCAATTCAATGATGTTGGCCTCACTGGGTGGTTTACCCGTGCTGAGGCCTCCATTTCATATACAAAATTATACACAATACATATAAATATATATATATATATATTTATTATATTATATTAATCATGATATATATATATATATCATGATTAAGGTAGACTTTAATAATACAAAAACAATAGCTAGCATATACAATGAACCAAAAAGAATTTACCGCGAAGCAATAGAAATTTATAAACATAAAAATAATATGAATACTAGAAATGACTCAATCAGAATTCCCAAAACCTGGAAAGTCTTAATCGATGAAAATCCCCCAAAAACGGCATTTCCAAAATTACCAGTAGTGTCTCCAATTAGCTTAACCAATCAGGTATCTACTGCCAGCCCCGCCCCCCACCCCCTCCACCATCAATCACCTGCAACCCGGGTACTTCGTTCTAGACATAAGAAGTGACTTGCACTCACTTAAGTTTTAGCTTTTGGACCGAACAGACATGCGAAAGCTATCAGTTTGAGACAAAAACTCAAGACATAAGGCCTCTGAAGATGGACAGAGTGATCTGTCCGAAACGTCAGGAGTTAAAAAGTCCTTTTAAGGACTACGTTACGCGGGTAAACCGAGAAAATTGTTCTACTTATTATTATTACTTACTCCTGACGTTTCGGGAGTTAAAATATATATATAATATTGGTGAAAAAACGGAAAAAAGTAAATAAAAAACATACAATTAAGATAAATTAAACCTAAAAAGTAGAGGTTTAAAATTAACGTAAATGTAAAAATAAATAATATTATATAAGGTTAAAAACGATATTTTTAATAAGTGTTGTGTGTTTGTGGGTGTTTGTGTTTTATGTTGGTTTTGTGTGTAACTTGTATGGTTTTTTTTTTTTATTTTATGATATAATATTTTGGTAGTATTGTCCATTTTGGTCTTTAATCCATTTTGTAATTTTGTGTCGGAATTTATTTTGGTTTTCCTCAATTTTATTTTCAAGTGTTAGACTGTTGAATGCTTTTATAGCGTGATATTGGTAGTGTCTTTGTCCAAAACTTGTATTTACCGTCGGAGTTTTTAAGTTTTCTTTGTATGCTTGTCTAACTGGTCTGTTCGTGATATTTTGTGTTTGTTGAAGGTTGTTTTTTTGGTCAAAAATGTAATTTAGTAGCGATTTAACGTATAGTTGTCGTATGACTAGTACGTCAAAACGGTTGAATATTTAGTCTGTATCAGTAAGTTTATGTTTTTTAAGTATTACCTTTAAGATCGTTTTCTGCGCAATTTCCAGGTGTTCGATAGCTGAGTTTGTTGCTCCTCCCCAAGCAATTATTCCATAGTCTATTATAGACTGACATAGAGTAAAATAAATTGTTTTCATTTGTTGTATTTTGTATATGTTTCTTATATTTAGGAAAATGTGTATCGTTTTAATTGTGACTTATTTGATGTGATGTGTCCATCTAAGGTTATTTATTTATTTATTGACGCCCTATTGGGCTTTTACATATCAAATAGAAATTTCGTTTATAACAACAGTATAACATAAATAAAAAAGTTAACAAAATATACAAATAAAGCATATCTTATGGTTATGGTCAATTATGATTCCTAGATACTTTTTTTTCTATAGGAGGGCAAACGCAGATGTTGGTGTTTAAACATTCGTGTATTTTTATGGTGTTTGTGTTGTTTTTTGGCTGTCTTGTGCTATTTATACTGTACGTTGTGAATTTTGTTTTCGATATGTTTAGTGTAAGCGTGTTTGAGTCTAGCCATGATTTCACTCGCGTGATTCCTAAATTCACTATGTTGTATGCATTTTTCCAATCCTTAGATTTAAAGAGTAAAACTGTGTCGTCTGCATAACTAACTATTTCACTGTCTATTTTCATGCTGCAAAGTTCATTAATGTAAATAGTGAAAAGAACGGGCCCTAGTATGCTTCCTTGTGGAACTCCATATGTAATTGGTAGTGGCTTGCTAATATGGTTGTTAATTTTTACTTGCTGTGTTCTGTTACTCATATAACTTTTTAATAGTTGGAGTTCCTTGCCTTTGATACCTATGTTTTCTAATTTTTTTAAAAGCGTTTGGTGGCAGATTGACTCGAAAGCTTTAGCTAAATCTAGGTATATCGCTATGCATTTATACCCTTGATCTAAATTACTATGTATATAGTCTATTATACACGCCAAAGCTTCTTTTGTGCCTATTTTTTCTCTAAATCCATATTGTTTTTCCGAGATTAGTTTATTTTCTTCCAGGTATATTATAATTTGGTTTTTTATTACTCTTTCGAAAATTTTTGAAAGCGAGTTTAACAATGTGATAGGTCTATAGTTAGTTATTTGTATTTTGTCTCCGGATTTGTAAATAGGGATCACCAGTCCTTTTTTAAGAATACTAGGGAAGCAGGAGTGTGTTATACTTAGATTGATTAAGTGTGTTATGGTTTTTAAAATTTCGGTTTTTATTATCTTAATGCAATCCGTCGTTATCTCATCTAATCCAGGAGCAATACGGTTTTTTAATGTGTTTATTATTTTGTTAATTTCCGAAGTTGTTTTTATTGCAAATCTGTGTTGTCTGTTGTGTATCGATGTTTGAACTGTTTGTTTGTGTTATTGTGTATGTGTTGAGAATTTTACGGTTCGCTAAGACTTTTCCTATACTTGAGAAGAAGTTATTTACATGATTTGCTATAGTTTCTTTATTTGTATTGGCGTCTACTTTTTTTGAGTTAATGTTTAGATGTTCGATTGTATTTTCTTGTTTGAATTTTTGTGTGTATGTAACTTCTTTCAATATTTTCCATATTTCCTTTGGGTTATTGTTTTCTTTTTTTTTAAGTTTTTCTCTAAAATACAACTCCTTAGCTACTCTAGTAATTTTTGTGCATATGTTTCTATATCTTTTGTAGTAATTAAGTTGTTGTATGTCATACGGCGTATTTTAAATTTGTTTGTGAATTCTGTCTCGTTTACGAATACAGTTTAATTTTCCCTGTGTTATCCATAGTTTAATTTTTTTTAGCTTTGTGTGTAAGTTTTACTTGTTTTAGAGTAGTGTTATTATTTATTTCTTGCGCTAAAATTGTTGTGAAATTGTCCCAGGCCTCTTCGACCTTCTCCATTTAGTATATTGTAGTCCAGTCTATTTTTTGAGTTTTTCTTTTAAGTTTGTGTAGTTAATTTTTTTTTTGTGAATATTTTATGTTGGTTAGGTTTTGTGTTTTCGGTATCAATTGCTATCATATTCATGTAGTGATCTGTAATAGTCCTTTCAAGTACTATGGTTTTGGTTTTAGTTTTTTTTTATCATTATATGATCTATACAATTTTTTGTGTTGTGTGTGACTCGTGTTGGAACATTTATCGTTGGCTTCAGTCCATGCTGTGCTAGTATTGTTAGGTATTCTAAGTTTTGTGGGTGTCCGTTTTGTAGAGTGTTTATGTTTAGGTCTCCAATGATGATGATATTTTTGTGTTTGTTGAGATCATTTAATGTATCATTAAGTGCAGTTAGAAAATTTGTAATATTGTTTTTGGATGGAGATCTGTACATTGCAAGAATACGCGTTTCTTTTTCATATGTTATTTGTAAGCAGTTGGAGTCTACGATATGTATTTCTTCGACGAATGTGTTTATTTTATCATTAGTGTATACGACTATGCCATCATTTTGATTTTTGTATTTTTTCGTGTGGTGTGTGTTGTAGTGTTCAATTGTTTTTGGGATATATTTTTCATTCAACCAGCATTCTGTCAGCACAATTATATCGAAGTTATTGTCTAGTTGTTCTAGGTATATAGTGAATTCTTCAAAATTTTTATTAATCGATCTGATGTTTTGGTGCAATATTTTGATTTTATTTTTTTCTTTTGTGATATTGGTCCATAGATTAATGTCGTTGTACTTATGCAGTAGTGTTGGTTGTCCGAGTCTATATGTTCCATGTGTTCAGCCATGTTGGTGAGTGAATAATGCAAAGACAAAATGTATCATGCTAATTGGAGGAATAAAGGAATAGAAATAATTTGCAATAGATAATTTAATGATAAGCATGGGAATATCCAATATGGACAGACAAATTTTATGTTTTATATCAGGAAAAATAAATTCATTAGATAAAGGAATAAATAGAAATGTAGAAATTGAAAATTTTAAAAGGATTGCATACTTATAGTGATTGGAAGGCTTATAATAAGACATTTAAAATTTATGGATGAAGTTGGTTGAAATAAGTGAAGGCACTGAAGCGATTAGGAGAATAAATACTAAGATGGCAAGAAAAATTGAAATAATACGATTTTTAAAATATAAGAAACGATTATAATAGTTTGGAGTAAAAAAACAATTTGAACAATAAAATTTGTTGCTAAAATAAATAAAATAATTTAGGTAATAAAAACAATTAGAACAATAAGATTTGTTGGTAAAGTAGTTAAAATAATTTGGGTAATAAAAACATTTAGAATAATAAAATGTGATGTTAAAATAATTAAAATAATTTGGGTAATAAAAACATTTAGAACAATAAAATGTGATGTTAAAATAATTAAAATAATTTGGGTAATAAAAACATTTAGAACAATAAAATATGGTGTTAAAATAATTTGGGTAATAAAAAACATTTAGAACAATAAAATGTGATGTTAAAATAATTAAAATTATTTGGGTAATAAAAACATTTAGAACAATAAAATGTGTTGTTAAAATAATTAAAATAATTTGGGTATTAAGAACATTTAGAACAATAACATTTGAATGTAAAATACTTGGTATAAAAAGGTAATTTAGATAAATAGGTCTAAATAAGACCGTGAAAGATAATTTGAGAAATGAGAATTTTAGGGGAATCACATAATTGCAAAATTATAAAAATTAAAATAAGTAAAATTAAGTGTAGTAAGTTAATATAGATAAGTATAGAAAATATAATTAAATGATCAACATGATTTACAATTTGAGTTAAATATAGTATGTAGATTGAATGAGCTTAGCTAATTGAACAAAGTAAATTCTTTCTATCGAGTAAAATTGTATAATATAAGTTTATAATAAAAGTGTAATAAAGGTGTATAATATGATAAAAGTGTATAATATAAGTAGTAAAATAATATGATAAAAGTGTATAATATAAGTAGTAAAATAATTAAAATTAAATTGAGTAGTGTAGTCTAAACCATGTCTATTCCACGTTAAATTTTGAGTCGATGGTCGATTTTTCTTTGCATGAATGTTAAGAATTAAAGTGTTGTGATCAGTGATGGTGGATTGATGTATGATTGTGGACTATTTTTTATTCGTCTTTGTCATTATGTGGTCAATGCAAGTTTGCGAGGGGATTGATTTATTCATTTTGGATCCACTCTTGTTAGTTTCCTTATTGCGGCAGACATCCCGTGGAAGAGGAGGAGTAATTGGTACTCCTGTGTTTGTGGATTTTGCCTTACAGTATCCTGTATATTAATGTTGATGTCCCCAATAATGAACAGGTTCCTGATGTTTCGTTCTTCAAGTAGTATGCAGTCTAGTGATCGAAAAAATGTTGATAAATTTGTAGATGAAGGCGATCTGTAGATAGCATTTATTTCGATAGAGTTTTATTTTCAAACAGTTTGCATCTTGTAGTTCGATTTCTTCTATTTTGCATTCCATCTTATTTTTACAATATACAATTACTCCGTCGTTTTGATGTTTGTGAAGTTTAGTATTGAAGACTTTGTAGTTGCTGATGTTTTTATCCACATATGTTGAGGAATTTATTCAGCATTCTGTAAGGATTAATAAGTCAGGTTCTAAATTTAATTCTTTTATCAGCACAGTGAATTCCTCGAAGTTTTTGTTAATGCTTCGAATGTTTTGATGAATTGTGTTGAGGTTCGGTAACTTACGTAAATTATTTTCCTAAGCTCCGCTGAGGAAAATAATTTTCCTCAGGGCCTATGTCATCTTTGGGGATGCTGTGTGGAGGGTTTTTTTAGGAAAAGGAAGGAGAGGAGAGTTCTGTTAAGGAAAAGGGTTTAACGGGTGGGTAGGAATCGGGGGTTCAGTGTGTCTTGGTCATCCGCCTCCAAGACCTAGACAAACCTCACCCCATGAACCCGGGCACCCCTGCTAAAATCACCAAACGTAGCGAACCACTTGGAGTGACCTATGGCAGAGGTGTTGGTTATCCAATAAAGGTTACCGGGGCGGCGGTACCCATTCCCGCCTCCCAAATTGAAGTTAATTAATAATGTTTTCACATCCGCGGCCGTTTGTCAATTGAATAAAATTTTCACTGGGTTTTTAAGTAAGGCTGATAGAGCAGATGGAGTATGTATAGGTTTTTTTTAAATCATCTTAATAGTTTTATCGTTGAGATGTCTTATTTCGACATCCTTGGATTCTTTAGTTTTTCTTACAAGATTTTTTCCTGATTTTACCCAAACATATTTATATTCTTTTTCTTGGGCTCTTTGTTTGGTGTTCCAATGTAAGATTTGGTAGTACTGGGTTAATGCCACATTTAGATAGACGTATTGGGCTCTTTCCCCGTTGAATTTTTTTTATCGGGTCACTATGCTTAGCAGCTAACATGATGTGTACTTTTTATTGTCAACAAAATTAATAATGATTTTTTTTGGTTGTTTGGTTTCGAACCATCAAATACTCAACGATCAAATACTCAACCAGTGTCATGGTACGTTCAATCCTCTTCCAATGGAATGGGGCGACTCCACATCATGCAAGGGACCACGAGGCAGGATCAGTACAGACAAGTACTGGAAAATCGGTTGCTGGCTTAGGTCGGAGAATGGTTCCCTGGTGGCCAGGAGTATGTATTTATGCACGATTTTGCACCCTGCCATAAAACCAAAAATTTTACTGTATTCCTGGTTAAAAAAGTGCAGGTTTACTCAGTTACTTTGTCTTGGGAATTCCCCAAGACGACGAAGATTGCTAAGGAGGTGATCACAATCAAGGAGCAGCTCATCGAAATCCTCATCCGAGAGTGACATTACTCTCCTGAACTAAAACGCGATGCAAAAAGTGTGCATTAAGAGTCTGTCATGGCTTGTACAAGCTGAAGTTGCGGCTAATGGCGATTTTGACAAAATATTAACTTTCTATGCGATAATGTTTCAAAATAATTTAACAAAAAAATAAATGCAAATTAAGATCAAATATGGTGTTAAAATAATCAAAAAATGTTCTTCTTAATAAAAAATAATATTTATACCTACAATCATAAATACCTTTGTTTTACGAATACAAAAGTGAGAAAACACATTTTTCAAAGGTGTCCATATTAATATGGCAACCTACTGTAATACGTTGCAGCCCGAGTTTTCATCAATTTATGTCTACGTTTCCGTGCGAATTTTTGCGCGCTGATTCTTGTAATCTTTATAATGATTCCATATTTAATGATTACACTGTTTTTTAATTATGTAGGGAAGATTATGGTGTTTTCTGATCTTAACACCCAATGTAATAGGTATAAATATCCGTATAAAACTGCATCAGAGCACTCTAGCGGTCAGAACGGTCTCTATCAGTCATTTTGAGATTATTTTGTCTTCAAAAAGTTTCTTTAAAATCCGAAAGATGCCACTAGAAAAATAAATATTTATATTTATTTCAAAATGTATTGTCACACATACTATCACCGAGTGGTCACTGATTACGTCACAGCAGGATTCGGGCGGCTAGGGTTGCTACCAGATGCTACAGCACACGTGTCCTACTACCTGAACTCCATGAAGTTATATTTTTTCGTTAATTTTATCACCATAGCAAAACTTGGACGTGGTGGTCCTTTACAACGACATGTATTTTATATATTTTAGCGGCAGGGAGGAAAGGCCGGACGGGGCACAGAAAAATACAAAAAGATAACGGTCACAAATGGTACTTTTTCGGTGTCTTTTTCTCTTTCATATTTTCGTTGTAAGGGTGTTGTTTGTCCGGGTCTTGGCGACGGAATCGTCTGCATACCCGCCTCCCAAATTATACCTTGACCGTTTTTCAGATTAAAAAAAACATTTATGTGAATATCGCACAAGAGTGCCAACTGCTCCCGTCTGGAGTCAGTGAGACTATGGCATCCCCAATGTTGTGAGGTTGAAGGTAGCGGGAAGGGTAAGGAGATGGGAAGAGGAAGGTGGGGAAGTACCTGACTATTCAGATTTGGTCACCAAACACGTCTAAGGCCATTTCAAGTAACACTTCAATTCTGTTCGGTGGTCTTACACCAGGGCGACACTGGTAACTTCCACTCTGGAACGTGCCGTAAATATGGTATTAGTACTCAGCACATTTGACGTAGATCAATACATCAAATACATCAAAATTCCTTTTTTTTTACAACACAAACAAATATCACTGAGAATTCTCTTTTTGATAAACGCAGTCTTAGACTCAAGCATTTGAAAGCTCACGACCACGTGGCAATGGCATCATTTGTGCACGGTATGGTACCTAAATGACCCTGTTGAAAAACCACGTTTCCGAATTCAGATTGTTATATAACTAACTAACTAACTAACCATCACGCCGTTTCCCCGCAGGGGTAGGCAGAGAGGATGGACCGCCAAACAACTCGGTCTTGGCACACACTCTTTGCCTCACTCACATTCATACATACCGCGAACTAACGACATATTAGGAACCATCGCCCAAATGGCAGTAAAAATGGCAAACCTTGAGGGCGAGTTAACGGTTCTCCCCACAAGCCCAAACCCAATATGGATATGGATATTTCAACAACAAACCTCGACTTAAAAATCTACAGATTGGGTAATAGGAAAGCCGACAAGCCGAGAGGTATAAAAGTTGAATTTCCGGAAGCAAAATGGCCGAAAATACTACTAAAAAAAAAAAATACATTGAAAAACAATATCCGAATATACCAAGACCAGACTTTTCTACAACGCAAACAATTAACTGACTTAAGAGATGAATTAGAAAAAAGAAAGTCTTCTGGTGAAGCGGACATCACAATTAAATACCTAAACAACAATCCTACAATTGTTAAAACACACTCAAAAAACTAAACACTAAAAATTTTATATATTATCAAAATGTACGAGGACTACAAACACAATTCCAGGACCTGATTGACACAGAAGTGGGAATCTTTAATCATACCCAGAATCTTTCTGATCATAAAAATATTGCAGAAAAACTACAAAAACACATTAGAATAAAAAATATATCACGTCACAAACATCCGAGTACGTCAAAAGGAAAAACCTCAATGTCCTTTATGTACCTAAATGTGAGAAGCTTGAAAGGTAAACTAGATGACATCAAATGCCTACTAAAATCCACGATATCGAACTTCAACATTATCCTCCTGTGTGAGACCTGGCTCAAAGAAGCGGACCTAAAGTACGTCAACCTAGAAGGATACAAACACGAAGCATCTTGCCGGCCGCAGGGAGCTGGTGGCGGAGTCTCTATATTTATAAAAGATTTTCTGGAATACAATGTGATTAATAACACTAGTGACCCCGACAACAACTTTCTATGGCTTCATGTAAACAAACTCAATTTAAAAATAGGTTTAGTGTATAAAAAACCAAATACTGTTTTCAAAGACTTCCTGGAAACACTGTCCTCTCATCTCGAATCATATAAAAGAGGTATTGTATTTGGAGACTTCAACATAAATCTGCTTGACTCAACCAACGCACATACTTGTAAATATACGAATACAATTAGATTTAATAATTACACTATCTTGAACAAAATAAACAAAAAACATGCCACACGCATCACAGAAAATACAAACACAATCATAGATCATATACTTACAGATACAAAACTATCGTATTCACTTACGAATTGTGATAATTCCATATCTGATCACAATATACTACTCCTTGATGTAATTCACACATATGTTAAAAACACATCTTTAAAATCGTCCCAAAAATACACACATATTAATCTTGATAATCTAAAGAATGATGTCATGCAAAACCCCTTTCATTTAAATTTGAATGACAACTCGATATTAAATTATGATAATCTTGTAAACTACCTGACAACAAAAATTAATTCTAATAGTACCACAAAAATTAAAACCAAAAACATAAATAACCCAGACTGGATAACCAAAGACCTTATAAAATTAATCAATAAAAGAAATAAATTACATCTGAAACTAAAAAAACAACCAAATAACACATTACTAAAAGCAGAATTTTTAAAAATAAGAAATAATATCACTACAAAAAAACGAAACTTAAAACAAACACACTACAGTAATCTCTTTAAAAAATGCGAAAATAACAGTAAAAAATCTTGGAACTTAATTAATAATATTCTTAAGAACCAATCTTACACCTCAAGAAATTTTTGCAATAAATTAATCATTAATGATGAAATAATCACTAACAATGTAGAGATATGCGACCAATTTAATAATTTCTTTTGCAACATTGGCTCCTCCCTAGCCGATAATATACGTGGTAAAGTCAAACACAATCCAGCCAATGAAATAACGTTAGTGCATGACAGCATTGAATCTTTATATCTTCAGCCCACTACGGAGTTAGAAATAAGCCAAATATTAAAATCTCTAAAACCAAATGCAAGTGCAGGTTACGATTCACTCACATATAAAACAGTGCTAAGTATCTCCACAGAATTGATTCCTACTCTAACAAAATTAATCAATCAATGTTTCAAAGAAGGAACTTTTCCCGATAGCTGTAAAATTGCTAAGGTGATACCAATTCACAAAGGTGGGTCCAAAACAAATACCTCAAACTACAGACCTATCTCAATCTTACCAATTTTATCAAAAATTTTTGAACGTGTAATTTACGAAAGATTAAACAATTTTCTGCTAAAAAAATCATTCTTATATAAAAAACAATACGGCTTTAGGAAAAAATCTAACACACTAGGAGCAATAAATGACTTAATCAGTAAACTTAGAAGCGGCATTGATGGTGGAAATTATATTTTATCTATATTAGTTGACCTTCAAAAAGCCTTTGATACAGTTAGTCACGACATACTTCTCAAGAAACTCAAGAAAATTGGTGTAGTTGGTCCTGCTCTTAATCTACTCAAATCATATCTTAGCAATAGAAAGCAATTTGTTAGCATTAACAATGAAAATAGCAAATACGTTCCAATAAACTATGGAGTTCCGCAGGGGTCCATACTAGGTCCACTACTGTTCCAAATTTACATAAATGATATTTCGCAATTAATTTTAAATGGTGAAATCTTTTTATATGCAGATGATACAGCAATTTTTTACTTGGGTAAAGATTTAGATATTTTACTAGAAAATGCACAAACAGATCTAGAAAAAATCAACAGTTGGCTCCAATCAAATATGTTAACAATGAATGTTAAAAAAACAGG
The DNA here is from genome assembly GCA_929108145.2 of Limnephilus rhombicus. Classification (NCBI taxonomy): domain Eukaryota; kingdom Metazoa; phylum Arthropoda; class Insecta; order Trichoptera; family Limnephilidae; genus Limnephilus; species Limnephilus rhombicus. The sequence continues at coordinate 21,847,612 of OV815287.1, read as the reverse complement.
ATACATGATCTTAAACTCACCCCGTAAAATAGTTCCTCCTCATGTACCCTTAAAAATTGAAAACAACGAACTTCAAATCCTGATCCAGGAAAAATATCTTGGGCTGTGCATTGATCAGCATTTGACATTTAAACAACATATACAAGGTATTAAAGATAAAATCATTCCCTTAATAAGCGTATTTAGCCGGATATCATATCTGTTGCCAAATAAATTTAAAAAAGGTTTATATTATAGTCTCGTACACTCACATTTAAATTACTTGATTGAAATCTGGGGAAACGCATGTGAAACATACATAAATGAATTACAGATAATACAAAACAAGGTAATCAAAAAACTATTTAACTACAAGCCCAGAACACCCACAAAAAATATATATATGGAAACAAAACTACTAACATTAAGAAAACTATATGAATACAATACATGTCTCCTTATATACAAAATAAACAATAAACTCGTACACACAAACACAGAATTCATTAAAACGTCCCAAGTACACAAACACTTTACGAGACAACACGATAACATACATTTAAACACCATCCACACTAACTATGGTAAACAATCCATTGGTTACGAGGGAGGCAACTTATATAATTGCCTCCCAAACGACATTAAAAACGAAAAGATGCTGGGTAAATTAAAAAAAAAATTATTAATATATATTCTTGATAAACAAAATAATGATGTTGAATAGCGCTGTATTGAAATATTTACTTTATTTTAATTTGTATAATTGTTTCTAGTTAAATGATTGAAAATGTAATTTTCTTTTAACTGGAATAAAAAAAAAAAAAAAAAAAAAAAAAAAATACATCGTCTCATACATTCTCTTCTATTATTCTGACTTTTGACATGGCCCGAATCAAGTATCTGATTCACTTGATCGTGCCATGTCTTCCTCGGGCGTCCCCAACTTCTTCTACCATTCACATTCGCGTCGTATATTCTTCTTACACTACTTTCTTCGTTCATTCGCTCTACATGCCCAAACCATCTGAGGGTCCCTTTCTTAATCTTACTCATTATGCTTACATCAGCCTTACATTATTTGCGGATATCCACATTTCTCATAGACCTCATAAATATATATATATAGAGTTATATATATAGACCTCATAAATACCTAGCAATAGGTCTACATAACGAAAATAAATAAAGTGACTTTTTTATTGTGAATACCTCATTAGGGGCCATCTATTAATTACGTCACATGAATTTTAAGATTTTTGACCCCCCCCCCGTCTCTGTCACGCATTGTCACATTTGGCATTTGACATTTGACGGTCGGCGTTGTCTAACGGTCAGGCTCTTGACTCGCAAACTGAAAGTCGCGGGTTCGAATCCCGGCATGGAAAATTCATTTTATTCGTTTAATTTGTGTTATTTCAAAACTAATTTATTGAAAATAATACATAGTATATTTGCCGCACGTTCCAGAGTCGATGATACTCTCTGTATCGACCTAGTGTAAGACCACCATTCAGAATTGAAACGTTGCTCGAAATGGCTTTTAGCCGTGTTCGCTGACCAGATCTGAATAGCTAAGTACTTACCCACCTTCCTCTTCCCCATCTCCTTCCCCTCCCCGCTACCTTCAGCCTCACAACATACCCCAATTGGGGATGCCATAATCTCACTGGCTCCAGACGGGAGCAGACTCAATTGCGGTATTCATATAAAAAAAATGTGGGACCCCCTCCCCTCTAGTGTGACGTCACAAACAAGTCACCAAACGTAGCGAACCTCTTGTTGCTGGTTATCCAATAAATTTGGGAGTTGGGTGTGGTTGCCGCTGCCCCGGCACCATTTATTGGATAACCAACATCTCTGCCATAAGTCACGCCAAGTCCCAACTGCTCCCGTCTTGAGCCAATGCGACTTTGGAATCCCCAAATTGGGGTATATTGTGAGGCTGAAGGTAGTGGGGAGGGGAAGGAGATGGGGAAGCGGAAGGTGGGGAATTTAGCTAGCTATTTAGATCTGGTCACCAAACACGGCTAAAACCATTTCAAGTAACGTTTCAATTCTGTTTGGTGATCTTATCTATCTATCTATCTATTTATCTATCTATATATCTATCTATCTATCTATCTATCTATCTATCTATCTATCTATCTATCTATCTACCTGCCTACCTGCCTACCTGCCTACCTGCCTACCTGCCTACCTGCCTACCTATCTATCGTAACGTTTCAATTCTGTTTGGTGGTCTTATCTATCTATCTATCTATCTATCTATCTATCTATCTACCTGCCTACCTGCCTACCTGCCTACCTGCCTACCTGCCTACCTGCCTACCTGCCTACCTGCCTACCTGCCTACCTGCCTACCAGCCTACCTGCCTACCTGCCTATTTGCCTATTTGCCTATTTGCCTATTTGCCTATTTGCCTATTTGCCTATTTGCCTATTTGCCTATTTGCCTATTTGCCTATTTGCCTATTTGCCTATTTGCCTATTTGCCTATTTGCCTATTTGCCTATTTGCCTATTTGCCTATTTGCCAATTTGCCTATTTGCCTATTTGCCTATTTGTTTATTTGCCTATTTGCCTATTTGCCTATTTGCCTATTTGCCTATTTGCCTATTTGCCTATTGGCGTATTTGAATATTTGCCTATTTGTCTATTTGTCTATTTGTCTATTTGTATATTTGTTTATTTGTATATTTATATACTACCTACCTACCTACCTACCTACCTACCTACTTCTTTGCCTATTTGCCTATTTGCCTATTTGCCTATTTGCCTATTTGCCTATTTGCCTATTTGCCTATTTGCCTATTTGCCTATTTGTCTATTTGTTTATTTGCCTAATTGCCTATTTGCCTATTTGCCTATTTGCCTATTTGCCTATTTGCCTATTTGCCTATTTGCGTATTTGCCTATTTGCCTATTTGCCTATTTGCCTATTTGCCTATTTGCCTATTTGCCTATTTGCCTATTTGCCTATTTGTCTATTTGTCTATCTATCTATCTACCTACCTACCTACCTACCTACCTACCTACCTACCTACCTACCTACCCACCTGCCTATTTGCCTATTTGCCTATTTGCCTATTTGCCTATTTGCCTATTTGCCTATTTGCCTATTTGCCTATTTGATTATTTGCCTATTTGTCTATTTGTTTATTTGTTTATTTGTTTATTTGCTTATTTGCTTATTTGTTTATTTGTTTATTTGTTTATCTATCTATCTACCTGCCTACCTGCCTACCTGCCTACCTGCCTACCTGCCTACCTGCTTACCTGCCTACATGCCTACCTGCCTACCTGCCTACCTGCCTACCTGCCTACCTGCCTACCTGCCTACCTGCCTACCTGCCTACCTGCCTATTTGCCTATTTGCCTATTTGCCTATTTGCCTATTTGCCTATTTGCCTATTTGCCTATTTGCCTATTTGCCTATTTGTCTATTTGTTTATTTGCCTAATTGCCTATTTGCCTATTTGCCTATTTGCCTATTTGCCTATTTGCCTATTTGCCTATTTGCGTATTTGCCTATTTGCCTATTTGCCTATTTTCCTATTTGCCTATTTGCCTATTTGCCTATTTGCCTATTTGCCTATTTGCCTATTTGCCTATTTGCCTATTTGCCTATTTGCCTATTTGCCTATTTGCCTATTTGCCTATTTGCCTATTTGCCTATTTGCGTATTTGCCTATTTGCCTATTTGCCTATTTGCCTATTTGCCTATTTGCCTATTTGCCTATTTGCCTATTTGCCTATTTGATTATTTGCCTATTTGTCTATTTGTTTATTTGTTTATTTGTTTATTTGTTTATTTGCTTATTTGTTTATTTGTTTATCTATCTATCTACCTGCCTACCTGCCTACCTGCCTACCTGCCTACCTGCCTACCTGCTTACCTGCCTACATGCTTACCTGCCTACCTGCCTACCTGCCTACCTGCCTACCTGCCTACCTGCCTACCTGCCTACCTGCCTACCTGCCTATTTGCCTATTTGCCTATTTGCCTATTTGCCTATTTGCCTATTTGCCTATTTGCCTATTTGTCTATTTGTTTATTTGCCTAATTGCCTATTTGCCTATTTGCCTATTTGCCTATTTGCCTATTTGCCTATTTGCCTATTTGCCTATTTGCCTATTTGCCTATTTGCCTATTTGCCTATTTTCCTATTTGCCTATTTGCCTATTTGCCTATTTGCCTATTTGCCTATTTGCCTATTTGCCTATTTGCCTATTTGCCTATTTGTCTATTTGTCTATCTATCTATCTACCTACCTACCTACCTACCTACCTACCTACCTACCTACCCACCTGCCTATTTGCCTATTTGCCTATTTGCCTATTTGCCTATTTGCCTATTTGCCTATTTGCCTATTTGCCTATTTGCCTATTTGCCTATTTGTCTATTTGTTTATTTGTTTATTTGTTTATTTGTTTATTTGCTTATTTGTTTATTTGTTTATTTGTTTATCTATCTATCTACCTGCCTACCTGCCTACCTGCCTACCTGCCTACCTGCCTACCTGCTTACCTGCCTACATGCCTACCTGCCTACCTGCCTACCTGCCTACCTGCCTACCTGCCTACCTGCCTACCTGCCTACCTGCCTATTTGCCTATTTGCCTATTTGCCTATTTGCCTATTTGCCTATTTGCCTATTTGTCTATATGTCTATTTGT